>CM062813.1:629695265-630438038 GCA_031772625.1 Pinus tabuliformis | reverse complement strand
TTGGCCTTCTATCCAAATCATTTTCCACCAAACTGATCTAGTTAAAATAGCTACGGAGGCCATACAGAAAACCAGAGAAGAATTGGGAGAGAAGCCTGAAGAGGCAACCCAATTGATTAACTTTTTGAATAGAAGAAATAGGCACCAACTAGAGCAATTGGAAATTGAGGATAGAACTACCACCATCCTAGAAATTAAGAAATTTCTTTCTAAAAGGAAATTGATACTTAATTTGGAAAAAAGATGTCAAAGTATTCAGGAGGACGTAGATGATTTTATGTTAGAATATGGCATTCTAAGAGACAAAGGCCTTCCAAGCCCAATGATCATAAATGACAAGTTGATGACTCAGGATGATTACATTGAGAAACTGCACAAACAAGCCAGATGTCAAGCCAACTCTTCTACAGCAAAAGCACTACCTACAGGAAAGTTTCTTTATGATGGTTTGGAAAATCTTTTTTATATTGAACATTAAGTGAAACACCTGTTCACAGTCCAGCCAAATTTTTCAAAGTACACTAAAGCTGATGAAGTGTACACAGGAAATTGATCAGAATGAACATACAAAATGATGAATGGTGGACTAATATGACAAAGATACTATAATTTACTATAGTTAATCTGTAAAGTATAAAATATTTACTACGATAAGGTCTGGTAACACAAGTAAAGAGTATCACAGCACAGGTAAAGAGTGTCATTAGATGAAAGTAAGAAGAAGATCCAGAACACAATTACAAAATAAACTACAAGAGGCAAATCCAAGTTCCAACATCCAACTCGTTCATAAATAAAGGGACAGAAACAATCTATTTTCCATCTGTCTCTATCTTTATGTAAAAGATATTTTGTACTTGCTATAATAAATCTCATATGGTTATGATATATTTTTGTGTAATTTTTGTATAAATACTTTAGAAATTGAAGTCATTGTGGTGAATTCGAAGACATTTCTGGTATACATTTCATATCAAGCTAGTGAACTGTTATAATCAAGTCTAGATTGGCTAGCGGATCATGAAATAAAGTTAAAGACATTTCACAGAATTCTTGTGTACGATGGAAACCAAATAAGTATTATCTTTTCATATCATTATTTTTTTCTCATCATGCTATAAATATTCACATGTTTTCTTTATAAAATCTAAATATTAAGTAAAGAAAAATATCTCAGAATTAGCTTTAAGCTCTCTATTTTGACATGTTTACATTCTCACTGTTTTCTACTGAATTACCTTCATTTGGGAAATCTTAGTTACTCCCCTACTTATGTAGCTTTTCCCTTAGGTCATAAGTGAAGGATTCTTATTTTCCCTTTACCAATAACCTCCCTCTATTCCTCATCCTAATCCCGGTTTAAGGATTCTTCATTGCCCTTCTACCTTGACTAGGTTTACCTCATCCATTTCAACCCACAGATTTGCTTTCTGTTGTACTAGCTTGCCCTGTGAATTCTTCCTTTAGCAATTGATCTGATCCAGTTAAGCTACTCTTTGTTTGACTCCATAGCCCAATGGACTGAAGGCTTGCTCTACACATTTGTTCCCGGAATTCCACCACCCAATCAAAATCAAAACACCCTTAAACTTTCATAACTAGCTTAATATCCCAACAAACAAAGCTAAATCATAAAGAGAGAGCCCTCTCTGAGTGTAGATCGGCTAGGATCTATACTTAAAAGATTGGTTTGTAGTTACCTTGGATCCTTTCCTTCTTTCCAACAACTTCTAAGGAAAATCTGAGTGATAACATAGTGGTGACTCCACTGGGGAACAACAAATCCTCAGTTGAAACAAACCTTTAAGAATCCTAAAAAGCTTAATTTGAAATATCTTAAAGGAGTGATAGAAGTTACTTTGAATCCATAAAAGAATAGCATTGAAAAGCTCAAAATCTAACTTCAGGAAGAACTCATTACACTAGGGCTAACCCTGATCCAAATCCTCCCACTGTATTTGATAATCCCAACCTGATTCTGAGAATCATTAGAAGGCAAGAAAGTTTAGTTAGCCCCAGACCTTTTTTCAGGTCACATTCATGTCTGGTTGAGTGGCTTTTCCTATCAAATCTTCCTTTTGATGAACATTTTAAACTCTCTCTGATTAGAACCACATCTGGCAGTAAACTATTAGACCTATTCCAAGATCCAGAATTCCTCAAAGAACTTGAAATCCAACGAGCCAGTTTGTCAATTGATCGATATCTGCATAACTCCACTCAGCCATCTCTTACCACCAATAGAGCACCTGAACTTTCTGAAACTACTTCTCTTTCTGCTAGTTCATTATTATTACCTCACTCTTCTAAAATCCATTCCACACCTCCTTTTGGTCCCTTCACTTCCTCTCATGCCAATCATCACCCAACATCCCATCACCACCTCCAGATCTTCCTCCACAACCCAAACACCTCTTGTTACCCGAACTCTAGTTCATACACATACCAAAACTAGAATCATGGCCAATAGATATGCTTCCCTTGTGATGCCTACTCTCCTAGGTGCCATGCCTAAGGACTACCAGAGTAAAATTACTACTTTTGATGGCACTGGAACCTACATGGCTCAGCAACACACTAAGAAAATGATAGACTATTTTGAGATCTATGAAATTGACACAGTTGACGTTCAAATGAGAATTTTTGTTCAAAGTCTAGCTAGGGAAGTGAGAATGTGGTTTAGATCCTTGGACCCTCAGAGCATAGATAGTCTAAGAGTCCTTTACCAACAATTCTTGAATAGGTGGGAGAAAAAGAAGTACCCCCTGCAGATTTCATCTGAATATGATAAACTTAGAAGGGGACCTCATGAAACTGTTCAGGGATATTGCACTAGGTTTAATAGTGTTTATAGTGCCATTCCACTTGACTTTAGACCCCCACCTAGTTTAGCCCTGATCAAATTTCCTGATGGATTTGATTCAGATATAGCTTTCCAGTTAAGAGAAAGGAACCCCCCCCCACTATGGAAGAAGTGCAGAGTGTAGCTTTAAGTTTTGAGGCTAACCTACTTTCCAAAAGATCCAAAGCTAGGAATGAGAGAAGAACAACTATAAAAGAATAAAATACACCCTTTGAACATAATATCGATGCTATACTCAAAGGATGGACAGACTGTTGGACATAGTTGAAACTATTGAAAGGAAATCTCCCTGGGATGGCCAACAGGCTAATTCAGGGAGAAATCCTAACTTTAGAAAAAATCAAAACAAAAATACTGGAAAGAATATTCCTGACCAGAATATCAGACCACCTTTCCAAGAAAACTATGCAGAGGCCTCCCACTCAGAAGACCCTGAACAAGATACTAAGATCAATTTAATGGGTTTAGATGATGAGGAAGGAGTTTTCCTAACTCGGGACGACCAAGAGTCCCATGTGCTCCAACAATTTCAGACCCAAACAAGGGAATCATTTGATTTTAAGCAACAGTATGATTATGTTATTTTTGAGCTACATAAACAGTACAATTTAAGAAGCAGAAGAAAAAATGATGCCCCAAAACAAAACCAGAAAACAACTCTTAATCAATCTGACAAAATTAAAAAAGTTCCAGTAACAAAAACCCTTTGAATCCTATCTAGATCAAATTAGAACCCCCCCAGCCCCACCATTGAAAATGTATCTGATAGTCAACTAAATAATGAAAAACCTTCCACTTTACTTCCCACCCAAGGGAACAGGAGAAGAGTCTCCCAAAATTTTATTAGAAAAATCAGTAAAAATTGTTCCAAGCCCTGAAAAAAATGAAAACATTGCTGCTAGAACTCCAAATGTTCAAACAGACAAAGCACCTTTGCCATTTAACCTTGGAGCAGAGGTGGCCAAGCTTAAGATTTATGTTCCTTTGACAGAACTGGTAAAACATGATACTTACAGGTCTCAGATAAACAAATCATTACATATCACTGAAAATGAGCATTCTGTAAATCTCGTTGATTACCAGCTCGAGTTAATTTTTGGCCCCAAGGTAAATGGGAAACCAATGAAAGGAGGGATACCACCCTTTTATGTCAGTCTTAATATCCATGACAGGATTTTACATAATTCCATGTTTGACTCTGGTGCCTCACACAATCTCATGCTCAAGTCTGTCATGGAGAAACTTAACTTAGACATCACTAGACCCTATAGGGATTTATTTTCCTTTGATTTGAGTCAAGTGAGGTGTTTAGGACTCATAAAGTATTTGTGTGTTTCTTTGGTTCAATACCCTACCAAAACTATACTCATGGACATTGTTGTAGCAGATATCCCACCCAATTATGGCATGCTGTTGTCCAGATCCCGCAGCACCAAACTTCAAGGGTCTCTATAATTAGACATTTCGTACGCCACCATATCCATTTTTCGACAACCAAAGAAGCCATATAGAGAAACTTTAATGAAGTATGTAGTGAGTAGTCAGGAGAGACCTCAAAACTTTCCTATTTACTCAGTGCATTCTGATATGGATTCCTTTATTCTCTATAATGTAGAAACTAATCTGGAAGATGCTCCAAATAAAATAGTAGCAGAACCAAAAGAAATTGTAAAAGAAAAGTCAACTGTCCAAATTCAAGAGATATCAGATGACAAAGAAAATCCATATGCCTTACCTAAGAAAGATTACACTACCTCAGATGAAAACTATGAACATGAAATCTTATGGCATTTAGAGTTTGAAGGTTTAGTAAACAAATTAGGTGCAAGGGCAAGGATATGGATTTATAACGTAGAAAATGGTCATGCAGAAGGACATACATATAGGTTAAATTTCAGATGCACAAACAACATGGCAGAATATGAAGCCCTCTTATTAGGTCTTAAATTGGTTAGAAGCTTAGGAGCTATAAGGGTGTCAACTATGGGAGATTCTAAATTGATAGTTAAATCGATTAATGGTTCTTGCCTAACCAAAGACCCTAGATTAGGACTTCACAGAGGAACATTTGTAGAAAATCCTTAACACTTGTTTAGAAACCAAGCTTGCAACCATTCCTAGAAAACATAACATGCAAGCTCATAGCTTGCCTATGTTTGCCAGCACCTGCAAATTTCCTTTTTAGCCAAATCACCAGTATACTACTGAAGTTAGGCGCAGGCCAGCTATACATGATAATATTAAGAACTGGCAAGTTTTTGAAAATGATAAGCAGATTAATCACTTTCTAACATTAGATGAAGAATTTACCAACATTAATATAGATTTAGACATGGCTTCAGATTTCGATCATGCTAATGAGTTAGATATTAACAAATTGGAATAAAACTCAGTTAACATGCTTCACCCTACTAAATTCATAAAAAAAGATATTCAGGAATTAAAGCAAATGGATATTGATGAAATAATTGATGATGAAACTAAAGTCATCGAACTCAAAGATAACCAATTACACAAGGGATTAACTCCTTTGGAGGACTTATTTGACTCCAATGATATTCCTAAAAGTCCTAAGATGGAGCCCTTGAAAACAGACATTGAAGAATGCAACATAGGAACTCAAGAGAATCCTAAGCTGATAAAGTTGTCTAAATCATTACCCCCAATGAAAAACTGAAATATATGGAACTTTTGAAGGAATTCCAGGATGTTTTTTCCTGGATTTATGAAGACTCAAAATCTTATGATTCCAGCGTTATACAACACACAAACCCTTTGAAAGAAGATCAGAAACATTTTAGGAAAAAGTTAAGAAGAATCAATCATGTTTTATTATCTTCCATTGAAAAAGAGATCAAACGAATGTATGAAGCAGGAATCATTGCCCCTATTAGGTTTTCAGATTGGGTATCTAATCTTGTCCCTACAAGAAAGAAAACAGGAGAAATCATACTGTGTGTTGACCTTAGAAACTTGAACAATGTCTCACTCAAAGACAACTATCCCCTACCTAAAATGGATCACATACTACAAAGGGTAGTAGGTTCCACAAGGATTTCACTTCTAGATGGATTCTTGGGTTACAACCAAATTTTAGTCCATCCTGATGACCAAGCAAAAACTGCATTCACAACACCATGGGGCACCTTCATGTATGTTAAAATGCCTTTTGGATTGAAAAATGCAGTGGCCACCTTTCAAAGGGCAATGAATATTTCCTTTGCAAAGGAGATCCATAACTTCCTGGTTATATACATTGATGATATCACAATGTTTTCTAAGTCAGATCAACAACACCTGGATCATCTCAGGAAAGCTTTTCTTAAATGCAGGAAATATGGCATTTCTCTGAACCTAAAGAAGTCTCTATTTGGTTTGGAACAAGGAAAATTGTTAGGCCACACTATCTCCAAAAATGGAATCTAGATTGACCCAACCAGGATTGAAGCTATCTTGCAAATACCTCACCCAAGGAACATTAAATAAATTCAGGCATCTTTAGGAAAAATAAAATTTTTAAGAAGATTCATCTCTAATCTAGCTGAACTAATTAGATTATTGAATAACATGTTCAAAAAAGATTCGGCTATTAAGTGGATAGTAGAGGCTAAAAAATCATTTGAAGAAATAAAATTAGCCTTAACTCGAACACCAGTCCTCATAAGTCCAATGTTTGACAGAGAATTTATTATTTTTTCCTTTGCATCTGAACAAAGTATTGCTACAGTTTTACTACAGAAAAATGATCAAGGATTTGAACAACCAATAGCTTTCTTTAGTAAAGCTCTAATAGATGCATCCTTAAAATATAATATCATGGAAAAATAGGCTTTTTCTTTGGTACAAGACATCAAAGATTTCCGAGTCTGTATCTTGTATTCTCACATTGTAGCTTATGTTCCCAATGCTGTAGAGAAAGACATTCTCACCCAGAATGGATTTGATGGAAAAACCGGAAAGTGGATAGCTACCATATTGGAGTATGACATAGAGATTAAACCTACAAAATTAATCAAAGGCAAAGGGCTGGCTAAACTCATGACTGAAACTAATTGCCAAGCCCTAGGTATGAATTTTATTGCAGAACTGGATAATGAAGAGGAGACGGCGACTCCACAGATCAGCTAGGCATTTTTAGACTCACATTGGTATGCTGATATAGTATATGTTTTACAAAACTTACAAGCTCCTTCAGGGTTGTCCAAAACTAAAAGTAGGTTTTTGAAAATGAAATATTTAAAATTCTGCATAATGGATAACACTTTATTTTAAAAAAATCACAAAGGCATTATGTTAAACTGTTTATTAAAGGAAGAATTTGACAAAGTACTCCAAGAATTTCATGTAGGTGATTGTGGAGGAAACCTCTACTGGAAGACAATAGCTGATAAAATCCTTAGGGCTGGGTTCTACTAGCCAACCTTGTTTTCTGATGTAAGAAATTTTGGAACCTCCTGCTACAAGTTTCAGATCTTTGAAGGAAAACGAAAACTTCTGCCTTTACCTTTGAAACCCATTTCTACAAAAAAACCATTTCAACAATGGGGTCTAGACTTCATTGGTGAAATTCACCACCGCCCCTTTTGCCCAACATAAATGGATACTGACTACCACATATTACCTTACCAAGTGGATAGAAGCTATGCCCTCCAGACAAGCCACTGAAACTGTTATCATAGGTTTCCTAGAGGCTAATGTTCTATACAGATTTGGTTGCCACAACAAAATTATCACAGACAATGCTGCATCATTTAAATCAAAAAGAATGATTGATTTCTGTCATAAATACCATATAACCCTTGGTCATTACATAGCCTACTATCCCCAAGGAAATGGACTTACCGAATCCTCCAAAAAAAACATAATTAATATTATTAAAAAATTGTTGGAAGACAATAAGAAAACATGGAACAAGAAACTGATCAATGCTCTATGGGTAGATAGGATTACAACTAAGAAATCTATTGGTACCAGTCCCTATCAGCTATTCTATGGGATGGAGGCAGTTTTTCGCTCATCGTTAGGAGTTCCAGTTATGAAACTGTTCCAGGAATCTCAAGTTGAAGAAAATGATATTCAGAGAAGAATCAATAAAACTATTCAGCTGTAGCAAACCAAGGAGGAAGTATACCTCAAAGCCCAAGTACTGCAAGAAAAAGTTAAGAAAGGTTTTAATAAAATAACCAAGGCAAAAGACTTCTATCTTGGTGACAAAGTTTTGAAGTGGGACTCTAGAAGAGAAGACAAAGGTAAACATGGGAAGTTTGACTTCCTGTGGAAAGGTCCATATATTATATATTCTTTCAGGGGTAATAACGCTTACTTTCTTAAATAATTGAATGGTGGAGAGATAGAAGGAGGACCTGTCAATGGTCGAATGTTGAAGCATTATGTTAACCCAATTTACTAATTTTACCAGTTCAATTGTACATATTATATCCTTCATGATGTTCAGTGTTGATTGGATGGTAATTTTGGAGTTGAAGCTCGAAGAGAAGGCCCTAAGCTTCAAAAGCTTTACTGTCACAAATATCAGAAAAGCAGCAAAGTAAAAGGGACATTGCAGAATAAAATCACAAGTCTTTCAAAGAAGGCCATTGATCTACATTTCTTGACTTTCCACCAGGGAAAGCCATCCCCAAGTGGAGCCACTATTATGTTCCTATACTAATAGGTGTCATAATTTATGATTGACTTAGTTTATCTCTGTAATATGTACATACCTTTTCTTTCTGCAAATGTTTTCCATATTCAAAAATTAAAAAAAATTAAAAAATGTAAAGAGGGTATATCCTAAAAGAAAAACAAAGGATAAAAGGGAAAGGAAAAGGTCAAAAAAAAGGATGAAAAATGAGCCCCAAGAAAAAGAAAATACCATGGAAGTGTGCAAGTCGAGATGCCACTACTATTTACTTTGGTGAAAAATAAAAGATTGTGTGCAGCTTGTCGCTTATGCCATAATCCATGGATAGTCAAAATGTTTAAACTTGGCTATTTCATGTTTTGAATTTCATGTTGATAGATGGAGAATAAAATCTGACTAAACAGTTTAATCTTGCTGGATATGTAGATAAGTAGTGTAAATAAAAGGAGCTCGATAGTGTAATATGAGCCCATGGATGTAATAAGGATAGACATAGATAGATTTCCTTTGTAAATGAAAAGAAAGTTTGATAAGGGTTTGCCGGTTTAAGTGCACCCTAATAAAAGAAGTAAAAATGGTAGGATGTGTAGGTGGGTAAGTAGAGGATTGGTTGCAGAATTATGTATGATGAATGGTTAAGTTAAAAGCTCAAATCATTTGCTTTCATCATTACATTACTTTGGCAAAGCATGGATGACAAAGGCACATTTACAAGGTTGCAAATTAATTTCCTCATTCATTTTACCCCTTTTTGTAATTAATTTCCCACAAGTAAAAGTTCCAAAAAACCTTATGTTAAAGGGGCTCAGAGCATTTCTTTGACTTCTGGAGGGACCAGATCCTCGGCCCAATAACTTATAAGGTCAAAGGTGCTAAAAACCCCTCATAAACATTCACCCCTTTATCATTTATTCACTTGCTCTAAGAACCCCTTTTCCCTAAACAAATTCACTATTTGCTAAGGAAAAGTAATTACCCCACAAAATCCCTTTAGCCTAAGCTAAAATGTTTCAAATATGAAAAACAAATTAATGCTAAACGCATTATACTTAGCCTACCTTTTTTTTCATCTCATATTAACAGCTAATTTTACTTATGTATTAAATCCCAAAAATCATCCCTATCCCATATATTTTATTGTCAAAAACCCCATATATTACTAATCCCATCCCTGAGGTTTGAAACATAAGCCTTAATAATAAAATAATTAAAATAAGGGATTGATTAATCGATTTGTGATTAATCAATAACCTAAAACTCCCACCAAATAATGGAGATTAATTAGCCAATTTGTGGTTAATTAATAATTCATCCTCGCCCAATCACGTTACCCCCGATGTTATTAATTTACCTAAATCCGCAATTAGTTCCCTTCGACTACCTCCATTAACTCCCGATCAAATCCACACCCCGATCATCGCATGATCTAACGCTTTCAGATTTGATGGTTGATGCTCATATCGGGCGGCCTCCGATGTTGAACTTTACCCGCCCGATGTGAGTAATTTCACTATTTGTTTGTCGCTACGTGTCACCTGATGAATGGCATTGGGTGGACCTCTCCCAATACTACCTAGCACTCAAAATATATGTGATGAAAACCACTCAAAATCTATGTGATGAAAACCATTACCGCTTCCTCTTACCACCATCGCTAAACAAAAAAATGTCCCATCCATTGACTAGCGCTATCTATCCCTTTCACCACACCCACCAAACATTTTGACTTTGCAAATAAAATGAAAGCATTCATTATTTTTGTTTTATCGAAACAATAGAACATCCTGTTCTCCATGCACACAGAAGCATGTTCATGCTGTCACCCTGCGTTCAAACCATCAACTCCATGAAGACACTTCCACCAGTCACAGAACTTCCAGTAACAAGGACCAATTCGAATACAGGTACACCAGCAAGCACAAAGTCAGCATCAGAAAAGACAGATGAAATGATCAAAGCCATGGAACAAATGAGTATCCAGGCAACTGAGTTGAAGAGACTAAAAGAAAAAATGTCAAGCTTAGAAACCAATTATGAGCTTGCATAGATTCATAACAAAGAAGAAGAAAGGAAAAACAGAAGGATGGAAGAAAGAATCAAAGTCCTGGAAAAGGACTTAACATTACAAAAAAATTTGAGAGATATTAAAGATATCTTATGGACCAATATCATTGATTCCATCAATGATATTTGGCCTTCTATCCAAATCATTTTTGAATAGACTGAGCTAGTTAAAATAGTTGTGGAGGCCATACAGAAAACAAGAGAAGAATTGGTAGAGAAACCTAAAGAGGAAACCCAATTGATTAACTTTTTGAATAGAAGAAAGAGGCACCAACTGGAGCAATTGGAAATTGAGGATATAACTGCCACCATCCTCGAAATTAAGAAATTTCTTACTAAAAATAACTTGATGCTTAATTTGGAAAAAAGATGTCAAAGTATTCAGGTGGACATAGATGATTTTATGTTAAAATATGGCATTCTAAGAGACAACGACCTTCCAAGCCCAACGGTCATAAATGACAAGTTGATGACTCAGGATGATTACATTGAGAAATTGCACAAACAATCCAGAAGTCAAGCCAGCTCTTCTACAGCAAAAGCACTACCTACAAGAAAGGTGCTTTATGATGGTTTAGAAAATCTTTTTTATATTGAACATGAAGTGAAACACCTGTTCACGGTCCAGCCAAATTTTGCAAAGTACACTGAAGCTGATGAAGTGTACAGGAAATTGATCATAATGAAGATACCAAATGATGAATGGTGGACTAATATGACAAAGATACTAGAAGTTACTGTAGCTAATCTGTAAAGTATAAAATATTTGCTACGGTAAGGTCTGGTAGCACAGGTAAAGAGTATCAAAACACAGGTAAAGAGTGTCATCAGATGAAAGTAGGAAGAATACCCATCGCACAATTACAATAGGAACTACAAGAGGCAAATCCGAGTTCCAACATCCAGCTCATTCATAAATAAAGGGACAACAACAATCTATTTTCCATATGTCTCTATCTTTATGTAAAAGATATTTTGTATTTCCTATAATAAATCTCATATGCTTATGAGATATTGTTTTGTAATTTTTGTATAAATACTTTAGAAATTGAAGTCATTGTGGTGAATTCGAAGATATTTCTGGTAAAGCTAGTGAGCTATTGTAATCAAGTCTGGATTAGTTTCTGGATCATGAAATAAAGTTAAAGACATTTCACAAGATTCTTGTGTATGATGGAAACCAAATAAGTATTATCTTTTCATGTTACTATTGTTTTCTCATCATGTTATAAATATTCACATGTTTTTTTTTTATAGAATTTGAATAGTAAACAAAGAAAAATTTCTCAAAAGTAGCTTTAAGCTCTCTGTTTTGACATGTTTACATTCTCACTATTTTCTATTGAATTACCTTGGTTTGGGAAATCTTAGTTGGTCCCATACTTTTGTAGTTTTTCCCTTAGGTCATAAGTGAAGGATTCTTAATTTCCCTTTACCACTGAAATCCCTTTATTCCTCATCCTAATCCTAGTTTAAGGATTCTTCATTGCCCTTCTACCTTGACTAGGTGTACCTCATCCATTTCAATCCACGGATTTGCTTTCTATTGTACTAGCTTGCCCTGTGAATTCTTCCTTTAGCAATTGATCTGATCCATTTAAGCTACTCTTTGTTTGACTCCATAGCCCAGTGACCTGAAGGCTTGCTCTACCCATCTATTCCCAGAATTCCACCACCCAATAAAAATCAAAACACCCTTAAACTTTCTTAACTAGCCTAATATCCCAACAAACAAAGCTAAATCATAAAGAGAGAGCCCTCTCTGAGTGTAGATCAGCTAGGATCTATGCTTAAAACATTGGTTTGTAGTTACCTTGGATCCTTTCCTTCTTTCCAATAACTTCTAAGGAAAATATAAGTGATAACATGGCATACTTGGAGTTTTGAATTAAGAAGTAAAATGAAGAGCAAGAAAGTGCAATAGGACATCAAGATCAACAACTACATCATGTTTTTCTTGGAAGTACCACATTTCGTGTATGTTTCCTCACTAGTTTTGGCATGCATGGCATATTCATGTCGTTTCATGGTTATGATATGTAATTGCCATGGAGGATTGCCTTGATTGATGGTGGATTTTCCTAGCCTTGTCATTTACTCAATAGCCATGGTGTTGTTGGTTCATTTCTTTTTTTCTTTGGTTGGTTCTCATGTTTCCCTTAGCTTCAGTTTAGTTACTAGTTCCTGGAAGCCTTGGTTAGACAAATGCTCTGGAAGCACTGTAACAACTTGGGTTGAGATACTAGTCCTAGAACCCTTGGTTGGACAAACCTTCTTAAAGCCCTTGGGGGGTTGAGTTACTATTCCTAGAAGCCCTGGTTGGACAAATGCTCTAGAAGCCCAGAGTAAGTTGTGGGTTGAGTTACTGGTCCTAGTTGCATTGGTTGGAAAAAATGCTCTGGATCCTTGAAAATCTTTGGTAGAGACCAATATGGTGATGGTTTATAATTTTTGACTGAGGTGGAATCACTGTTTGTTGGGATGAGGTGGTTTGGCCTCTGGAAGCCTTGGATGGTTTTGACTGATTTGTTTTATGAGATCCCACGTTCATTCTTGGAATATGGCACGAGGGTGATTGGATGAAGAGAGACTTGGCTCAACCAATCTATGGTAGGGTGGAATGTGGTAGTCCCATACTAGGTTGGATTTTTCATCATCAATATGAGGTTATTTCTCCTTATTAATTCATGAGTATTGTATCAATTTATATGTAGAATATATGGTTTTTTTTCCTTGGTATCTTTGTTGTTATTATGCTAGTTATGAGCATGTGTTATGACAATGGCTATGTATGGATATTATCATGTTTTTTACTTATAAATGACTCAACAATGTATCTATGGCCTAATAGATGAAATGGAAACTAATGTGTTGAGGCATCAATGCTTCTTAAGGATTCTCATATAAATATGAGACCCCTATGCTCAAATATGTTGTTTAAACCTGTAGATTACATATTTGTGACATGTTTGATGAAATGCCTGTCATGGTTAGTAGGGGTCCAGTCTATGCCTTGTCCTTGTTTTGGAAATGCATCATTTTTATGTTGTATGAATTCATTTCTAAAAGTGTCATTGAGTTCTAGGCAGTGATCTGGGCTCTGGGCATGAAAAAGTGGCTCAAATTCTGGAGATGCATGCACAACACTAGGCAGAAAAGTCCCTAGACACATGCATACCCATGTTGTGGGAGTGCCGAAAGCCTCCTAGACGCATGCATGCCCATATCAAGGGAGTGTTCAAGGCTTCAATTGTCTAAAATTTAGTTGGTCTTAGGGGTTGGTTAGCTAAGTGGTTGGGTTGGCTCCTGGGAGTTTTTTTGCTGATGTGGAAGGTTTTATTGTGTGTTTCGGTTGGATCCACTTCCATAACTAAAACATAGGGTGTCGAATCATATCATAATAACTTCTAGTCACATGTTTACCCTGGTTGGCCGGTTACTTGGGTAGATGTTGGAGGAGGGTGTTACCGAGTTGTATCAGAGTGGGTTCCATTCGCTATGGGGAATGTTTGGTTTCTATTCTCTTGGGTGTTATCTGATACCACAAAGTGGTATCAGAGTGGATTCCATTCTCTTTGGGTGGTTTCTAGTTTCCGTTCTCCCTGTGTGATATCTAATACCAGAAAGTGGTATCACAACATTGTTCACCCCTTGGATGGGATGGGTTGTGTGTTGGTCATGCATTCATGTTGGTTTCATATGTGTTATTGATTCTTGTATTCCATGTGCTTGTTGAATTTGCATGGTGTTTATCATGGTTGTAGTGATGTGGCCATGTGAAGGTTGATGGTGTTGTTGTGGGATGTGTCATCATGATTGTATGGTTGTATATGAATTTTTTATGCATGTCAGTGTCTATATGTTGTTATGCATGCATTGTCATGGTTATATATATGGATCTATAGTAGGTCAAGCATGCATTGTAAGGTCATTACATGAAATTAGGTCATCATGATGCTATTTGTATGTTATGAGGCTAATGTGTTGGCTGAGATAGAGCAGGAGATGTAGATCATCAGAATGAGGTTGCGGCATTAGACCTTGGTGTAAGTGAAAATTCCCATATAGGTATTGTATGTTTGGCATGTAGGTATGTGAGTTAATGTATTGTTATATACATTAGGGTTATATACATGTTTGTAATTTATTGTTATTGTGGTTACATGTATGATAAATTCTAGTTGATTAGTGTAGTCATATGCACATGTGTCTAATAGTCATTAATGATAACAACTTGTTTTTATATGCATTGTTGTTGTTGTTTTATGTTAGATAACTTGATTATTAGGGTTATAACATTAATATCTTGATGTTATATGTATCATGTTAAATTGTATTGGCCAATACAGATGGTTAGGGTTACAACATTCAAGTATGAGTTGTCTTATTTGTGACATTGTTTTGTACTAATCTAGACTAACTATGTAGATGTTATTATTATGTAAGAATGGTAAATTTTTATGAGTTTATGTTGTGAGCATGTTAGCTAGTGACTATTATGGATATCATGACCTTATTTTTGTTTGAGTTGATATTTTGTGAATTTATATCGTGCTAATCTAGATTGATTGTGCAGAGAAGATAGCCTCCCCTGAGATACATTAAGGTATGAGTTTTCTTATGTTGTCTATTTGGTGTTTGAATGTTTGTCTATATTGTTTATTTGGAGTTTGAGTGTTTGGTGTCTATTATGTCATCTTTCTTTTGTCTGAATATTTTATTAATTGAATGATATGAGTATGTCTCTATAAGATTTCTTCCAAAAATGATCTTGTTTTAAGATGGTTGTACTAATACATGTGTTGAGAGAACTGATATGTACTTAAGTGTAAGTAGGTGATAGTTGTAGATTTATGTATTATGACTTGTGAACTTGAGTTGATTGTTGAGTATGATGTGGTTGTTAGACTTGGTAAAGATCGATTTCAAATTAATATGCATGATGTCTTGATCTTTGGAATGTGAGACCCACATTTGTGAGCAGTTGTAGGGAAACATGCTCAGTATTATCCTGACAAGGTAATAGTTGAATTGTTTATAAAACTAACAGGGAGGTGATGTGACAATATATAGTAAGACTCAATTGAAACAAGGAGAAGGTAAAAAACATGAATTGGTGAAGAATTCATTTGGTTATGTTTGGAAACTGCAATTCCAGGCGAATGAGTGCTTTGCATATAGGAAGTCTCCTAAACCTTGAATTTGTTTGACATTATGAGGACATGTGTTATATTCATAAATATGTATTTGATAGGTATAAAAATTGGTTCTAGTTATGGATAGATTCGTCAAAGGATTCGAGTCCCTTGAGAGATTGCTTGGATGTGTTCAGTTACAAGCAATGGGCTTGGCATAACAATGTAAGGTAACTGTTGTATTGTTATGTTTATTTATGCACTAAAAGTTGTGTGTTTATGGCAATATGATGCAGGGGATTTCATACCAAAGAGACCTCCATCAAATTTTGAAGAAGGCTCAGGTTAAGATTTTGGAAGCACTAGGAACCATTGGAATTGAGTCATGATGTCTGTTGAGAGGCTTGTGATTTTGATTCCTTGTGCTTTGCTTCTGCTTGATTTGCAACTGTGTTTACGTCTAGTGTATGGCCATACCACTTCGTTCGTGATGTCGTATTATTGTTGGTTTCATGGTTTTCTTCTTGGTTTCTTTTGATTATTTCCTTTTATGTTTGAGAGTCTTGGGAATTGGTTGGGAAAGAGGAAATATAATGGAGCTGAGAGAGATATGAATGAAACCTAGCAGGTAATGTAAGACCTGAATGAAGCTATGCACATATATAAGGGCAAGTAAAGGCAAGAGTATGTCAATTAGTTGGTTTGGTTGGGTCCATTGGGGTAAATGGACAATGGCAGCACAATGTTGAGAAAGGTAATAGGAAAAGTGAAGTAAATTGATCTGAGGTGTCAAATGCCTTGGCTATGTTTGGAACGATTCTTCTCAATGTTTTGCATGGTGTGCATAGATAAAGGGAGTTCTCTTAACCTTGACCTTATGTTATCTGGTAATTACGTTATGATCATGATTATGCTAATGTTTATATGTATGCATGCATGTATGTATGTTGTTGTTTGACAGGATCATGATTGCTTTATTCTAATGTTTATGTATATGTATCTATGTATATATGTATCTATGTCATTTTTCGATAGGGTTGTCAGGGATCATTCTTGTGGAGGCATGATTACTTATGCATGTGAATGGCATGATGAGGTTCATGGTCTTCTGGGGAATCAAGTGGGGAGAGTAGTGATGGAAAATATATGATGTTAGTATCATGTGGATATGAATTGATATTGTATGTTTGTGTTATGCCTATGTTTATGCTATGATAGGTAACTTTGAGGGATACATCAGCTGAATGAAAGTGGTGAGATCCGCAGCATGTTAGGATAAGCATGGATGGCAGAGAGACACTAGAAGCAAGGTTGCTTGGTAGAGGTAGTATGGTTTTGGATGTGTAGTGCTATTGTTGTGCATGTTTTATATTCAATGATTGTACCTATGGTGATGTGTAATGTTGTATATGTAGTATTGTGTACATAAGATGTTGTATACTTTTTTTATATATGGTGTTGTGTGTATATTGCACATGGAGTGCTAGGTATGGATGTTGCTATGTACATGTTGGACATGTGGTGTTGTGTACATATTGTATTGGCTACATGATGGATTTGCAGTGTTGTGTGTTGTGTGCATGTGTGTACATCTTATATTGTGCACACGATGGATATGTGACATTGTGTGTGCATGTAGTATATGCATTGCTATGTATAAATGATGCTACGTACATGTTATGTATCCAGTGTTATGTAAATGTGGTGTTACGTGCATGTTATACATGTGGTGCTATACACATATGGTGTTGTGTGCATGATTGTACAAGTGTTGTTGTGAGCATGTGGTGTCGTGTACATGTTGTACATGTTGTGTTCTATGTAGGTGGTGTTGTGTACATGTCATGCATATGGTGTTGTGTACATGTTGCTTGTGCTGCTATGTACGTCTGGAGTTGTGTACACGTTGTACAGGTGGTACAATATACATGTGGCATTGTGTACACATTGTGTAGGTGGTTTCGTGTGCATGTGATGTTGTGCACACATTGTGTAGGTGGTGCTTTGTACAAGTGGTACTATGTACATGTTGTATATATGGTACTAGTGTACATGTGGTATTATGTGTGTGTCGTACATGATGTGTTGTAGGCATGCAGTACTATGTATGTGCATTTTGTAGTTGTCATATCATGATGTGTGTATTCATTGTGTTGTACTCTATGTACATATATGTATTGTTTTGTACATCAAGTTTAGGTGTATGTATTGTTTTGTGGTGTACATCAGATGTAGGAGTATGTATTGTGTTGTGTTGTACACTGGGTGTAGGTGTATGTGTGGTATGTCAAGTGTAGGTGCATGTGTTGCATGGTGTTGTATATCATGTGTGATTGTATGTGTGTGATGCAGACTATGTGCATTTGCACATGGTTGAGGATAAGGCACTGGGTGTTGGATAGTTGTGGCAACTGATCCGGTGTGTGTATGAAATAAGGACAAAGGTAGAAGCTAAGGATTTATTAAAGGATAAGAAGCAGTATTTTATCTCTGTTTTATTATGCATGTGATCTATGATTTTGACTTGTGATGGTTACATGCGATTTATGATTATGGTTTATGATTATCTCATGTGATTCATGATTTTAATTTATGATGGTTAAGAGCTAACCAGATGTTATTGTTTATTCATGATGATTTCATCAAACAATTAGTTTTACTTGATGTGACATGAAGTAAACAGGATTGGAAGTGTACCTTATTAACGAGCTACCAATGAGCTATCATGTGAATTTATTTCAATTTATTTTAAATCTAATGGAAGTTATGTGCTTGGTACAAGAAGAATGAAAATTCATGATTGGGTGGTTGAAACTGACTATAAGAATTAGCAGCGTCAGTGAAAGGAATTGGAATATGCAACAATATGTTGTTAAATCACTTCAGGAACAAGGCCATTGTGAGACACTAATACCCAGTAGTGTCCATTGATTTCCATGACCATGCTATGAATGTATGATGGTTGTAAGGTAGGGATATGCCCTGGTTTTAAGACCTTCCAATGCAAGGAAACATTGTCGAGGGATGGACTCCCCAGGATGGGGGTGTCAACGGACCTTGGAAGGTGTGTGACTGCACAAAAGTAGTGACTAGATTACTCGAGGGATTGTGTAGTAGAGAAGGGAAGGCCAGTTATATGTTTGTTTTGGTCATTAGAATTTTGATATGGAATCAAATGCACATTGGGAGTGTTCCATGGAACAATGAGTTGATAACTGTTCACTGAGAGGAAAAGTGGTGCATGATTATAGCAATGGACATTGGATGCATATTTGACCTTGCAGTAGATTCTAAAATTCGTGGGAAGGAGGTGAATCTTGGTATTATATTAAGGGTGTAGGTTTGAGCCTCTGGATTCCCTTGTTGTGGATGAAGGCATTACATCCTTTTATTTTCTAGCTGAGAAAATGTGCAAATATGTATATGTGTGTATTATTGTAAATACTGCATTGAGCTAGATTTATAAATCTCCAAATACATTATGATTATTTGTTGGATGAATAAAACGTGTATGTGTGTTTATGTGTGTATTATTGTAAATATTATATCGAGCTAGATTTAAAAAGCTCCATAGACAGTATGATTATTTTCTAGGTGAAGAAAATGTGTACATGTGTAGATGTCATTATTATTGTAAATATTGTAATGAGTTGTGTTATAAATATCCTATAGGCATGTTTAGCATCTTTCAACAGTGGTTATTTTAAAAAAATGCAATGAGCTATGTTATAAATCTCGATGGGAATTATGTTTAGTTTTCGGTGGTCTTGCTAGTTATAGGAGTCATTAAACATTGAGGACGGTGTTCCCCCCAGGGGGAGGGTTCTGTAAAAACCCTGGTTAACAATCCATGTAAAAATATATAACACCATGGTCATGGGACACGTATTGCAAGCTGAATGGTGGGAAAAAACATCCTAGTGGGGTTTCACTTAGGTTTATTATGGCTAAGGAAATTGGCAAAGGCAATGGAAAAGGATTTGGAAAAGCACGAGACATTTATTGGCATTTTATTTATGAAAATAAAGAAAATTACAAGAAAAGGAAGGTTGGGCAATTGAAGGAAAATAATGGAAATTGAAGAAAATAGAGGCCTCAATGATAAAAAGGCTTCTGAGGATCAGTTGGAAGGCTTGGTCTGGACAGGTTTTGGTGGAGCTCTCTGATGAGCCTCAATATCATAGCAAGAATGCTGAAACTCCTACAGCTACCAACTTTACTTTATCAACCTGGGGTTTCGTACAAACTTGGATGTGATAGTGCTATATACACAAAAAATGCATCATTCTACTCATGTCACTTCTCAACTGGGGCACTTGACCATTAGGGTTCCAGACAAGTCATGTGTTGAACTAAAGGGAGTTTGACTACTGATAGTGAATGTAAAGTTAGTTATAGTGCAGGGAAAGTAAATTCTTATCTAATTAGGAAATGAAATATGAAAATTCATAAATGCTATGAAATGTCATAAATCATCTAGCAATGAAATGACACAAATTACTTGGAGAAAGGAACTATGTTAATCTTGCAATTGGTCATCTAGCTATCAGGACTTCTTGAAAATAGAAAGTTACTCTATCATCTCAGAATTCAAACTGTAGAAAATCTTGTAGATTCACAAGCTCATGCAATGTACAAAAGCACAGGAAAAGAATCTACTTCTACTTTCAACCAGCAGAAGCTGTGAGGCCAGGAGGTAACTTCTCAAATGAGAATCTGTTTATTCATTTTGGTTGTTCATATTTATATAGATGAGGGAGTGACTCTTGAGTTTTGTCTCCTAATGACTCTTACTTTTCCCTTATTTATTATTTACACTATTTACAATTGTTCACCCAATCCCTATGATTAGGTGTCAAAATTCCCCCCCTTAATCTGAAGGGATGTTGGTGAGTCCAAGCATCCTTCTGAATCTTTCAATATTTTCTCTTCCAAGTGCTTTAGTGAAGATGTTTGCAATCTACTCATTAGTGGAACAATGGCGGAGATGGATTGTTTTGGTCTCAACATGATGTCGAGTCATATTATATTTTGTATTGATGTGATTTGTTTGATCATGTAATTATGGGTTCTTGCCCAACTTTATTGCAGAGGTGTTTTTAATCATGAGTGGGGTCGAATGTACTTTCTTTACCTGCAAATCTTCCATAATTTTCCTGAGCCACACAATTTCTTTTGTTGCCTCAGCTGCTACCACATATTCTGCCTTTGTTGTGGAATCTGCTGGAATTGATTGTTTGCATGATCTCCAGGAGATAGCTCCTCGTCCAAGACTCATATCATAACTAGAAGTAGATACCCCGTTTATTTTTCTCCATCAAAGTCTTAATTAGCATATCTAATCAAGCTAAAGTCGCCCACCTGTGTAGACTTGAGTACAAAGTCTTGAGTTCCCTTCAAGTACTTTAGAACTCTTTTTGCATGAGACCAATGTCCCTCAAAAGGCTTTTGCATAAACCTAGAGATGATTCCAAAAACAAACGAAATGTCTTGTCTGGTAGTAGTTAGGTAGTTGATACTTCCTTCAAGCTATCTATACTTTGTTGCATCCTCAAATTATTTTCCTTCAATGGAAGTGAGCTTTAAGTTTTGTTCCATTGGAGTAGTTAGAGGATTGCATTCAGTCATGCCAAACCTATTCAATAGATCTCCATTGTACTTCTTTTAAGAAAGGAATATATACTTCGGACATTGAGTTACTTCAATATGAAGATATTAATGAACATAGCCCAAATCAGTCATTTCAAAACCTTTCCTCAATTCCTTCTTTATGGATGCAATGTAGCACTCATTGTTCCCTGTCATAAAAAGATCATCTACATATACCACAAGATATAAAATTGTTTTTCCAACTTTATTGACAAAAAATTTGCATCATTAACATCATAATGTTTGAAATTAAGTTTCAAAAGATGCTCAGTTAATTTTTCATACCAGGCTCACAGTGCTTGCTGGAGGCCATACATGTTTTTCACAAGTTTTCATACTTTATGTTCATTTCCTTTCACATAAAATCCTTTAGGTTGGGACATAAAAACATTCTCTTTTACATCTCCATTCAATAAATCAGTTTTTACATCCATTTGATGGACTTTCCAACCGTTCTGAGCTGCTAGGGCAAAGAGTCTCTGGATGGTAGCCCATTTTGCTGTGGGGGAAAAAGACTCCTCATAATTGCCCCTTCCTTCTGGGAAAATCCTTTTTCCACAAGCCTGGATTTGTGCTTGTCAAGTGAGCCATTAGTTTTATACTTGTTGTTGTAGACCCACTTGCAGCCAATTGGTTTGGTTCCTAATGGAGGATCAACTAGCTTCCAAGTGCCATTTTTTATCAGGGCATCATACTCCTTTTTCATCTCCTCTTTCCATTCATCATGAGAAGTGGCTTCTTTGAAGGAATTTGGTTCACAATATGTAGAAAAATTCACTTCACAATCATAAGAAACATCCATATCAACAAGTTAATTAGAGTCATCTACATCACCTCCATTTTGTTGGGTTGAATGTCTTGTTCCTGACTTTCCAACCTCATCAGGATGAACACTTTCAAGTTTCTTTGTCAGCCACTTTGGGGGACCTTTCTTAGATGGTTCAAGCTACTCAGTTTATTGATTTGGGTCTGAATCAAGATTAAGTCTCCCAATTCTGTCAATCATATCACTCAAAGTATCATCAGTGGTTGGAGTTTCATGTGGGGGATAGAGTGCCTCAGAACAAGATTACACAGGTTGATCTAGTATATGAATCTCCCCTTAAAGATGTGGAATATGATTATCAAATTCTTGAAATGATTTTGCATTTTTGAATCTATCCAAGTGATCAAGTTGACGCTCAACAACATTGTCAGCTTTGAAAGATTCAAGAAAGGTTACATCTCTAGATACAACAAAATTTTTACTAACTTCATCATAGAGATGGTGTGCTTTCGAGGTGTTTCAATACCCTAAGAGGATACGCTTACGACTCCTTGCACCAAGTTTTTTTATATGTACCTTTGGTATCAAGGCATAACAAGTGGAACCAAAGACCCTGAGATGCTTTACTGAAGGAATGTGCCCATACCACATTTCATAAGGAGTATTGTTTCTAATAGCATTAGATGGAAATCTATTATTTACATATACAGCACATAGAATTATATCAACCGAAAAAAATAAATTTTACATTCTTGAAAAGCATCATGGAGCACACCATATTTAATATTTCGCTATTCATTCTTTCAACTACTCCATTCTGTTGGGGATTATAAGGAACAACTATTTGATGTTCGACCCTGTGTTGGAGAAGATAGTTTTCAAACTCATTTGAAGTGTATTGTTTTCCATTTTCAGTGCAAATAGAGCTAATATGAGATTGCGAATCATTTCAATCCATGTATGAAAGTTCTTGAATGTTTGAAAATCATCAGATTTGTTCTTCAATCAATAAACCCAACACATTCTAGTGTAGTCATCAATAAATGTCATCATATATTTATTTCCATTTGCAGAAGGAACATGAATTGGACCACATAAATCTAAATGAATGAGTTCAAGTTTTCTATGTGCTCTGGAATGTGAATCATGGAAAGATTGTTGGTATGCCTTCCTAGAATGCAAGCATCACATTGCTTAAGTTTCCTAGGAATTGTAGGCAAACTAGTAACACCATTTTTCTTCAACAAGTGGAGGCTATCATAGTTCAAGTGTCCAAATCTAGCATGCCATCATAGAATCGATGGAAATATACCTTCATCATAATGAGAGTTGTATGAGAAATTTTGTGCACGAACAGAGGTACATTACAGTTTGAGAAGCCTTTCTTCTTCTATCCCAGTCATGACAAGTGAGTGATCTGAGTGAGTGATCTGATGCCTTTCTCACCTCAACCTTGACATCAAAAATATGAATGGAGTGTACTTACTAGAGACATAAAACATCAAGTGGAAGAAAGTCTAGAAGACCGAGTAATTTAATCTTGATTGTGCCATGCCCTAATGGCTTGAGTTTTGACTTGTCTGCAAAGTATACTACTCCAACATTGTCAGTAAATTCTTCAAAAAATATCTTCTAAATGTCATGTGGCAAGTTTCTCCTGAATCAAGCAACCAATGATCTTTCCAAGAATCAAGTGAAGCATTAAACAAGTCTTCATTTACTCCAATATTACAATGTGCTACAACATAGTGAGGAGATTCAAGTGCTTTACCTTTCTCTTTGTCATTAGTTTTAACTTTGGGTTGATTTATTTCCTACTCAATTTTGTACCAAGGCAACTTGCATGTGGATGCATCATGTGATCCATCTCTATTACAACGTATGCAATGTAAATCTAACTTTTCTCCGTGAGAGTGTTTGCCCCTGTTGCCTCTACAATTTCTTCTTCCTCTTCCTCTTCGACCACCTCTTCCTCTGGATGAAAATTGAGCAAGATTCTTCTTTCTATGTGCAATACACACAACCTCTTCAGAAGATTGATGAGTTTTCTTCTTCCCAAAATCTTTTTCTCTCTCAGTAAATTTATTCACAAGAGAATGAAAGGTAATTTCTTTGAGGTTTCCATTTTCTTTCAAGGACTCAAGATAATTTGAGTAAGTGGGATAAAGTGCCGTGACAAAATCTATCAGAGGAATGCCCAGTTCAACATTAGTGACTTTGATATCATGCATAATAGATTTTACTTCTCATGTAAGAGCAAGAGGATCAACATTTGTAATTCAAGGCTAAACAATTTAATCATGAGTTGAACAACTTCAAGTGTAGAGTGTGAGTCATAAAGTTCCTTCAGTTTTTGTAAGGCTTCGAAAGCATTTGAAAATGGAGAAATATGGTGACTCACCTCTTCATTTACTAATGTTGCAATCAAGGCATAAGCCTTGTTTTTCTTATTTTCACAAATGGCGAATTCCATGTTTGAGGTAGGATATTATATTTCTTTGTCTCTGTTTCCAACACACACTCCTTTCCACCGCTCATTAAAAATGAGAGTGTGTTTGATTTTCCGAGACCACTCATGATATTTCTCCTTCCCACTGAGACCTACTCCCATAATTGATATTAATGAATGCATTTTAAAAAAAAAGTCCTCTGCTGCCAATATATATCGAAAATGAACTTCTGTTGGTTTAAAAAATTGCAGTTCTGATGATTAAAAAAAAATGCAGTAAGGGGAGGTGGTATACGGTGGAGGTGGTATGCGAGGGGAGGCCCCACAGTTATGAAATAAGTGGTAATACAAAAAACTGTAATACGAAAACTGTGTATTCAAACAGGGCAACATTATGAAATAGGTGGTAACCAGAGAACGTTAAATATATGTTGGACAAAGTATGTGGTGGACAAAGTATATTATGGACATATGAACTGGGGTTGATGTATTGACTTGGACTTTGTGGAGTTGTTTACTGGGGGTGATGTGTGTATATATGTCCAAATAGGAATGTGGGAGTGTGGGGAGAGCCTTCCAGAATATCAAGGGAAATGTTGTGGGGAGTCAAATGAACTTATAGTGGGGATGCGTTCAACGTAAAATACAAAATTGTGTATTACAACTGATGGTATGGTATGAATGTATGGTAACTGGTTGTATGGCAAGTGGGGGAGGGGCCGCGTTATGGAGAGGCCGCTTTGTATGATACGACTACACACAAACTGGAATACCAAACAATGTGAGGGAGGGAGTTTGATTATGGAGGGAGGTCGACTGTGCAGGCGTGTATCGTATGGTGTTACAAGGAGGTAGGTATTACTATAACATATGGTGTTACAAAGTATATGAACCGAGCAACATTTTGGAAATGTGGATAGAGGTAATGACTAGAAGCCACGTTTGGGCATCCATATTTGGAGGCGGAGCAGAGGGGAGGTTTATGTATGCAGCCTTGTATTTCTCCAACCTGCTCCTAGTATATTCACAAATAAAGTTGTAGCATATACCATTGTCCTCTGAACTAATCTTGTAGCATATACCACACATGGTTATATAAAAAATAATCTTCAACATATATTTAACATACAGACAACATACCGTCACCTTTCTCATGCCACTCGACAGTAGGCCCTCCGAACTCGGTGGTATTAGTTCACCTCACCGAATTGTTGTAATCATGGTATCGCTACTCTCTAAGGACTCTATCAACATCATTCAATGAACAATAGTGATTTTTCAGTCTATGAAAACGCAGAATAGATGAAGAATAGGCAAAATAGGCAGAAAGGAAGTTACAAAGTAGATAGGGAAGCCAAAAATGGCATTAGCTCTGATACCACGTCAGGCTAGGAAGTAACTCCTCAAATGAGAATCTGTTTATTCATTTCGGCTATTAATAGTTATATACATGAGGGAGTGACTCTTGATTTTCATCTCCCGATAACTCTTCCTTTTCCCTTATTTATTATTTACACTATTTAAAATTGTTCACTGAATCCCTATGATTAGGTGTCAACATAAGCTAATAGATCGATAAAAACAATATGAACAAGAAGAAGATAAATAAGTATCCGGGAAAGCCTCAGCTAAAACCTCCACTATCTATATTGCATTAAATCATAAATCCAAGATGATAATACAATCAGTCTTCTCATAAGAACAATCCCAGCACTAAGTATGATCAATCTCCCTACTCACAAACAAGATCAAGCCAATCTCTAGCTACTTATGATGCACTCCAAGCCCCTTATTTCTTGCATTCTTGGTTAAATAATTTAGATGAATACAATATTATTTTCTCAACCTCGAGCTTAACCTGCACATGTGTTTCCTATCCTCCGCCTGATGAATTCCTTTGGATAATACTTAGCCAAATTTTCAAGCCTCAAAGATTCTAGTTCTTTGCACAATTCCTTAGAGAATTAACCCATATTTAAAGTGTGATATCCTTCTTCAAAACTGCACAATACATTAGGTTCTCTTCCTGATTGCATGCATTGTATTTATAACTCAAAAAATCATACAACTGATAGTACACTATACTTGCCCTCTAGTCTCACCTGGGTCTTTCTTTGAATTGACATGCATGAGTTTCTGATGAGGGAATCTTTAGTTAACTAGAGTGACACGTGTGGCTGCACCAGTGCACCAACTGACTGTTAACTCTGTCTAAGTTTCTCAAACAGTTTGGAACTAATTTAACTGAACAGAACTCAGTAAAATATCCATGCATTCTAGTCTCTATTGGGTCTTTCTCTAAACTTACATGCATGAGTTTCTAATAAGGGAATCTTTAGTTAACTAGAGTGACACTTGTCGATGCACTGGTGCACAAACTCACTGTTAACTCTCGATTAGTTCCACAAATAGTTTTGAACTAATTTAACAAAACTTAATTCAGTAAACTAAGTTATCTAATTAAAACTCATAATTAAACTCATCTTGGACCCCTAAAACATAGGGTGAACATATACATGAATTCCGAAAGACTTCCAACTTTAAATTCCTAAGTTAACTAATTCAACTTAACTTAGGTAACTATCACACGTTGATATGAGAAAAGAATTACAATTTTAATTCACAATCTAATTCAAGGACAAATTAAATTGGAATTTTTGGATTCGTTTTTTAACATTTCTTGTTGCTATTTTCAAAACTCCCTCTCAACAAGAAAGGAATTCAACTCGATCCCGATCCTAAAGCTTTGGAATTTTTTGCATGCAACACTTATCTCTAGTGTTGTTGCTACAACAACTCTAGAAGAAAAAAACAACCAACCTAAATCAGTGTGATGCATCTTTCATCAAAGTCTTTGTCTACTATTGTCTTTGTTGACTGAAAATTGTGCACTTTTGTTGACCTTGCCCGATTTCAACCATCTTGGGACTAGCACTTCACATCGCCCAACCTCACACCAGAAGGTATTGCTGCATGTGCTCCCTCAACCCACTTGGCTTGAAATTCCCCTATACTAGAGGTCTTCTCCGCAGTTGTCTGAGACTGCTTCTTTTGGGGCTGCATGTTGAGAGGTAACTTATTGTTCCTATCAACCACGAAGTCTCTAACCTTTTCCTTTCTCCTCAAGGCTTTGCATGCATATTGTACCTCAAGTGCATTCAGGTTATTTTCTAGCACATTAATTTGCTTCATTTATCCCGCCGCCATGAAATTTTTTGAAAAAAAAAAATTGATTTCAAATCATCAATATACCCTTCATCCGAACTCCGATTCGGCGGATTTTCTTTTGAATTTGGGTATTTTTCATAGGGAATCTAGATCCTCTATTTTTTCTGAAAATTGTGCATAAAAAATTTCAGATCTACTCGGAAAACTAGGGGCCCAAAAAAATCATGCTCTGATAACATGTAGAAAAACCTACAAATGTAGCTCTAATACTACGTAGAAAATATTGTCGATTCACAATCTCATGTAATGTACTAAAGCATAGCACACAAATCTACTTCTACTTTGAATGAGAGGAAGCCAATATATCGATCAAAATGATATGAACAAGAAGAAGACAAATCAACGACACATAAAAAAATAAGTGTCCGGGGAAAGCCTCAAATAAAAAGCCCCACTATCTGCATTGCATTAAATGAGAAATCCAAGATGATAAATTTTATGAAACCAGTTCACAAAAAGATACAAAAGAAAGATCAACACCTTAGAATTTAGCATCTTCGAGGGGGAAAGCTCCTACATATTACACAAATGAACAATTCTTAGATGATAGAAATGACAAGACCTCCTTTCTATATATAGGAGTCTAAGGGGTCATAATATAATCAGAGCTGGCATAACAATAATAATGTAAGGGCACAATAGTAACAATAGTGGGATTATATCGAGCACAATAATAATAATATGGGGACTACATAGGCACAACAATATAATAAGGGGGTTGTACTAATAACAATATGGGGTTACACTAGTAGTATAGTGACCTAACATTCCCTCTCCTTCAAAAAGTGTTGTCCTCAACACTTGGGTAGTTCTTGATGCTTCTATATAAAATTATTGTCCTCCCATGTGGAATTTTTAGTGGGTAAGTTCTTCCACTTGATGAGATACTCTAAAATTAATCGATTTTGTAGCTATCGGGTTCTTGTTTCTGTGACTGCTCTAGGTTCCAATATGATTTTTTCTTCCTCATTAAGTTCTGGAAATATTGTTTGAAGTGGGACCTTTTGCAACTTTTGAATGAGTAGCCACACTTCATCATCCTTCTTCCATTCATCCCTTTCTTGGTTTATCCAATCTAGTTGGATAATAGAAATAGCACAAAATAATGCTTCCACATCCTCATCCTTTCTTGAGAGGGCATCTGCAACAACATTTTGCTTCCCTTTTTTGTAGATGATTTCAAAGTCATAACCCAACATATTTGTGACCCATTTTTTCCGTTCTTCTAAAGATAATCTTTGTTTCTAAAAAGTATTTAAGAATATCATGATCCATTTTTATCTTCAAGTGTCTTCCCATTAGGTAAGGTTGCCATTTCTTAAGTGCATGTAGTATTTCCCATATTTCCTTCTCATAAATAGATTTCTTGAGATGTAGCCATAAAAATACCCAATCGCCTACATCAAAACTTCTTTGACTACGATGTTGATCTACTTGTTGTTTCATTCAATTCTACACCAAAGCGGAGTTATCCTTTAAAAGTTGGAGAACTTGTTGTTGATGCTTGATGTGATCTTTCACTGCTTGAATATTTTTATTCGTGATATGTCCTTCTATCTTGAGAGTTTGAGGAGTGGTAATTTATTCCCATGAATTACAAGATATGGTCAGATTCATTTCTTGATGCTCGATGTGATGTTTCACTTCTTGAACTTTTTTCTTCTTGATATGTCCTATATTGATAGTTTGAGGAGTGGTAATTCCAGCCAATGCATTACAAGATATGGTCGAATTCATTTCTTCTTTCTCGATGTGATCTTTCACTTCTTGAACCTTTTTCTTCTTGATATGTCCTTCCATCTTGAGAGTATAAGGAGTGGTAATTATTGCCAATGGTTTATAAGATATGGTCTGATTCATTTCTTCTTTCTCTAGGGTTGATTCCTGGGGTATATCCTCTTCTTTTGATGTTTCTTGATCCTTTTCTTCCTCCTCTTCACAATAAATGTAAAATAATTTCTTCTCGGCACACTTATGACCTTTAATGTATTTGTTATCACAATTGTAACAAAGCCCTTTTTCCTTTTTTAATTCTAATTTTGTGGTGTCAACCTTGTAGGTTTTTGAAGGCTAGGAGAAACAACACTTCCATATTTATAGTTATGAGGGGTAGAATTCCTTGTTGCCATAATTTTTCTTTCCACTTTTCTTGCCAACCTGAATGCATTCTCCAATGAATCAGGTTCCCAAAGACAAACCCCATGTTCAATGTTATCCTTTAAAGTCCCAACGGAGACATCAATGCTGTGCTTCTCTGGAATATCATTTTCCATTATATTCAATTTTTGAAAGTCCTTAATGTGCTCTTTCATTCAACACTTTTATTTGAGATTTATCAATTGGCTAAAGAAGGTGTTTCTCTTTGTATCCTCATAATTTGATGTCATTTCCTCCGTGAAAATTGACCACGTAACAAGTGGTTTACAAGAACGAATCCACCTTATACCATAAAAATCGGTCTAGTTCTAACTATGAAGATGCAATATGTACCTTTTGTAACAGTTGGACTTCACGTAGATCAAAATATCACTCCATCTGTAATATCCAATTTACTGGATCATTTCCATCAAACTTCCTCATATCACCTTTTCTTGATTTTAGGAGCTCGATCTTGAAACGACTGTAACTATATGCTTTCCGATCTCCAATTTTAAAATTGTCTCCTGCAATCGCCCTCTAAGTCCTCTTTCTAACCCCACAAGTTTGATCAAAATTTGTTTCTCCAAGAAAGATTTATACCCAATCTCCTAAGATTACCTGATTATATAATGTTTTAGTATAGCAAACTTGTACGACATGCCACGTGTCATTGTTTCGATCTTTGGATCTGAAAAATATACACAGAAAACCACATTCAATCTTATTTTTGTAACTTCTTAAGAAATTTCAATCTAATGCTCAGAGTGAAAGTTATGACGATTTTCCCAAGGTCACATGTTTAGAATTTAATTCGGGAGTCTGCAAAAATCCTAACTTCGTCAGCTTATATCTTTGAAAATATAGGAGACGAGATCTCAAATTCGAACATGAGGTTCAGACTTATTTCTTCTCAAATGGTGTTTTTTTTAGCTTTTGAAACTTCGTAGCGAAAAATTTATAGTCTCTACTGGATCTTTCTCTAAACTGACATGCATGAGTTTCTAATGAGGGAATCTTCAGTTAACTAGAGTGACATTTGTGTATGGAATGGTGCAGCAACTCATTGTTAACTCTCGATTAGTTCCACAAATAGTTTTGGACTAATTTAACAGAACTTAACTTGGTAAACTAAGTTATCTAATTAAAACTCATAATTAAAATCATCCTGGACCCCTAAAACATAGGGAGAACATATACATGAATTCCAAAAGACTTCCAACTTTAAATTCCTAAGTTAACTAATTCAACTTAACTTAGGTAACTATCACACATTGATATGAGAAAAGAATTACAAATTTAACTCACAATTTAATTCAAGGACAAATTAAATTGGAAATTTTGGATTCTTTTTTTAACATTTCTTGCTGCTATTTTCAACACTCCCTCTCAACAAGAAAGGAATTCAACTCGATCCCAATCCTAAAGCTTTGGAATTTTCCGCATGCAACACTTATCTCTAGTGTTGTTGCTACAACAACTCTAAAAACAAAAAAACAACCAACCTGAATCAGTATGATGCATCTTTCATCAAAGTCTCTATCTACTATTGCGTTTTTTGACTGAAAATTGTGCACTTCTATTGACCTTGCCCAATTTCAACCATCTTGGGACTAGCACTTCACATCGCCCAACCTCACACCAGAAGGTATGGCTGCATGTGCTCCCTCAACCCACTTGGCTTGAAATTCCCCTATACTAGATGTCTCAACATGAATGGATGCCTCCACTCAGTCTCCTCTCGGCTTCTCCAATTTCTTCCTCTCCACAATTTTCTGAGACTGCTTCTTTTGGGGCTGCATGTTGAGAGGTAATTTGTTTTTCCTATCAACCACCAAGTTTCTAACCTTTTCCTTTCTCCTCAAGGCTTTGCATGCATATTATATCTTAAGTGCATTCAGGTTATTTGCTAGCACACTAATTTGTTTGATTTATCCTGCCGTCATGGAATTTTTTGAAAAAAACATTGATTTTAAATCAACGATATACCCTTCATCCAAACTCCGATTCGGTAGATTTTTTTTTGAATTTGGTATTTTTCATAGGTAATCTAGATCTACTATTTTTTTTCTAAAAATTGTGCACAAAAAATTACAGATCTGCTCGAAAAACTAGCGGCCCAAAAATATCATGCTCTGATACCATGTAGAAAAACCTACAAATGTAGCTCTGATACTATGTAGAAAATATTGTAGATTCACAATCTCATGTAATTTACTAAAGCATAGCACACAAATCTACTTCTACTTTGAATGAGAGGAAGCCAATATATCGATCAAAATGATATGAACAAGAACAAGAAAAATCAATGGCACATAAAAAAATAAGTGTCTGGGGAAACCCTCAACTGAAAACCCCCACTATCTGTATTACATTAAATGAGAAATCCAAGATGATAATTGTTATGAAACCAGTTCACAAAAAGATAGAAAAGAAAGATCAACGCCTTAGAATTTAGCCTCTTCGAGGGGGAAACCTCCTATACATTACACAAATGAACAATTCTTGGATGATACAAATGACAATACCTCCTTTCTATATATAGGAGTCTAAGGGGTCATAATATAATCAGAGCCGGCATAACAATAATAATGTAAGGGCACAATAATAAAAATAGTGGGCTTCTATGGGGCACAATAATAATAATATGGGAACTACATAGGCACAACAATATAATAAGGGGGTTGTACTAATAACAATATGGGGTTACACTAGTAGTATAGTGACCTAACATTCCCCTCTCCTTCAAAAAGTGTTGTCCTTAACACTTGGGTAGTTCTTGATGCTTCTGTATAAAATTCTTGTGCTCCCATGTGGAATTTTTAGTGGTTAAGTTCTTCCACTTGATGAGATACTCTAAAATTAATCGATTTTGTAGCTATCGGGTTCTTGTTTATATGACTACTCTAGGTTCCAATATGATTTTTTCTTCCTTGTTAAGTTCTGGAAATATTGTTTGAAGTGGGATCTTCTGCAACTTCTGAATGAATAGCCACACTTCATCCTTCTTCCATTCGTCCCTTTCTTGGTTTATCCAATCTAGTTGGATAATAGAAATATCACAAAATAACTCTTCCACATCCTCATCCTTTCTTGAGAGTGCATCTGCAACAACATTTTGCTTCCCTTTTTTGTAGATGATTTCAAAGTCATAACCCAACGTATTTGGGACCCATTTTTTTCCATTCTTCTAAAGATAATCTTTATTTCTAAAAAGTATTTAAGAATATCATGATCCATTTTTATCTTCAAGTGTCTTCCCATTAGGTAAGGTCACCATTTCTTAATTTCATGTAGTATTTCCAATATTTCCTTCTCATAAATAGCTTTCTTGAGATGTAGCGTAAAAATACCCAATCGCCTACATCAAAACTTCTTTCACTGCGATGTTGATCTGCTTGTTGTTTCATCCAATTTGGCACCAAAGTTAAGTTATCCTCTAAAAGTTGGACAACTTTTTGTTGATGCTCGATGTGATCTTTCACTGCTTGAATATTTTTCTTCTTGATATGTCCTTCTATATTGATAGTTTTAGGAGTGGTAATTCCAGCCAATGCATTACAAGATATGGTCAGATTCATTTCTTCTTTCTCGATGTGATCTTTCACTTCTTGAACCTTTTTCTTCTTGATATGTCCTTCCATCTTGAGAGTCTAAGGAGTGGTAATACTTGCCAATGGTTTACAAGATATGGTCCGATTCATTTCTTCTTTCTCTGGGATTGATTCCTAGCGTATGTCCTCTTCTTTTGATGTTTCTTGATCCTTTTCTTCCTCCACTTCACAATAAATGTAAAATAATTTCTTCTCGACACACTTTTGACCTCTAATGTATTTCTTATCACAATTGTAACAAATCCCTTTTGCCTTTTTTTATTCCAATTGTTGTGGTGTCAACCTTGTAGGTTTTGGAAGGCTAGGAGAAATAACAGTTCCATCTTTATAGTTATGATGGGTAGAATTCCTTGTTGCCATAACTTTTCTTTCCACTTTTCTTGCCAACCTGAATGAATTCTCCAATGAATCAGGTTCCCAAAGACGAACCCCATGTTCAATGTTATCCTTTAAAGTCCCAACGGAGACATCAATGCTCTGCTTCTATGGAATATCATTTTCCATTATATTCAATTTTTGAAAGTCCTCAACATGCTCTTCCATTCAACACTTTTGTTTGAGTTTTATCAATTGGCTCAAGAAGGTGTTTCTCTTTGTATCCTCATAATGTGATATCATTTCCTCTGTGAAAATTGACCACGTAACAAGTGGTTTACAGGAACAAAGCCCCTTATACGATAAAAATCGGTCTAGTTCTAACGATGAAGATGCAATACGTACCTTTTGTAACAATTGTACTTCATGTAGATCAAAATATCACTCCATCTATAATATCCAATTTACTGGATCCTTTCCATCAAAATTCCTCATATCACCTTTTCTTGATTTTAGGAGCTCGATCTTGAAACGACTATAACTATATACTTTTCAATCTCCAAGTTCTAAAATTGTCTCCTTCAATAGCCCTCTGAGTCCTCTTTCTAACCCCACAAGTCTGATCAGAATTTGCTTCTCCAAGAGAGAGTTATACCCAATCTCCTAAGATGACCTGATTATATAAAGTTTTAGTAGAGCAAACTTGTACGACGTACCACATGTCATTGTTTCGATATTCAGATCTGAAAAATATACATATAAAACCACATTCCATCCTATTTTTGTAACTTCTTAAGAAATTTCAATCTGATGGTCAGAGAGAAAGTTATGACGATTTTCCCAAGGCCACCTGTTTAGAATTTAATTCGGGAGTCTGCAAAAATCCTAACTCCCTCAGCTTATATCTCTGAAAATATAGGAGACAAGATCTCAAATTCTTACATGAGGTTCAGACTGATTTCTTCTCAAATGGGTTTTTTTTTAGCTTCTGAAACTTTGTAGCGAAAAATTTATAGCAAAAATGCCACAATGGCCTATTTGGAGCAGCGAAACCCTAGAATCTAAAGCTCTGGTACCAAATGTTATGAATTCGGCTCACAAAAAGATATAAAAAAAATATCAACACCTTAGAATTCAGCCTCTCTGAGGGGGAAACCTCCTATACATTACACAAATGAACAATTCTTACATGATACAAATGAGAAGACCTCCTTTCTATATATAGGAGTCTAAGGGTCATAACATAATCAGAGCTGACATAACAATAATAATGTAAGGGCACAATAATAACAATAGTGGGCTTCTATGGGGCACAATAAGAAAAATATGGGGACTACATGGGCACAACAATATAATAAGAGTGTTGTACTAATAACAATAAGGGGTTACTCTAGTAGTATAGGGACCTAACAATAATAAAATGCTTATTATCGCAAGAATGATCCCAATGCTTAGTATGATCAATCTCCCTACTCACAAGCAAGCTCATGACAATCTCTAGACTATTTTGCTGCTCTTTAGGCACCTTAGTTCTTGTGTCCTTCTTCAAAGAATCTAGATGAATACAATATGGTTTGCTCAACCTTGAGCTTAACATGCACAAGTATTTCCTATCCTCCACTTGATGACTTCCTTTAGCCAATACTTAGCCAAATTTCCAAGCCTCCAAGCTTCTAATTCTTTGCACACTTCCTGAGAGAATTAGCCTATATTTAAAGTGGGAAATCCTTCCTCAAAACTGTACAATCCATTAGGTCCTCTTCTTGATTTCATGCATGATATTTACAACTCAATAAATCATACAACTGATAGTACACTATCTGTGCACTCTAGTCTCCAATGGGTATTTCTCTGAACTAACATGCATGACTTTGCAATGAGGAATATTCAGTTAACTAGAGTGACACTTGTGGAGTCACTACTGCACCAACTAATTGTTAACTCTCTATTAGTTCCACAAATAGTTTGGAATTAATTTAACTGAAATTAACTCAGTAAATTGAGTTATCTAATTACAACTCATAATTAAACTCATCTTGGACCCCGAAAACATAGGGAGAACATATAGATGAATTCCAAGGGGCTTCCAACTAGAAATTCCTAAGTTAACTAGGTCAACTTAACTTAGTTAACTATTACAAGTTCATATGAGAAAAGAATTACAATTTTAATTCACAATTTAATTCCAGGAAAAATTATATTTGAATTTCTAGATTCTATTTTTAACATTTCTTGTTGTTATTTTCAACACAAACATGCACGCATTAACTATCTCATTCACATTTGCAGAAAAAATCTTAATTGTTAACTTCATAAATATAAAAGTTAATTTTTTATGATCTTAAAATAGGGAAAGGAATGGGAAGGCTGGTCTAGATGACACTTCTGGTCATGGAGTCCAAGCTAAGGGGCTAACCTGCTCCTATACTAGGCTATCTTATCATTTTAGGTCAAAAGAGGGTCAAAACAGACTGTTACAGGTTTGCTACAGGAAACTACTACAGGATGTCCTGATCTACTAGAGGATGTCCTCAACTACTATAGGAAGTTAGTTGAGAGCTTTGGGAGGGTAAGAATAGTGATATGATGTGTTTCAGGGGTGCATGCCAATTGTAGAAAGTGTAGGGAAGGCAAACATCACCAGGGCCAAGCCCAGCACCCCAAGGAGGACATATTTGCCTAAGGTAGCTTATTCACGGTGGCTGGGAAACAAAGGTTCAAAATGTGGGCTAGTATGCCTTGACAAAAGGTGGAGAAGACCTATGTGAAGCTGGTTGGAGGAGTCCCTTCCTTCATATCAACAATCCCTGCAATAAAACCTTTTTCTCTCTTCATTTATAAATCACTACATGTCGACATGAAAAATATGAGTTGAATTTGAGGAAGATAATCTATCTATTGTTAAGGACTAGATCCATGAAATTGATTTCCTTTTTATCTACAGAAACCTTACAAAAACAAGATAACAACTTCAGATGCTTCCAAGAAATCATAGACAATTTTCTATCTAAGATTGAAATGTAATCTATGCGAGAAACAAAAGAACAACATTATTTTTGGGGTTGTGAGAGTGGGGTCCTCTAATCATGATCCCATGAGGAAGATGAGATAGGGGCTACTTTCACAAAATTTTGTGGTAGACCACAATACCAATATACCTCTTTAAACTAATGGTAACAAGGTTAAGCAACAATTCAAGTAACCTGCTAAGCTAAATAGAAAAAAACATAAATAACTTCAGCAGCTAACTATCATTCTAAGCTAAGAATACAGCTAAAAAATATTAACCTATGCTTTTAGGGTTGGGTCCTAACCCAATATCTTCATCCCTATGATCAACATAGTGCTAGATCAAAACATAAGTTCTCATTATCATAAAAATATCAAGTACATCATAACAATAACAGTCAATTTTTTTTAGCTCAAAATGGCCTCTTTGGTACAACAAAAAATATAATCCTAATGAGTCCCTTACCTCTCTTATTTATACAAAACTAGAGATACCAAGGGCTCCTTATAAAATAGGGATACTTGACTCCCTAACTCAAGAATAACTCTTCCTTTATTGTCATTGGATTGGTTGCTGATAAACTTGGTTTTCTTGGCTGGAAGTGACACCGAGCTGATGAGATAGAGTGGTGGAATATTTGAATGATTTGAGGAGTTAAGGAGGGACACCAACTCCTAAAATATCTCTTGCTTGTCTATTCTGAATTCCTGCACTTCAGTTAACCCAAAACTACTCCAATTCCTATATTTAACACACATTGGCCCACATGACATAGTAACTCACCTTTACTCTTCTCACTAAGAAAAATATAACAAAATATATAAATAAATGTGAGAAAATTCAATTTAATAAGTTGGAGAGTGGCATTGTGACCCATATAGTTTACCTATTGATGAGCCTCGTCATCATCCCCATACTGAGGCTATTGCTCATCCTCTGAGAAACCTAGTCATTTATATCCATATCTTTGATAACCCTGCGGGCCTCTCTGACATCCTATGCTTTTGTGGATGGTGTCTCTTCTTGATGATAGAACCCTACATTTTTCTCCATCTCTTCCCATTTCTTTATTTCCTCTTCTTCCTTCCTACCTTCCAACAAACATAACAAAAAATGTGAACTGAGATTTAGTCCAATCCAATTGATCTTCAATGTTTGCATGGCCTTCTTATATAGGGGTGTCCTTTCCAATGCATTTCTCCATCTCTCAAGAGAGTGGTGCTCCCTGATCCAGAGAATATAAGGCAATTTATTCCATCTCCTTTGGAATATTTGTTTGCTCCCAATCCCCAATGATCTTACAATGTTCTAAGACTAGGAGATGACCTATTCTTGGGTAGATAGGTATCTTGGTGTAAGTTGAGCATCATTGGAAATGATGATGTGGTTACTAATAACATCCATTGAATTTATTTGTTTTTTTCTGATGTAGAGGGGTTCTCTTTCCTCTTTTAATACTATTATCTTCACCTCCTTAGCCCTGGCCTCCTCATGAGTCATCCATGATGAAATGACCATTAGCTACAAGTCCCCCAACTTTGCTTTGGGGTCCCGCACATTCAATTCTCTCAAGGAAAGATTGTGTGGGTAGAATTTAGATAATTTATCCTTAACTTCAAGGGTTCTCTTGTCACATAGTTCGATGAATTTCCTATAACCTTGGAATGAGATGGTCCCATGGTGTGCCAATGTCTTAATTTGAAACTGCATCCATTTGTCTTTGACGTATAGTGCATATGATTTGGATGGAAGCCTACATTGAAGTGCCTCTAGGGAGAGGCTTGCCATGGTGGCTAACTGGTTCTCCTTTTCTTGCAACTTCCCCCTCAGCCATGTGTTTTCTACCTACAATTGTGTTCTCATGGTGTTCTCTCTATCTCTCAATTCACTAAACTCTCTGCCCATCTCTAGGAGTTTTTTCTCCATATAGACCACTTCTTCTACTTTCTTTGACTTAGAAATTTGCATCCATCGATGTGTCCTTCCTATTTATTTTTCAAGTTGAAAGAAGAGAGGGCTTGCAAATTTCTATGTTATCACTCTGCCTCCCTCAATAAACTTGTAGTAGGAGCTTAGATTTGGTTGTGGGCTAGGCTCCTGAAACCCTAGAAAATATCCCTCAAATTTCTTTGGAGAAGTTTTCCCCTCTTGTACCTGTGGTGTTGCTTCGTTGACTTCTTTTTTCGCTTGTTTCTCTTCCTCTGGCTCTTTCTGTCTTTCCCGTAGCGCTGCTAGTGTTTCTTGTAGCATAGTTTTGGGATCCTGTATCATGCCTTTTCCTTTTTTTTGGAGGGTTACAGGTGCCTTGGTTTTCATATATGACGTTGAACTGGTGACAGGCTTCCTGACATAAGTAATGGTAGCCTTTGGGGTTGCTTCTAGTAATGTGACTTTCGCAACCTTCATACCCATGGACTCTAGCTTCTCCTACTTTCTTGGTGACTCTTCAATTATTATGGGGGTGTTTGTTGGTGTTTCTGGCTTCCCCTACTTAATCTAAGTGCTTCTTCCTGTTTTCAAATATAGGGGAGTCTTGCTCTGCCTTTTACTCTTGGACTTGACAGGTGTGCTCAAGGTAGCCAAGGTAGGAACTGCCTCCCTTTGAGTGAGTTCAAGAGACAATATTAGGGATATCTCCTCTTCTTCAAGTGCAATATTTTTTTCAATGTTGTTCTATGCCTTCTGCGCATCCTCTCCTTTTTTCTTTTCTTCTTCCTCCTCTTCTTTTTCCTCTTCCTTTATTTTGTATCCCTCTACTTCTTATTCGTCTTCATCCACCTCTTCTCCTTCATCTTATTCTCCTTCATCTTCCTCATATTCCTCTTTATCACTAAAGGTTAGGGTCCCACCATGTTCAAGGGCTCAGGTTTAAAGGAAGGATTATCTTTCCATGTCCATAAATGTGGACAAGAGAACATGAATTTTCAATTCTCTTAAGGCATGTTCCATTATTAGCTTGATGAGACCATGGTGTGCTAACTATTGGTGTTTCCCGTCTTTCACCTTATCACTCGTGCCTATAATGTATTGTAAAGGGAAATAAGGCACAATGAGCCTTTGGTTTATGTGTACTCTGGCTTTCAATCTCAACTCATGGAGGATTTTGAATTGGTAGCCATAGACTACACTTAGTCTCCCTTCACAATAAATGTACTTAAGGATGTAGTTTTCCACCTCATCCCAAGGATAGGGAAGGCTCTCCCTTCTAACCCCATTTTTGTCTTCAATTGGATTTTCATAATTTAGGAAGAATTTTTTCTTAGCAAAGGTGTTGTTGGCCTTGTCCTCCTTTATCTATTGAAACCATAGAGGAAGTGTTGTCACTCTGTTGATCACATCAAGGTTGATGGTAATGGACAACCCTCTCACCATAGTGGTAGAATTTGTTCTTGCTTGAGGGTTTAGTTCCATGGAAAACTCATAGGTTATGACATCATCATATCCCTCGAGAAGCTCAAGGAAGCCTAACCAGTGATGCCTCCTGAAGAGATCAACAACATGGGGATGAATGTGAGTTCTTGATGCATCTGTGGGTTTTGTTCTATTGAATCACCATCCCATTTTCTTCTTTGGTTTTATCTAAGTCCAGGAGGTTTCGTACGATAGCTTTAGTATGGATTTCAAGGTGGCTGAGATCTTAACCTTTTTACTGCATGACTATAAGTTACACAATTCCTCATAGCCACAAAATTTTTCTTATATAGCCCCAAACTCTGTCCAATTTGCAAACTGACTGTAATACTAAACAAGTGTAGAGTTGATAAGTTATTAAATCATCGAGAAAGGATATATGAGCCACTTAATTCTCACTATAATGATTGTGATCATGCCAATTGATGACCGAGTTTACCCTAGGCATCCCCTTGCAGACTTCCTATGGAATTATAATGCTTTCTGTAGTTTCTTGTAGGCTTATGAGTTTCCTATAGTTGTTTCCTATAGTTGTCTCCAATAGGATGGCCAGATCGGGGTTAGACTATCTTATGGCTTCCCAACCCTGTCCCTATCTATTTGATCTCAAAATAAGAAAATAAAAGTGCAAGAAAGTTTGGGGTTTGTGATATTTATGGTCGAGGCTTGAAGCATTCTGTTGGTTGGAAGTCGTATGATATTTTCTAACTGGGACCATTGGCCCACCATTGGTGATCATTCACTTACTCATCGTAAACATCACCAACTCCCCCTTAGCTGATTCGGCCACCTTTTTAACTGATTCCCATTAATGTGACACACTGACATGGCATGCTAGCTGGGACATCACATTTTGATCACGAGATGAGGGTGGAAAAGTTAACTGACCACGTCCAGCTTATAAAAATATATTTCTTCGACATTTATACATTTCCCATTATATCATACTTTAGGGAAAAGTTGGGTAAGTTTCCATACGTGTGCCTACCATTTCTTAATAGATGCATGTTGGAATATTTGGGTTCTATGTTGTTGCTTGGGGAAATTATCCTTTGCTTTCTTCATGTGTATTTCCTCTTGCTTCTGTAGCTATTTGTTTTTTTGTTCATGTGTGTAGGTGCTTGGTATCTGTTTGTTATTATTGCTCATGTGGAGCCTGGCTAAGACAAACAATGTATTCAAAGATCATGGTACTCCTCCTTAGTCTAGTTGGGAAGAAAAATGAAGTCTCAGGCTGGTTGTAGTAATGGAACAGGCTGCTACAGGAGATCATGTAGCTATTACATGAGATCCTATAGCTGCTATAGCAGACCCTGTAGGTGCCTCTTTTCTTCCTTTTACAATGATTTTTTACTCAGAGGGATGTTGGGTAGGGGTGTAGGGGTTGGTCGATGATGGGAGAGATATGATGGAGTAGTGAATGGTTGAGGCAAGGGAAAACATGTCATATAGATTCTTCATTATATTTTGGACATTTCCACGTGTTTTTTCTTGAATGAGACAGAGCTAAGCATAGGTATGGTGATTTTGACCAGGGATGCATGGCTGATGGGTGAGTGGTTTGATGAAGTGTGAGGTCCCTGATCAACCTATAATAGGAATGCATGATTATTTTCTTATCGGGTCGCCTTTCCTGTAGCAGTTCAGTACATCCTGTAGTGCTATGAGATCTTCCTGTAGCAAGATAAAAAAAAAAATGCAATAAAATGATTTTTGATACCTACAAATGGATATGAGTGGCAGGGACATGGTTGGAATGGATGAGATGGAGTTGATGGAGGGAGAAATGGAATGAAACTTGAAATGTTGTCCCTGCAGCCCTACATATTTTACTACCTTCAAAACCTGCAAAATCACAAAATTTATTAATGGACAAGTTTGAGTTCCCTGTCATGGTAGTCTTTTTGTTTTTTTTCTTCTTTTCTCTCTTTTTTTTGAAAGACACACAAGCTGCCTCAAGAGAGGTTTTCAACCTGCCTTCCTACCATGGGCACCTCAAGGGACGTTTTCACCTCGGGATCTTTTTATTTTTCTTTGTTTTTTCACTCTTGGGCTGCTTGAAGGATATTTTCAAACCAAGAGTTGGCCTCAGATGCCTCATATAGGTTTTCATCAAGGCCTCTTATTGTTTTTTTTCTTTTTTTCAAAAAAATAGTTTTTAAGAATTGTGTGACTTGGAAGCTAGGACACTTCCAATCACATTTACCTCCTTATTAATGGTGTTGATTACCTCCTCCATGGACAAAGGTCTTTTGTAAGATTTCAATTTGTATCCATTGACAAGCAAGGGAATACCTTCCTCATCAATGGTCCTCATTTGAACAACCCCATTGTCATAGCACTTCTCTATCAAGTATGGACCCAACCACCTTGTCATCAATTTTCCTTTGAAGTCCTTGAACCTAGAGTCATATAGAAGAGCCTAATCCCCTTCTTGAAAAACATTGTCCTTGATGTTATTTTCATGCCAAGTTTTCCTCTGTACTTGGATAACTTTAATGTATAGGATGACCTGCATCTTGAATTCATCCAGACTATTCAGTTGGAGCAACCTCTCATGGTGTGCCTTTGAAACATCCAAATCCAATTGTGCTACCATTCTCAAGGTGTTATACTCAAACTCAATGGAGAGAAAATCCTTCATTCCATAGACCAAGTCATAAGGGGTGAAACCAATGGTTGTCTTCCAGGTTGTATTGGAGGCCCAAGTGGCCTCCACTAGTCTATTACCCTAATACTTTCTGTTGTTGCTCACAACCTTGGTGATGAATCCTTGCAATGCTCCATTGGTGACCTTCCCTTGTCCATTGGCCTGAGTATGATAGCCAGTTGACTTCTTATTTTTTATCCCATGCTCCCTGAACAAATTTTCGATCATATGTGATGTGAATTGAGATCCTTGATTGGTGACTAGTTCTCTAGGGTACCCAAACTTGTAGAATACATTCTCCCTTAAGAACTCAACAACCTTCTCCTCTGTTTCTACCTTGAGATCCTTAGTCTCATACCACTTTGTCAAATAATCAGTGCATACAGTTATGTACATTTATTTCCTTGATGGTGGATCAATGGGCCTAATCAAATCCATGCCTCACTTATCAAATGGCTCTAGATACACCTGAAGCTGTAAGAGAATTTAATCCTTGGGAGTAGGTTTTCCCACCCTTTGGAACTAATCACATTGACTAGTGTATGTTCTTTAATATTGGTGGAGAGTGGGTCAGTAGTAGCCAGCTTGCAGTACCTTGAAAGTTTTCCTCTTGGCTGCAAAGTGACCTCCACAAGGCCCATCATGATAGGCTAGAAGGATGTCAATGACTTCCTCCTCCCTAACACACCTCTTGCAAATTTGATCTACGCCTAGCTTGAAGAGATTTCCCCCAATCCAAGTGAATGGGGCACTCTTCCTTACAATTATTCTCTTCTCCCTAGATGATAGATTTGGAGGGAACTTAGAAGAAACTAGGTAGTTGGCTATGTTAGCAAACCATGGAGACAGAACTGAAATAGAAAATAAATGATCATCTAAAAGTTGATCATCAACCATTCCTTCCTCACCTGCAAGCAAAGTAAGTCTAAATAAAAAAATTGCAAGTACATTTTCTCTACTTGGCTTATTAGTGATAGCTAAATCAAACTATTGTAATAAAAGAAACGATCTAGTGATTATATCATTAAAATCAAGATTGTTCATTAATTATTTTATAGAAGCATGGTCAGTATGCACAAATGTTTGATAACCGTGTTGTAGTGTCTGAATTTGTACTTCAAGGAGTGGACAACAGCTAGGAGTTCCTTTTCAGTCATAGTGTAGCTCAATTCAGCCTTAGACATATTTTTGTAATGAACCAAATGGAATAAGGAAAATTGTCATCTATCTGGCCTAGAGATGCTCCTATAGATTTTTCAAATGCATAAGCATGGTTGTGGAAAGGAAGAGTCCAATTTGGGCCTCTGTGTATGGGTGAAATAGTCAACTTGTCCTTCAATATTTCTAGGGCCTCTTGGCAACTTTGAAGCTAGAAAAATTCAAATTCCTTGGCCAACATTCCAAACAATGTTGAGGCTACTTTCTTGAATTCTTTGATAAAATTTCTATAATATCTAACTAAACCCAAGAAACTCCGGATGTCCCTTTGCTTCTAAGGAGTAGGAACCCTTTTCATGATAGCAATTTTATTTCGGTCCACTTCTAGTGCTTCCTGGGATATTGAGTGACCTGAAACAATCCATCCATTCATCAAGAATTCACACTTCTCGGGACTAAGTGATAGGTTCATTTCAATGCACTTATTTAATACTTTCCTCAAATTAGAGACAAACTCCAGGAAGTCACACCTGTAGGTAGTGAAATCATCCATATATATTTCTACAGAGTCATGGACTAACTCAACAAATATGCTCAGAACTTCCCTTTGAAAAGTGGCATGGGCATTACATAATCCAAAATGAAGGAACCTATAAGAAAAGGTACCCAAAGGACAAGTGGAGGTCATTGTATCTTGGTGTTATGGGCTGATATGGATCTGATTATAACCACTAAATCTATTCGGGAAAGAGAATAACTTGTTCCCTGGAAGACCATCTAAGACTTGATCAATGAAAGGTAGAGGAAAATGGTATTTCTTAGTGGATTTAGTTAGCTCTCCTTAATCCACACATATCCTCCACTTTTCATTATTTTTTTGGACAAAAACTAGAGGGGATACCCACTCACTATCTGAGATGGGATAAATGAACCCTCCATATAACAACTTCTGCAATTATTATTTGACTATGTATTTGAGGGCTAGGTTCATTCTCCTTTGAGTTTGGTGCACTAGTTTTCATCCTTCCTTAATGTAGGTGTGGTGAGTACAAACCAAAGGATGCACTCCCTTCATTTCCTTATAACTCTAGGAAAAAACGTCCAAGTGATCTCTCAACATGTTGAACAACTTCTCTTCTTGACAGGCTAAGAGAGGGGTTGATTTTCAATGTTTTAGATGGACAAAATTTTACCATTTTGACCTGAGTAGGACTTGAGTCAACTAAGAACAAATTACTCCAATGTTTATCGTTACATTTCTTCACCACCTCATCAAGAGGCATGGTGTTGGGGGGCTAGTTCTAGAGGATTTTATTAATGAGGTCATCTTCATCATGTTTCGCCCCTCCTATAATATCATCTAGGGTATAGATTGGGTAGGATATGGTATGGTATACTTCATCTTACTCCTATTCCAACCATAATGGTAAGTCATCTCTATGGATGGCTGAGCAGGAGGATACAAGGCCAACTGTTTGGAAAAATTCCCAGTCTTAATGGTCATGTTCCCAGCTATGCAACTTATGTAAGCATCGGCAGTGTCTAGGCATGGCCTTCTAAGGATGAGAGGATAACCATTGAATTTGGTCTTGGGCTAGAGAACTAAGAAGTCAGTAGGGTACTCCCAGGAATAAATAGAGACCATCACATCCTCAACAACTCCCTAGGAGCTACTGTGGATCTGTCTGCAAGTTGCAATATTGTTATGGTATTTCTAAAGGATCCTTGGAGATTTAGTTTGGGCATGGTCTCCTTGGTCATCACATTGATCGCAACCCCGGGATTAATCAAGGTGTGGAAGACAATGGTGCCATCAATGTGTACATCTACCACAAGTCTTCCAAGGTCTAGATACATTGGGAAAATCACTCTCCCCAACAATAAGTCAAACAATTGTCCAAAGACATTAATGCTATGGGTTTCTTTCTTTCTCCTCATAGGATGTTTGAACAAGTTCTCCTTGATTAGCTTGTTGTATATGGGGACATCCTTGATGGCTTGGAGGAGTGGGATTTTAACACACAAGTTTTTCAATTCTCCCACAAGTCCAGTCTCTTTTGGGGTGTGATGACTAGGCTGGATCAATCTATCAGGAAAAAGAGGTCGATTGGATTTAGGAACATTGTCTTCCTTTTTCTCTTCCAGCTCGCCAGGTGGAAATGGACATTGGTTATCTGGAAGAAACCTTCCAGAACTAAGGTTGATTTCTTGAATTTCCACAACATAGGTAGGGTAGGATGTCTCTCTGTTATAGATTTATTGTGCCTATTTGTTGTTCGAGTTCAGATTTGGTTGAGTGAGGATATGAGGTTCTTAGGTGGAGAAGGTTGAAGGAGCTATGGTTGAGATTGAGGTGAAGGTTGTAAGGCTGGAGGTTGGTTGAATGGAGGCCTCCAACCTTGTGATGGGTTATTCCACTAAGGATGTGGGGGAACATATGGCTAAAATTTCTGATTGGCAAGTTAGGAAGGGTATTGAGGTGCATAAGTGCAAGGATGAGGTATGGACCATGAAGGATGAGTACGAGAACACCAGGGGGAAGGGATGCATTTTGGTTTGGGTTGTAATAGGAATAGGATGCCAATTGTATGCACTTCTAGTATGGTAGAGGTTCTTGAGGACTCCTTTGATTGATATAATAGATTTTTTCAGCCCCATCTTCAGGCCCTTAGTATACAACCTTAAATCTAGGTAGAGAAGGGCACTTATATGTTAAATTTCTTTCCTCACAGACTGAGCAGGCCTTTATAACATTCAATGGACATTCATTTCTCGGGTGCCTTCTAGTGCATCTATGGAAAAAGATAGCTAATGTTCTCTCTACTTCCTCCTGCTTACTCTTGATTTGCATGGTGTCCATTTGTAAAGAAAGGGTGTGCAAAATTTCACTTTTAAAGTCTTCCAACATGTTTCCAATTTCACTCTTGATAGATGTGTTGGAGGAATAAGAATTGGCCAAAGCTTGACTAGCCCTACCCTTCTTTCTGGCAACCCTAGAATGGTTTTTGAAAACTATCTTAATATCACCATAAGGTAGTTGATAAATTCCCCCTCTAGATATCATGTTTATTGTTTCCATAATGTCCTCCCTGTTTCCTCTAAGAAGGACTAACTTGAGTGATTCAGGATTGTGGGTGCATCTGGAGCTTTTGTAACTAAGTTGGAACCTTTCCTCATAATCTTCCAAGGATTCATCATGACCCAAGGTCATTCTAAATATTTCATCTTTAGTGACTTTGGACCTACAATAGTCTCTGTACTTGTTGTTGAATGCTCGCTACATTTGAGCCCGAGTAGTGATGTTGTCCCCAAGTAAACCCATGAACCAACACAAAGATGCATCCTTAAAGGTGGATGGGAACAACTTCAACTTGTAGTCATCAGATGTATAATCATACATTATATAGATGACAACAAACTCAAACAAAAAGTTATCAGGGTCCTCTCATGTTAAGCCATGGAAGTGACGAAGGGTAGAGGGGCTTATGTTTTTCATCCTAGCATCTCCATTAGTCTCTCTAATGGGAAAATAACCTTCATTTCTATTTTCAGTCTCATTTCTATTTTTAGCCATGGTGTAAGTATTTGGAATGGTTTCTTCTTCTTCCCCAATAGGCTCTTCAAATATCTCTAGTTGTTCACTTAATGGGTCCTCTAATGCCCCTGCAGTCAGAGAGGGAAGATGACAGTCACCAAAGAAGAGGGAAGGTTGACTGGTTGATGGTGTGGGGGTACTTGGTAAGAATTTCCCTATTTGTCTCCACTCCCATGAGGCATGAAATATTTTTTCCTTTTTATGTCTTTTTCAGAAATAATTGTAAAACATAAAGAAAAGTAGAATAACTTCTACCTACTGAATGTAAATTAGAAACAAAAGTAGAAATTACATCTATCTATACAACTCCCCAGCAACGATGCCAAAAAGTGATGAGTCTCAATATCACACCAAGAATGCTACAACTCCTAGGGCTACCAACTTTAATTTATCAACCCAGGGTTTCATAAAAATTTGGAGGTGACAATGCTATATACATAGCAGATGCATCATTCTACTCATGTCACTTCTCAACTGGGGCACTTGACCAATAGGGTTACAGACTAGTCCCTTTATTGAACTAAATGGAATTTGACTACTGGCAGTGAATATAAATCTAGTTCCAGTGCAGTGAAAGTAAATTCTTGTCTAATTAGGAAATGAAAGCTGCTAGTTGTTAAGTGCTACGAAATGTTATAAATCATCTAGCTATGAAATGAAACAAATTACCTGCAGAAAGGAACTATGTTAATCTTGCAATTGATCACCCATCTATCAGGACTACTTGAAAATAGAAAGTTACTATATCATCTCATAATTCAAACATGCATGGATTAACTATCTCACTCATATTTGCATAAAAAGTCTTAATTGCTAACTTCAGAAAGATAGAAGTTAATGCTATATGATCTTGTAGGAGGGAAAGGAATTGGAAGGATGGTCTAACCTACTCCTATACTAGGCTATCTTATCATTTCAGGTCAAAACAAAGGTCAAAACAAGTTCCCACAAGATGTATTGATCTGCTACAAGATGTCCTGAACTGCTACGGGAAGTTAGCTGAGAGGTTTTGGAGGGCAAGAATAGTGAGATGCGGGGTTGGAGGGGTGCATGACAATTATGGAAGTTGTAGGGAAGTTAAAAAACTCACAAGGCCAACACCTCAAGGAATCAGATTTTCCTAAGGTAACTTGCTCACGATGGATGGAAAATGGAGGTTTTGATTATGGGCTAGTGCACCTTGAGAGAAGGTAGAGAAGACCTAGGTGAATCTGGTTGGAGGAATCCCTTCCTACAGATCAAAAAGCGATGCAATAAAACCTACTTCTCTTTTCATTTATAAATCACTACAAGTCCACATGGAAAAGATGTGTTGAATTTGAGGAAGATAATCTATCTACTATTAAGGACTAGATCTATGAATTGGATTACCTTTTCAGCTATAGAAACCTTCAGAAAATAAGACAACAACTACAAATGCTTCCAAGAAATCATAAACAATTATCTAACTAAGAATGAAACTTAATCTATGTAAGAAACAAACGACCAACTCTATTTTTGGGGTTGTGAGAGTGGGGTCCTCTAGTCATGATCCCATGAGGGAGATGAGATAGAGGCCACTATCACACAATTTTATGGTATAATTTCCTCCACTAAACCAAAATACTAATATACCTCTTTAAAATCATGGAAACATGGTTAAGCAACAATTCAAATAAACTACTAAGATAAACAGAAAAAAAAAAAAAAAAAAAAAAAAAAAAAAAAAAAAAAAAAAAAAAAAAAAAAAGAAGAAACAAAAAACAAAAACAAAAAAAAAAACATAAATAAACTTTACCAACTAGTTACCATTTTAAGCTAAGAATATAGCTACAAAAGAGGAACTTCTGCTGATAGGGTTGGGCCTCAACCCAAGAGCTTCAGCCCTCTAAGTCAACTTAGTGCTCAATCAAAATAGAAGTTCTCATTATCAGAAAAACGTCAAGTACATCATAACAATTATAGTCAAAATGTTTTAGCTCAAAATGGCCTCTTAGCTATAACAAAAAGTCGAATCCTAATGAGTCCCTTTGCTCTCTTATTTATACAAAACTTGAGCTACCAACAACTCCCTAGAAAAGAGGGATACTTGGCTCGCTAACTCGAGAATAACTCTTCCTTGACTATTAATGGATTGGCTGCCAATGAACTCAATGTTATTGGCTCCCAATGACACCGAGATGCTGAGATAGAGTGGAGGAATCATCGAAATGTTGAGATAGAGTGGAGCAATCGTCGAATAATTTGAGGAGATAAGAAGGAAGACCAACTCCCAAAATCTCTCTTTCTTGCCTACTCAAAATTCCTGCACTTAAATCAACCCAAAGCTGCCCCAATTCCTTCATTTAACACATGTTAGGCCACATGACATAGTAACTCATCTTTAATCTTCTCACTAATTAAAATATAAAAAAATATGTAATAAATGTGAGAAAAGTTAATTATTAAGTTGGAGAGTGGCATTGAAACCCATATAGTTTTCCTATTGACAAGCCTCATCACTCTCTTCTATTTTCTCTTTCTCATACTATTGGACACTTACAGTTTCTTGGAGAACTCTTGGAGAGTGTGGCACACTTGGACTTTTGGATGAAGAAGGAAAAGGAAGAGAGGATAAGCCCAATAGGACTTCGACATCAATAGCTACAACATGTTTTTCTTGCAGGTACCAAGCTGCATGTATGCTTCCTCGCCATTTTTGGCATGCATGGTATATAGATTTGGTTTCCTAGTTATGATATGTCATTGGCCTGGAGGATTTCCTAGATTGACAGTGCATTTTCCTAGCCTTTCAATTTCCTAGAAATCCATGGGGTTGAGGCTTCATTTCTTTTTCTTGGTTGTTTCTCATGTTTCCTTTAGCTTGGGTTGAGTTACTAATCTTGGATGCCTTGGTTGGACAAATGATTTAGAAGCCCTTGGTGGGTTGAGTTACTAGTCCTAGAAGCCTTGATTGGAACAAACACTCTGTAGCCCTATAAGGCTTGGTTAGAGACCAATATGGTGATAGTTTGTGATTTCCAATGGTGAGGTCGAATCAATGTTTGATGAGTTGAAGTGGTTTGGCCGCTAGAATCCTTGGATGGTTTTGATTGATGTGTTTTATGAGATCCCAAATTCATGCTTGGAATATGGCACGTGGGTGATTCGCTGACGAGAGACTTGGCTTAGCAAATCTACAGTTATGTGGAATTTGGTAGTCCCATAATGGGTTGGCTTTTGAAATGTTAGTATGATGTTATTTCTCCTTGTTATTTAATGGGTATTGTACTAGTTTATATGTAGAATATATAGTTCTTGCTTCCTTGGTATTTCTATTGTTATTATGCTTGTTATGAGCATGTATTATGATAGTGGCTATGTATGGATCTCATCATTCTTTTACTTGTAATAAATGAACAATGTATCTATGGCATATAGATGAAATTATAGCTAATATGTTGAGGCATCAATGATTCTTAGTGATTCTCAGGTACGTATGATACTTGTATGTTCATATATGTCATTTAAACCTGTAGATTACATATTTGTGACATGTTTTATGAGATGCCTATCATGGGTAGTAGGGGTCCAATATAGACCCTATCTTTGTTTCTTAATTGCGTCATTTCTATATTGTGTAAGTTCATTTCTAAAAGTGTCATTGAGTTCTAGGCAGTGACTTGGGCTTTGGGCCTGAAAAAATGGCTCAAATCCTGAAGACACAGGCACAACACTAGGAAGACACATCCATGAACACATGCATACCCATGCTATTGGAGCATCCATAGCCTCCTGGATGCATGCATTCCAATGCAAAGGTTGTGTCTAGGGGCTAAATGGTTTAAAACTTCAGTTGGTCTAAGGGGCTGGTTATTTGAGTGGTTAGGTTTGCTCATGAGAGTTCTGATGCTGATGGGGAAGGTTTGTATGGTTTGTTTCCATCGGTTCCACTTCCTTAACTGAAACATAAGGAGTCAAATCATATCATAGTAACTCCTCATCATATTGTTACCCTGGTTGGCTAGTTAATTGGGTAGATTTGGGATGAGGGTGTTACAGTTGATTTTTTTCTAAGTGTTCAGGTCTTGTTGTGAGTTTCTAACAATTGAAGCCACTTTCTTATGCATACTTAGTTTTTTTATGAATTTACAAGCACACTTCCTTTTAGAAATCTTAGCACTCCATGTATATCCTTTGAAGACAATAATTTTTGTAGTCTTGGAAGACAGTGCCTGTGTAGTCCTTGGTAATAGTTATTTCACAATATTTAGTGGTAGATATTGTGTAGCTCTCAGACATTAGACAACCCCTCATGGAAGTGCTTTCATAGTTGACAAGGACAATGACTGCACAATCCATGTGGATAGTCAATGAAAAATTTCAGTTTTCAATCTCCTTCAATCCTAGTTGCAATGTACCATCATCTGGGCAAGTTTATCAATTGTCGCTTTTGCACGCCTTTTCTTTCATAAGTGTCTCTTTCACTTTCACGACTATAAGTTTTTCTTGCTTTCAATTTTGCAAGTTTCGATTTTTTCTTTTTCTTTTTCATGTGTCTCTTTCACTTTCTTTAGCTTTTTCAAATGTCCTTTTCACGTATTACTATTATCACAAGTTCCCCTTTTGATCATTTTCACTCCTGCATATGTTACACTTTGGCGCAACACTAGAGGTATCTCTAGTACACACTTTTATATCAACTAATCTTATATGTCATAAGAATATGGACTAGAAACACAACCACAACTTAGCACACTTTCTAGTTGTAATTGACTCTTTTGTCATAACTTGTATTGTATGTGTCACAAAGCTACGCTTCAATTATCGCAGTTAGAAATAAGTGTCACTTTGTTGTTGTTTGAAGGTATGCATGTGGATATTGTGTTTGATGGTATACATATTTGTGAATTTTTTTTGGAACTTGTTTTCATCATGTGTTCTCTCTTGTTCCATTAATTCAAGACTTATCCATTTGTGGGCTTCCCTTGCATTCACACTTTGCATACCTAATATTTTAGTTACTAAATGAGCGCATTATGCATTCTTATCCATCAAGGATGTATCACTTACCTCTTACAACTATGAACTATGCTATCCTAAGGGAAACCTCTTCCACAAACACATTGTGTAATAATGAACTAGATTCCCTTAGTCTCTTCCTGCTTACTCTTGAAAATTGCATCGAAGAGAGACTCCTGGTTGCCTCCATTGAAAATTGCATAGTTCTAGTGGATAGTGGAGCCTCCTCCTAATAATTTCTTAAGATAACTACATAATACAAAATCTCTCTCTCATTCATGGTGAAGTGAGCATCCTCAAGCTAGAATCACCTAGCCTTTTGTTTCTTATACCAGTCAACTTCACAATCCCTTCGCCAAGTGATCCGCTTATTGAGAATATCACATTTTTAGTGGGAAATATGACCCTCTCTATCTCACTATAACCCTCAATTTTTCATTCCTAGAGCTTGCCCCTCAATCACTACGAATTGCACAGTTAAAGTGGCTAGTCCAATCTCTTTTGTTGATTGAAACTCATCACTGCACAATACCTTCTCATGTCTTCGCTCCTACTATGAATTACATATTTCTAATGGATAGTTGGGTCATCCTTCTATTCCCGTGATGCTCAATTGTAGAATCCCTACCTTCTCTTCCTTGCGCATTACACATCTTTAGTCAGCAATCTCATCACCATTGTCCCATGGAATTGGCCACTGCATAGAACCTTGAAGGAGCCTCCCCTTATTGTCCATTGTGTAGTTCCATTGGAAAACATGGTCATCCCTTCACCACTGCTAAGTCCAACTATGCAATTCCTAGTCTGTCTCTCTCAAAACTCTTCCCATTGTCCCATCACTGTTAACATCTTCCATGAGAAAGAAAAGGTAGAATAGGTGGTTTCCGAATTGATGTTTGATTTTCATTAGCGGGCTTCATTTGCAAGTATTATCATCTCTTCATCGCAGGGTGATTCTCAGGGGAGGTTAGCAAGGAAGGGATACAAGAAGGACATTCACAAAGATAAGACACAATGATGATACTGTGTAGGACACAAAGGAATCCTAAACCAAGGCAAGGAAATGGCGACTCATTTTGACTTGGAAGGTTTTGAATCCTATCTAGACCCTTTGGAGGGTCAATATGAAGTATAAGCAATGATTCGTCATGAAGAAGTTGAAGTCATAGTGTGAAAGGGAAGAGCTTGGTATTGATACAATAAAGTCTTACGTCACCACCACCAAGTCATGGCTTCTCAAATTGCCACCACAAAGGTCGTATGTGTCAATGTATATCACTTGCTGAATGTAATTATGTAATTTCTAAAAAATGAGACAATGTAAATTGTGTGGAAGCCTAAGAGTCTCACATGGAATGTAAAAAGCCACTAGAAAGCTCTACAGTCATGTAGGAGCTCAAATTTCACATAAGAATTTTAAAAGTCATAGAAGAAGCTTAAGGGTAATAAAGCGGGTCAGGAATCATATGGGAATTGTAGAGTCACCTCATTTGCTATAAATACACCCTCATAGCTCAAGAAAAGAACTTTGCACTTTTCACCTTGGCTTCTCTAGCTTGGAATAGGAGAGAAGATCATTCTATGGAGGAGCAAGTGGTGACTTAATGTTCCATTATTGGGGCCAATGTCACATCATTGTTATTGTGCATTTGGGGAATTTCACTTAATATATGAAGCTCTTGGAGTTGACGCACTTTTATGCATATGTCGTGAATGATTGTAAGATTGTTCTTTCATTGTTTGTGGTGTATGTATATATTCACACATACTAATGAAAATAGACTACTTTGTTGGTTTTGATATGCATCTTGTTGAATGTGCATTGTTACTTGATTTTATGATCATTGTTATTTTGTGAACTACTTTGTAGGTTAATCAACGATTATTTCCATACTCTTGTGTGTCTTTTTTAGGATAGTAACATTACTTTTTTCTAGAGGCTCATTATCTTTTCACTTTCATAAAAGAACCTTATAGACATTACAATTGTATGCCTCACAGTGTCAACTTACTTACTTATTTCAAAGATTTTTTGCATAACCTTTTATGTTAATAGTTGCAGCCAAGGCAAATCCCTAAGAGTAATGGTGGCGAGGCCTATTATCCAGATGGGATTCCTACCTCAAATGATGTGAGGACTAATAGATTTTTCATACAAGGGAGACCCCCTTAGTTTGCAGATTTCCAAGCCATCAACACATTCTTACAAGTTACTTCTTGATTCTTTGAATAATTGCATCTTCAACCTTATTGCGATCAATGTGGCAAGAAAATCAATACATATCCCCTAGGTACAATTGATATTTGATTCATCAGACTAGAGATTTTTTTTTCATTTAACTCACAGTTCATTTTTGATATTCCAAGATGCTCATATTTAGAATTATTAACCAAAATTTTGGGGTATAACACTACTTTGAGTAGTGAATTTTCCAAATTCTTTTGTATTTTCATTACAACCTTGCTTTGGTATTTGTGATTGCGGGTGTTTACATATATTCCCCACAAGATTTTCCATGGAGTATATTGTACTTCATTTACTTGATCATTTTGATCACATTGCCTTGTATAATTTTATGTCCTTTCAACTTGTTGTATATTGATACTTATCTATAGTTACCAACTATTTAATTCATATCCCTGTGTTTGTTATATTTATGTGTATATATTTTGAAAATAGATTTCCAAAATTTAATTTAATTATTAATAATTATTAAACTGATATAGAAATTTAATGTAGACATAATATTTTAATAATAATGACAAATATAAATGGACTCTTATCCTAAAATAATTATTTTTTATATTATGAACCACTTCACAAAAATAACTTTTCACAAAAATGGACCACTTCAATCCTCAAATGTATTTTTGACGTATGACAACGTCGATGACACGTACTCCCTGACGTTTAAAAGAGTCAATGACAGCCATTTCCGGTTCAAATTTCAAGCACGGTCCAGATTTTGTAAATGCCAGATATTTTCTGTCTATAATTCAACGAAGTTCATCTTCCTCGCATGAACGTATGAGAAACATGATGGCGGATCTGCTTGTACTTTGAGGCTACCCGGAGGGCGCAGCCCGTGGAAAGCACACGGAGAATTTCAGTTCCTCATGACTCTGCTGATTGCATACACTGGTGTATATATACAGAGGGGGAATGATATTTCATTTCGGCGCACCAAATGACCTTTCCATTTGGTAAGCTCTGTCCACAACCTCCAGTTTTTGAAATAATATTGCAATATACCTATACCTCGTTGAATTACCATTTTCATGCCAGCTATCATAGAGTTTCTGAGCTGCCAAATATGGAGATACCCCCGTCGCAGGAACAAAACCATGGCCATGTTCAACCTAACGAAGTTAGCGGACAAACATCCCGCCAATTTAAGGGAATCCGACTGCGAGAATGGGGAAGTGGGTATCGGAAATTCGGATACCAAGATCCAGGGAGAAGATCTATCTTGGCTCCTACAAAACCGCCGAGCAGGCCACCCGAGCCTTCGACGCTGCAATGTATTGCCTGAGAGGGCCAAACGCTAAATTGAACTTTCCCGATTCTGTGCCCGCCATTCCGTCGGCGTTTTCTCTTTCCGCTCATCAAATCCAGGTTGCCGCTTCCAAGTATGCCTTAAACGAACTCCCTGGGATTTCGCCTCCTGTGCACAATAATAGTAAAGAAGGGCTGGTCTTAATTTTATTTGGAAGGCATATATTTATCTAACTCTTCAAAGATGAAAAGTTATAAAAAAAATTGTACTTCTATTAACAAGTGTATATTAAATAAACTCTTTATAAAAAAAATTGACAAAATGAAATGGTGTCCTAACGCTTTAAAATTTAAAAAGTGGCTACATTAAAACACTATAAAATTTTAATAGAATTTAGTAAATAGGCAAACATTTTTCTCAAATTCTATTAAAAAAAGTAAACATATGTTTCTTCTATTCATTAGATAATATTCAAAAGTATCTGAATTTACATCATTGAACATATAAATTTATTTGCACAATGGAAAAAGTTTTTTTAGTTTTCATTTGTTTCTAATTTATACTAACTATTTTGTTAAGGTTAAAACAATTTTAAGCAAACTAGAAAAATAAATATATACCTTCAACAACCAAGGAAACTGAACTTTTCTCTTAACAGTGCTCAATCAAAGAACACTATCAATAGACTTTTATTTCCATTAAAAACTTCAAGTTTTATAGATTCAAAAATTTATGTAATTAAAGGAAAGGTTTCCACATCTAATAGGGAAATATTGTAATATGTAGTACACATCTATAGTGTTGTTGTTGTATGGCTTGGTTAGTTGTTTTTTTGTTTGTTTAAAAATGGTTTTCAAATTTGGCCCTTACAATGAATTCAAGTTTGGTTGATATCTTTTTCTAATAATGCGGTTTCTTTTTGTTGATGTCTTTTTCTAATAATATGGTTTCTTTTCATTGACAATGTCATTTAATTTTTCTATGATTTAAACATCAACTTAAAAACCCTTCATAGTAATAGCTACATGGACACCCACACACACAACTAATTTCCTAGATGCCGAATGGAGAGAATGAAGTGGGAGACACAATAGTAGTTGTAGGATAGTCATTGGCATTCTATATCTTTTGGGAAGACCAGTTGGAAAAAGAAAATTAAGTTGTCGTCGTGTAGGCACACCAATATTATGTTGTGCAGTTATTAATACAGCCTTGGAGTTTCATTTTAACACTTCTCCCCGTTCAAAACTCTACATAATTTTATGGGAGGCACACTTATAATTTCTCAATTTTTTTATAGCATTAATTTCTATGTTTTCAAAAACTAGAGAGTTAATAAAGAATTTGTTTTGTAAGATAAGAGAAGAAATACGGGGTTTTAAATGAAGTTTTATTTTACAAATGCTAGGCTTACTAGTAATCTTGATTACAGTAAGTTCAAATGGAAATTGTGGTTGTTAGTTACGAAATCATTTAAAAATAGAAAAGAGATGGTAGTAGTTATTTACAAGAATATAAAAAACATTTGAATCACAAAGCGTAGTTACCACCATATAATGGGGTAATTTCATAGTTGAACAATCTTGTCTAAATGGTTGTCAAAATTGAAGAATCTTGTTTGAATGATTGGTTGACAAGAAAGAAAGAAAATTTTGCAAATTAGAAAATAAAATGAAGATACAACAAAAAATGTTGTTATGATGTACAAATGTCAATATTATCACTTTAATTATTTTTAAACACGATAAATTTACATCTTTAACTAATTTATTTCATTTATTACTATAAAATGAAAATTTATTCATTTATTACTATAAAATGACAATGTATTCATTTATTACTATGAAATAAGAATTCAAATTAATAAAGAGATTACTTTGTCTATATACCACCCTAAAAATAAACCCTAAATAAAGAACCATATAGGCCTTATTATGCTATCTCAAGATTTCCATGTCGAACATCAAAGTTTCAAAGTAATGATGTCTTCATGGAAAATGTAAGAAACCCTATCGGCCTTATTATACTATGTCAAGTTATCTATGTGAAACATCAAAGTAATGTCATGAATATGTCCTCATAAAGGTAGGATGGAAGATCTTTTCATAGCGGTAGAATGATAAGTCTAATGAGGTAATCTCGTAATTGAACAATCTTGTGGTAATGGTGAGTTGACAAGAAAGAATACAATTTTACAAATGAAAGAAAATGGAGATACCACATAAAATGTAGATGTGACTATGATGTAAAAATATCAACATTGTCACTTTAATCTATTTTTAACCACTGGACAAGTATGAAAAATAACGTTTCAAATGCTGAACTGCATACCTATTGAAGGCCATTAATTGGGACGATGAAATCACTTGCCTTTATTGATGCTTCAAAAGCTTCATAACTCCCCTTCCAATCCCTTGGAAAAATGAGTATATGAAAAAATATGAAGTGTAATACTTTAATGGATTAATTTTTCAGAGTTGAGCAGAGCAAGATGTAATTACAAGCAGGAAATATAAGGAGACACAAATCCACATCAAATCTTCCAGTTGAATGGAAAGATTAAGAGATTCTACTTGATATGGAGTATAACCTTGATGGTTCTCATTTCACCGAAATTTCATTGTTTCCTCCTCCGGAAGCGCAAAAACTCGTCGACTTTGCTCAAAGACTTAGTCCAAAAAATCTTCATCGATGACATGATGGATGATATAAAAAAGATACAGAGTCTACACATAACTATATAAAGATCAATCTATGATTCCATACATAATAATTTTAATTGGTTCCGCCTAAATCAATTAATTGAATGAAAGGCCAGGGAAATGAAAGTTGAAAATTAAAACTGAGAGTTAAAATACCTTGTGAACTTGTGCTACACATGACTATATAAGGATCAATCAACCATTCCATACATAATAATTATAATCGGTTCTGCCTAAATCAATGAACTGAATGAAAGGCCATGGAAATGAAAGTTGCATATTATAACTGAGAGTTGAAATACCTTGCGAATTTGTGCTGTACTCGCCATAAGGTTGGGATTGGAAAAATCAATGTAGGTAAGATTCACGGGCTCAGAATAATATACCTTAGTCATCGTTAATTCTGTCTTTTATCTTTTGTTTCTTCTAAATCTTTGATACCTTCAAAATATGCCTATTCATGGATACCAATACATAGCTACTTCTCCTCTGTTATCAATGAATGCGAAAAGAAACCTTTTCTATCAATGAATGCGAACATAAACCTCATATCATCACTACTAACTCTATCAGTGCTGCCATTATGACTGATGGGTTGGGAATGGATGAACAACCTCCATTACATCCCATTGCACTTTCTTGACTGTTGCCATAACCTCCTTTAGACTTTAGAGTGTTACATTAGTGAGAGAACTGGAATTTTTTGAAATGTCCTATGGACAGGTAGCCCTTCATTGGGCATTTTATAATATTCTTTTAATTTTTTTTAAAACTTATAAAAATCAAAATTTAAATTTCTTTTGACTGGTAAATTTTGTTGAGCACTTCTCTGATGTGCTAGAGGGCTTCAGAAAGGCTGTGATGTGTTCAAATTTGAACACTGCTCGCAGTCGTCTTCGGTATCTGACAAGGAATTGTCGAATGACGTCCAGCATGAAACGGAGGCCTCGCCGTTTTGGAAATCTCTGTTTGCCGAACCAGATAGTGTTCAGTAATTGAATTAGGAAAAATTCCCGTCCATGGACGAAGAATTGGCGTTGGAGCTCTTTCCGACTTCGCAGGAGGAGGAGGTTGACATCTCCGAGCAACCCATAGGGCTGTGAATCTTTGAAGACAGTTGAGATTCTGGGAGGTGGAAGAATGTAAAAATGGACTTATTCTTTTCGCAGCTGTGCCCACTGCCCAGTACCGACATCGGTTTCAAACCTACGGCATGCCGGAATTCTAGCACTACTACCCTAAGCATATGATGTAATCGTTAATGGATGATATTCAATCCTAATTCCCTATCAATACGCGCATGTGTGTGTTAAAACTTTTACAATGGAATTTGGAATATTTTGGGAATTTGATAAATATGAAGGAAAATAAATATTATTTATGTTAATTAAATGTTTGGAAATTTTATAAATACGAGTGAAGATAAACCTTATTTATATCTATGAAAGTTTTAGAAATTTGATATCCATTTTTAATGCTTTATCAATGGTAACATTTGTTTGTTAAACTTTTTACAATGGAGTTTGGAAAATTTTGGAATTTTGGCAATGGAGTTTGGAATGTTTTGGGAGTTTGATAAATATGAAGTAAGATAAATATTATTAATGTTAATTAAATTTTTGAAAATTTAATAAATATTTTGGAAATTTTATAAATATGAGTGAAGATAAATATTATTTATATCTATTAAATTTTTGGAAATTTGATAAACATAAATACAAATAAACAATATTTATGAATATTCTACAGTTGATATGAAATTAGGAGTAAAAATATTCTTTACCATAAAAGTTTTGGGAAGAAACAAAATAGGTTTATTGGAAAAGAACATTGTTTTAAGTATTATTGTGTTTGAGCTATTTGAGCAAACCGCTGAAACAAAGTCAACCAATTGAAATGAGTGAAAAGTAAATTACGAGAGTGTAACTATTTAATTCTAATATTGAATTACCATAAAAGTGTTTGGAAGAAACAAAATTGTCCACATTCATTGGCAAGGCTCATTGCTTTAATTATTACTGTGTGTGTAATTATTTAATTTTAATATTGAATTACCATAAAAGTGTTTGGAAGAAAAAAAAATTCCAAATTCATTGGAAAGGAACATTGTTTTAATTATTATTGTGTTTGGGCTATTTCAGCAAATAGCTGAAACAAAATCAGCTAATTGAAATGAATGAAAAGTAGATTACGGGATTGTAACTATTTAATTTTAATATTGAATAAAAATATTAAAAAAATATTTTGATGATGAAAAATATTAAGTGGGGTTGAAGAAAACTAAGATTAATTAATGATTATAAAAAAAAATTGGTTTCCCTTTTTAATTAGTAATGTGAAATATTGTTATAACTATCATAAATAAAAATAAAAATTATAACATTATAATGAGGTTGAAATTAAATCAAATAAATTATTATTTTTTTTATATTAAATTTTTAATTTAGCAAATGAGTGAAGTGAAACATTTTTATGTTATTGGATTTTTAAATATTTTTTAATTTAAATAAAATAAAATATAAAAGCGTCTATCACTATAAAATGTAAAAGCGTCTAACATTATTCTCCATGTTTATTTAAAAGGAACAATATTTCAATTATAATAAATTACTTATATCATGAAAAGGAGAGATAGATATGTTGGTGATATTTTAGTAAATAGTTTATGATATGCTAATTAAAGAGAATGAAAAATAAACAGTAAGATTACAAATGTTACTATTTAGTTATAACATTGAATATTGATATTTTAAAATAATGATAAGTTAAAAATATAGATTTTTTTTTTAACAACAATATATGAAATATTGTTATCATTATCTAAAATTAAAATTATCGGGGTGACGAAGTGGGAGCGTGTCATATCCACTACTCGGGTAATCAAAAATTTTGTTTTTATTTATGGAAAGAATCATTCTCACCAGCTCGCATGGCTTGTTGACATATTTCAGCCTTAAGGAAATCCTAATGTTTAACCTTAGGCACATGCTTGTATACTTTCATGAATTTTTCCCTAGTCCCAATGTAAGGACTTTATGGCTCATTTACTTTGCCGCCTAGATGACATGCAATTACTGTCCACGTGGCATCAGGACGTTAGGTAGTTCATCCGCCATCACATGGCCAAGGTAAGGTGCCATTAACTCTGGCGGTCTGTTCTGTACGTGGCTGGCAGTTTGTGTCAGCACTGTGGGTAATCCCGCCATCATCGATGGTGGTGATTTCGCCTGGCCATCCAACGGCTATCACCAACCCGCAGTTTTCAACCTATGCCTCATTCAGGATAGTGGAATTCATTTGGAGGTCACTTCCTGCAGTCCCAACTCTGGTAGGCAGAACTCATGCCGCTCGGGTTGTCAACTTCTCCATTCTGATTCCACTGCTGGCGACATCGGGCCTCCTGCATCCTTTAGGTAAACAACTAGTAGCGAAGTTGTCGTTTTTTCTTAGATTCTACACATTAGCTACACCTCTGTTTGTGTTATTCGTGACCTCGTCTGGATTCTTTGGTTGTAGAGTTTGGGTTTCAAAGGTGAAGGTCTGTTGCAACACTGAAGGCTAGCCTAGCTCGCGATGGCTCCACCCGACCCAGGTCGACTTCCAACTCTTGGCTGTTGTGTCCCCTCACTTAAATTATTATAATTTGGTTTCTAATTCACATACTGATAGAGTCTTTACTTTGTTTCCTGTCCTAGTTGTGGATACAGGTTGGGCGCCTACTTTGCTTTAAGGTAGTCCTATTTGCACCGGGTCCAGGGTTCCCGGTATGCATTTTTCATTTGGCCGCCCTCAATGGAAAGTCTTCGTTCATTTCTCGTTGGAAGGTTAGCTAAGGGTCTCTTCGATTGTTTCTCTGTCAAGTTGTATGGAAGCTTCTGAGAGCAAGCTCGGGTTCCCCGTGTATAGCTTTACTGCTTTTGTTATAAGAATTTTTTGGCATTTGGCCATGGTTACTAGTCCTTGTCCCGGGGCTTGGATTATGGAACAACTGTATATGGTCATGTTGCGGCATGCTTCCATTTTATTGTTGTAATGTAGGTTAATTTGCTGGTTGTACCCAGATGTTGGATTTTATTCTTTTATTGTCCCTAAACTGCATGCTCCTAAGGCGTATTTGTGTTAAATGGACTGTGAAGTACCTTTGTTTATGAATAACTGGATTCGATCAACTGTTGGCAGATAATTGATATTATTAATTGACTACAATGCACAGTTTGCAAATGTATCTTGTACTTAATTTTTCATTCTAAATCCGCTTATAGCCACAGGCTTAATAACACTTTTGCTAGATTTCTTTTGACTCCCTAAGGTTGTGTTGTTTGAAATTCCCTACTCGAGGGTTTGAAACACCAGAGTATTAAATTCTAGGCACGCCCGAGAATTCTGTCTGGCCTACTCAGGGTCAGATGCCGCTCTTGAGTAGTTGTCGCACGACACTGCAACTCATCCCTGGCTACAGCGCCTCGGGCTATGCCTCACCAAAGGTCTTGGTTTTGTCATTCAAGAATCGTCTTTGATTCTGAAAGACGTCAATTTGTATTTCGATGTCACATGTAAATTAGTTAAAATGTAATTACTTACCATGCGCCCTAATTCTTCTATGCCATGCATAGCTTCTTGCTTTACTTTTAGGCGTAAATTTTAGTGTGGACAGTTTTCTTTTCCTATTTGTTTTTTGTTGTTGTACGTCAGCATAATGCATAGTTCTGCGATGTCATATGAAGTGGATTTACTTAATTTTCATGAACAGTTACACTTGGACATCGAAACATACACATATTTTCTACAATTATTACTTTTCCCAACATATGAAGAGGCTTCTATGTGGTCTTCAAGTTTGAATTATTAAAATAGTTGAGATGATGGTGTGATGCACACTTTTTGTCATACCTATACGTGTTTACCATGGAGTTTCCTAGCTTGGCTAATACCAAATCCCCGGGCCTTTAGATTAGATGAAGGACAGCAAATGGCTATTATGATTCTGTGCATGGTAAAACCTTGTACCCATTATCATCCCACTATCATCTCATGACCCCAGGGTTTAAACTCTCGGGATTCACGTTAACTCTACTTAATGACCTCTATTGAGGCTAAATTACAGAATTTGACTTTGAGTTTAATGCAATCAATTCTCGAAGTATTCTAATAAGATAATGGGGCCGATTTACAAAAAAGAAATCCTTCAGATTTACTGCAAATATTGTTAATTACAACTATTAATTGGAGTCTCCTAATAAGAGTAGTTTTGCAGAAAGAAATTCTTCATTTCACTACAGATAATAACAAGAATCAGGTTAACACTTTGTACATAGTTTTCCGCCCCAATCAGTAATTCCAAAATAAGTCACCACTGCTTTCTGTAGTTATCCAACCACCTGACCACGAGATTGTCCTTCGGGACCAATCTCCCCGCTGGCTTACTCAAGGACAAATAGTCATTGACAATTGTTTGTGCTTTGTGCCCTTACCATCTAATCATCACCAGACTTGGCAAGCTTCCTTTTTGCTACCCTTCGTCCTTAGCAAGAACTTGCACCAAGTGCTTGGCTATCTGGTCCTCACCAGACTTAGCCATCTGTACTTTTTCCTCTTTTTTTTGTCCTCTGCCTATCCTCTACAATGCAGACTAACCCCTCCCTTTTTCCCCTAGAAACCTTTCCATTCAGGGGAGGTAGTTAGGGTTGCCAGTCACTACAACCGTTTTTCCCAACTTCCACCCAGAAGTTGGTAACATTTTCCAGAAAACATTTTCTTATCATATTAAAGAAATAATAAAAATATCATTAAATTCCGAAACAGTTTAATAATGTCATATTCAGTTTTAACCACAGTAAAGTTAAATATTTACATTTTCATGGGGCATTACATCTCTCCCTCCTGAAATTGGACATCGTCCCGATGTTCGTTGACTAAGAACAACTTCGGATAATCCTTTCTCATGAGCTCTTCATCTTCCCAAGTGGCCTCATCAGGCCCAAAGTGCTGCCTTTGCACTTTAACTTGGGTAATAGCTCGCTTCTGCAGCTGTACTTCTCTCTGGTCGAGAATGCTTAGCGGCTCGACCATGACTTCTCCTTCCGGTTCAACCTGCAACATGCAATATTCCAAATCAGTTTCTTATAAAGAAAACTTTTAGGCTGGTCTACTAGAATTAATTCTCACCTGTATATCCTGCCATCTGATCACATGTTTAGGGTCATAAACATATTTTTTTAACACAGAGACATGGAAGACATTGTCGACCCGGATGTGGCTTGGCAGGGCGAGCTGGTAAGCTACTGGCCCGATTCTTGCCAAGACTTGGAATGGTCCACAATATCGGGGTGCCAACTTGGCACACCTGCTCCATTAGAATGTACTCTTCCTGGCTTGGATTCTCACATACACATGGTCACCGACTTGGTATTCTTTGAACCTCCTCTTCAAGTCAGCAAAGCTCTTTTGCCTATCCTGGGCAGCCTTTAAATTAGAGCGTACCCTCTTCACCATATCCTCCATTTCCTTAAGCATCTCTGGCCCTAACCTTAATTTGTCTTCAGGTCCACCCCAGCTTGAGGGTGTGCGGCATTTCCGTCTGTATAGGACCTCAAAGGGACTCATTTGTAACGAGGTATGATACCCGTTCTTGTATGTGAATTCAACCAAGTGCAAATACTCCTCCCACCGCATTGGTTGCTGCATTACATATGCTCTTAACATGCCTTCTACCACTTGGTTCACTCGCTCTGTTTGTCCATCGGTCTGGGGGTGGTACACTGTACTGAAGTTTAGATGCATCCCCAATTCTACAAATAATGTCTTCCAAAAGGCCGACGTGAATTTCACGTCGCGATCTGAAATTATCGTCTTCGGGAGTCCATGCAATTTGAACACATTCTGCATGAAGATATGGGCAATCTGTACAGCCCTATAGGTGGATTGCACAGGTATAAAATGTGCTACTTTACTCAACTTGTCTACCACCACCATAATAGAATCGTTATTCTTCTTTGTCCTAGGCAACCTTGTTATAAAATCCATAGAAATGGTTTCCCACTTCCATTCCGGGATGGGTAATGGTTGCAATAAACCCGCTGAATGTTGATGCTCTGCCTTAATTTGTTGACACTCTAGGCACTGTGCCAAATACTCAGCCACATTTCTATTCATTCCCAGCCAATAGTATTATTTTTGAATTGCAGTGATCATTTTCTAATAACCTGGGTGTCCAACATAGTGACTGATGTGAAATTTGTCCAAAATCAGATTTTTAAGATTGTTTTGACTAGGTACATATAGCCTCTTCTTATAATACAATATTCCAGTATCATCTATCTCATATCCTTGCTAATTCTTCTCGCTGGTAGACTGTTGTACTTGCTATTTTATTTGCCGGTATTCAACATCTTGTTCTGCTGCCTTTTTTATCATTTCCTCGAAGGGTCTTTTCCATTCGCTGAAGGAAATTTCGTACAAACATTGTACTTTCCGACTTAAGGCATCAACCACCCGGATTTCTTTCCCCTTCAAATGTTTGATTTTAAAGTCAAAACCGCTTAGGAAATTTACCCACCGTGCTTCGTAGTGTTTAAAGTGGGTTGTCTAAAATAATTGGTCAAACTGTGGTCGTTAGTCAGTAACAAAAATTTTCTTCCCAAAAGATAATTTTGCCACATCTTCAGAGCGTGTATGACGGCAGCCAACTCTAAGTCATAAGCAGAATACTTCTGCTCATGTTCTTTTAGTTTCCTGGACTCATAAGCAATTACTTTCCCTTCCCGCATCAACACACCTCCCATGCCTTCCTTGCTTGCGTTAGTGCAGACCACATAATCCTTATTAGGATCAACTATGCTCAAAATGGGTGTTGTGGTGAGTAGGTGCTTAAGTTGCTCAAAACTTCTTTGACATTCTAGGGCCCATTTGAATTCTCTTCCCTTTTTTTGTAAGGAGGTGATAGGATACGCTACTCTTGAGAAGCCTTCCACAAATCATCTATAGTAACCGGCTAACCCTATAAAAGACCTGATGTTTGCTACATCTTTCAGTATGGGCCAGTCCATTATGGTTCTTATCTTTTTAGGGTCCACCGCAATCCCTTCCCTTGTGATTATATGGCCCAGATACTGTCCTTTTTCCTTAAAGAAGTCACACTTGCTGAACTTAGCATATAATTGGTGTTCTCAGAGGGTTTGTAGCACCAATTTGAGGTGCTCCTTGTGCTCTTCCATAGTGCAGGAGTATATCAGTATATCATCGATAAATATCAATGAAAATCTATCCAAATATTGATGAAATATGATGTTCATCAAGCACATGAAAGTTTCAGGGGCATTAGTTAACCCAAAGGGTAGCACCACAAATTTGTAATGCCCATACCTGGTTCTAAAAGTGGTTTTAGCTATGTCATCCTCCTTAATCCTAATCTGGTGGTAACCTGATCGCAAATCGATCTTGGAGAACACTGTTGTACCCTTCACTTGATCAAAAAGTTCATCAATCCGAGGTAGAGGATACTTGTTTTTTATTTTCAGCTTCTTCAGCTGACGATAATCTATACAAATGCGAAGGGTTCCGTCTTTTTTCTTGACGAATAACACTGGGGCTCCCCACGGAGACACACTGGGGCGAATATAATTTTTATGTAACAGTTCCTGTAACTGCATTTTTAATTATGTTAACTCAGGTACACTCATTCTATAGGGTACCCGAGATATCGGTGCTTCCCCTGGTATCAATTCGATGGTAAAGTCTATATCCCTCTTAGGCGACAGTTCGGGAATCTCTTCTAGAAACACATCCACAAACTCTTGTATTACAGGGATGTTATCCAACATGGTTGTTTTATCCTTCGAGTCAACATAGCCCACTTGGATGGCATAAATCTAACACCCCTTCCTAATGCTTTTTGCTAACTGGGTTGCAGTTATTGGCCGAACCTATACTGATCGTTTAATTCCTTACATCTCTTGCCTAGCTCCAAATTCATCCCTATAATAAATAATCTTTGTTTTGCAGTCAACCAATGACCAGTGCTTTTCTAACCAATCCATACCAATTAGAACATCATATGAACCAAGGGGGATCACATTTAAATTAGCCATTACTGGCTGCCCTGCTATTGTTAAAGGGCAATTGTTGACTTTTGCCAGCACTCGCCTCTTGGCCCCTGGAACTAGCTGTACTAGCCACGGATTTTTGAATTTAACAGGTTGTAGTTTACAATGTTCTACCACCTTAGGACTAATATAACTTAATGTAGCTCCAGGGTCAATTAAAACAGCTACAATAAGGTCTGAAATTTTACCTTCAAATTCTACGATGGTCAGCTGGTACTTCGCCTGACGATCGTCCAGGGCCACATTAATCATTGGTATGCTACGCCCCACATCGCCGACTGTCGATCCTTCATGGATTTGGGATAACTATTTAGTTCCTTTTCGTTGTGGATATTTTTTGACGTAGTGAGGCCCTCCACAGCCCAAACACTGTACTGGGGGTCTTGCTGTCCCTTCACTGTCCAATCTTGCAGGTTGCTCACTGACTTTGGACTGACCGATTGGCTTGGATTTGTATGAGTTTTTTTGTATGGTTCTGTTTTTCTGTCCCTTGCCAATCCCCTTGCTTCCACCACTGTGATTTCCTTTACTGTTTCCAGCTGACTTATTACCTCTTTTCTCATTCCATCTTTTGCCTGAAACTTCTCCTTTCTATTTACTCTGCTGGTAACAAATCCTAGCTTTATGAATAACTTCGTCCATGGTCTTTGGATTGTCAAACTCAATCCTTTCCCACATATACAGGGGTAAACTACTAACAAATCTTTTCACCTTAGCTTTTTCTTCTCTAATATAAGGCACATAACGAAGCAAGGAAGTAAAATGGGTGATAAATTCATCCATGGTCTGCTGCCCCAACCACAAGTCATGGAATTCCCTTGCCTTTTCATCGTAAAAATGCTCGGTCAAGTATCTTTCCTTGAAGTACCTTTGAAATTTATCCCAAGTTATGGTCTGTTCGCTTACTCCCTTTACAATCTTGACTTCTTCCCACCTCAGGGTCGCTTTTCCCTGTAATTGGAAGATGGCCAATCATGCCTTCAGGTTATGATTGTATTCATATAGCTGAAAGTATTTGTTCATATTTATCAACCACGGCTCAGATGCTTCCTCCTATTCCACATTAAAGTTTGGTGGTTTAATCTTCCGGAACTCCCCTTGCAACTCTATTCGTTGCCTTTTTGAGGTCTATTGTTCAGATGCATTATCAGATCGTTCCTCCCTCTCTTCCGACCCTTCAGGTTCTGTATGATGGTTCTATTCTTCTGACATTCTCTGTTGTTCCGCACTGGGATTAGCTGGTGGTTGGTTCTATCTATCAGATAGGCTTTTTATAATTTCTTGTTCCATCGTCAATCGTGCATTATCTTCACGTAACGGGCCATTTCATTTTTCAATTCCTACACCATCTCCAAAATAGCCTGGTTTGTATTGCGAGCTTCCTCTCCGAGTTGTACCCATAGCTCGGGATTACTCTCAGGGCCAGGTACAGGTCCCTGACCCATCGCATATCTGCATGAAACGCTATCCCCTCTTCTCATACTGTCAGTCTTCTGGCTTCCTGTCTTTAACATAGGACAAGTGATAGACAGAAAATAGTCAACTCACTAACTATTCTTTTTGAGATGCTCAAATAGAGAGGAAATAAATAACTAAATAAATAAATTGTATGTGTTGTTTCTGTTATCAGATTTCCTTTCCAAGAGGCCTCAATTTTGTAAATGGGCTCTGATACCACCTGTCATATCTCCTACTCAGGTAACGAAAAATTTTGTTTTTATTTATGGTAAGAATCATTCTCACTAGCTCGCATGGCTTGTTGACATATTTCAGCCTTAAGGAAATCCTAATGTTTAACCTTAGGCACATGATTATATACTTTCATGAATTTTTCCCCAGTCCCAATTTAAGGACTTTATGGCTCATTTACTTTGCCGCCTGGATGACATGCAATTGCTGTCCACGCAGCATCAGGATGTTAGGTAGTTCATCCGCCATCACATGATCGAGGTAAAGTGCCATTAACTTTGGCGGTCTATTCTGTACGTTGTTGGCAGTTTGAGTCAGCATTGTGGGTAATCCCACCATCATCAACGGTGGTGATTTCGCCTGGCCATCCAACGGCTATCACCAACCCACGGTTTTCAACCTATGCCTCATTCAAGATAGTGGAATTCATTTGGAGGTCGCTTCCTACAGTGCCAGCTCTGGTAGGCAGAACTCATTTCGCTTGGGTTGTCAACTTCTCCATTCCAATTCCACTGTCGACGACACCGGGCCTCTTGCATCCTTCAGGTAAACAACTAGTAGCGAAGTTGTCTTTTTTTTTTGAGATTCTACACATTAGCTACACCTCTGTTTGTGTTATTCATGACCTCATTTGCACTCTTTGGTTGCAGTGTTTGGGTTTCAAAGGTGAAGGTATGTTGCAACATTGAAGGCTGGTCTGGCTCGCGATGGCTCCACCCGACCCAGGTCAGCTTCCAACTCTTGGCTGCTGCGACCCTCACCTAAACTGTTATAATTTGGTTTCTAATTCACATACTGACACAATCTTTACTTTGTTTCCTGTCCTGGTTCTAGATACAGGTTGGGCGCCTACTCTGCTTTAAGGTAGCCCTCTTTGCACCGGGTCTAGGGTTCGAGGTATGCATTTTTCATTCAGCCGCCCTCAATGGAAAGTCTCCGTTCATTTCTCGTTGGAAGGTTAGCTAACGGTCTCTTCGACTGTTTCTCTGCTGATTTGTATGGAAGCTCCTGAGAGAAAGCTTGGGTTCCCTGTGTATAGCTTTACTGCTTTTGTTATAATAATTCTTTGGCATTTAGCCATGGTTACTAGTCCCTATCCCAGGGCTTCGATTATAGCACGACTATATATGGTCATGCTACGACATGCTTGCCTTTTATTGTTGTAATGTAAGTTAATTTGCTGGTTGTATCCAGATGTTTGATTTTATTCCTTTACTGTCCCTAAACTTCATGCTCTAAAGGTGTATTTGCATTAAATGGACTGTGAAGTTTCTCTATTTATGAATAACCGGATTCGATCAACTGTTGGTGGATAATTGATATTATTAATTGACTACAATGCACATTTTGCAAATGTATCTTGTATTTAATTTTTCATTCTAAATCTGCTTACAGCCACAGGCTTAATAAAACTTTTGCCATATTCCTTTTGAATCCTTAAGGTTGTGTTGTTTGAAATGCCCTACTCGAGGGTTTGAAACACCAGAGTGTTAAATTCCGGCCCCGCCCGAGAATTCTGTCTCGCCTGCTCAAGCTCAGATGCCGCTCTTGAGTAGCTGTCCCACGACACTGTAACTCATCCCTGGCTATAGCACCTCAAGCTCTGTCTCACCAAAGGTCTTTGTTTTATCATTCAAGAATCGTCTTTGATTCTGAAAGACGTCAATTTGTATTTCGATGTCACATGTAAATTAGTTAAAATGTAATTACTTACCATGCTGCCTAATTCTTCTATGCCATGCACAACTTCTTGCTTTACTTTTAGGCGTAACTTTTAGTGTCGACAGTTTTCTTCTCCTATTTGTTTTTTGTTGCTATACGTCAGCATAATGCACAGTTTTGCGACATCCTATAAAGTGGATTTACTTAATCTTCATGAACAATTACGCTCGGACATTGAAGCATACACATATTTTCTACAGTTATTACTTTTCCCAACATATGAAGAGGCTTCCATGTGGTCTTCAAGTTTGAATTATTAAAATAGTTGAGATGGTGGTGTGATGCACACTTTTTGTCATACCTATACGTGTTTACCATGGAGTTTCCTAGCCTAGCTAATACCAAAACCCTGGGCCTTTAAATTAGATGAAAGACAAAAAACGGCTATTATGATTCTATGCATGGTAAAATCTTGTACCCATTATCATCCCACTATAATCTCATGACCCGAGGGTTTAAACTCTCGGGATTCACGTTAACTCTACTTAATGACCTCTATTGAGGCTAAATTACAGAATTTGACTTTCAGTTTAATGCAATCAATTCTTGAAGTCTTCTAATAAGATAACGGGGACAATTTATAGAAAGGAAATCCTTCATATTTAATGCAAATATTGTTAATTACAACTATTAATTGGAGTCTCCTAATAAGAGTAGTTTTGCATAAAGAAATTCTTCAGTTCATTGCAGATAATAACGAGAATCAGGTTAACACTTCGTACCTAGTTTTCCGCCCCAATAAGTAATTCCAGAATAATTCACCACTGCCTTTTGTAGTTAGCCAACCACTCTCGACCACGAGATTGTCCTTCGGGACCAATCTCCCCACTGGCTTACTCAAGGACAAACAGTCCTTGACAAATGTCTACGCTCTGCGCCCTTACCATTTGGTCATCACCAGACTTGGCATGCTTCCTTTTTCCTACCCTCTGTCCTCAGCAAGAACTTGCACCAAGTGCTTGGCTACCTGGTCCTCACTAGACTTAGCCATCTGTACTTTTTCCTTTTTCTTTTTGTCCTCTGCATGTCCTCTACAGCACAGAGTAACCCCTCCCTTTTTCTCTTAGAAACCTTTCCAGTCAGGGGAGGTAGTTAGGGTTGCCGGTCACTACAAATGTTTTTCCCAACTTCCACCAAGAAGTTGCTAACATTTTTCAAGAAAACATTTTCTTATCATATTAAAGAAATAATAAAAATATCATTAAATTCTGAAACAATTTAATAATGTCATATTCAGTTTTAACCACAGTAAAGTCAAATATTTACATTTTCCTGGGGCATTATAGAGCATACGAGCATGAAGACAGTGCAAGTGAGAGGACGGCTAGGATGACCACCTACTGCCATCAAGCTATATCAATCGGACGTGGTGGCATCCTGCATGACTGCGGGAATTTCAAGGGAGCAAAGTGGCATGAGTATGGGGGGAGAGGTGGGCAAGAACGACGACGGTAGTTGGATGGGACGTAGGGTAGGTGGGAAGGGGTACATGAGGGTGGCAAGTTTAGGAAGTGAGCACAGAACGCAGCAAAGGGAGGACAGGAACAGGGCAGCGCAAGTGACGAGATCTTCTGCGGCCGAGCTCAATTTCAGGGATGTTTCCTCTGGCTTACCTCCTGCAATTCACTCTGATAAGCATAGTATGTGGGAGGAGGGGGAAAGCTGGGATATGCTGGGGAGGGGCAGTGTCAGGGTAGGCCTGAGGACCGCATTGTGAGGCAGAGAGAGGATAAGAGCATAGGCATGCCCGGGGAGTGTATTCTCAGGGCAAAGGGCTGGCCCTAGGAAACTAAGGATGAAAATCATAAGAAGGACAGGATGGTAGATGGCTTGGCCACCACCCTTAGTCCAGGGGGGTAGAGAACTATGATTCCCCAGAGCAACGGGGAAGGCTGGAGTGGGGAGGGAATGCTTAGAAACAAGGATATGCCGGTTTACGAAAAGACCAAAGCTCCTAGAAAGCTAACTTTTTATGTTGACAATTGTAAGTAGGAGTCAGTAAAAGAAGAGATGGCACGCTTGGGTATAGGTCGGGGCCATGGGGGTAGAGGGCGCTAGAGCCAGCCATGTAAAAACGATCATATCACTTCCACATCGGCAGGTTAGAGAAGAGGCAAGTAATCTATTAAGATGGTGGTCCATGAAGCAACTCACACATATAGAGAAGGAACAGATGCTGACATTCGTCAGCTGATCCAGGAGATGGAGGATAGTGTCATGGAAGAAGATTCTGAGCTAGAAATGGAAGAATGGGGGGATATAGTCCCCAACCCAAGGCACACCAGGGGCAGGATGACACTATACAGACAAGCCCTACATGGTTACTGGTTCATGAAGCATTTGTTGGCCAGAGCCCTGGAACAGGTGGCGGGGGAGATGGCGGAAATAGCACAAGGTATGCCCAACCTCAAAAAGGACATGAAAAATCTGCAAATTATGTTGTTTATGCAAGATAGCAAGCTGGATGAGATCCAGCAACGTATGATGAAGCTGTCTCCGGTGCCAGGTGACTCTGTTGCTGCACCGGCTATCGTGGAATCTGATAAAGATGATAGAAAGGAATAGTTTTTTAACTTCCAGTTTTTACTAGGTTTTTAGCGGCTAGCATTTACTTTTCCTGTGTTTTTATGTTAGTTCGGCAATTGAACAATGTTTCTAGATGTGAAGTGTATTTAGCTTGGATTGAAAGACTCGTAAAATGTTTCTACTGGATGGCATATAGCAGACTCAGGTGGCCAACAAACTTGGTTTCCCATATGGGAAAGTTGAGGCCACCAAAATTCCGTATATGGAACAACTTGCTTTATAAATAGAAAAAGAAGGAACTACCACATCATACAAAAAAAAATTTTAAAATATAATATTATAGTGAAATTAAAATAAAAAATAATTTTTTTTGTTAAATTTTTTTATGAAATTTTAATTAAAGATTAAAAATATGTGTTATTATTATTATTATTATTTTATAAAATATTATAAAATTTAACTATATTCTTATGTGTTTTGTATTTGTAAACGACAATATATTGGTAAAAGACAAGAGAATCTATTACACCTTTTTAAAATAGCTCCTAAGAAATTCTGGAGGCAGATCCTAACTAGGAAAACTAACGATAATAATAAAATTGCTTTACACGAATGGAATTCCTATCTTAAAAAACATTATGAATCTCCAAATGTCATAGATAACTTTGAAACATTGCTCACAACGAAAGAAGTTTTCTCATTAGAAGATATTGATTTTGGGGTTAATCCATTAGCTAATGGGAAAGCTAAGCATATTGAAGATTATCAGGTGGAAATCTTAAAAATTGGAGGTCCTGTCCTCATCCCCCACGTTCACAAGCTTTTCAATCAAGCGGTCAAACAAGGGTTCCCTGAACCATGAACTCAAAGCCTCATTATTCCTATTTTTAAAATTGGGGATACAAATAAGCCCTCTAATTATCAGACAATTATGATCAACCCTCTCCTAGCCAAGTTAGAAGGTATTATTTTGGGAAAGGAAGTTGAGCATATGGCTTGAAAGTGAAGGTAAGTGGGCTAAAGGCCAAGCGGGTTTTAGAAAGTAGCAGTCAACAACAGACCACCTTGTTATGCTTAGGATCATTATGGAGGAATGTCGCAATGATAAATCCAATCTCTTTTGTTGCTTTGTGGACTTTAGAAAGGCTTTCGATACGGTTCCTTGAAACAACCTTTGGAACATATTAAAAGAGCTAAAGGTTCCTTTTTACTTGAGAGCTGTCACTATAAGGTTATACAAGAATGTAATTGCCAAGTTGAAGAACAATGAGGGGTGTTCAAAAGATATTAAGTGTAATATCAGAGTTAAACAAGGTTTCCCCCTCTCCCCTACCCTAGTTGGCATTTACATTGACAAGCTAAAAGGTTGTTGAGAGGAAGCAGGATGTGATAGCATGATCTTAGCTGGGATAGTCATCATCCTTCTTCTCTACACTGAATATATTGTTCTTCTCGCAAGGTGCCCATCTAATCTTGATAAGCAACTTATACTTCTTAAGGATTTCTGATCTACCATGGGTATGATTGTTAACACTGACAAAGCAAAAGTTATGGTTATCAAATCCAAGAAGGAAACTTACGCTAATTTTATGTATGACAATAGTAACTTGGAGGAATTGTCTTCCTACAAGTACCTAGGAATTGATATTCATCACAAGCTCAACTAGAACTATAGCATTGAGAAAAGGATTAATGGGGGATGGAAAGCTTATTTTAGTCTTGAAAATAATTGTAAAACGACAAACCTCGTAATGTGGGATAGAAAGAAGTTCCTCTTTGAAACTTTAGTCACTCCGGTTATCTTATATGGATGTGAGGTTTGGGGTTGTAGCATCTCTAGAGAATCCTGGAGAAAGATTGAGCAAATCCAGAAGCGTTTTATAACGTATAACCTCAAAATTAAAAGCAACACACCCTATCCTATTCTCCTTATAGAAGTGGGTCTTTCCCCTATCGAGAGCCTAGCGATGACTAGGCTTTTGTTGTACAAGCACAAACTCAATAACATAGGAGAACATAGACTTCCTATGCTAGCTTTAAATTCCAGCCAAAACCACCTAAGGCTCAAATGAGGTTGGTATAAAGACACCAGGGCCTGGTTAAACCATTGGGAGATCGACGAGAATATTGCATTGCAAAACATCAATAACATTAAAAATATTGTTACTTCTAAGTTTAAAGAAAAAATGTGGTGTGAGAAAGATTTAGTAGCTAAAAAAAAATTAAGATATTATAAGGTCATCAACCCCACCCTAGAAGATCAATAGTATCTCTCTGTTTTAACTAGCTCAAAGAAGAAAATTGATATAGCCAAGATTAGAACAAACTCTCATGAGCTCCATAGTGAAACGGGTCATTCAGCAGTTCCTAAAACACCATGGATGGAAAGGTTTTGCCATATCTGTGAGAATACGAACATCAAGGATGAAAATCACTTCCTGTTAGAGTGCCCCATGTACAACCATATTAGATCTCAGTTTCAAAATCTTTGTTGCAATACTAACCTTCCTAGCTTTTTAGGTTGTCAAAATTACAGTGAGCTGGGGACGCTTCTCTCTTAAATGAAACTAAATAATCCATTTCTTTAGGTCTGATAGACCAAAATTTGGTCTCAGTAGACGTTAACCATCATCATCATCATCATCATCATTAAACTGAAAATTAAGTAAATGTAATGCCCCAAGAAATGTAAATATTTGAATTTACTGTGGTTAAAAACTGAATATGACATTATTAACTGTTTTGGAGTTTAATAATATTTTTATTATTTCTTTAATAAGATAAGAAATGTTTTTGGAAAATGCTGGCAACTTCTGAAGGAGGAAGTTGGGAAATGGTTACAGTGGTTGCAACCCTAACTACCTCTCCTGACTGGAAAAGTTTCAGGGAGGAAAAAGAAAGGGGGGAGTTAGTCTGTGCTGTAGAGGAAAGGCAGAGAAAAAGAAAAAAGACAAGAAGATGGATAGATAAGTCTAGTAATGACCAGATAGCCAAGCACTAGGTGTGGAATTTCTTGCCAAGGACAGTGGTCCTACAAGAGAGCACGGGGGAGAGATTCTGGTCCCGTAAGACGAATCTCGAGGTTGGGTGGAAAATTGGAAGCGACAGACAAGTGTAAGTTCCGCTTCTGGAGGAGTACGAGGTTCACCACAATATAGGGAACAGACAGGTATGGAAAATTCTAACTGCTATGATAAAACAAGTCTGTGTCATGTTGGAAAACTTAAGAACTGAAAATAGAAAGTTCTGTGTAACTATGACTCACAAAAAAAAGGGCGGTATAATAATAATAACATTTACAGATTAAAAATGTTTTCTCCGTGTCAAAGACAATGAGAAGGTGATGTATTCTTAGGACCCTCGTAGGTTGGGGTAGTTGTTAGAAGGGGGTCACTGTAGGAAAACCGTGGGAATTGTAAGGAAAAATTGAACTGTACGAAACCCCTGTTGAGGACTGAGGAAATTCTGAAGAAAGGGAAAATGAAATTCCTGGGCAAGCAATGTTTCCCCATTACTAAACTCTGGTGTGCAGGGAATTGTAAACTGGACAAGCTGTAATGCCTAATTCCCAAGAAGAATGTTTAAGGGCGTATATGCATTTCTTGGAAAATTATACAGTGTCAATGGTGCAAGAAAACCCTAGGAACATCTTACCCTAAGGCACTGACAGAGAAAGGCTCTGGCGTGCCGAATTGGTAACCCCTGAGCCATGCGAATAAGTATGATGGGTAATGGCTGTAATTTTGACTATACAATAAGCAGGACAAAACAAATGAGGTGACAATAATTTTATTAAGTCATCTGTTAATAAACCAGAACCAAGCGATATTTAAGCCAATGGGTGAGAACAGCAAAGAGAATCTCAAAACTTTCCATAAAGAAAAATAGCGGAAATCAAAGGAATGTCACACAGGGCTATAACATATATTAAATCTCTAACAACTAATAGAAGAACATGTAAGATAGAATACACAATCTCGCACCAATCCTCTGGCATCGACCAGGTAAATAAAGAAATATAAAGCAAACATCAAACAAAGTGGGTTCCTTAAAAACTCGTTACAATCCATAAAGATAGTAAGATGAAGAACCTTGACCGAGGTTGTTACAGTCGTGCATCTCTATTCAATGCAGAGCCCGAATTCTAAAAAGTATTACATGTTAATGTGAAACAGGTGTAGCTAAGAAAAAGCCAGTTCATATTCAAACCTTGAATCATATACATAGACATATCGAATTTTATATAGAAAAAGCAGTAAAATCTCAATAGACTGATATCTCTCAGGTTAACCCTAGAGGATTAATATTGAAATACTGTTGTCCATTAAATAAATAGGAGCCTCGGGATGAAACCCTGGCAAGGAGTAGTTTAAAATTACATTATATAATCACTGCTCGGCCTTCACGCTGGAGTCAAACCCTCTACACGAATGGTCGTATAGGGTTTCAACACCTTACAGCCTTCAGCCTATCAAACACATAAAGAGTCTGAATACTGTGAGACTGTAGACTAACTGGGAGAACCATTAAAGCTAAACAATAGAACCAAAACTCTGTCTAACTTGCAACAAGGAAAATTTTGCTGAAACCTTCAAGCTGAAGATGAACCCCTTACCAGGGATTTCGGTGGTGAGTCTGGCGAAACGCTCCCATACATTAGCAACGTGTAGCTCCAGAATCCTGGTGAAGGGTCCCTACCATTTGAACCAAGCAACCATTAGTTAGTGATGTTAAAAAAAATGGACCGGAAGAACATTATGATAGGAAATTCTAATCATTGAAAAACAAATTTATCCGAGCTTGCCAACAGCGCCGGCACCATAACCTGGTTCTAAGAGTGCTAACGCATGCAAGGCCCTGGAGCCATAGAAGAGCGGGTCGCAGAGAGCAAGCAACAGGAAAAATGGAGCTGGCACCAAAGTGTGGAACAACATGATCAAACGAGTTATAGTTGAGTCAACCCATAAAGGAACCTAAGCCGTAGATCTCCAAAACCAATGACCACCATTGATGGGGTAACAAGCCCGAGGATAGAAGTTACGAGAACGAGCCTGCTCGTGCCATGCACAGAGCAGAGCCATAAGAAACCACGCAGAATTCAAAGCACAGATCAAGCGTACAGATAATCATACGTGCAATTAATGGAAATTGCCAGATGTCCTTCTGAATTATCCCTTTGCAGAGCGCGAGGAGTTGGGAGCTTTCCTAAGGTAACAAGCAGTTAATGAAACCTGAATGAATAGGACCAAACCTTGTTACTGTTGCCGGAAATAACAAGTTGATTGACGGATTAAGGCTATGGAAGGTCCGGAACAGTAAGGTGCCGAGACATGTCACAAGGTTACGTGTCATAAGAACCAGCTCATACGTTGGTAACACCATGTTAAAAAAAAATTAAAAATTATGCTGAAGACATTACAGTAAAGTTAAAAATATATATAGTGTAAAAATATGAAAAAATGTTTTTGAGTTTTATATGAAAATTGCTATTCAATTAAGGTTCAAATGGCTAATCCTGTAAAAATAAAAATGATGTTCTATTATTTTTATATCAAAAATGTTAAATAATTATAAATTAGATTTGTAAAAAACTATAAATTATATCAACAGCGGTAAGTCAAAACACAAAATGGCAAATATTCTATGAAGTTTAAAATTATAAATATATTGGCATCTTACGTGAGAGGTTAGGCATAGTACACTAGTGAAGGAGGAATCGTAGCCTGAGAACCTAAAGGACGTGAAAGAATATAAAAATGGGCTTAATTTTTTTTGCAGTCTATGACCATTCCCCATTAACTAGATCGGTTTCAATCCTACCAGTGTCACGGCATGCCTGAATTGTCCCACTATTGCCATATACATAATGTAATGGATGATGTTCGATAGGATACCTTATAAATCCACGCTTTTCTTGGTCAAAACAACGTCTTCTTTTGCAAACATGTAGTTACTAGAAAGTTTACCAGTTTTGATTAGATATTGTGATTTGGGAATATTTTGGAAATTTGAGAGTTTCCAAGTGTTCATTAGATATTGTGATTCTAGAATAATTTGGAAATGAATAAAATAAATATTATTTGTTTATTAAATATCTGATAAATATAAATAAAATAACTATTATTTGTTTATTAAAATTTTTAAATATTTTGTAGTTTATAAAGTTTCCATTACTATAAAAGTAGTTTTGAAAAAAATTGTTTTATTATTATAATGTTCTTTTAATGTAGAAAGAGCGATAGCTAGAAGGATAGAGTTATTCCAGTAAATACCTACATCAAAGTAACCTAGTTGAAATGAATGAAAGTAAATTCCAAGATTGTAAATAATATTAAAAAAATGTTTAAAAATGAGATTTTGACGCTGTTAAATATTATGTGAAGTTAGAGTTAATAAAAGATATATGTTATTTTTTTTTTAATCACAAATACAAGGTACGGTTATAATTATCATAAGGAATTAAAATTAAAATGAATTTTTAAATTTTCTTTTGTTAAATTTTAAATTTAGCAAATGAGTAAAGTGAATTATTATTTAGGTTTATTAAATTTTGGAATGTCTTTTTTAATGAAAAAAATAACCGTCTAATGAAAAAAAGCAACTGTCATCTAAATGTGGAGCACCTAAAAGTGTTTAAAAATAAAATAAAAATATTCTAAGAAAGAGTTGTAAGGTAGGTTAGTTGGAGAAATTAAAAGATTACAGATGTCATTATTTCATTATAATAATAAATAATGATATTTTAAAATAAATGTAAGTTAAAAATAAATTTATTTTTTTAAGAAAAGTTAAAAATAAATTTATTTTTTTAAGAAAAGTTAAAAATAAATTTATTTTTTTAAGAAAAGTTAAAAATATATTTGTTTTTTATATTATTATTTAAGAACAATAATATTTTGGCACTTTAGGTTAATAAATATTTTAAGAAAGAGTTGTAAGGTAGGTTAGTTGGAGAAATTAAAAGATTACAGATGTCATTATTTCATTATAATAATAAATAATGATATTTTAAAATAAATGTAAGTTAAAAATAAATTTATTTTTTAAGAAAAGTTAAAAATATATTTGTTTTTTATATTATTATTTAAGAACAATAATATTTTGGCACTTTAGGTTAAGTGCTTATTATTTACAACGGTTTTAAACCTATAGGTATTATAATATGTCTGAATTGTAGCGCTATTGCTATAGTCATGCTATATAGTCATGTTATAAGTATGGTTTATATGGAAATTAGATTAAAAGAATTATGATTTTTATAGGATTTGATTGTAAAAGAATATTGTTTATTTGGTTTATATTGAAATTAGATTAAAAGAATTATGATTTCTATGGGATTTGATTTTAAAAGAATATGGTTCATTTAATACATTAATAATAGTTGATATGAAAAAATGTTTAAAAAAAAAATTTAATAAATTTTACATATAATTGGTAAGAGGCTGATTTCAAATTTCATTTTTGCTTTATTTATGGAGGTATCCCATAGATTAAGATGGTGATTTCTAAACAAACTGTTTTCCAAAAATTTAGGCACATTTTTTAATATCAATTAAAGTTAACAATTTGATAAAATTTTGAATTATATTTGACAAACAAATCACCCCATAATTTCCTAATATAAAGTAAGGATTTTAACAATTTTATAAAATTAGTAGAGGTATCGCATAGATTAAGATGGGGATTTCAAAACAAATCGTTTTCAAAAAATTTAGGCACATTTTTAATATCAATTAAAAGTTTTAATAATTTGATAAAATTTTGAATTGTATTTGACAAACAAATCACCCCATAATTTCCTAATATGAAGTAAAGATTTTAACAATTTTATAAAATTTTGAATCAATTCACCTGATCAGTAAATGTCAACTTGGATCAATATTTAAGCCTATTAGAATTTATTTTGAATCAATTCACCTGCCAATTTAGTCAACCAATTTTACGAGCCCGTCATCTGTTCAATGTCGGTGACACTATTTTACACCCATAAATTCTCCCTCTTGCTATCATGCTTGCCGCAAGGGAGGCTCGGCTTCACGCGTCTGTGCAACTTCTTTGTGTTTATTCGCTGCCTGTTACTGTCATGCTTGCGGTCCGTGTCACGCGTCTCTCTGTGTCACGCGTCTCTGCAACTGCTTTGTGTTTATTAGCTGGTCATTGAATATATCATATACACAGAACATTTCCTATGATAAAATATCGACGACGCTTAATACTTCTAATACAATATAACTTGCAAGAAGTCAATGCATACATGCAGTTATATGTTATTTATAATGTAATATCAAAGGTTCGAATATTGTAAGGTTCACACTGTTATGTATAACTTCAGATTCTCCCCCATTTTTTTTTTGGTTTTATTCAATTTTAAATTTATTGAATATCTCCATATTAATTTTATTAATATAAACTAAATAAATATTGCAATTTAAAATTTTGGGGCAACATCAAAAAGTATAACGATAATTTTAATTTTAGTAGCATAGCGCAGAGTGTGCCGATCGATTGTAGCATAGTCTCAGACTGAATGCTTCCTATGAATGCCTCCACTTTAGTTTCACATATGCATCAAAGTGCACATGTGCAAGCTTGTCGAACTCTACCTAAGGCAAAATGACAGACAGCTTGTAGAAGGAGAGAGCTCTAGTGACTCGAATGCCCCAATGGTAATACATTTTCCTTTATTTATAGGATTTCAAGAGAGCATGTAGTCTCTTCTCGAAATCTGACCTCTGTCTACATAAAGTGTACAAACTATAGATCTCAAATCTAAACTTTTTTGTAGATTCTCTGAAGTGTGGGTCAAGTCCCATCAAAAGTCGGAGAAGTGCTCCAAGTTTCAGATATTCGTCCAGAAAGTTAACCTAAGATTTACACTATGGAGATTCCTTATGGAGAGAACCCACTAAAACACCAAAAGTAACGATCATTATTGTCCTTAAAGTTATTACATAGTGGAGATTCTTTTATGGAGAGAACGCACTAAACACTGAAAGTAAAATTTATACAAGAGAAAAGAGAGATTCTCTTAATAATATCCTTTTGGACTACGGTAAGAGTCATATCCACTTGGAGGAGAATAATCACCTTTTTCCGAAGAGTCTTCATGGAGGGCTGGTTGTGCCCTAGGAGTAACTTGATCAAGCCAGTGAGGAGAAAATTGTCAAAGACAAGCGTAGAAAGGACTTTACATTAAATGATGATCTAGCTGATCAACTGGAAGACAGGTATCTCCAAAAGATTCTACACCCAAACGAAACTCATTCTAAGCAGTGAGGTTCACTGCTGTAACTCAGTGAGATAAACTAAATGCAAAGATTTTGTAAGCCAATGCCCCTTCCTATAATTCAATTCTGAGAAGATTAATCATAGCTTTTGCAGAAAGATTTTTGATCTCAAAAGTTTTGGGAGAAAACATATAGAACAAAACTTCTAGCAAGGGGCTCCAAGTCTTGTAATTGCTCATTATCTTCACAATACGCATAAACATGGATTTCCTTGTGTGTCCGAGCAAACTAGAGTATGCCATAATATTCATACCATGTGATAGCAGGGTCATAAATATAAGCAATGTGCAAATTTCTAGTGTGGCCAAAATAAACATGGATATTATTTATTAAGTTCTAGTTGGTGTCATAAGCAAGTCTTCCATTCTGAGAATCATACCATTTGAAAAAAATCATTTGTTGAACCTCAATGGGAAGTAATTTGATTTTAGTGAGTAGACATTCCCAACAAAATTCGTGCCTGCAATCTGAACAGAGCTCAATTTGGAACCTCTGTTTCCTGGAATTAGAGCTTTCCCCTGTTTCGAAGACATTGATTTCTTGGGAAGGATTGCTACCTTCTCTAGTGAGCATATGTGCAAGGTAGTTTTCTTTACCTGATTTGTATATGATTTCAAAATCAAATCCATCAAACCATAATACCAATTGTAAAATTAATTAATTTCCTTGTTCTAACAGACGTTTGCTTCCAAGCATTCCTTTCATGTGCTTGAGATTTGTTTTTACCATAAAATGGACACTTTTCAAGAAGAGATGAAATCTCTTGATGCCTCTCTTGACTGCCAGAATTTCTTTGTGTGAGGAAGGATATTTTAATTCAGTATTTGAAAATATCCCTGATGAGTAGGCACAAACTTCTTCCTTTTTATGTTGTTTATGTAACAAAACTACAACCCATACATAATTAGAGGCATCTATTTCTAAAATGAAAGGCAAATTATCTTGTGGTAATGCAAGAGGAGGAAGAGTTTTAATTTTATCCTTGATTGCTCTGACTGCTTTTGTCATGGCATCTATCGATACTGCATTATTTTTAAGCTTTTTTTGTATGAGCTTTGTATCTGCTGAAATTCATGATATAGTTCAAACATCCAAGGAACCGTTGAGTTGTCCTCATATCTAGAAACTGGTCTGGGAATTTTAATAAATTCTACAAAACATGATCCTGTAACATTATCTTTTCCTTTGAAATGACAAGATCAATATAGTTTATCTCGGTTTGAGAAATGACAAATTTGTCTGGTCCGGAGGACAATACTAAACCATGCTTTTACACAAGCTCATAGAAGGCTTCAAGATGGATTTTATGTTCTTGGAAATCTTTGCTGAAAACTAATAAATCATCTTATATACAATGACAGAATTTAAATGTATGAATATATCTTCCATTCTTTTATGAAATTCAGATGGTGCATTCTTTAAACCAAAGGGTGGAACTGTCCACTGATATTGTCTGTTTGGGACAAAAAATGATGTTTTGAATTTGCCACTTGGAGCAATTCCTATTTGCCAAAATCCATTCTTCAGATCAAATTTGCTAAAAATCTTAGCTTGGGAAATTCTAGCTAACAAGAATTCTTTGTTTGGAGGAGCATACCTGATAGGAGAGAGGGCGTCATTTAGAGCTTTATATTTATCTCTAACCTCGTCTTTCCTCATTTTTGTTCTTAATGCTTGTTGACATAGAAGGTTGGGCATTCCCATGGACTTTTTGATGGTTCAATAAGACCTTTGTCAAGCAATTGTTGAATTTCTTGTCTGCATAACTCCTGTTCAGAAGTGCTCATATGATTCGTTGATGCCTTTTGTGGAGTCTGTCTCATACCTTCTTTATATTGGAGTCTGATGAAATATTTTTCTCTGAACCCGAATGCATGAGGGTGTTCTGACATGCAATTTTGTTTGAGTTTCTCAAGCACTTCTTTTAAGACCTTAGGTGCATGGAGATCTGAATTTTTGATGATTTTCTGATTTTTTGTGAGATCTTTGAGAGACACTTCCATATCTTCTGTGTTTTTGTCAGGATCAATTTTTATGATCAAACTACTTTTGGCTACAACCTGAACTTTTGAAAGCTGGATTGTAAAAGTTATATTGCTCTTATCTACAATAATTGGCATATACTTCTGTACAAAATCCTGTCCTAAAAGAATATCAACACCTGCATCATAATTGTATAATGTAACATATGTTAACAGATTATTCAACATAATAGGAAAATTTGGAGCAACAAATTAGACCTTCATGATTTGTTGGTTGAACTCTCTGAATTGAATTTGTGTTGGCTGCCAATTCTATGATGGAATTGCTTTGTATTTGCAGCAATTTCTCATTGCACCTATGTCGATTTGACCATCTAGATGATAAATTTTATAGCCTGGTATTTTGATGCCAATTTGGATGACTAATCTATCTCCAATTCCACTAATTTCATTTAATTGAGATTCTTCAAATTCTTTTTCTGAATCTGAGTTTTTCAGATATTCAATTTCATAATTGGGTTCAAGCGGAAGTTTTGTTGCTTTAGTCATCATGGTGACAAACTAGGATTTCAATTCATCAAGCAATTGGATATCTTGCTTAATATCATTGGCTTCTGTGGCTATTAAATTTCTATTTTTTCTAATCCTATTCTCAACCTAATTGATTTGGTATTCTAGAGTCCCTCTAAGAGAAGTATAATTAGGAGGTAAATATTCTCTTTCTTCAATTGGTAAAAGGGTCCTGATAGGAGGAACACTCTTTTTGTAATTCATTTTTATTTTCTGAAGACTACTTCTTGGGACAACTAGGTTGGGAGACAATATATCAATCTGTTGTTGAAGATGGCTGATTTCATTTGAAATGTTATATACCGAGAACATTTTATAATCTTCTATGAATGTACAACCAATGTTTTCATCATCACTATTATTTACATCTAATCTTTGAAAATGTTCAGTTAAATCTTCATCATCTGAACTGGAACTATATATTGAAAAACATTTTGCTGAAGAATCATAGTCTGAAACTAGTGCCCATTCGGCCAGATTATATGATGAATAAAACAAGTTAAAAAGTTTGACTTGTGTCTTTTGCTTTCTGAACAGACATTTGTTAGCCCAATGGCCTCTTTGTTCGCATATAAAACATTTTCTTTTATCAGCAGTAGCAGGTATTCTTTTCTTTCTAAAAATATATCTAGATCTTCTTCTTTCAGATGATGGCATGAATTATTTCTTCTTAATTTCACATTTGGGTTTGGAGCAATTACAATGCTCATATTTTTGCTAAGGATTTATTTTTGGAGTTTTGTAACACCCAAATCTATATGTCTCTAAAAACATATCAAAAGTTGAGGACTAAAAGCTAACTAATTTTTAAGATTTCTTTTGTTCTTATATGCCGCACATACATTTCTAAGGATGGTGAGGATATGTTGATGAAGTGCTGCCAAAGAAAGAGAATCAATAGAAATCTTTTGCATAGCTAGTTCTTGTTTGACTAGCTATGGAATTCTTCCTGGCATAGAAGAAATATAATGTCGCAAATATGCTACATTCTCATGATCTAGAATCTTATAATAAAGCCCTTTCATAATGCAATAATACTCAGTGAGTAAGTCAAGATCACACAAACTTTGACTCATGAATAACTGAGCATAATGAGACTCGTCTGAAGGTATAATTCCAAGGAATTCATGTGATAATGCTAAGAGTATGGCTTCTAAAGGATCATCTTTGTTCAAGATGTCAATCTGTTTAGATTTATCTAGATGTTCCCACCATGTCGAGCATTTCCTGTTAATGCCCAAGTGATTTGGTTCACTACATCTTTCCAAGGCTGTTGGGTTTCAACTTTTTTCTGTGATGCCCAAGTTTTAATCCTTTTGAGGAGAATCAATGTCTGATCTCTATTTAAACAATCAAAGTTTATAAATAGAGAATTTCCAATACTTTGAGAAGATTCTAGATCTTATTTTTCATCTGTCTCTACTAGACGTTGTGTCCTCCTAGTGAAAGGATTGGATTGATTCTAGGATGATACATCTCCTTCTGCAAACTTGGCATTTTTATTTGAAAATTGAAAAGACTCTTCTCTTTTTGACTTAGAAGATCCTTCACCTGATTCTCTGTGGGAAGTTTCTTTTCCTTTGATATCTAGAATCAAACAAGATAATTTATCACTTACTAGTGTAAATTTCTCTCTAGCTAAATCTGATCCCTTCTTGATTTTTCCTATTGTTTATTCTTCTTCTTTAATAATTGCCTTAAGAAACAATGAATCAGATTTATGTCTATGGTAAGTGAATTTTGTTCCTTCTTGGTGTACTGCCTCAAAGTCTAGAGGAGAGTGTGGTTTAGGAAGAGCACTATGAAAATTTGTTACAGCATGGCTAATGGTATCTAACTGTGTCGAGATTTCAGTTAATTTCTTATCATATCCATCTTGTAAACTATTTTTTGTTTTATGCAACCTTTTGATATGCTATTTTAATTCAAGAACATCTTTAGCAATATCATCTACGTTTTGAGAGAGACAAATAGATTGATAATTTGAATAATTTTGCATCTTGATTTGTTCAACCAACTTTGGGTCTGCAGGATTTCTTAAATGAATAAATTGTAGATCTCCTTCCAAAGTTCCATTATTGAACCTTTGAGTGCTATTACGTGGATTTAGATGTCTTTCTAGCAAAACAGGTGATGTTCTAGTCTTTTCCATTGGAAAAATATACATCTTAAAATCTTTAAGAGGTACAAAGATTTTTATGCAATTTTTGTAGTCGGGATGTTGGCCTTTATGATCCATAGAAGAATGACCAATTTCTTCATTTGTTGAACCTCAATGGGAAGTAATTTGATTTTAGTGACTAGACATTCCCAACAAAATTCATGCCTGCAATCTGAACAGAGCTCAATTTGGAACCTTTGTTTCTTGGAATTAGAGCTTTCGCCTCTTTCGACGACTTTGATTTCTTGGGAAGGATTGCTACCTTCTCTAGTGAGCATCTCTGCAAGGTAGTTTTCTTTACCTGATTTGTCTATGATTTCAAAATCAAATCCATCAAACCATAATACCCATTGTAAAATTATTTAATTTCCTTGTTCTAACAGACGTTTGTTTCCAAGCATTCCTTTCATGTGCTTGAGATTTGCTTTTACCATAAAATGGACACTTTTCAAGAAGAGATGAAATTTCTTGATGCCTCTCTTGACTTCCAGAATTTCTTTGTGTGACGAAGGATATTTTAATTCAGTATTTGAAAATATCCCTAATGAGTAGGCACAAACTTCTTCCTTTTTATGTTTTTTATGTAACAAAACTGCAACCCATACATAATTATAAGCATCTGTTTCTAAAATGAAAGGCAAATTATCTTGTGGTAATGCAAGAGGAGGAAGAGTTTTAATTTTATCCTTGATTGCTTTGACTACTTTTGTCATGGCATCTATCGATAGTGCATTCTTTTTAAGCCTTTGTTGTATGAGCTTTGTATCTGCTGAAATTCATGATATAGTTCAAACATCCAAGGAACTGTTGAGTTGTCTTCATATCTAGAAAATAGTATGGGAATTTTAATAAATTCTACAAAGCATGATCCTGTAACATTATCTTTCCCTGTGAAATGACAAGATCAAGATAGTTTATCTTGGTTTGAGCAATGACAAATTTGTCTGGTTCGGAGGACAATACTAAACCATGCTTTTACACAAGCTCATAGAAGGCTTCAAGATGGATTTTATGTTCTTGGAGAGCTTTGCTGAAAACTAATAAATCATCTATATATACAATGACAAAATTTAAATGTATGAATATATCTTCCATTCTTTTCTGAAATTCAAGTGGTGCATTCTTTAAACCAAAGGGTAGAACTGTCCACTGATATTGTCTCTTTGGGACAAAAAATGATGTTTTGAATTTGTCACTTGGATCAATTCCTATTTGCCAAAATCCACTCTTCATATCAAATTTGCTAAAAATGTTAGCTTGAAAAATTATAGCTAACAAGAATTCTTTGTTTGGAGGAGGATACCTGATAGGAGAGAGGGCATCATTTAGAGCTTTATAGTTATGACTAACCTCTTCTTTCCTCATTTTTGTTCTAAATGCTTGTTGACATAGAAGGTTGGGCATGCCCATGGACTTTTTGATGGTTCAATAACAACTATGTGAAGCAAGTGTTTAATTTCTTGTCTACATAACTCCTGTTTAGAAGTGCTCATATGATTTCTTGATGCCTTTTGTGGAGTTTGTCTCATACCTTCTTTATATTGGAGTGCAATGAAATATTTTTCTCTGAACCCGAATGCATCAGGGTGTTCTGACATGCAATTTTGTTTGAGTTTCTCAAGCACTTATTTTAAGACCTTAGGTGCATGGAGATCTGCATTTTTGATGATTTTTTGATTTTTTGTGAGATCTTTGAGAGACACTTCCATATATTATGCTTTTTTGTCAGGATCAATTTTTATGATCAAACTGCTTTTGGCTATAACCTGAACTTTTGAAAGATGGATTGTAAAAGTTATACTGCTCTTATCTACAATAATTGGCATATACTTCTGTACAAAATCCTGTCCTAAAAGAATATCAACACCTGCATCATAATTGTATAATGTAACATATGTTAACAAATTATTCAACATAATAGGAAAATTTGGAGCAACAAAATAGACCTTCATGATTTGTTGGTTGACCGCTCTGAATTGGATTTGTGTTGGCTTCCAATAGTATGATGGAATTGCCATGTATTTGCAGCAACTGCTCATTGCACCTATGTCGCTTTGGGCATTTAGATGATAAATTTTATAGCCTGGTATTTTGATCCCAATTTGGATGACTAATCTATCTCCAATTCCACTAATGTCATTTAATTGAGATTCTTCAAATTCTTTTTCTGAATCTTAGTTTTTCAGATATTCAATTTCATAATTGGGTTCAAGTGGAAGTTCTACTGCTTTAGTCATCATGGTGACAAACTAGGATTTCAATTCATCAAGCAATTGGATATCTTGCTTAATATCATTGGCTTCTGTGGCTATTAAATTTATATTTTTTCTAATCCTATTATCAACCTGCTTGATTTGGTCTTCTAGAGTCCCTCTAAGAGGAGTATAATTAGGAGGTAAATATTCTCTTTATTCAATTGGTAAAAGGGTCCTGATAGGAGGAACACTCTTTTGTAATTCATTTATTCTTTTCTGAAGCCTACTTCTTGGGACAACTAGGTTGGGAGACAATATATCAATCTATTGTTGAAGATGGCTGATTTCATTTGAAATGTTATATCCCGAGAACATTTTATAATCTACTATGAATTTACAACCAATGTTTGCATCATCACTAATATTTACATCTAATCTCTGAAAATGTTCAGTTAAATCTTCATCATCTGAACTGGAAATATATATTGAAAAACATTTTGCTAAAGAATCATAGTCTGAAACTAGTGTCCATTCGGCCAGATTATATGATGAATAAAACAAGTTAAAAAGTTTGACTTGTGTCTTTTGCTTTCTGAACAGACATTTGTTAGCCCAATGGCCTCTTTGTTCGCATATAAAACATTTTCTTTTATCAGCAGTAGCAGGTCTTCTTTTCTTTCTAAAAATATATCTAGATCTTCTTTTTTCAGATGATGGCATGAATTATTTCTTCTTAATTTCACATTTCGGTTTGGAGCAATTACAATGCTCAGATTTTTGCTAAGGAGTTATTGTCGGAGTTTTGTAACACCCAAATCTATATGTCTCTAAAAACATATCGAAAAGCTGAGGACTGAAAGCTAACTACTTTTTAAGATTTCTTTTGTTCTTATATGCTACACATACATTTCTAAGGATGGTGAGGATATGTTGATGAAGTGCTGCCAAAGAAAGAGAATCAATAGAAATCTTTTGCTTAGCTAGTTCTTGTTTAACTAGCTATGGAATTCTTCCTAGCAAAGAAGAAATATAATGTCGCAAATATGCTACATTCTCATGATCTAGAATCCTATAATAAAGCCCTTGCATAATGCAATAATACTCAGTGAGTAAGTCAATATCACACAAACTTTGACTCATGAATAATTGAGCATAATGAGACTCGTCTGAAGGTATAATTCCAAGGAATTCATGTGATAATGCTAAGAGTATGGCTTCTAAAGGATCATCTTTGTTCAAGATGTCAATCTGCTCAGATTTATCTAGATGTTTCCACCATGTCGAGCATTTCCTGTTAATGCCCAAGTGATTTGGATCACTACATCTTTCCAAGGCTGTTTGGTTTCAACTCTTTTCTGTGATGCCCAAGTGTTAATCCTTTTGAGGAGAATCAATGTCTGATCTCTATTTAAACAATCAAAGTTTATAAATAGAGAATTTCCAATACTTTGAGAAGATTCTATATCTTATTTTTCATCTGTCTCTACTAGACGTTGTGTCCTCCTAGTGAAAGGATTGGATTGATTCTGGGATGATACATCTCCTTCTACAAACTTGGGATTTTTATTTGAAAATTGAAAAGACTCTTCTTTTTTTGACTTAGAAGATCCTTCACCTGATTCTCTGTGGGAAGTTTCTTTTCCTTTGATATCTAGAATCAAACTAGATAATTTATCACTTACTAGTGTAAATTTCTCTCTAGCTAAATCTGATCCCTTCTTGATTTTTCCTATTGTTTATTCTTCTTCTTTCATAATTTCCTTAAGAAACAATGAATCAGATTTATGTCTATGGTAAGTGAATTTTGTTCCTTCTTGGTGTACTGCCTCAAAGTCTGGAGGAGAGTGTGGTCTAGGAAGAGCATTATGAAAATTTGTTACAGCACGGCTAATGGTATCTAACTGTGTCGAGATTTCAGTTAATTTCTTATCATATCCATCTTGTAAACTATTTGTTGTTTGATGCAACCTTTTGATATGCTCTTTTAATTCAAGAACATCTTTAGCAATATCATCTACGTTTTGAGAGAGACAAACAAATTGATAATTTGAATAATTTTGCATCTTGATTTGTTCAACCAGCTTTGGGTCTGCAGGATTTCTTAAATGAATAAATTGTAGATCTCCCTGCAAAGTTCCATTATTGAACTTTTGAGTGCTATTACCTGGATTTAGATGTCTTTCTGGCAAAACAGGTGATGTTCTAGTCTTTTCCATTGGAAAAATATACATCTTAAAATCTTTAAGAGGTACAAAGATTTATATGCAACTTTTGTAGTTGGGATGTTGGCCTTTATGATCCATAGAAGAATGACCAATTTCTTCATTGTTTAGGGAAAAAAATTTCCTTCGTTCTTCTGGTTGTTTATGGCAAAAAATAAAATCTGTAGAAGTAGTAGCATTATGGTTTTGCACATGTTTTTGATAAGGAAAAACCAGAATCTTCATACTATATGAACGATTCATGGAGGACTCTAGTTGTTTAGGCAATGATATATTTGGATGAAGTCTTACTAAAGGAACATAATTGCTTCCATCTATATATTTGGCTTTACCAAATGTAAATTTGCTAGATCCATCAGAAGGAATGACTTTTTTCGAACTGATTTGAGATCAAAAATCTTTCTGCAAAAGCTATGATCTATCTTCTCAGAATTGAATTACAGAAAGGGGCATTGGCTTACTATCTAGCCTGATAAAAGACCTACTCACACATCATAAGATCAAGCACAGGACTTCCACCCCTTACCATCCACAAGCTAATGGGCAAGTGGAGGTCACTAACAGAGCATTGGAAGGGATTCTGACCAAGGTAGTGAGTAGCAGCAGAAAAGACTGTGTAGACAGATTAGTTGAGGCCACTTGGGCCTACAACACAACATGGAAGACCACCACTGAGTTCACACCCTATGAACTGGTCTATGGGAAGAAGGCTTTTTTGTCAATAGAGTTTGAATTTAATACCCTAAGGATGGCAACTCAACCAGACCTAGGCCTCAGCCATGCACAGAAAGAGAGATTGCTTCGGCTCAATGGATTAGATGAATACAGATTACAAGCTCCATACAGAGGTAGTTCAGCTCCAGAGAAAGATATGGCATGACAGAAATATCACCGAGAAGCAATTCCAAGAGGGAGATTGGACACTACTCTATGATTCAAGATACAAAGATTTCAAAGGCAAGCTGAGGACAAGATGGCTGGGACCCTACACTGTGGAGAAATGCAATGACAATGGTTCAGTTCTGATCAGAACCATTGATGATAAAGCCATCCCCATGCTTGTCAATGGACATTGGTTGAAAATGTACAAGAAACCCCTCTCCAAGAGAGAGTTTATTGAAGATTTGAATAAAACAGTGATGGTAGTGGAGCATGTCTTAGCCTCCACTTCACCCACTCACTGAAGAAAAAGAAAAAGAGAAAAAAAAAAAAGGACTCAAGTGAAAACCTCCATGAGGCACTTGAGTCCCATCATTGGGTTGAAAACCTTTTCTAAGGCAGTGCAATGATGTCAAAAAAAAGGGGGAGAAAAGGAATAAGATCCCTAGGTGAAAACCTCCCTTAAAGGCACCCAGGGCAGGCAATTAGGGTGAAAACCTCTCTGAGGTGCCCTACTTGTTTAAAAAAAAAAAAGAGAAAAGGAGAAAGAAAAATGAATTTTGTTGCATTGCAGGTTTGTAGGAGGACTATAGGGAGTAGAAAAAGGTGCCAAGAGGACCCTAACATTCACACCAGCATCCATCTCAACTTCTCCACACCTTCCTCCATCATTTTTGGCATCTCTTTCACCCCACTGTACCTATTTTTTTTCCAAAACTCTGCTTTCTATAGGAGGCTCCTGTAGGAATTACAGAGAGCCAGAACTGTCTACAGAAGGAAATTGTAGGGACAATAAAAGGTTCATGAGGAACATATAATCCCTCTTACCAACTTCAAGCCTCCTTGCCATCATTTCCAATTCTACATCACACCCCAAGAATCATTATTTTTTTCTTCCTGTCCAAAAAAAAAAGAAACACAGAAAAACAGTTTTTTAGGTTTTGAAAAAAAAAAAAAAAAAAAAAAAAGGGAGAAAAGGCACCATCAACCTTACCTGAAGCCTACCTACCATCCCTCCATCATTCATAACACCTCTAGCATTATTCTTGAGCTCTAAGAACAAGGAAAAGCTGAAGCTTCCAGGGGGGAAGCAGCTACAGGAGCTCCTGTAGGAATTCCTGTAGCAGCTGATCCCATAGAAGTCCAGCACCAACAGCAAAAGAGTGCACATCTGAAGGTTGGAAAGGCACATGCAGCTCAACTCTAGTAAAGGAAGAACCTACACAACCACACATCAGCAAGCAGAGACAACATCCATAATGGGAAATTAAGCCATGTAGCAGAGAAAGCCACAACACCCCACAGCAAATACACGCGGATCACAGGTAAGTAACTAAGTCACTTCTCTATTTGGATTTGTGTAATTAGGATTCATACGAAGGCAATGATATGGTTGAGATTGAACAAAGGAAAGGTGGCCAGTTAACTTGGCCACTTTCATTTAGTTGACTCCACTTATTCGAGATGTCACCTACACGTGCACACATTCAACTCAAGCACAAGATGCCAAGGACAGGTAGTGGGAGTAATTGTGAACTCTGATGAAATAATGAGGGATGATTATGAGGAGGGGCCATGATGACCAAGTAGGTGGGGAACAACAGTCTGAATATGGCCAACGTACATCTTGCCAGCTCAGCAGTCATAACCGAAAATAGCCATAAAAAGCAATGAGCACTCCTCCCCGTGCATGCTCACCACATTTTCTTCATTTTCTCCTCGTAACTCAGCCACAACAGTCTTCTTGTGCCCCTACAGCCTCATAACCACCATCCTACATCAATTTCCTCCCTTTTTTTTCTCTCGGTGTTTTCTACAGGAGCACCTACAGGAAATCTACAGGAGTACCTATAGGAAATCTACAGGAGGGACATCGGGCTTCTATAGGAGGGGCAGTGAGTTATTTTGAAGGGAGAAAACATGATTTTTAGCATGAATTTCAGTTTGAAGAGGTAGGGTTCATGCATGCCTCCTGTTGAATATCAATATATGAACGAAGTGGTCTCAATTTGAGGAAGAAATAAGTCTTTAGGAATGTAGAAAATACATAAAAATTTCTGTTTGCTAAAGAAAAAAAATGCAGTCTCCTCTGTTTCTCCGTTTTTCCCAAAATTCTCTGCCTCCACCTCCATATTTGGGTTTCAAAAGAAGTATAGGCAGTATGATAGGAGGTTTTATGATAAAAGTGCCAACTAACTCCACTAGGCTCCATGCACATCCTCAAGTGGTTTACATATTCACAAGGGCAAACTGGATGAATTTCTTTGACAAATTTCGAGGGTTTGATGATGAAATTGCCCAAGAATTTGCTCTCTCTCTAGTCCCTCACACAAGAACTCATGCTATTGTAACCATTAGAGGCCTCTCCATGGAATTAACCCATGAATTTATTAGTAGGGTCACTACCCTGCCTCTTGGGTTGCCTTGGAGTAAATATGAGAAACCAATTGGCCAGGCTACCAAGAAGAAATTTTTCTAAAATAATGAAACCCCTATTGAAGACAAAAATGGATTTAGAAGGGCTAGTATACCATATCTCGGGGATGAGGTTAGCTACAAGGTAATGAAATACATTTCCTATGAGGGGAGGCACAGCATTGTCTATGGATATCATTTCAGAATCCTCCATGACTTGAGGTATGGTATGGATACTCCAGCACCTCAAAATCTCAATATCCCTTAATTTCTCCTTCAGTCCCTCATTGACTCCAGCACCAAAGTAAAACCAGGAAATTGAGGGCAGTTAGCTCACCATGGCTTAATCAAAATCCTAGTAGAGGAAGCCCTCTGTACCATTACACTCCCTATAGCATGTGAAGTTTTCTAAAATATGACAGCTGAGGATGACATAAAAGCATTAACCTATGATGTCAGTCCTACTGGCAATGATGAGGAAGAACATCAAGAAGGAGAAGATGAAGCCAATGGTGACATAGTAGAGCAAGAAAGGAAGGAGGAAGGAAAAGAAACAGAGGAGGAAAAAAATGAAGAGACAGAAAAAGAGACCGAAAAAGAGGAAAAAGAGGTAAAGAAGGCATAGCAAGGAGAAGAGTCCCCTGAGACTTTGGAAAGAGAGGCAGCAACTACCATCAGTACACCATTCAAGCCAAAGCAGAAGAGGAAAATATAGACCTCCATGTATTTCAAGGCAAGGAAGAGCTCATGAATTAAAACAGGAAAACCTCAGCCCTCTTAAAAATTTCCCATTACCATTTAAGATTCACCATCTACGAAGGTGAAAGAATCTCCTTCCAAGACACCTATAACATATGAAAGGGGGACTCCTAGATCCTCTACACAAAAGGGAAAGGCACTTCTACAGGACTTGAAACCAGACCTACAGGAGGCTCAGACAGTCCTACAGGAGACACTGTCCAAACTACAGGAGACCCAAAAGCTTGTGAAAAAGATATAAGGACAGCCACAAGTGGAAGAGGAAGCACAAAAACTACAAGAACCTGACCCCTAGCCTAGTCTTGCCTCCTATTACAATCTACTTGAGGGAGGGAGGATAATCCCACAGAAATATGCAATTCCACTATTTTTCGAATTGGAGAAAGAAAGAGTGAGAACACATAGGTGGATGCAGATCACCAAATCCAAAGGAGTTGAGGATGTTGGCCATATGGAAAACAAACTTAGCGAAATGGTCAGAGAGTTGAGTTCTCTCAGAGACAAGGAAGCCATTACAAGAAGCCACCTTGAAACTGAAAATGAATTACTAAGGAGGCAGCTGCAAGAGAAAGAGACTCAACTGGCATACATGGCCAGCTTATCCATGGAGGCATTACAATGTAGAACACCAGCCAAATTTTATGGCCTCTATCTAAAGGACCAATGGCTTCAATTCCAAATAAAGACTTTGGCAGAAAGAGGCACAATGCCTTTCCAAGACTACAGGTAGTTCATGGATTTGTGTGACAAAAGCACCTCAGAGGATAAAGCAAAGATGGAAGAGTTCTACCTACACAACATGTTCCTCACATACATGAATGTGTGGGACCCTAAGCCAAGCTAGACGACCTACAGTTAATGGCCATGGCCTCATGGATGAACCATGAAGAATTGAGGCCAGCAAAAATGAAAAGATTGATGATAAAAGAGTAGAATGATCCATTAATGATAAGAGCTGAGCCATCATATCCTATGGCACTCATCAACACACACAACCTGCTTGCCAATGACCCTTATATTACCTCGAAATATCCAACCAATCAGGCACAAGCCATTGCACACTTTGAAGATATGCAAAGGCTACTTGGGGATGACTTTTTGCATGCATGCACGAGAAGATGGAACACCTTACCTCACAGTTTGCTAATCAAGAAATATCATTCCCCCATGAGGCTGAAGGAGGCATTAAAAAGAGCGCCAATGTACAAGCGCTCCATGCAAAGGCTGAAAGTCAACTGGATTGGCCTCAAACTCAGTCCTCCACTCATATTAGGCATGCTGGAAGGCAGAAGAGAAGAAGAAGAGGAGGAACACTGGAAGGATATAGACAAAAAGGAAGGATTTTATGGGGAAGATGGGTAGACAACATCAGTAGCCTGGAATGCTAGGAAGGCCACCATGGCCATAAAAGACGAAGAGCTTGACTAGTTTCTCAGAATATGAGCAACACCTTCAGTAGGGGGGTGATGATGAACCTTATAAATGGGTAATTATATGGGCTCATTTTACCTCCTAACCTAGTAAAATCAATCATTCTATTAGCTTATTGTATGATTTTCTAATTATATTTATGCTTATAGGGTGAGTTGAGTTAGTAATTATGCCATGTGATCTAACATGTATTTAATGCAGATTATTGATGGATTTCGAGGTCAAATTCAAGGATTTAATGACCAAACTGCAGCAATAACTCAAAGTAGACAGAGGGGAGGACTTATAGGAGGGAATCCCACTCATTTATTGCTCTTCACTTTGAATTCTCCTTCATTTAGATTGGAGTACAACCAGTCGAATCATGCACTAGAAGGTAGCCAAGCAAGTGGAACATGATTGAGAGTTATCTCGAGTTTTGGGAGCTAAGCCTCCCTGATTTTAAGGAAGTTATTGGTAGCTTCAAATGTATAAGTAGAGAGCCTAGGGCCTCACTAGGGTCAGATTTTTTTCTTATGTAAACTCTACTCAAATTTCGAGCTTATTATTTGTGACAGTTTCATGTAATCTTACTATTTTTTGATAATAAATATGGAATCATTTTTGAGCTAGCACTGAGTTACCTTAGAGGAATGAAGCTCTTAGGTTAGGGCCCAATCGAAGCAGCCAAGCTCGTATTTACTTGTATTTATATGCTTTACTTCATATTGTAGATTAGTTTATGGTTAGATGTATTTCCCTTATGATTAAGAATAGGTTGCTTTTTATGATTTAGTAGTTTGCTTTCATTTGTGCTTTCTGAAGCAGATTGAGTAGTGATTAGAAAAGGTTCAAAACTCTAGCAATAGTGCCTTGGCCTTTCTTCCTCCCTCTAGGACCATGATTTGAGGCAAAGACTCTCTTGCTGCCCCAAAAACATAGATTCTCCTCATTCATAGGACTTCTAGTGTTTGCAGCTCTTTAGTAGGTTAATAGTCCATTTTTGCTTTCCTTCAAATCTCCCTTGTCATGTTCACTTCCTGATTTGCAATAGTCCTCTTTCATGCTTTCCTTTCTTACAACATTTCTTAGCATTTCCTTCATATATCATAGACTAGACCATTTTTATGCAAAAATCTGTTTTTCTAGGATGCACTCATCTCATTTGTTGCTTGATTTTCTCGATTGACTGTCAGTTTCTATGTAGTAGATCTTTTCTAGCAGTAGGCCAACTTACCAGCAATCACACCCTCCATCTGATCGATGCCCTATAGGTCTCCCAAATATCACCTCAATTCTACCCTAGTTTCGTGCATTTTTCATAGAACTTCTTCCTCTCTCCTTGAGCAAACCCAATCATCTTTCTCTATCCTGGTGATTCATGGTATAACTTACGCACCATAACACCTCATTCCAACCTTCATCCACCTTTTTCACCCACTCTCACACCCTAAAATAGTGAGAATTGCTCTCGGCCTCCTCCTGTAGGCCTCCTATAGTGTCCCTGCTTTCCTCCTATAGTTTCCCTGTGTCCTCATGTAGTTTTTCCCGTAGGATTTCTTTTGAAGTCTGAGTGTGGGAAAAGCCTCCAAAAGGCCACCTAAGACCTCCTAGGACCCATCCACACCATATTACATCCTTCCAAGCTCAAAAATCACCCTTTAACACCACCTATTCGTTGCCGCACTCACACACAATAAATTAGATGCATGTCAAATTCACATAAAAACACATAAAAATCCAAAAATATGTTTTTTTCTTATTTACTTCTAGAAATAGCATGGTTAGATGTTGTTTAATTTCTTGAGTAGGTAATGGCATTTCTTTCATGGTTTTCATAATGTTTTTGGAAAAAATAGAATAAACTTGTTAATTAGGGTTTACTAAGTTTTTGCTTTACATTCCAGTCTTTCTCCTTTCTGCAATTAGAATAGCTTCTGTAGAGTAATATTTCTTTCCTTTCATGACACATAGAGCTTCTTCTGAAATCTATAAAAGTTGGCTTGAGCTCCTAGCGATCACACACTGGATGACCAAGTAACAACCTCCAGTGAGAACTAGTACTTGTGCATACATCATCGACGCTTCGAAGTTTGTTATGAACTACCGGGTTGATAAAAGTAAAGTTGGCAACACAGGAGTTGCAGCATTCTTACTACAATACTAGCACTCACCAGAAGGTGAGGAGGATAATCCTTGAGGGAGTTTGGGACCACATTGTCTCGAGTCACCATGGAAAGGAAACTCCATATGCTATGTGGAAAATATTGATGGAATTGTATTAGAACATCAGTGACAAAAGGAAATTTTCACTGAAGGACAAGCTTCGAAAAATCAAAACAGAGAAAGGTGAGACTATTCCAAAATACTTGACCAAGTTCACTCAATGTCATGATGAACTTGGAAGTGTTGGAATTATGGTTTCTGAGGATGATATGGCGAGTCTTGCTCATCTAGGACTCCCAAAGAGTTGGCATAGTTATCATGACTCTATCAATGGTTTGGAGAGGCTACTACATTGAGAATGACTATGCTCAGAGTTGATGTAGGAGGAGATTAGGAGGAACACGAAGGATGACTCTTCATCAAAGACTGATGATGAAGAGAATTGTTCCTTAGCGATTAAGGTGAAAAAGGGAAAGGGAAATCTTCCCATTCCAAATTGGATTCTTATCATGGAGGTAAGAAGAAAGACATCACGAAATTTAAGTGCTTTCATTGTCATCAGATGGGCCATTTTGCTACAAATTGTCCACTCAAGAAGTTGAAGAAGAGGTCCTCAAGATGAGCGGCAGGTGAGTCTTTGGCCTCGCAATTCGAATTGGACTTTTCCCTCATTGCATGCATGGTGTCATCAATGATGGGAAGTGTATGGTACTTAGAAAGTTGAGCTTATTTCCACATGACTGGTGAGAAAGAGTTATTCAGTGACATGGAGGAGAAATATCTCCAGATGCATATCGAGATAGGTGATGATGGGAAGTATAATGTTACTAGATTGGGCAGGATTAATTTTCAGAGGGGGCATGGGGCTCGACTCACCTTGAAGAATGTTATGTATGTGCTCGGGCTAAAGAAGAACTTGGTATCCATTTCCATGATTAAGGAAAGAGGCTATGATGTGATCTCTCGAAAGGAAAGGTGTTCCTTTGACATATAGCCATGGGTCAAGTAAAGAATATAAGGATTTGGGTGAAGAATCTTTATAAGCTAGAGGTAGAGGAGTGTGCTACTTCGAGCGCAAAGAAGAAAGGCTGCAGATCCGAGACATTGGTGAGTTATGGCACAGGTGATTGGGCCACTTGCATCATGGGCTTTGAAGATATTGCAGTAGATCTCTACTAGCCTTCCCAAAGGTATGCTTGAGCAAGTTGATACATACCAGGGGTGTACTTTGGGAGAATACACCAACTCTTCCTTTCATGAAAGAGACATTTGAGTAGAGGCTATTCTAGAGCGAGTCCATTTAGATGTGTGTGGACCATTCTCAATAGCATCCACGACCAAACATAGGTATTATGTTATATCTATTGATGATTTTTTTCGAAAATGCTAGATATGTTTCATGCAGAAAAATGATCAATATTTCACAAAAATTTTTGAGTTTAAAGCATTGGTGGACAAATAGTCAGGAAAGAAGGTTAAAGCTCTATGAAGTGATAATGCTGGTGAGTATGTATCAAATTTATTTAAGAACTTATGTGCAGCGGAAGGGATTAAACAGGAGTTGAAGACACCCGATAACCCTCAACGGAATGTGGTGGCTAAGAGGAAGAACAGAAGCATAGTAGGGGCAGCGAGGGCGATGTTGCATGATCAAGGCCTGCCACTACGCTTGTGGGCTAAGGCATGCAACACAATGGTTTATGTTTAGAATCGTAGCCCACATCGGATACATGAGATGAAGACACCAAAGGAGGATTATTCTAGTAAGAGGCCAGATGTTGGTCAGTTTAGGATTTTTGGGTCATCGATATATTGTGATGTGACCAAAGATCCATAGAAGAAGCTTGAGTCAACAAAAATGTTGGGGATATTTGTGGGGTACACTGATAAACCTCAAAATTATGGAGTGTACTTTCCGACCAATAGGATGATAGTTGTTTGCAGGGATGTCAAATTTGATGAGGAGAAGGCCAAGCGAGTTTCCCTTGAGAGAGAGCTTGAGCTACATGTAGATGAGGATCTTTTAGCTCCCAAGGTTGAGGAGCCTCAAATTGATGTGGAGCAGCCCCATGCAGAGGATCCAGGAGTAGAGACATCCACTCCGTAGGAGTCTTCCAGAGAGGAAAGAAAGTGCATGAGAGAGGCTAAAAGCTTGTTGGATGATGCACGGGAGAATGTGGGAGCACACATTTCTCAGCACAAGAAGAGGAGGTCACCTGAAAGGCACACTGGATACATGGCTCTTATGGTCAAATGTGTTATGACAAAGCCATCTTCCTTTAAGGAAGTGATGCAGCAGTTGGTTTGGGTTAATTCCATGATGGAGGAGTATGACCAAGGAAAATTTTAAGAACCACCATAAATTTATATGTATAATAAATGGGCGAATCCCCATGATACATAGGAAAAATGGGAGGCGATTTTATCACTAATATATATATATATATATATATATATATATATATATATTCTAGCGAATCTCTCACTAGATTATATTATCTTGTAAAGTCATGGCGAATCTTTCACTGAATTGTAAAATCTTGTAAGATCTTGGAAAATATTTCATTGAATAATAAAACATTATGAATTCTTAGCGAATGTTTTGTTAAAGTATGAAACCATATATGATAATAATAAAACATATTCATTAAACTGTAATATACTAACATACATGTTTGGAAAAAAGAAACATAATTTTCACTTCCTACAAACAATGTTGCAAGTTTTAGTGGCCATGTTTGTCATGGTAGGAGAGATTAATGTTTTCTCTACCACTTTTGTCAAGCTACCACTTTTGCCAAGCTATCAAATTTCTTTCTTATTCCATAGACTCCAACTGCGAGATAAAAAAAAACACATCAAGTTTGTTTACCCCAACACGCCAACAAGTAGCAAGCCCCAACTATATAATATAATGAAGTAGTAGGTATCCCAAAGGCCTAAAGGGGATCTAATGGAAAGAAGTGACCGTTGTCAGAAGCCTTCCAATCAATATATAAATGTAGATTTATTATTATTTTAATTTGAAATCTTCAATTAAATAATAAAATTTAATTACTTCTCTCCCAATCTAAATTTCTTATTAGCATAATTCACTACCTTCATTCCATTTTTAATAGTGTTGTAACATGTGGATTAATTTCCTTTTTGGTGCACAATCTCTGCCTTTTAGCACAATATGGTGACCCAACCCCTACAAATCATTACGACAAACTAAGAATAGCATAGAAGATGAAAGGTTGTACAAACCAACATATTTTTCAAACAACTAATCCAAGATTAATACCTTAACTTTTTCATGAAGATATCATATTGAGAATGTTTGAAAAATGGTGGGAAATCTGGGTAGCGACTATCTGGGCAGTGACTATCTCTCTTCTGGGAGAGTGATGCAGAAAGAGTTAAGATTTCATTGTTTTGAATTTTTTTTGTTAAATCAGAAAAACCAATATTAATGGAGATATCCGTATTTTTTACTAAATTTTGTGAAGTGACTAAATGTAGCTTTAGGCATTCACCTTAAGATTTTTTTTACAATATAATTTCCTAAGTCTATTTAATATTTTCATTATCATAAAAACCAACCTATATCCATCTTAACTCCACATCTACCACTCTTAGAGGGATGAAATCTATTTATCCTTCTTGGTAGACCCGGAATTAAGATGGATCTAAGTTGATAGAATTTCCCCTTTAAATAGTCTATGCTCACATGAATACCATGGTATTACCATGGGTAAATACAATGTGTTATCATAAACCTGGAGCTTATGATATTTGATCAAGAGTAAAGATGGATTTGTGCTAGTTTAATTCCCCCCGGATTTGTGCTAGTTTACTTCCCCCCTTTAAATAGGTTCATTCCATGTGAATACCATGGGTCAATACCATGTGCCATCTTTATTTTTATTAATGTTAATATTAGGGTTAATAATGTTTTTTGCATGGTATTAATAATAATTTGGCCCATGGTATTTGGCCCATAGGCTTCACCTAAATATAACACATGTTTTTAGTGTTCTTAAATATAAGGTGGCTTATCAAGTAAATATAAAAAAATGTTTTATTTATTTACCATACCTCTCGTTTATTTATATTTTTATTAATTTACCATACCTCTTTTATAAATATGGTATTTGGCCCATAGGATTCAATTAAATAAAACCTTTTTTTTGAGCTTTCTTAAATAGAAAGAGGGTTATGGACTAAATATAGAAAGAAGTTTTATTTATTTACCATACCTCCACTTTATTTGTATTTTTATTTATTTACACGCTTGTGTGTTCATAAATATAAGGCGACATATGGAGTAAATATAAAAATTTGTTTTATTTATTTACCATACCTCTTGTTTATATATATTTTTATTAATTTACAATACCTCTTTTATAAATATGGTATTTGGCCCATTGGATTCACTTAAATGAAACCTCGTTTTTTAGCCTTCTTAAATAGAAAGAGGGTTATGGACTAAATATAAAAAGAGGTTTTATTTATTTACCATACCTCTAGTTTATTTGTATTTTTATTTATTTACCATACCTCCGCTGTATTTATATTTTTATTTATAACTATCATAAATACATTTTCTTGAAAATGAGGGCGAATGGAAGATTGTAACTTCTAATTTCAAGAGCTAAATTTACTTTTTTTACCCTCTCCCTTAAAATAAGGTGGGCTAACCTCCACACCTAATTTTTTTATAAAGTAACTTTGAGGAGATTTGTAACAATGTACTATCATAGAAAATATTCGCCCAATAAAAATATAAAACCCCTTAATTTAGCCCAAGGGCGAAAATTCGCCCCTAAAATTTTCCATGAGTATGACTCCATAGATAGTAACAGGATTTGGATGTGGTCTTGAGACCGAAGGACAAGTTAGCGATGAGCTCCCATTGGCTTTACAAGGCAAATAAAGATGCAGATGGTAGTGTTGGGAAGCATAAGGCTATATTTGTGGCATGTGGCTTTTCACAGTTAGAGGGGATTGAATATGATGAGACCTTTAATCCTATTGCAAGGTACTCATCGATCAGATCTATATTGGAACTATCAAAACATATGGGTTGGAAGATACATCATATGGATGTGAAGATAGCTTTCGTTAATGGAATTATTGAGGAAGAGGTGTACATAAAGCAGCCTGAAGGTTTTGAGACCTTTGACTGTGAGTCACATGTGTGTCGTCTCAAGAGAGCATTGCATGGGCTAAAGAAAGCACCATCTGCTTGGTACACAATGATAGATAGCTACTTCATGAGGTTCGCCTTCAGAAAGAGTGAATCAAATGTGAACCTGTACCACACAGTGGTGGAAGGTAAGTTGTTGATCATTGTACTTTATGTTGATGATATCATAGTGACATGTGATGATCAGCTGATCAAATCTTTTAAGGACGACCTTTACAAGATAGTTTGACATGAAGGACATCGAGCTCATGCATTAATCTTTTGCAATCAAGGTATGAAAGGGAGATGGGGAGTTGTTTATGTCTCAGCGAAAGTATGCCAATGAGATACTTAGGAGATTCTGCATGGAGAGCAGTAAACCCATGGCTCTAGCCGGTAACTGGAGGAAGGAGGATGCTACTTCAGGGGAGGTAGTGGAAGCTATTGTTTATAGGCAGCTTGTGGGTTCACTCATGTACTTGGTGAACACACAACCAGATATGTGCTATGCAATTAACCAACTTAGTCAAGCGATGGTTAGGCCTACCAAGTTGTATTGGAAGGCAGAAAAACATGGGTTGAGATACCTCAGGAGCACTTCTCAATATGGATTATAGTATAGACGGATAGAGGGAGTGAAGCTTTAAGGCTTCTCTGATGCAAATTGGGTAGGGCATCCATCCAATTGGAAGAGCACATCAGGAGGGATCTTTAGTATTGGGTCAGCGAGTCAGGAAACATGTGAGGCTATTTGGATGAAGAACATGGTTGGCTTATTTAGTCAACAGATGGATCCAACTGTGATTTGTTGCGATAACAAGAGTTGTATAAAACTCTCTAAAAATCCAGGTTTTCATGATTGGTCGAAGATTGTGTATTGAGGCAGATTATGTTGTTAGAGTACATTCCCCTCGAGGAGAAGGATGTTGACATTTTGAAAAATGCATTGTCAAGATGTAAATTCAAGTTTCACAGAGATATGATCGGGGTAGCTAATAATCCCTTTATTGTTGAGAGGGAGTGTTGAGACACTGCAACAAGAAATTCTATTTTAAATTGTCCTTGAATTAAATTGAGAATTAAAATCAAATTCTATTCTCATAGCAACTTGTAAATAGTTAATTAAATTTGATTAACTTAATTATCTTAGGAATTTCAAGTTGGAAGTCTTTTTGTAGTTGTGTAAATTTTCTCCCTAAGTTTTAGGGGTCCAGTATGAGTTTAATCTGAGTTGGAAATTAGATCACTCCTGTTACTAAGTTAAGTCCAGTTAAATTAGTTAGAAATTGTTTTTGGAACTAATAGAGGACTAACAGTTGGTGCCCTAATGCATCCTAGGGACAATGCACTATCAATGGTATTATTTACTGGAGTTTAAATATTATCCATGCATCATAGATTGATCCTATGTTTGGATTGCGTAGTTTTGGAAGCATGAGTTCCCTTTAAATACAATTTATTCATCATAGGAATTACACAAGAGATTAGGAGCTTAGAGAGCTGCAAAATTGGCTACGTGTTGGCTTAGAGCTAGCTTGTGAGCACAGAGAGTTGAGCATACTTGTGCGAAATTGTTCTAGTGAGAACAAGCTTTGTATCTTCACTCATATCGATACAGATAGTGGGGTTTTGAGCAGAGGATTTTCCCAGATGCATATTGTTTTATGTGCCATTGGTTTATCTTCTTCTTGTTCATATTGTTTTCATCACTCTATTGGCTTCCATTGGTTGAAGGTAGAAGTAGATTCTTGTCCTGTGCTTTAGTAAATTGCATGAACTTGTGAATCTACAAGATTTTCTACATAGGGTTTTTAAACCATGGGTTTATAATATTTATCCCTTGGGTTTAATATTATTCCTTTCACATTTACAGCTATATCAAGGGTGAAATCAATAGATGGTTTGCAAATTTCACCGCCTTTTTCTTTTCAACGTTATGCAAAAATGCAAGACAATGCGAGAAGGGATTGGTTGAAAATTGTGAATGATCGTGATCATTATCTTCTTGATTTGAATTGATACTTTTTAATTAGTTTTGGTGTGTTTTAAAAAACGCTAGCGTTTCATAATTGTGTTGTGGTGGAGCATTTAAAGTTGAATTTCCTATCAACCATCTTTAAATTGTTGTTTAGTTTTTATTAAATGTTTATTTCATAATTACTTCATTATTATTTATTAAATGGCTATTAATATAATTTTTGTTATTATATTTATTTATTTATTATTATTATTATGATTTAATATAATATTAATTATTATGATTAGGATTCTTATATTTATATTAATATTATTGATAATGAGATTAAAAACATTAATTCTTAATATTATTGATAATTGATATATGTGCTTGAAATGGGCATATCGGGCTTATCAACCACATTTATTGTTGTGGTCGTGCGATATTTATCAACCACATTTAATAATGTGATTGTGCTATAAAAATACTGAAATAAAAAATAAATTTATTTGTTAGAAAAAACTTATGAAATTTTATATTAGAAGATTAAAAATATGTGTTTTTATTATTAATTTTTATATTATATTATAAAATTTAGATATATTATCAAGACTAAAATTTATGTAAAAAAATTAATATATATATATATATATATATATTAAAAATATGAAAAAAAAAATCTTTAAGTTTTATATGGAAATTGAGATTTAAATTATTAATGTTGTAAATAAAATAATGCTCTATAATTTTTAGATTATGATTAGAAAGGAAAAAAAAATACATTCAAATATTTTTGAAAGTTTAAAATAATAAATATATTGGCATCTCAACCGCCGAGCTTATCTCCATTGCAGGTTATTTGGACCTATTAATGTGGCCAGATGGCCCCCTCACATCTATGTTGCCATCCGTTTACATAAACACGACGACCCATCACTCCGAAAGTTGGAAAACTATTAATCACTTCACATCAGTGTCCATCTATATCCATATTCCTAGGGGCTCACCCATACTGATGAGAACTAGCAGACTCATTAAAATTCTGTAGATGGAATGGCTAACACAGTCCCTCCCATTTGAAATTCAGGTAGTCTAATGAGGTGGAGGAGTTGTTCAGAAAGTTATGGAAATTCCGATCATATTTAGAGAAAATTCGGAAAGGATTTTTGTAAATCTAAGTTATAGTTGTTAAACTTCAAAATTTTAGGTGTCTTAGGTGTTTTTGATGGTGCTGAATCTATTTCCACTGTCAAAAACACAATTAAAACATTGCCTCTATAAGATTTATTGAAATTTTTCACCCGGATTCTGGCCACTTTTGGTCGTCTGGGCAATTCCTGGGCAATTCCTCCGTCTCGTTAGACGAACCCTTTGAAATTTGGGATTTAAATTCTGAATTCTGAATTTTGAACATGCATAGAGTTCTTTATGCATATCCTGGACTACGTAGGGTCTTCGGATCTTTGGAGCGAACAACTTTTCTGAGTTGTTGATGCACTTACCATTTGAAGAACAATATGAAGCAGTGGCTACCATACCGTATGAGGTACAAACTCAGCTTAAGGATCCAGTTTATCGCTGTGATTTCGCATATTTTCGCTCTTCAACACTAAGTGCCTTTATCAATTCCATTTTTACTTTGTTTCATAATAGCAAATTGCTTCCATTGCACGCATCCTAAGTGATGAAGTTTACAGGAAGGGAGCTGCTCTACACAAAATGGAGCATTCATATTGGCATGAGGAAATACTTCATAGTATATTTGCAACACAATGAAACATTAAGTTTGCGACCATTGAGTGGTATATGAGTTCCAAGCTCCCAGTAAAAAGGGAAAAAAGACTGCTAGCCATATGGAGATAAACGAGGGCCACTATGTGTGGGATATAAGTTCCATACTAAGGTGAGCAAAATATTGAACAAGCAAATTCATTTTGCTGCAAGCTCAGGTCAGATCTCAGATACGGCTCACACCCTAGGTAAGGTAAGTCCCATTAGTGGAGGCAGGTTGTGAAGCAGAGTGAAGATGTAGAGGATATTGTATAAAGAATGGTCGACAGGGATTTACAAACCAGTGGGGTCTAGTGCAGGGATTTACAAACCAGTGGGGTCTAGTGCATGCTAGACGAAGGTGCAGAAGATATTGTAGAAGGAATGGTTGACGGGGGATTTACAACCCAGTAGGGTCTAGTGCATGTTGGACTTGATCGTCGATTGTGAAACTGTAAGACTAAATTTTTTTAGAGGACTTTTTATAAATAAATGTTATTGCTCCCTGCCATTTTCATTCTGTTTTTATCATAAATTAGTTTATTTCAGATTTAAGGTTCTTTTTGTCTTGGCTTCGGGCTAAGTGTGTCGCCAAATGAATTTTGACGTGCCAGATACATCGCAAGAAGTTAACTACTTATAATCTTTTCCCATTTTAAAAAATCACGTTTCTTTTATAATTTTTTCTCATTTTAAAAATTCACGTTTCTTTTATATCTTTTTTATTAAAGTTTAAATATTCAAATATTTATTTCATATTTCAATTTTTAAATTAACTTTAAATTATATATTAATTTTTTGAAATGAAATTTAGATTAAATTAAATTATTATTGTTATTTTATTTTATTTAGATAACAATAAATTTATTATGGTATTTTATTTATCTTTATTTTATATATAAATATATATTTTAAAATACATATTAGAATAAATTATTTTATTTATAAATAAATAAAATAGAAAAGATTAATTATATAAAATATGTTGAGAGTTTTTTGTTACAAAAATCACGTTAGAAATAATTTGTGTTTAGGATGAACTATACTAGACACACTAGATGATTCCAAAGGCTTCCACAAATTATTTTTAATGTGATATTTTACCAAAAACAACTCTCAACATTTTTAATATGAATCAAAGCTTCAATTCAGATATATAAAAATAGTTTATATATTTAAATTTGACAATATTAATAAAAATTTATTTCTTTTCTAAATTGATAATAAATTAATATATGTTTGAAAGAGGTGGGAGTTCAATTGGCGACATGTGTTATGAAGTGTTATTTAAATCTTGGGATCCAAGGTTCAATAAAAATCTATTTCTTTTCTAAATTGGTAATAAATTAATATATGATTGAAATAAGACTATGTGGGAATTCAATTGGTGATCATGTGTTATGAAGTGTTATTTAAATCCTCCGATTCAAGGTTCAAATTCCTATAGGCATTTACCTATATATTATATTTTTGAAAAAATATTTATATATTACTAATTTTTTAAAATCCTATATATAATATTTTTGAAAAAACATTTATATATCAATATTTTTTTTTTTATTTGGAAAATATTATGCAAACTAGAATTATTTTTAAATTTATTTTATTTAAATTTTTATTGTGTCTCAATAAATAAATAAAATATGTTTTCTTATAATTTAATTTTCACTTTTAAAATATTCACTTATTTACAAATAAAAATGTGTATATAATATTGCTTTATTAAATTGTGAAAAATTTTAAATATACATAAAATTTATTCTATTTAGAAAAATATGTATGTGTGTTTTTTAAGAATATATATATATAGTGTAACATACACAATACTTTATCTTAAAAAAAGAATTAAAACTTTTTCCATAAACATCATAGTTGTCACATTTGATATGAAGAATTTTTATTTCAAAATAGATTTATTTTTAAATGTCATTTTTATATTTGATAAACTATAAGAATTTAATTCATTTATAAAAAAATTTGTTATAATGGAACAAAATATTTATTTCAACCTAGTTCTAACCCTAAATCATTCCCAATAGATTTGTACATGGAAAATAATCAAACTTTAAATAAAATAATAAATTTAATTGGTAAGTTTAGGAATACCTAATCATGAAAAAATATGTATTGAATACATCCAAACTTTTTATTATTACATCATGGTTGACTAATCTATCTTTTTGCAAGGTGAGATTCATTATTTATAATATTCTCTATGTCACCTTTACATGATTCAATACCATGGGCAGATACATCTTTCTATTCATATCATGCATCCTAGTTGTTAGTTGATTCCTAGGAACACATATGCATTCCTAGGAATCAGCACAGATTCCTGTGGGCGTGCGTTCTTGATGGCCTCATCCAATGTCATTATTCGATTCACACTTTTTTTGTCAATTATGCATAATTCTTTTCAAGGTCTCATTAATTTCTTGCAACATGCTTTCATACACTTCATGTTAGGTGTTTTCTTATTAGTATATATAGTTTATTTTGTTTTCCACATATGAATTATGTGATTAATTCTTGATATTGGGAGGAAAAAAGTATCCACTTTTGCATAGGGATTAGGACAAGTTATTATAGCTAGGAAAAGGATTACTCACCATGTAAGGGATATTAGTTCCAAAGGAGGAAATTGTCAACTTATTTTAAAATGTTGGAGATTCCATAGCCATCATCAAAGCAATGAATGCTTTATGAAGTTGAAGGGAAATAAATTGACAAAAATTAGCATTTGGATTAAAAAGGATTCCAAATTTCTCTCACATTCATCTTATTTCCATGTCAAATGACACCTCAAATATGTGGCAGACGAGTAGGCTAACATATCTCCAAACATTGAGATTTGAGTACATGTTATATCCCATAGCTCTAAGTTAATATTGACGGTTTCTCATCACATTTATTCTCTCTCAATTGAGAAAATAGTTCATCATTCCATTTGAATCAGTTTGGGAGATTGAATGATCCTTTGCAGTACCTTAAGCATGTGTTCATTAATCTTTGTTTTGGTTATCGAAGGATCAGATTATATTATGTGTTTCATAAGTGGGATAATGGAGTGTGTAGGTGCTAAAATTGGGAAATAACACATCCTAGTTTTGGTGGGGATAAAAAAATTGATATTCCCATTAATTCTCTTGGACCTACCATCAACATTGTCCATTCAACCTTAGGGCTCAACCACATCTGCAAAGATTTAGTCGAACGGGAACTTTCTATCTTTTGGGGAAGCAACATTAACTTATACAATGTATGTCTCCGTTTGATGATTCTTCACTCTCTATCCCCTCTTGTAAACCTAGAATTTGTCCCTTTGTGTTAAGCATATCCTTTGATTAGCTTGATAAATTTTAAGTGAAGAGTTTGGCCATATTATACTAGATCCTTCCCTTCTCTTACTCACTTATTTTCATTTTTTGGATCTTTTTATTTTTCATCCCTTCTAGTTTTCGATCCTTTATTTTGTATCTTCTCAAGCCTATAATCACTAGGCAACAATTAGGGAAGCCTACCTCAAAATCTTGTGGAAAACTGCACAGAACAAGACAACAATTCATCTTGAGGTTTCTCTAGTTTATCGTAACTCTTATTGTTACTTGGATTCAAATAGTTGTGACTATCCTTAGTTCAGTTCTATTTGGAATTCATCCTTAGGTTCAAGAAATACTAAAACTTTTAATGAAATTTCATCGAAGTATATAGGTTTGTATCCTTTAACCTTGTTGAAGTTCTTTCCTCCTTTGCAGATCCAAAAACGACTTCTCTTTAAAAGCCATAATCAAATGGTTTCCTCATTAGGGATTGAGGTAATCTCTATTGAATAGAAAATCGTCCCAACACGAAAAAAAATGATATCATTGAATCTCAAAGAATTTCAAGATGTTGCAAAGAGCTAACTCAATTTAATAAGAAGAATCTTTTGCAAGCCTACTCCAAGACCAATGAATTGGAGTCCCATTGTATCACTATAACACCCCTCGGTAAAAGATGTAAATGTTTTGTTTTACTGCAAATGGCTTGATAAAACTTTGCCCTAGAAAGGCAAAGGTGGATGGTAAAAACAAAATGTTATTATTTTATGTAAACGAACTTATTGATTTTAAATTTTTAATACAATCTATGGAAAACCATAAAATTACAGGAAAAGGTGCTAAAAGAGAGTTTCATTTACCAGATAGTTAAGACAATTATTCCCCCCCTAGAGATAAATAATCTCATTTGGGGCAAGGGAGCCAAGATGATGAGAGGGAGGAAAAACTGAGGTGGTTTTAAAGACTTGGTACCTGGTTGAAGGAGGTCCAAGAGAGGATTTGAAGCTTCAAGCTTTGGAACCTAAAACATGATGTTGTTGAAAGTTGGAAGGATGCTGCCAATTGGGGTATCCTTGAGATGGTGGGTGGCTAGTGGGATCCTTAAGATAGACTCATGAGTCTGACTTCCTACGCTAGACTGGAAAGCTCTTGAGGCCTCTGGACAAATTTGATTGGATCACTGTCAAGTAACTGTTTCGGGAAGAAACTAGCTCGAGGGGGAGTCCTATTGTGCAGACACAACACTCATCGGTTGGGTGGAGCACTCTTTTTCCTGGTGATTTTGTGACTGGGCTAGATTAAAGAAAAGATCAGTATTTCATATTGTTTTGTTTTATTATCTCATGATTAGATGTTTCTATCTATTGATGAATTGGTGAATATTTTTCAAACATAAAGAAAGTGTGATGAATATATACCAACTATTATGATTTGAGTTGATTTAAAAAAAAAAAAGGAAAAACCCTTTGAACCCAAGTTAATTACCAAACTTAGCTGATTAACCAGTACCCTAGAGAAATAGTCCTGAGTTCAGAAAAGAACGCTCGAATAATTCAAGCATGTCCTGGGGTGGGATCTCACTTATAAATTCTACATTAGATAGAAAGAAAAAAGAAAGGATATAAATAAGAGATATCAGTTATTACAAAGTTGAATGTTGGCAAATGAATTATATAACATGAACCCTATAAGTAAACAGGTTGTATAATGCTAAACTACTATAGTCGTGACCATGTTTCAAGCTAATACAACCCAAAACAAACATTATGTGCAAGATGGTTACATTAGTGACAACATTGTATAGCATCTACAGTGAAATATTCATAAAGAATGGGAAGTAAAATTCAAAGTAAAATTATATAAATATTTGTTGGTGATACGAACAAGTGAAAAAAAAAAATATCAAAACTATTTAAGGTAACAATTTATCTAATAAAATTCATAGATTACGAGGAAAATAAAGAACATAGTTAATACATAAAAAGATAATTTACTCTTAGGCCATGGACGAAGTAAAGCGATAGTTTTGCCACACATTCTTTTTAATAAAATAATGAAGGGTAATTACAGATGAACACATACAATTTACTCTTCGCCGCTAGCCATAATAAATTATTGGAACCTTATGAGTTTTGTATAGGGCCAGAGAATCATGGTTGTGGCACCAATATAGTTCTGAATTATAACCCAAGTAAAAATTAATGTACAAAATACTTATTCCAAAGAAATTCTAGTCGGAAAACTAAACACGGGACTCACAGACACCTGGAGAGAAGCAAGAGTTTGATATTAAAACCTGCAAAACCCACAATGTTGCAACTAAATTGGACCCTTAGAAATCAGGACTTGCAAGGCCACCAAGTTAAATTATGTCATATTATTGGATGAAAATAAAATAAAGTAAATCAGGGGTATGAGGTATGGGTCTTTACCTATGAAATCAGTACATCAAGTGAACCTTTTCTATAGTCCTATATAAAAATTAAATAAAGGTGAAGAAATTAACGTGGGATTAGAAAATAATAACCACTTCAATAACTATTTGGGATTTTAAAGTAAAAACAAATATACCAGTAAATTACCCTAGCTATGGTCAGAATGTTATCACTTAAAAATGGGTAGCATCCCTGTACAGCAATGGCTATAGAGGTTTTCCCAGGAATTTATATCTATATATATAGATATAATAGGTTTTTTGCCTTGAGATCTCAAATACCTGGAGAAGCAAACCGCAAAAGAGGATTTTTCAAAATCTGGGGGTTCTCGAAGTGAAGATGAAGTTATGCTCGTCGAAAAATTCCAATACGACTAATAAGCAACTAAAGGAAATCTAGAAAATCAAAATTGGGTTAGTACACTACCTGTAACCTTTTTTTTGGAGAACATCTGCAATACCAATCACTTTAAGGTTAATTCAAAATTGGTATGCCGAACTGCAAATCACCACATACACTATTAAGGGTGCGGTGGGGGTTTTTCCTGACATTTAACCTGTCCACAAAATATGGGAAGCAGCTTGGCAAACATTGCTAACCTTGTACCATTAAGAATAGAAAAAATCTAGAAGGGAGAAGGAACATTCTCTTAATTAAAACATTGTTTATAGAAAAGGTAAGAAATGTATCTCGTAGCATGAAAGAAATTTTGCTGAATATGATTCGAATGTTGAAATTTCCTCTAGGAGAGGGAGGAACCTAACTAATGAAAAGAAATATCTGCAAGTAACCAAGAATAAGTTGGAGAGATTCATCTCAGCAAGAGTGAATGGTGCAAATGGGAGAGGAATGGTGCAGTGGGTGGGAGTTTCTTAGACCCATAAATAAAGGACCTTATCCATGCCGTCAATCTAAACCCTAGGAATCAGGACTGTAGGATGATCTCTCTTTTCTCGAGGTAAAAATTTAATTCACCAGACCATATCAATTGACAATCGACGAGTCTAGAGAGTTCAGGGAAATCATAGGACTGGTATCGATTCATGTGGAAGAGTGTGGGTCGTCGGATCCCCAAGAATCATAAGAGAATGATCGATATTACGTATGTACCAAGACATAATCATCATAGGTTAATAATCCAATTACTTTTGGATTTCCCGTGAAAATATCATCATATATAGTTAACAAGTAAGAATATGATAAATAAATATTAATTCGTGATTCGAAACTCCAGAATAACATAGCATAAAGTATTTGCTAATATATTAAAATATGGTTCACATGATAATGCCTTAATTGGTTATAACTTCATTGATACGTAGCCCAAGTGGAGTTCATGAGAAAAATAAAGACATTGCGATAAGAGTATATTAATCTTAGTAAAAACAAAAAAAAATAGGTTAGTTGAAGCTGGGAATGTTGGAGCATGTTAAAATCATGTACCGTGCTGACATTATGAATTTGTTGATTCAATAGAATTAAAGGATTGATTTATTGGAAGTTGATAAGTTGGTTAGAAAATTGTCTCTGAATCTTAAGAGAGATGATATGTCATGGGCGTCAAATGACCAAACCAAGCATATTAGGCCACACACTCAATGAGGGAGAGGATTGCTTCTATAAGGAGGATAGGATAGGGTGTACACTTCTAATAACAAGAGTATAAGTTACAAAATTCTTTTGGATTTGATCTATCGTTCTTAAATATTATCTAGATAAACTTTATCCCCAAACTTGACATCTGTATAAGATAATAATAGTGATGAGAGTATCAAATAGGAGTTTCTTATTATCCCTTCATTAAAGGTCTACTAATTATACTTGTTTGCAATCCCAGTTGGCATGCATTTAACAGAAGATTGATTCCATCAACTTGAGTAGGTATAATAAGAAAAGTGGTTCTTAGATTGGCATGGATAAGGATCATGTGAGGAAGTGAAATTGGAGGAAACTATGAAGAGTTAAATACTTGGTAGCACACCAAGGTCATAAGAGCAATAAGATTGAGAGTTTCAATGATATGATACCATGTTAGAGATGAGTAATTGGTGAATTAAATGGCCTATGAGTAGTTTTCACCAACTTGTCTAGAAGTTGTAACTTTGTTGAACTACTAAATCTCATTGTTTTGAGTGGGTTTTACCATCCTTGGGTTCACACTATAAAATGCTTTTTCCCTATTATGATTTTATTAGTTTTTTCTCTTGTTATGTATAATGTTTCATAACCTATATATATGAAATGTAAATTAGGTTTACAAGTATTATAAATGTCGTAAACTAGATTAAAGAGGCAAGTAAGATGAGATATTTGAAATATAACCTTGTATTATGATCATTAGGGGAGGTGTTGGTAACATCATTTTGATCCATTTCAAGGAACATTTTTGGATCAAGTTTTAGTTATTCACCCAATATTGCATGAGGAGTTGCAAAGTCTCAAGTCTCAATACTTTACTACTATCGGAAGTGTGTGTTTCTCCCTTTCTACTCCCTATTATAGCTTATTATCATTCCTTTTTTGTCACAATCACTTACATTATGGTTATCACATGCTGATGATGTGTGATGTTATTAATTTCAATGCTTTTCCTTTAATCTTAATGATTTATTTGAGCTAGAGTTTGATTTTTCTAATATGAGTATCGAATCATGTAACCCTAGTAAATATATATTTACCCAAATCAATAGATGTCATATATATGCATCCCAAAGGTAAAATATGCCACATGGTTTCTGTTTTTGGGTGGCTCGAGATGGATCAATTTTGGTGCCTTGAGATGGCTCCTATGTTAGAAAAGGAAGGCACCAACTCAGAGTTAGTGCTCCAGTCAAACGCAAGGCAGAAACGCATATAACAAAGCAACAATTGAATATTTAACAAATTTCAAGGTTTTGGAAACTGAAATGGTTCTTTTCATGCATGCCATGAAAATATCCTATGCCAACATACAAGTAGTTACCCATGTCCGTGAGAGATGTATTTGCCAATGGAATTATGCCCTACTCTTTTTTTGGGTTGTAAATAATTAACAACTTTGTGTGTCCTCAAGTGCTATTCACAGTTCAATACACCTTCCCCTATATTATATAACCTCTATAAGGTCAATGTTTGTAATACTAAAGGATTAGTCAAGGAAGAAGTCAATCTATGTATTACAAGGTTGTTTAATTGGTCCAATATGAAGGGCATATGTTTGTGTATATTGTAGTTTAATGGCCAAGCATATGTGGATCCATGTCAAGTCTCTACAGATTATCTTTATAATTACATTGTGAACTTGTGTATTCCTCTTTTAATATAAATTATGCTATTCTAAGTCTTATTTTATAGCAAAGTATTTACACTATAGTTTTCCTTTGTAGTGAAAGCTATTAGGGACGGTCGTCTACCTTTTTTTTTCCACAGAAAAAACCATCCTTTTATTAAAAAAAAAAGGGAATACATATTAAATGTATGCAGATCACCGAGACTGTATCCACCAGCATTTAAAAAAGCAGAGAAGTCTCAGCCGACTAAAAAGTCCGCTCGCTGATAACCAAAACGAGCTACCACAAGGAAGAAGCATCCTCCAAAAAACAACGCTTCGCAGGAAGCAGGTTCACGCGGATGCAACCGCCGCCGGGCCTGATATGAAGGCCGCTGGAATCCACAGTAACAACTAAAAGGATTCGGGCGAACAGAGAAAAAAGAGAAATACTAAACGCTGCCCGGGCTTCCACCAATGGGGAAAACGACCCAAGAAAATGCCAGGAAAAAACAGAGGGAAGAAGAACATAAGGAAATAGAAGAAACAAGGCGAAGCATTTACAATGGCTACAGAACTGGATTGATAAATTACACAAAACTGGGTTGTTCGATAGATCGAACCACCCCGTTTTCAACCTCCGAGACCGACCACGTCCCCATCTCCAGCTCAACTCCTACTTTGGAGAGACGATCCGCATCAAAATTCCTTTCTTTGTAGATGTGACTAAGAGAGACCTCCGTGAAGCGACTCCTAAGGCGAGAAACTTCTCTGAACAGAGAAAACAGAGTAAGATTGCTGCAACGCTGAGCCCCGTTAAACCACTTCACGACATTCATGGAGTCCCCGAAGATCTGAGCTTCTCTCACATTTCTAGAAATAAGCCAGCTGAGAAGAAGATGAAGGGCTTTTAATTCGGCAAAGTTATTTGAGCCCTGCCCCAGGCCTATTGATGCTTTAACAGCCTTCTCCTTCGAAAAGTGGATGATCAAGCCAGCTCCACATCGACCATTATTGTCCGAGGCCCCATCGAAGTAAGCCCACGGCATAGAATAGCTAATGAGTTCTTGACACACAGCTCTGGAAGGAGACGGAGCCTGAGGAATAGGAATGCTTTCATAAATGGCTGCTCCTTCTGCTGCAAGTCTTCCAATAGGGAAGACCGAATCCATGAAAATAGCTTGATTTCTAGCTAGCCAGGTCCCCCATGTGATGAGTAAAGGAATGGTTCTTTCTCTGTCGTTTGAGGAATCATTCCACCATCTCTGCCAGGCCTCTGAAAGCGCCTGCCCTTCCCATCTGTAAGGGACCTTTATCATGCTTAGCATTTTGGCCCAAAGGCTGGAGTTAAAAGGGCAGAGGAGAAAAAGATGCTGAGCTGTTTCAGCACTGCCTTTACACAGAGGACATCTGCCAGGACCAATCCTACCTCTTTATTGAAGGAAATCCCAAGTAGGCACTTTCTGGAGTAGGACACACCAGAAGAACAATTTGGATTTAGCTGGTCCTTTTAACTTCATAACGATTTAGCCCAAAAATCCGGGTTCTCCCAACCTTTTTGAGACATCATCCATTTATAACCTTCTTTTGGAGAATAAACACCATTCTGTGCAAAAACCCATTTTAGCTCATCCGGAGAATCTGAAAGCCTGACTGAGGAGTTGAGAAGGTCCCTAATATACCTGCCCCATTCCTCCAACCTGTCATCTACCAAATTTAAGCCTCTTCCTTGAAGCCACCCTTGATTCCAAATAGAAGAAGCCCCAGGATCAGCTACCTGGTTTAGAGTGAAAAGACCCCTGTCTTTTAAATCTGTGACCAATCCCTGAGATAGGGTAAATCCCTCTGAACAACCTATCCAAGGATCTTGCCCCAATCGGACCTGTGTTCCATCTCCCACAAGCCATGCCAAACCTTTCTCTATGATGTTAACAGATGCAACCACTGCTTTCCATACCACCGAGGAGTTTTTGGATGACTTTTGCGGCAGTCTAATCCAATCTAGCGTTGTCAATGGATCTATATATTTCCTTTTAATCACAACAGTCCACAAATTTTCCGTAGTAATGATCCTCCAAGCCAACTTTGCTGCAAGTGATTGGAAGAAGCAAGCAAGGTTTTTTATGCCCCATCCTCCCCACTCTTTAGGGCGAGCTATTTTGTCCCAAGCGATCCACGGGGTAACTTTCTCCGATTTAGACCCCGCCCACAGAAAACCGCTGCATAATTTCTCAATAGAGTTTAGGATTCCTTTGGGCACCCATGACAGACTAGCCCAGTAGACTGGGATTGCCATCAGAACTGATTTGATTAACACAAGCCTACCTGCCCGAGAGAGCCACTTGTGGCTCCAATGTTTTAGTTTCAATTCCAATTTGGTAAGGATCCACTGCCAATATTTTATCCTATAATTATCTGGTTTCAGATAGAACCCCAGATATTTGAATGAATCCTCCAATGATTTAATTTCAAAATTCAAAACCATCGCCACTCTGCGCTCCTCCTCTCTAGTCATACCTGAGCAAGTAAGAGTAGATTTTCTCCCATTTATGCATAGGCCAGTAGCTTTCAGAAAGAGGTCCAAGATCCTCTTGAGCGTCCTACAGTCCTCGAGACTGCCATTGCTGAAGAGGATTATATCATCCACGAAGAGGAGGTGAGTGACCCAGAAATTTGCAGCAACTTCGATTCCTTTCAGAGCTCCTTGTCTTTTAGCTTCTTGGATCAAATGACTAATGCCATCTGCTACCAGCAAAAACAAAAGGGGAGAGAGCAGACAGCCTTGGCGCAGGCCACGTTTAGGACTAAAGAAGCTGGAGGCTACTCCGTTAATCAGGACTGCTATGGATGAAGATGAAACACAGCTCATAATCCATCTAACAGATTCAAATCTGAAGCCCAGATGAGTTAACAGAAGTCTAAGGTATAGCCAGCAAATTCTGTCATAGGCCTTCGATAAATCTATTTTCACCACAACTCCTTTTTTCTTTCCAACTTTAAGACTGTGAAGCGTTTCTTGAGCAACTCCCACAGCTTCATGGATTTGCCTGCCATCTAAAAAACCAAACTGCTCCGGAGAAACATTTTTAGAAAGGAACGGTTTTAGCCTGACAGCAATGATTTTGGCAATAATTTTGTAAACACATGTACACAAAGAAATAGGCCTGAAATCGCCAAAGGAACCAGGAAAATCTGATTTGGGAATGAGAGTTAAAAATGTAGCATTAAAGGGTTGAAAGATAGAACCTGAACTCCTGGATTCTTCCACTACATCCACTAACTCATCTCCAATGAAATCAAAGAAATGCTGAAAGAATTCCACGGTCCAGCCATCCGGACCGGGGCTTTTATCCTTTTGCATTGATTTAAGGACGCTTTCAACCTCCGCTTTAGAAATAGGTGCCATAAGAGAGTCATTGTCTTCCTCCTCAACAAAACGTGGGAAAATCTGGGCAACCCTTATAACTTCTGCAATTGATGCTTCGTCTGGAGCTTTAAAGAGGTGTTTGAAATAATTAACCCCCTCATTAGCCAGTTCTTCGAAGGAAAGTGCTAATTCACCATTTGCTTTCTTCATTTCCCAGATTGTGTTTGAGTTTTTCCTCCCTTTGGCATAATTCTGAAAAAACTTAGAGTTTTCATCCCCTGCCTGTAACCAGATCGCTCTGCTTTTAAGGCGCCAGCTTTGCTCCCTGATCTGAAGAATTCTCCTTCTTTCCATCTCCAGCTCCTGAATTCTCTTTCGAGACTCACCTGTACCATAGCCAAAACTTTCTGGGTCTTCAAGGAGGGCAAGTTCGGAATTAACAGCTTGCATTGATTCTTCTTCCTTCTGCTTCTTTTGAGAGGCCCAGAGTTTGGAGGCAGCCTTCATCCTTGATAAGTTTTCCATAAAAAGCTGACTGCGATTCTCATTTTCATTGTCAGCAGCTTTCCTCCAAGTATTGTGAAAGAGACTAGAATATGATGCATCCAAAAGCCAAGAGGAGTTAAATTTAAAAGGAATACCTGGCTTGGAAAGATCTCCCTTCACTTCCAGGAAAACCGGAAAGTGATCTGAGAGACCTCCTTCTCCAACCCAATGCCTGAACGCCTGTAATTTCTCAGCCAGCATATCACTTATCAAAAAGCGATCTAATTTCTTCCCGATCCAGTCATCTCCTATTCTGCGGTTCCTCCAAGTAGGACGCAATTTTGAAGGGGCAACATCCACCAGGGGTGACGAGGCCAGTTTCTGATGGAAGAAAGCAGATAGGGGATCAGCTCTGGCATTGGCCCCCCAAGATTCAGTAAGGCCCAGAGAAAAGTTTAAGTCTCCACCAATGATAAGATTTGGATGCGCCAAAAAAGACTTAGCGAAGAAAGAGTTCCAGAATTTCTCCCGCTCCGAAATAGGACCATAGATATTGAGAAAAAGGAAGGGAATACAGAGTTCGATGGAGTAAAGTTCCACCGCCAGAACGTTTTCTGTCCCCCAGGAGGATATTTCACGCGCCACCTTCACATTAAACCCCAAAACCACACCTCCTGAGTGACCATTTGCATCCATTGCATGAAAACTCCAACCCGGCAGAAGCTTATGAAGACAGCCTATAATTTCATCTCCTTTCCCCAGAGTTTCTTGAAGAAAAAGAATATCAGGCTTGTTGGACCTGACCAGATCCTTCAGAGCTAGTTTTTTGGGAATACTAGCCAAACCCCTGCAGTTATAGGATAAAATGATCATCTAAAAATCTCAGGGGGTGTTTGCTTTGCTCTAAGCACCCCTGGCAGGGACAACTGCTTCCCTCCAGCAATATCAATAATTGCCTTCAACTTTGCCTTTGACATATCTGATTTCCTCCCTCTTAGCTTCCTCAAACCTGTGGACACCTCATCCGTTGCCAAACCTCCAACTACCGGAACTTTCCCTTTCCTGGTGGCTAAGGGTCTTAGATTGTAATGAGGTTCAAGGCCTCCATCTCCCACAGGCGTAGAGACGAGAGTAGGCGCAGAAGAAACCGTCATAATAACACTATCGGATGGGCCTGGTCCCATCCCTAGGTCTGGCATATCATTTGAGAGTTGGCACAACAGACCCACCTCGCCACAACAAGACACATGCATCGCTCTTGACAAGTAAGGGGAGGAGGACTAAGGGATTATGGGACAAGCCTGGTTCGATTTATCCAATACCGGGCTTGCTGAGAGGCCGACTGTAGAGATCTGAGATGATACACACGCACTAGCTGTCACCTCAGGCTGCACATTTTCATTTCCCCCCATGTGCTCCAGACCTAGCTCCTGAACGCTAACCAAATCTTCAGCCTCCATGGGCTGAACCTCTTCCTTCTGAGAGATTATCTCTTTGTTCCCTTTTTCCTTTAAATTAATCTCATTTTTCCTCTGCCTTCGACGACGGCGATGGCCAAGAGGGCATTCCCGAGCCAGATGTCCGTAAACTAGACATCGATGGCATCTGAAAGGAAGATTTTCGTAGTCCAGAGTCTGGATAAACTCTAGGCCTCGATACTTCAGAAGCATAGCATCTGCCAGACCTTCCTTGGGATTTAAACTTACCAAAAGGCGGGCAGCGCTCCAGTCATGAGTATGTAAATAAGATTTATCTGAATCAAGAAACTTACCCAGCGTATTACCGATTGAGGAGAAGGCTGAGTCTGTCCAGAGATGAATAGGAAGACCCATTAGTTTAACCCAAACTGGAAACTCCTCTGTTTTTTCTTTCTGGGCATCAAAAAGAGGCGACCATTTCCTGAATAAGATAGGTCTCTTTCCTAGGCTCCATTGCTTTGCCAACACCCATTCGGCATGCTCCTTCTGTCCAAACCTTATACGGAACCAACCTCTGTCAAGCATCTTAATCTCTTCAGGTTGTCCCGGAGCTTCTTTCCATTCAGCCAGAGCCCATTGCTATATGAAGGCCACCGAGAACTTCCTTCCACGAACTCTGCCCACTAGGAGAGTTTCAGAGGCTTCCAACGCCCGGTCTATGTGGATATCGACGCCAAAAACACAGCTGGGTCTCTCCTCCTTTTTCTTGAAGATTTTGGATTTCTTCCTCTTTCCTCTCACTTCCTCCATCTTGCCTTCTCCCTCTGCTACCTCCAACGAATCAGGACTCCTTTCAGGCTGGAGGTAGTTGCCTTCATTTAGCACCTCGGCCATCCTAGAAACCCCACCCTCCAATGCTGAAAGACGGCTTTGGATTTGTCCCTCTTTCCCTGAAATGTTCAAATCCTTTCCCATCTCTTCTTTAGTTGAGGGCCGAGCAGAGCTTGGAAACATTCCTTTCCACATTATATTCCCCCAGACCTCCGATCAATGGCATCTTCCTTTACTCCTGTTTCCGCTGCCTGTTCCAAACTTGCTGCCTTCCCTGACTGCTTCGGAAAGAAATATTGAAGGTTCTCCTCGGACTCTTCAAGTCCCCAACAGACGAGGAGGTCTTCAGGCGAGGGATCAATGTCCAGCGATTCCTTTCCACAAAGCCACTCCCGCACTGCGCCTGCCCCGGACTCCATGCATGCCAAAAGAAAAAAACAAAAGCTAAAGTCTCCTGCAACTTCGGGCCCACAGCCTGCTGCTCCCCAAGCTCAGCCATGCCGCCAAGGTCTGCGCGGGAAATCTGTTCAAAAAAACCCTGATCTTCCATGGCCGTGTTCTTGCTGGGACAGTCGTCTACCTAGTTTGTGTTGCAAATTCCTTTATTTCTTAGCTAGATTAGCTAATTAGATAGATTTTCATTTCTATTTATGTTTTGCAAATAAATATTTGGATTCACTGTCATTTTAGTTCTTGAACTTTCATATGTCCTTCATTGCAAAAGTTTGGATTCCCTATATAGGTTAGGCACTAAAGGTTGGAGAACAAAAGTGTTTTTTAAAGAATTGCAAAATTATTTGATGCATTTAATGCAAACAATGTACTATAATTAGATGATACAAAGTGCTCTTGAAAACATAATCCTAGTGATCAAACAAACCTTTGTAGTCCTTTAATTTTTATCGTCATTGAATTTTATTGTCAGTGGGCTTTCAAGAGCCGATAGTCATCAAATCTCTTGAGGTGTGAATCGCTTTTAAAGTGCAATATAACATTTTTCATTGTTTAAATTGCATTCTTGATTGTGTACATGAATTGATGCCTTGAAAATTTCCTTGAGCATTTGGATTGTGTAGAATACACAACTTGAACTTACAATTCACATAAATGTTTGCTAGATTTCAAATGACTAAAAAATATACCTAAAAAGGGGCAAAAATGTAGAATAGTGAAAGTACTTAAAATGTTTTAATCATAATTTTTTTATTGAAATATTTTAATTATAACTCAATTTCTTTTTTAATGCTACGCATTAATTTAATATTAAGAATTGAAATAACTACATTTTTTTTCTTTCTACATTGAAATATAGAAAGACATTTACTAGATGTATGATATTGAAATAAATTAATTAATATGGATATTTAAATATAGGTTACCTATATATATTGCACATTAACATCTAAATATTTTATTTTTGGTTGAGAGTGAGAATAAAATTTTCTCACATGTTTTAAGTTTTTAATGCCAATAACAAACTAGGCAATCCATATGTTTATTGATGTTTTATATTGCATTTAATTAAAAATTAGGAGCTAGGTGTATTATTTTTGTTTTTAATTATATTTGACATTGCTTTTTATTTAAAACTATTTCACTTTTATTTTAAAAGAGACATATGCCAATTTAAAGCAGACCAAGAAATGAATTACAAGTCTTCGTCAAATTAAGGTGTGAAATTCATCTTAAAACTAGAAAATTGAAATATATATAGATAGATATATTTCTTTTATATATTAGTAAATTTTTATAAAAATTTATTTAAATAATTTTTCTAAATTAATTATTAATAAAAATCACAACATTAACGATAATTAATTTTTTAAATAATACTAACATTTATAAATAAAAAAATCCGATTATTAAAAATAAATAAATAAATCCCTAATTTAGTAACCATCCATCAGTGAGTGAAGGCTTTTAAATTAAAATAAAGGAAAGGTTGCCCACACCTCTCAACTTTGGGTGTGGCAATCAAATTTTACAAAAATATATCCTTGATTTTCACTGTACGGCGGATGACGAAGGTGATACGAAATATAATTGATATAAAATGTTTGAGTACAACACATGCCTCCGCCCCCGTTAAGCATAATTCGAATTGCATCATCAACCATTTCAGTGTGTTGGTTGCTTTGCACAAGTGGGAGTCCCAAAGTAAGACCTTCGGGAGATTAGTGCGACGGACACCGGCAAGTCATGCACGTGGGCGGGCGAGCGCATGAGCGCGCGGACAAAATGTGCAACGGGTTGCGACAATATGTGACGTTATATGCGACGATATGCAAAACACTTATGCGACTAAGTGTTGAGCGTACTACATATATATGCGATGTTAAGAAGTGTGCAAGCCGACTTGTAAATAAAGCTTGTGGGCGCATGGTTAGTGGTTTGGGGGTCGGCCAAGGGGCTGCACACCCCATGTAAACCCACGCTAGTTTGTGTATATATGAGTGGAGCCTTGAGAGCTCATTCCAACAATCGACTTCTCATCATCTCTACGCATAAGAGAAGGGGTAAAACTGCGCAAGTGTGATAGGAACTGCGCATAGCTCATGCGCACTATCTAGGTGCGGTTTTGGAGTTATCTTGTGCCGGTTGAGGTGTGGGCAAGCGTGCCCGGAGTTCGGTGTATGTGCAGATTTGTGCAGGACTTGGTGAAGAGGATTTAAGTGGCTCGGGTGAGCACTTCTCTTTGTGCAAGGGTGCACATGTATTGTAAAAGGCAGGGTTGCCTCTCGGTTGTAATATTTGGCTAAGTGTAGACTTGGTTTGGCAAGGCACACTTGTACATTGTAAAACTGATATTCTTAATATATTGTCGGGCAGACTCACATTACGGGGAGTTGCCCCTCCCCTTTATACTTGTTGCAATTGTTATTGTTCTTGGTATAATTGCATGATGATAATGAATGAGTATGGGCTTCATTAAGTATAAAGGATAATTGCATTTTACTTGGTTGCGAAACACAAGCTAAGTATGTTAATGTGAAAGTAGGCGTAGTCCACGAATGTTAGTATTGGTGAAAAGAAAGCGTTCGGTGGTGCCGCACCTTGCTACAAGCGGTTGGAAGACTACCGCAGGTGTAGGGGCGTGACACCCAGGGTCGCTATAGTTGGGTACGTTGAATTTAATCACATGCCTCGCGAGTCGAGCTCCCTTTTGGCCAGCGCGGACGGCGCAGGGACAATGACAGATGTAAGACGCTTTTTGATAGTTTGATGACAATGACAGATGTAGGTAACATACCATTGCCTCGCGTTTGCAAAAGTTTCCGATGATAATTCCGATAATGGATGTCAACATCCGTCTCTATAAACGGACAAGGAGAGGTTGGACCAAACAGCCACGTAAGTAGGTTATGAGAATCTGCAATCGGGATAAGGGTTGCCCATCTCAGCTGAGAGGTTAGGAATAATACACTTTAGGAAGGAGAAATGTCAGCCTGAGAGCCCATTGTCCCCAGGACCAAGAGATGGGAAACTTATTCATCCGTTTATGTGAAGTTTGACATCTCGGCCCGAAGATAAAGGGGTTCTTGGCATATTGCAATGAGGCAAGCGGAGATTCATATACCGAAGGACAAATATAGTTCTCGTCACTGTCACTTGACCGTGAAGTCATGGAGCCTAGGCATGAGAGTTATTCTAGCACGGTCAAATAGAAAAGGTTCCAAAAGGTTTGACGGCTCAGAAGTCCAATGCAGTAATGGATATTAAGAACCTCTTTCATCTACCTTTGGTCATGACACATGTTCACATGCAAAGAAGGGTTGAACGATTAAGGGCTTGAGTATAGTCACAATTTGCGTCTGAAGGTCGGATTGTAGTTAAGGAGAACAGTGAAGAGGAGATTGAAGCGCAGACCAGTACAAAAGTAAACGAGGAATATGGGCCAAAAGAGATTATTGCAGGAGGGGATATCACATCAAAATGGGAGGTCCTATAAGTTGATGGATGTTGTTGAGAATGTAGTAGACAAGATCTGTCCACAACATGGCCAGTGATGCGTGAGCTTAGTGTTTGTACAATAGCTTGGTTACAAAAATGGAGATCCATACCAAATAATTTAAGATCTCTATTTGAATGCCCCAAAATTTCTTCTCAAATCCAAGACCAACTCAATTATGCTGATATTTAAGCTATTAATGCATATCAATATCTCAGGCCCAGTGAGCCATACTAAATTTATGTGATTGAACAACAATTTTGTTCTAAGAAGAATGCACAATGTTGTAGGACCATGAGCTTTGTGTGAATGATAAAAGACCTTACATCGAGCTCTTTGTAACAAGTAAGAAAAACATAGGAATGGAATGTGAGACAAGGGGAAATGCAACACGGTCTTTGTGAGTGTGTGTGAGAGAAATCTATAGAGAAAGGCTTAGAGAGCCTGTGAAGAAGAGAAGGTCATGTATCGCTAATCATGTAAACTTTATGACGGTTGAGTGCATGTGTGTAACATTGCTAAAGAGGGATGAGAACTATTTTCATTGCTGAATAGACTTAGGATAAGTGATGTTGTGTTCGTGTCGCTTAGGAGAATATAGGGTTGAGTGCTATTAGAGGTTGTGTTAACACCAAGAGAACAGAGAAGAGAACAAGAAAAAAGAGGTTTCGCATCATGCTTAGTAATAGTCATTACAATGAATAGCAAGTTCCTCGTGGATGGTAAGGTGGTGCGTAGATAATAGGAAGTCAATGCTTTTATCATAGTGGGTGTTAAAAAAATCTAAGAAGTGTGTTTTTGGTAAGCTGATCAAGTGTTTGGAAAACAGAAAATTGGTGCTTCTTACTAGTGAGTGCTATAAAAACACATAAGGGAGTTTGTGCTTTCTGCTAGTTGGTGCTAGCAAAATAATTTAATAGAGTTTGTGTTTCATGTGAGTGAGTTCTCATGAAACATGATGTAATCTGAGTAGAGGATTTATTTTTGTATGATACTAAAACAATATTTGTGATTTTTCCATTTATTAGTTTCCACATTAATTCTCTGTGTTCATATGTCTATGTGCTCCTGATGTTGTTGTGATGTTCATGTATTGATTTTTTATGGTGTTTACATAATTTGTTGATGGTTACACACATGAATGGTTGCTAGGTGAAAAAAGAAATGTAAATGGGAAGTCATTGTAGAATTATCCTAATACTGATTCAGCCCCCTCTTTGTATTAATATATTTTCCAACAAGGAAATGATTTGTAAACTCGTTCCTCAAGAGACCGAGATAATTGAGGATGAGGTTTGTTGTGAGAGAGATTGTACTCCTGAGCATCATGTCAATGTGGGGTGAAAGATTGGATTCCAAACTCTATCACCTTCTCCTTTCATGCTTCTCAAGATATATGCAGGCTACCAATATTTACTAGCATAAAAAAAGTAGTTCTAGGTTGTGTCCTCACTCAAAATAACAACACAAAACAAGAAACCAGCATAAGATTTTCATAAATGGAGAAAAACTTGAAGGGATTGTTCATAATCTAGACATAATTATCAAAAGTGTAATTAACCTGTCTCGCTCCTTCTAGGGGAATCACTCTCATCGCACTCCAAATCCAACTAACCCAGATCAATAACCTTTATGCATCATTGGTTTTGGACATCAAATTTTATAATTCCCTCTATTCATCCAAACTATGGCATGCCAGTTCTTGTTACTTTCAGTTTATGTATAACTTTTTCTGTCTATAATATGCTCTATTTAGAAATACTGATTCACCCCCTCCCACTATAAATATTTTTTCCAACAAAGAAATGACTCGTAAACTCATTCATCAAGAAATCCAGATAATTGAGGATGAGACCTCTTATGAGAGGCATTGTACTCCTAAGCATCATGTCAACATGGGCCCTAGTTATTGGATTCCAAACATTATCACTTTCACCCATTCATGCTTATCAAGGTATATGCAGACTATCAATATTAACTAGCAAAAAAAAATACTTCTAGATTGTGTTTTCACCAACAATAGCAACACAAAAAAACCAACATAAAATTTACATAAATAGAAGAATAAATAGAAGAAAAATTTGAAGAGATTATTCATAATGTAGGCATAATTATAAAAAATAATAAACTTTGCTCACTCCTTCTAAGGGAATCACTCTTAACACACTCCAAAACGAAATAACCCATATCAATAAAATAAACGAAAATTTTGAAGAGATTATTCATAATCTAGTGATAATTATTAAAAAGGTAATAAACTTTGCTCACTCCTTTTAGGGGAATCACTCTTAGCACACTCCAAAACGAAATAACCCATATCAATAATCTTTATGCATCACTGGTCTTGGACAGTAAATTTTATAATTCCCTCTGCTCATCCAAACTATGTTATGCCAATTCTGGTTCGTTTCCGTTTATATACCACTTTTAAAATCTATAATATGCTTTATTTAAAAGGGGTTTCTGTAACCTAAAGACTCCAAAATCATAGCTTCTTTAGCGTAGGCGTGTTCATTCTGAATCAGCTTTGCGCTTTCCATGATGTAGGGTTGAAAAACGAAATGTTGCGACCATGACGGTGAGGATGGTTAAACTTTATTCTTCTTTTTTAAGACAGTGGAGATTTTCATCTGTACAAGGTTTCAGGGCAACTAAATTATAAAAATGTTGATCTCTTATCAATCTTAGACTTCTCAAACTGCATTGTGCTATCCACAACGTGCCTTCCATGGCGGGACTTAATATTTTGGAAGAGAGAGTTCATTACACGTGAGATGTTTGTGAAATATCTGGGAAAGCTTGTTCACGCTTTTTAATCCAATTTTTCAGATTTGAAGGTGTTTTATGTATATTGATTTTTATGTGTGGTTATTAACCATTTAATTTGATCCTGGTTATTTTAAAATATATATTTATTTTAGAATTGGGTTTTCATAATTTTAATTTAAAATTTTAAAATATTTTTAATATGAATTATATAGATAAAATTAATATTTAATTAGAATAATTATATTTTAAATAAATAAATTAATAAAAAAATATTATATAAAATAAATTATAAATTTTTAAACCTGTGATATTTATTAACAAACTATGATATTAGACCTTAATAATGTAAAGTAAAATAATAATGTAACGAAAAAATATTTATAAATTAATGTAAAGTAAAATAATAATGTAACGAAAACTATTTATAAATTAAAACTCATGGACCATGGTTGAGAATTTTATGTTTGACCAGGAATGCTTTAGTAAACGAACACCGTTAATCAACCAAGTTTAAAATATAACTTTTCGCAAAAACAAAAATGCGCACGCCATCAATGATCAAATGTATTTTTGACGTATCAAAATTCAACGACTGTCGAGATTTTGAAAATGACCTTCCTTGTAGTTTGATGGTTGGCCCAGAGGGCGTAGCCCGCGGAAAGCACACGGAGAAATGTACTTTTGACTTATCAAAATTCAACGACTGTCCAGATTTTGAAAATGACCTTCCTTGTAGTTTGATAGTTGGCCCAGAGGGCGCGGCCCGCGGAAAGCACACGGAGAATTTCAGTTCCTCATGATTCTGCTGATTGCATACAGTGGTGTATATATAGAAATAACGGCGTTTCCATTTGGCAAGCTCTGTGGACAGCCTCCATTTTTTGTAGTAACACTGCAATATACCTATATATTTTTGAGTTATTATTTTCATCCTAGTTATCATAGAGAGTCTGAGTCTCCAAATATGGAGATACCTCAGTCGCAGGAACAAAACCATGCCCATGCTCAACTTAACGAAGTTAGCGGACAAACATCTCGACAATTTAAGGGAATCCGACTGCGAGAGTGGGGGAAGTGGGTATCAGAAATTCGGATACCAAGATCCAGGGAGAAGATCTATCTTGGCTCCTACAAAACCGCCGAGCAGGCCGCCCGAGCCTTCGACGCTGCAATGTATTGCCTGAGAGGGCCCAACGCTAAGTTCAACTTTCCCGATTCTGTGCCCTCCATTCCGTCCGCCTTTTCTCTTTCCCCTCCGCAAATCCAGGTTGCCGCTTCCAAGTATGCCTTGAACGAAATCCCTGGGACTTCGCCTTCTCTGCACAATAATACTAAAGACGACCCCTCACTTCCCTCGCAGCCGTCTTCGGTATCTGACATGGAATTGTCTAATGACGCCCAGCATAAATCGGAGGACTTGGAGTTTTGGAAATCTCTGTTTGCAGAACCAGATGGTCCTCAGTATTTGAATTTGGAAAAAATCCCATCCATTGACGAGGAATTGGCGTTGGAGCTCATTCCGATTTCGCAGGAGGAGGAGGAGGTTGACATAAGGCTGTGGAACTTTGAAGACAGCTGAGTTCCTAGTCGTTTTCAAACCTATCAGTGTCACGGCATGCATGAATTGTCGCACTATTATAATTACCACGACCATATTTACCAATATATTATTATATTAATATCATAATAATTATATAAACTCTTTAATATATATTAATTAATAATAAAAATAACTTATAATAATATTATATTATCATTATATTACTAAATAATCTAATAATATAAAATAAAAAATAACAATTATATTGTATTATTGTAATAATAATAATAATATTTGGTTAAAATATTATATTATTATAATAATATATCAATATAATTGTTATATTATCATAATAATATATTAATATTATTTTAATATTAATATAATATTTATATAATAATATATAAAAATAACCTAACTATTAATATTTATATAGTTATATTATAATAATATACAAATATAATTACCATATTATCATAATAATATAAGTAATATTAATATAATATTTATATAATAATATATAGAAATAATTTGGTTGTTAATATTTATATAGCTATTAATAATATTCGATTATAATATTATATTATTATTATAATGAACCACACTGGTTGGTTCGAAACGCGTCGACAAAAGATTGGTTATGTGATTATGCCGAAGATTATCTAACAATATACAAATATTTTTTTTGTAAGCTAGGGAGAGACCTTCTTTTTCTATTATCGCAAATTGAAATCACTACATGCTCGTGGTGATCTCAACCCGCCCCGAGGGGAAACTGGGTTTATTGACCACCTTAAGTTTTTGATAGCTATCCAAAAATAAAAGGTTCTCATTCTGTCTTTCCATGCTTTATACACATCACCCTTATGGCTATTAAAACTGTTTTTAGTCTGCATACTAGAATAACAAAAAGTCCTACAGATAACTAACTATAACTAGAAAGAGATTTTATAAAAACCTCTAATTATCATGCTTTCTCTACTGGTTCGTTGTGCCTGCCTGTTGCTCCTTCTCCTTTTTGAGACCCGATCCACTCGCTTGTAACTGCTGCTGAATTTCGTCCATCTTCTTATCCTGCATGAACAAGGTGATTTGGATGTTCCTTAGCTCCTTTTTCAGATTTGGTATCCCTTGGGATAATTCTGCCATTTCCATGGCTACTTGTTCCATAGCCTTGGCAAGCAGTCTCTTCATAACCCAGTAGACGTGAAGAGATTGTTTGTATAGTGTCATGCGACCACGCGTATTGCCCGGATCCGGGAGAAGATATTCCCAGTCCTCTAATTCCGACTCAGACTGACCCTGAATTGCCTCCTCTTCCAGCTGCTTGATAATCCTTCTGATGTTTGGATTGGTATTTTCGCAATAAGCCCTTTCAGCGAACTGCACTTTCCTGCCTATAGATTTCCTCACCCTCCTGACATTCCCTGTTACGCTGTCCTCTCTGATTCCTGCCGTTCCTCCTCTTCCTCTTCTTCCTTGCCCGCTTCTCCCTCCAGCTCCTCCTCTTCTCCTATATCCTCCCCTGCCTCGCCTTCTTCTCCCTCCTGCCGGACTTCCGCATTCCCTCCTTCCTCATGTTCCTGGTAGCCCCCTGCGTCATCTTTTCCTCTTTCCAGAACCTTGGCCCTTCCTAACCTTCCCGTCCTGCCGAAACTCTCACTCCCTGGTTCTCCTTTCTCTCTATCAGAGTCGAACATCTCAACGTCGTCCTCTGAATCATCATGGACTGAGAGAATTTCCTTCTCTGTATCCACCTCCATTATTCCTTTACCTTTTTCTTCTCGGTCCCCTCGGCCTTGGTTTCCTCCCTCTGTCTTACTCCTCGTCCATCTTCTTGAGGTCATTCTGCTCCCCTCAGCCATATTTTCCTTGCGCTCTGACTTCCTCCTCTGAATTACTGCTCTCTCTTCCAGATCCCTAATCGTCCTCCTTCTTCGTTCTGTGTTCGTCGTTGCTTTGCCAATTTTCCTCGTTCTTCTGCATGCACCTTTCCTGTTCCTTCGTTTCTGCCACCTCTTCTCGCTTATACCTCCCCTCCTCCTTCGCCTCTTGTGGACTGCCTCTCTTTTCATCTTTCTACCCATTTTCTCCATGCTATCATGTCTCTGTCTAGTCCCTGACACCCTGACAAATCTCCCCTCCTCCATCGGTATTCTACCATCTCCTCGCCTTGAGATGATATCCCTTACCACGATCCACTTGTCCTTGCTCATCATGACCTGATCACCGCCTGCTCGGTCCTGCTTGCTAACCTGCCGAGCATTTATTATCCTGTGCGCTGTCGTTCTCATCCCGATCGGGAGTTATAATATACAAATATAATAATTATTATAATAATATTATTATTTATGATAATTAATAACTATACAAATAATAGCAACTATGTTCTTATATATTTATATATTTATGATTATTATATGAATTTTATTATAATAATATAAAACCTATGATTAATACTATAAACCCGAGGAATTTATATCATAAACCTAATGGATTATAAACCTAAAGAATCTATATTAAACCCTATCAATAATATTATATGCTAAGAATTTGAACCCTTAGATTAATAAACCCAAGGGATTGATAATATAAACCCAAGGAACTAATAACAACAAGGGATTAATACTAAAAACCTAAAAAACCTAAGGGATTAATAGTATAACCCAAGGTATATAAAACTAATGTAGGGATACCCCACACATACCCACAATATGCATAACAATGCATAAACACATTAGTCCTAGGTATTTAACTCTCAAAGGAGTCAAAACATCACCCACAAATGGTTAAGGCCTTGTTTTATCAGCTCCTTTATATCAGAACTCAATCACCCAGCTAAAACCTCCTATCAATACTTTAATCAACCTTTGAGCCTTCATATAATACTTTATTGAAGTCTTTCATTAAACCTTCCTATCGACGCCTTAAAACCCTTCATAACCTTTGTTTATGACTCTTAACCCCATATATATATCATTTTCCTTTATGAACCATTTGTTATATATAATCAACACATGAAAACCCTTTATCGTCACCATTTCCCTTATAACCCATTTACAAAGGAAAATACATTCAAACCATACATTTTCCGCTTTTGGTACAGTATTGGCACACTTAACAAGGATCGCCTTTATTGCTATTGCAACTTTCCACTCCCATGGTCATTTTAACACATGAATACATCTCCTCCGATATGTGATTAACATAATGGACATCAATTCATATAATCCGCGCTTAATAAATCTTCGGGTCCACTCTTATCGCATACCGAATACTCTTTACCCTGATCAAAATACACTATCGGCGGTTATTCCATGAAAAATACGCTGACAAGCAAAATGCATTATTGGTGAGGTTATTCCATAAGAAATGGAATAACACTATCAACACTTTACTATTGTGATTCCATTTGACTTGCCGATGCGATTACCGATCAAATCTGGGCCATTGATCTGGACTCTCGATCTGATGGTCCATGATGCATCACATTATCACAATCGGTCTTTTCAATGGTCAGACCCCATTCACTCCAAAGCACCGATTCGACCAAAATTCCAGACCTGATAAGGGTATAGGGAAACTTTTATAAGTTTTCAAGTCCGTTTTATGGATCCGCTAAGTGTTTTTGCATGATTTCTTAGTGTAAACTGGAATTCTTTACCTTTGATGGATTCTTGTCTACACTAAAAAATCACGCAAAAACCCTTAGCGGATCCGTAAAGCGCACTTGAAAGCTTATAAAAGTTGCCCTATACCCTTATCGAGTCTAGAAGTTTGGTCGGATCGGTGCTTTCGAGTGAATGGGGTCCGACCATTGAAAAGACCAATTGCGATGATGCGATGCATCGTGGACTGTTGGATTGAGAGTCTAGATCGATGGTCCAGATGCAATCAGCGATCGCATATTGGGGAGGTCAAGGACTAACAGTTTATGAATGTTGTGATAGCACGATGTGGCAGAACGCCAATACGCCGATAGCGATAAATCAACGATTGGAGGAATCAAAGTCGAGTGTTGGCAATCAGAGCTGTGGAAAATGTTATGCTCCTATACCAATAGGTGTCATATTTCATGATTGACTGATGAAATGCCAAATATGTTCATCCTTTCCATGCTACAAAGGTTCCATATTTTCAAAAAATCAAAAATTAAAAAATGAAAAGAGGGTGTGCCCTAAAAGAAAAATCAAAGGGCAAAAAGAATGAATTGGTCAAAAAGAAAGAAAATGAACCCCAAAGGAAAGACCAGGAAAGTGTGCTAGCCCAAAATGCCACTACTATCCTATTTTTTGCAAAGAAGTTCAATATGTGCAATCAGTGACTTCTGTCACAGTTGATGGATGGCCAAACAGCTTAATCTTGGCCAGTCCATGTTTAAATTTCTTGTTTTAGAGATAGAGAGTGAATTCTGTCCAAACAGTTCAAGCTTGGTAGATAAGTAGTTAGGCAGAGAAGCAAAGGAGCTCAACAGTTAAATCTGAGCCCCTGGAAGAAATAAGGGCAGACTTAGATAGGATTGCAGCTAAAAGAAAAGAAGAAAGTAAGGGTTTTCTAGTTCAAATGCACCCAAGGAAAAAGGAAGAAAAAATGTTAGGTGTATTAGGCTGGGTAGGCAGTTTTGATGTTGCTGAAGCAGGTTTGTGAGCAATTTTGTCCTTTGAAAATGATTTATCTCATGGATATCATAAGTGCCATGGCAAGGTGGCTGCAAAACAGTTGAAGCATGACTAATTTCCCTCCTCATTTCTCCAAGAACATTTACTAACATCCCCACAAGGACATTGGGATCTGCTCAGTGCTCCTAGTTCACTTCATTTCATGAAAAAGACTAAGTGAAACTCTGTTTCTACTTAGGACATTGAAGCCACATTTCTTGTGTAAAAAGGTTTTTCTTCCATTTTGCTAGGTTTTCCAAATTCATAACTTGGATACCTTTCACTCCCTTAAGCCTAAGTTCCACTTTTTGACTTAGTGCTTTGTTTGAATATATTTCTCATTTTAACATATTAATTCTATTATATAGTTCCTACATAGAATTCCCCCCCCCCCAACCATATAAAAACCCCAAGAAAACTAAATATCCCGCCCTCGGCTAAATATAGCCATATACCAATGTTTATGGGGTTAATGGCTCATCCGGGGCCATTAATAACCCTGCGTGCGCATAACAGGGGGTTTATTTAACATTTGGTTAAATAAATAACCAACCCACCCAACAAACCCAAAACAAATACACCACGAAACATTACAAATTCGTTAAATATTACGGTGGGACCCCGCACCATACTCCTCCGCCAACTCCATCCACTATCGACCGTCTGATTTGGGCTTTCCCATCGGATGACCCACAGCAATATCGGAACCCCTCCGATGGCCGAAGATTAGCGCTCGGGAAAATGGCGGTTTTGCTGCCATACAAGAAACACGTGGCGCTCGCCGGGTGTTATCGCGACCCCTCTGCCCAAAACAGCTTTTGTCCAAAAGCGGTGCGGGATAATACCATTTACTGCCCCCCGCTGACGTCGTCACCCACGTCATAACCCACGTCATCCGCCACTTCACCTCCGTGTCATTTTCCACGTCATCCGCCACGTCACCCGCCATACCCCGCTACACGACAAATATTACGTCATGCTGACGTCACCCGAAAAATGCGCCAAAAGCCCGCGAAGCCAAATTTTGTTAAAAAATCCCGTTAAACTGTCGTTTTCGCTCATTTCTATTCATTGTTATTACAAAGCCGTTGCATACAAATTTACGTCCAGGAGACTACAAGAGCTCCAGTCCGCCACCCGGCCTCCATAATCTGGCATCCTGCTCTGCAAATCATTGTCCAACCTGCCATTTACTCTCGTATGCATCCCAAAAACACAGGTATTTACTCAATTGCCTCCAAACCCTGTGTATTTCCGGTTTTTTCTCTAAGTTACATCTGTAAAACCAAAAATCACACAAATTCAGTCTATAGCTCTTGAAAAATACACCCCAACCATCCCTATTTTTTCCATTTTCTGCAAACAACCTATTTTGTCCATTTTTCCACAAAAAACCCGACTTCCACAGCTAAAAACACAGTGAGAAAACATGGAAACTCCTGCGCCTGTCGCCCTCAATATTGCGCCCCTCAATGCACCACACAAAGAATTGGAATGGTTGCCCCTTGCTGATAGAGATTTCCAGATTAATGACTTAATTGGTGACAAGCCTCACCTCCAAGCTTTTTGTGAAATTAGGAATAGCTACCGTAGCAATACCGATGTCTATGGAATTTGGGAGTCCAACATGCCCATGTACTACCTCCCCTCAATAAATGTGCTCCCTGATATCATCCACTTATGCTCTGCCAATTATGACCCCACTCAAAGAGCAGTTATGGCTCCATTCGGGATTGTCTTCTTTTACATTACACCTGAATCCATAAATGAGATGCTACACTTTAAGCCATCTCAGCCTCTGGCTCCTCTTTCCATGGGATTCTTGCTTGACCAAGGTGCCAAACTGCCCAATTCAAAGATAACCAAAATAGCTCAATTATTCATGAAACCAAATTGCCAGCCCCAGCAACCTCCTCCTTATCTGCATACTTGGTTCACTGAAGCAGGAAAATTCATTGTAGACATGGTTTCCTACATCTTGGGATTTAAAACCAGTGAGTATGTTGATGAGACTACCTTAGTTTTGTTGTCCATGTTTACTCCAGGACAGCCCCCTGCTGTCAAATATGATTATGCCACCTTCATAGCTGATAAGATCCATGAGCAATTCATGAGCCTGGACAGAGAAAGAGTGTTTAAATACACATCATACATATATCATCTGCTGCTGTACAATCAACCAGATAGTTTTCAAATTCCCCTTAGAAAATTGGATCTCAAAGAAGAGCGAAGGTCAGTAATCTTATGGACCTCAGTTTTCCACCATGTTAGTGACTCCCCTTATACTTATTGTGAATTCATTGACCTGTTCATACATCCAGCCTCTTCTTTATTGATGACAACTCCTCCTGCCAGACTCTCTGGTGAAATGCAGAAAATTTTACATCTCTCAAAAGGCTACAGTATAGGTGACTGGTACTTTTACCAGAATCACACTGAGATCAGGATATATGGCTGTGAGTTGTGCCCCTATAAATTGCCAAAATATGTGCCTATGAGACTGTTTGCCCTGGAATACTTTAGGCAATTTATTAGCTCAGATTTGACTCATTTCTATGCTGCCAAGAAAAAGGCACAGCTGAAAATAAGAAATCAATTAGGCCTGTTTGTCTTCAATAAAAGGGAACCCTTGGAAGAGGCTGACAAGATTTTAGGGGAGCAACTTAAGTTGAAACAAAGCTTTTATTGGGCACCATATGAACCCGATCATTTCATAAGTTATAGAAAAGTGAAAAACAAGCTAACAACATATGTTCACCACAAGATCCCTGAAATTTAACAGTATGCTAACCAACAAGAATGGGTAGAGGGCACATTAGTTGAAGAAATTACTAAGGAAGAAAAATTGGAAAAAGCCATGAAAGAGCTTGAAAAAATGCTTGACCTGGACTCTTTTGGAAAGGTATCCTTCACGCTGCCTCAGCGCACAGGAGGTGATACATCTTTTGCTGAGACTTCTCAGCAGCCCACACAAAAAGCCAGCACAAGGTCAGAAAAGGGCAAGGAGGTAATAGGTTCAGAGCAGGACATAATGATAGACCAACCAGCTACATCAAAGGAACAAGGCCAAGGGCAGGTTCCTCCAGCTCAGACAAAGGCCCCAGAAATCCCTGCACTACAAACTCCTCTAAATGAGGAAAGAGGCAAGAAAAGGGACAGGCAAGAAGACACACCGATCAACGGTTCTGAAGAGAAACCAGGGGAGAAAAGGCAGAGATTGAACCCCTTATCAGAGGAGGAGTTTATTCAAGAGACCATAGACAGTCTAAGGGAAGAAAGAGTAGTCAGTCAGGATACATCCCCGGTCACAGAAACATCGGCCAGTTCACACAGGCAGGAGATTGGAAGACAACATAGTGTGGAATTCTCTTCTGCCAGGCCACAAAGTAGGCAAGGCTCTGACATTAAGAAGACATTTACTAAAATAAAGGCAAAGAATGAGCCAATAAGAATTCAACTTTATAATCACCTACTGAAGATGGCCCCCACAAATCAACAAAGGTTAATGTCGGCATATGACATTCAAGAAGGAAATATGATTCTTAGTCACTTTAAGCCCAAGATGCAGCAACCACAGTCAGTTGTTGATTACATCAGGACCAATCTGGAAGTATTAGCCAAAGACATTCATCCAATGGACCAAATTGAGTTGCATAAACAAACTGGAGAAATGGTATACTCCACACTGGCAGATAAGGCATTCTTGGCCCACAAATTGCAGAATTCATTAAATAATACCTTTGCCCAACTAGAGTTGGAAAAGGCTTCCTCTTTACCCAAGGATAACAGGATAAAATCCTTGGAAGAAATTATCATTGAGCTGGGACATGATCCCAAGGATGCCAAAGGCTTTAAAGAATTAATGAAAAAGAAGGAAGAAGACATTGCAACTCTCAGGAAACAGGTCAAGCTGCCCATTACTATGCATCCCCAAACCACAGAGATTGTTGAGCAAAAATCACAGGAAGATACGATGGACTTGCTAATGAAAATGAATGAGAGATTGGAAAAAAAAGAGCAGGCATTGGAGAAAGCACTACAGGAAAAGCAGGGAATGTCGACCTCCCAGCCATCTCAAATAGCTCCAATAGTTACAAGTGCTCCTCCGCCAGTTACAACAACAGTCCCTCTTACTGTCCCGACATCAACAGCACTAAGTACTTCAGCAACAACAACAACAGGTAGCAGCACTACTATGACCACTGAGGAATTGATAAAGGCTATGGAAGATCTAAGACTCCAAGTATCAGAATTAAAAGATGCTAAAGAGAAATTGGCCAAGTTGGAAATAAGTTATGACAAATCTAAAATGACTGTGGCAGAAAAAACAAGGGAGGTAAAAGCATTAGAGAATAAAGTAAAGGCATTGGAAAAGGACCTCTCTTTAGACAAGCCTCTGGGAGAAATCAGGGGCATTTTGTGGGCTAACATCAGTGAATCAATTAGTAATGAATGGAAATCAATACAGATAATTCATGAGCAGATTGATTTGGTAACAGCAGCTCAAGTAGAAATTCAAAAGGCCAGGGATTTATTAGGACACATGCCCGAACAGGCCAATAGGCTAATACAGTTTTTGAACACCCACACCAAGGAAGAGCTGGCAGCACTGGATATCAGGGACAGGACAAGCACCATCCTAACAATTAAAAGAGTTCTGACTATGAGGAACTTCATACAAAATCTGGAGAGGAAGTGCCAGGACATGCAAATGGAGATAAATGCTTTCACACAGAAGTTTACAGCTTTGGAGGAAAAGGGTCTGCCCAGTTTATTAACCAATGACTATAGACTGATGACACATGCAGACTATACTCACAGGTTGAATACATATGTGGATAATCAAGTCACAGCATCATCAAGTTCTGCAGGAGAGAAGGCACTCCCATCTGGACAAAGCCTGTATGACAATTTAGAAAATCTGTTTTTTATTGAGCATGAAGTGAGGCATATTTTCACAGTCCAGCCTACTTTCTTCAGGTACACGGATGCTGATGAAACTCTAATAAAAATGCACAGACACCAATTACCAGATGACCAGTGGTGGCAGAGTATGCTGGAAATTTTGTAGGCGGATTTCAAAGTTTTGTTTATTTTTCCCAGAACACAACAGATATCATAAAGTGGAGAAAAGAGCAGATAAAAATCGCGTTGGGCAATGGTCTATTAAAGCGCAATTAAAGCACCCAAGAAAGTAATGCCAGCAGCGCAGAATGTCATTAAAGTATCCTTTGGCCGACTCACTGAGCAAATAATCAATGCATCTCACCAACTGAGCGGCCAGCACAGCATCTCTTACTTCTGCATTCATTTCTCCCTGTTTTCAAGATCATTTACTTCTCTTATAGAGTAGGTGAAAGAAGTTATTGCAAGATATTATCTCTTTGAGATATTTTGTAAACATTTTTGTACAAATACCTCCCCAAGCTAAGTATTAGGGGTTGGTGATACCATTCTGGAACTGCGCTGTAACTTTGAGAACTCTTCTGAATAAAAGGTTGCTGGAATGCTTTGTTGTTGAACTCTCTGGTTGTGGAATTGATGGCAGAAGACTATGTTGCAGAATTCTCGAATTATTTCATGGATCAATAAGTCTTTTTAACTCATGTTTTACTGTTTCTGTGTTTTATATATCATTTATATATCATATTCTAAATTACAGAGAAAAAGAATAACTCAGAACTTACTTAACTGTACTCTGTGTTCAATCCCTATTATTTTTAAAAATGTTTTCTTCAAGACTAGCATAAGCAGGAATTCTTGATTGCTCCTGTTTCCCCTGGTTCTTACATCTTGAATATAGCTAAGGAATTCTTAACTGCTCCTTGGCAATGTTCATCCACTTTCCCTCTGTCAACCATTGGACTAATACTATAAACCCAACATTGGTAAACCCAAATGTAAATACTAGAAACACTAAATTAAACATGATTTATTTTGATGGTGAGACAATCCTTGTCACAATGCGACATTCAACCATGGTTGACCATGATTGATAATATAAACCTAAGGGAATAATAAACCCAAGGGATTAATATTATAAACCCAAATGAATAATAAACTGAAGTGATTAATTCTAAAACCCAAGGGGATTGTGAACCCAAGGTAATAATATTAAACGCAAGGGACTAATATTATAAACCCAACATTCATAAACCCAAAGATAAATATTACAAAGACCAAAATAGACATGATTTATTTTCATGGTGAGACAATATTTGTCAAAATGGGACATTCAACCATTGGACTAATATGGTAAACTCAAATATAAATATTACAAACACTAAAATAAACATGGTTTATTTTCACAGTGAGACAATCTTTGTCAAAATGTGACATTCAACCATTGGACTAATATTATAAACACAACATTGGTAAACCCAAATATAAATACTACAAACACTAAATTAAACATGATTTATTTTGATGGTTAGATAATCCTTGTCACAATGCGACATTCAAGCATGGTTGACCGTGATTGATAATATAAACCTAAGGGAATAATAAACCTAACAGATTGATACTATAAGCCCAAATGAATAATAAACCCAATGGAATAATACTAAAACCCCAAGGGATTGTGAACCCAAGGGAATAATATTAAACCCAAGGGACTAATATTATAAACCCAACATTCGTAGACCCAAATATAAATATTACAAAGACTAAAATAAACATGATTTATTTTCATGGTGAGACATGGATTAATACTAAAAGCATAAAAAAATCAAAGGATTAATATTGTAAACCCAAGGTATATAATCCCTAAGATAAATATCATAAACCCTAAAACAAGCATGGTTGATCATGTTGACCGTGATCGTTGTTCATATTGAGACAATATTTTTCAGAATGTGGCATTGGACCATGGTTGACCATGATTTTCATATAAAGAGAATCCTTGTCACAACGTGACGTTGGAGCATGGTTGACCATGGTTGATTTTCATATTGACAATCTGTGTCAGAGTGCGACGTTGGACCATGGTTAACCATAGTTGGCCATGGATGACCATGGTTGTGACAATGTGATGTTGTACTATGAGACATTCTTTTTCATACTGTAAGCATGACTATTGATGATCTTTGACTCAGATTTACCATGGTTGATTTTGATATTGAGGAAAGCTTTATCAGAATGTGACGTTAGAGCATGGTTGATAATGGTTGATGATGGTTGACGATGGATGATTTCGATATTGAGAGAATTTTTGTCACAATGTGATGTTTAACCATCGTTGATAATATAAACCTAAGCGAATAATAAACCCAAGGGATTGATATTATAAACCCAAGTGAATTATAAACCCAAGGGATTAATACTAAAACACCAAGGGGTTGTGAACCCAAGGGACTAATATTATAAACCGAGCATTCGTAAACCCAAATATAAATATTACAAAGACCAAAATAAACATGATTTAATTTCATGGTGAGACATGGATTAATACTAAAAGCATAAAAGAACCAAAGAATTAATATTGTAAACCCAAGGTATATAATCCCTAAGATAAATATCATAAACACTAAAACAAGCATGGTTGATCATGTTGACCATGATTGATGTTCATATTGACCCAATATTTTTCAGAATGTGGCATTGGACCATGGTTGACCATGATTTTCATATAAAGAGAATCCTTCTCACAACATGATGTTGGAGCATGCTTGACCATGGTTGATTTTCATATTGACAATCTATGCCAGAGTGCGATGTTGGACAATTGTTAACCATAGTTGGCCATGGATGACCATGGTTGTGACAATGTGACATTATACTATGAGACAATATTTGTGATACTGTAAGCATGACTATTGATGATCTTTGACCATGATTTACCATGGTTGATTTTGATATTGAGGTAATGTTTATCACAATGTGACATTATAGCAGGGTTGATAATGATTGACGATGGTTGACGATGGTTGATTTCGATATTGAGACAATTTTTGTCACAATGTGACATTTAACCATGGTTGAGCATGCCTGATTTTCATATTTACCATGTTTTACCATGATTGAAGGGAACATTGCTAAAGAGGGATGAGAACTATGTGCATTACTGAATAGAATTAGGGTAAGTGATGTTGTGTTTGTGTCGCTTAGGAGAATATAGGGTTGAGTGCTATTAGAGTTTGTGTTAACAACAAGAGAACAGAGAAGAGAACGAGAAAAAAGAGGTTTTGCATCATGCTTAGTAATAGTCATTACAGTGAATAGCAAGCTCCTCGTGGATGGTAAGGTGGTGCATAGATAATAGGAAGTCAATGCTTTTATCATAGTGGGTGCTAAGAAAATCTAAGAAGTGTGTTTCTGGTAAGCTAGTAAGTGTTTGGAAAATAGAAAATTGGTGCTTCTTACTAGTGAGTGCTATAAAAACACATAAGGGAGTTCGTGCCTTCAGCTAGTTGGTGCTAGCAAAATAATTTAATAGAGTTTGTGTTTCATGTGAGTGAGTTCTCATGAAACATGATGTAATCTAAGTAGCGGATTTATATTTGTATGATACTAAAACAATATTTGTGATTTTTCCATTCATTAGTTTCTACATTAATTCTCTGTGTTCATATGTGTATGTGCTCGTGATGTTGTTGTGATGTTCATGTATTGATTTTTGATGTTGTTTGCATAATTTGTTGATGGTTACACACATGAATGGTTTCCAGGTGAAAAAAGAAATGTAAATGGGAAGTCATTGTAGAATTATCCTAATACTGATTCATGCCCCTCTTTGTATTAATATTTTTTCCAACAAGGAAATGATTTGTAAACTCGTTCCTCAAGAGACGGAGATAATTGAGGATCAGGTTTGTTGTGAGAGACATGTACTCCTGAGCATCATGTCAATGTGGGGTGAGGGATTGGATTCCAAACTCTATCACTTTCTCCGTTCATGCTTCTCAAGATATATGCAGGCTACCAATATTTACTAGCATAAAAAAGTAGTTCTAGGTTGTGTCCTCACCCAAAATAACAACAAAAAACAGGAAACCAACATAATATTTTCATAAATGGGGAGAAACTTGAAGGGATTGTTCATAATCTAGACATAATTATCAAAAGTGTAATTAGCCTGTCTCACTCCTTCTAGGGGAATCACTCTCAGCACACTCCAAAGCCAACTAACCTAGATCAATAATCTTTATGCATCATTGGTCTTGGACGACAAATTTTATAATTCCCTCTGTTCATCCAAACTATGGCATGCCAATTCTTGTTACTTTCAGTTTATGTATAACTTTTTCTGTCTATAATATGCTCTATTTAGAAATACTGATTCACCCCTCCCACTATAAATATTTTTTCCAACAAAGAAATCACTCGTAAACTCGTTCATCAAGAAACCTAGATAATTGAGGATGAGACCTCTTATGAGAGGCATTGTACTCCCAAGCATCATGTCAACATGGGCCCTAAATATTGGATTCCAAACATTATCACTTTCACCCATTCATGCTTCTCAAGGTATATGCAGACTATCAATATTAACTAGTATAAAAAAAATACTTCTAGATTGTGTTTTCACCAACAATAGAAACACAAAAAAAAGAACATAAAATTTACATAAATAAAAGAAAAATTTGAAGAGATTATTCATAATCTAGGCATAATTATTAAAAAGGTAATAAACTTTGCTCACTCCTTCCGACGGAATCACTCTTAAGACACCCCAAAACGAAATAACCCATATCAATAAAAATTTACATAAATAAAAGAAAAATTTGAAGAGATTATTCATAATCTAGTGATAATTATTAAAAAGGGAATAAACTTTGCTCACTCCTTTTAAGGAATCACTCTTAGCACACTCCAAAACGAAATAACCCATATCAATAATCTTTATGCATCATTGGTCTTGGACAGTAAATTTCATAATTCCCTACTATGTTATGCCAATTCTGGTTAGTTTCCGGTTATATATAACTTTTAAAATCTATAATATGCTTTATTTAAAAGGGGTTTCTGTAACCTAAAGACTCTAAATCATAGCTGCTTTAGCGTAGGCGTGTTCATTCTGAATCAGCTTTGCGCTTTCCATGATGTAGTGTTGAAAAACGAAATGTTGCGACCATGACGGTGAGGATGGTTAAACTTTATTCTCCTTTTTTAAGACAGTGGAGATTTTCATCTCTACAAGGTTTCAGGGCAACTAAATTATAAAAATTTGATCTCCTATCAATTTTAGACTTCTCAAACTGCATTGTGCTATCCACAACGTGCCTGCCTTCCATGGCGGGACTTAATATTTTGAAAGAGAGAGTTCATTAGACGTGAGATGTTTGTGAAATATCTGGGAAAGCTTGTTCATGCTTTTTAATCCAATATTTCAGATTTGAAGGTGTTTTATGTATATTGATTTTTATGTGTGGTTCTTAACAATTTAATTTGTTCCTATGTTATGGTTATTTTAAAATATATATTTATTTTAGAATTGGTTTTCATAATTTTAATTTAAAATTTTAAAATATTTTTAATATTAATTATATAAATAAAATTAATATTTAATTAAAATAATTATATTTTTTTATATTTTAAATAAATAAATTAATATATGTATACAAAATTATAATTTTTGTATTAATTATATAAATAAAATTAATATTTAATTAAAATAATTATATTTTTTTATATTTTAAATAAATAAATTAATATATGTATATAAAATTATAAATTTTTAAACATGTGATATTATTAATAAACTATCATATAGACATTAATAATGTAAAGTAAAATAATAATGTAACGAAAAATATTTATAAATTAAAACTTATGGTTGAGAATTTTATGTTCGACCATGAATGCTTTAGTAAACGAACACCGTTAATCAACAAAGTTTAAAGCATAACTTTTCGCAAAAACAAAAATGCACACACCATCAATGATCAAATGTATTTTTGACGTATAAAAACGTCGATCACATATACTCCCCCACGTTTAAAAGAGTCAATGGCCGCCATTTCTTGTCCAAAATTCAACCATTGTCCAGATTTTGAAAATGACAATTATTTTCTGTCTATAATTCAATCAAGGTCACCTTCCTTGCATTAACTGATGTGAGACATCATGGCACGTACTTCCTGACGTTTAAAAGAGTTAATGACAGTCATTTCCGGTTCAAATTTCAAGCACGGTTTTATTCCAAGGGATTGTAAACTCAAGGGAATAGTATTAAATCCTAGGGATTAATATTATAAACCCAATATTTGTAAACCCAAATATAAATATTACAAAGAATAAAATTAACATGATTTATTTTCATAGTGAGACACGGATTAATACTAAAAGCATAAAAAAACCAAAGGATTAATATTGTAAACCCAAGGTATATAATCTCTAAGATAAATATCATAAACACTAAAACAAGCATGGTTGATCATGTTGACCATGATTGATGTTCATATTGACACAATATTTTTCAGAATGTGGCATTGGACCATGGTTGACTATGATTTTCATATAAAAAGAATCCTTGTCACAACGCGACGTTGGAGCATGCTTGACCATGGTTGATTTTCATATTGACAATCTGTGCCAGAGTGCGACGTTGGACCATGGTTAACCATAGTTGGCCATGGATGACCATGGTTGTGACAATGTGACATTGTACTATGAGACAATCTTTGTCATACTGTAAGCATGACCATTGATGATCTTTGACCATGATTTACAATGGTTGATTTTGATATTGAGGTAATGTTTATCACAATGTGACATTAGAGCATGGTTTATAACAGTTGACGATGGCTGATTTTGATATTGAGACAATTTTTGTCACAATGTGACGTTTAACCATGGTTGAGCATGCCTTTTTTTCATATTTACCATGTTTTACCATGATTGAAGGGATAATAAACCCAAGGGATTGATATTATAAACCCAAATGAATAATAAACCCAAGGGATTAATACTAAAACCCCAAGGGATTGTGAACCCAAGGGAATAATATTAAACCTAAAGGACTAATATTATAAACCCAACATTCGTAAACTCAAATATAAATATTACAAAGACTAAAATAAACATGATTTATTTTCACGGTGAGACATGGATTAATACTAAAAGCATAAAAAAACCAGAGGATTGATATTGTAAACCCAAGGTATATAATCCCTATGATAAATATCATAAACCCTAAAAAAAGCATGGTTGATCATGTTGACCATGATTGATGTTCATATTGAGATAATGTTTTTCAAAATGTGGCATTGGACCATGCTTGACCATGATTTTCATATAAAGAGAATCCTTGTCACAATGTGACGTTGGAGCATGGTTGACCATGGTTGATTTTCATATTCACAATCTTTGTTAGAGTGCGACGTTCGACCATGGTTAACCATAGCTGGCCATGGATGACCATGGTTGTGACAATGTGACATTGTACTATGAGAAAATCTTTATCATATTATAAGCATGACTATTGATGATCTTTCACCATGATTTACCATGGTTGATTTTGATATTGAGGAAATATTTATCATAATGTGAAATTAGAGCATGGTTGATAATGGTTGACTATGGTTGATAATGGCTGATTTCGATATTGAGACAATTTTTATCACATTGTGACATTTAACCATGGTTGATCATGCTTGATTTTCATATCTACCATGTTTTACCATGATTGATTTTCATTTTGAGACAATCTTTGTCACAATGCAACATTTGACCATGGTTGAACATGATTGGCTATGATTGAATATGGTTGGAAATGATTGATTTTCATATTGAGACAATCATTGTTATAATGTGGCATTGGTCCATGGTTCACCATAAATGACAATGCTTGGCAATGGTTGATTTTCATATCGAGACAACCTTTGTCACAATGTGCCATTGGGCCATGGTTGACCACGATTGACCATAATTGACCATGATTATAAACCTAATGGATTTATATTAAATCCTAGGATTAATATTATAAACCATATGAATAATATTATACCCTAGGAATATGGACCCTTAGATTAATAAACCCAAGGGATTAATATTATAAACCCTAGTGAGTAATAAACAAACGAATTAATACTAAAAACCGGGGTGATTATAGACCCAAGGGAATAATGTCAAATCTAAGGGCATAATATTATATACCCTAGGTATATAAATCGTTAGATAAATATTATAAAGCAAAAAATAAACATGGTTGACCGTTGTTGACTATGGTTGATTTTCATATTGACACAATCTTTGTCACAATGTGACGTTCGACCATGGTTATTCGTGATTTATTTTCATATTGAGACAATCTTTGTCAGAATGCAACGTGAGACTATGGTTGACCATGGTTTATTTTTCATATTGAAACAATATTTGTCACAATTGACATTGGACCATGGTTGACCATGGATGGCTATTGTTGTTGAACCAAGAGACAATCTTCGTTACAATGTGACCATGACTATTGACCATGGTTGACCATGATGGATCAGAGTTGATTTTCATATTGATAAAATATTTTTCATAATGATACATTGTACCATGTTTGACCATGATTGACCATGGTTGACCATGGTCGACGATGGTTGACCATGGTCGACGATGGTTGACCATAGTTTATTTTCATATTGTGACAATCTTTGTCACAATGTGATGTTGGACCATAGTTGACCATGATTGATTTTCATATTGAGACAATCTTTTTCACAATGTGATATTTGAATGAATATTATAAAGCCTAAAATAAACATGGTTAACCATCATTGACCATGGTTGATTTTCATATTGACATAAATATTAATAATACTAAAAGTAGTATTAATATTCATATATTTATATTATATATTATAATCTATAATGAATTTTCATATTAATATTAATATTCGTAAATAATATTAAAACTAAATATTAAATTTTATTTATATTTAATGTTGTTAATGTGAATTATATTAATACTAAAATGTATTAATTAATATTAATACGAAAATATAATAATAATAATAATGATGAAGAATATTGTAAATTAAAACTTATTAATAGTATTTTTCATACCAAATGTTTTTAATATTTTTCATAAATATTAATATTAATATTAGTTATAATATTAATGTCGAAAGAAAACACTGTGCCTATGGCCCACAAACAGTTCCAAATATAACCAAAAGATCGATTAACCATTCGATCAACCATCAACGAATCCAATGGATAAAAGGTAATCTCGATTAGCCATGATGGTAACCCTTTAACATTTTAAACTGACCCGAAATGAAGATTTTCTAGCTCTCTAAACTTTTTTGGGTCCGATATCGAAGATAACCCTCGAGCTTTTTAATTGTCTGAAATCCTTTGGAGTCACGAGATCCCAAAAAGCTTTATCAACTCATCTGGATGATAACTGTTCATACGAACCCGAAACAAAAATAAAGCAATGCTAAAAGGGATTTCGGGTCCATTTGGTAAATTAACGCTCTTGTTGTTTAGCACCCGAAATCCTTAAGATGCCTATGATAACTCCAACCTGCCCACTTTTTAAGTGATCAGACGACAACACAAATCTAAAGGTTAGATGCATTGTTTTAGTTATAATATTAATGTCATTAATAATATTAATATTATTAATTAAATGTCATTAATATCAATAATTAACATTAAAATTAATATATGTAAATATTAACATTATTAAAAGTAATATTCATATACATATTAATCAATATTAATAATAATGAATATTCAAATTAATATTAACTATTCATATTAAAATTAAATTTAATATCAAATTTTTTTAATATTATCGTTAATACTAAAAGTTGTTAATATTATTTATAATAGTAATGTTAATGTTACTAATACTATCAATACTAATAATTAAAACTAAAATTATAATTAAATTAAAATTCCTATTAATAATTAACCATTTTAGTAATGTGATTTAAATGTTATTAATTTTATATATTTAAATTAATTATCTTATAATTAAAACTAAAATTATAATTAAATTAAAATTCCTATTAATAATTAACCATTTTAGTAATGTGATTTAAATGTTATTAATTTTATATATTTAAATTAATTATCTTATATTTATTTACTATAGTAATATTATTAAATTTGTAATTGTGAACAACAATTTTATGAAAATATTATTATTTTTTATATTATGATTAAGTTTTTATTGTTATTATTGATTGTTGACTAAAATTTTTGATATTAATATCAATATTAATAAATGTAAATTAAATTTAATATTAAAAGTTCAATATAACTCAATATTATAAGTTTTAATATTGAAAGCATGCAATATTGAAAAATTCGTTAAATTTGGAGTTCATTAAATTTAGGAGAGTCATTTAAAGGCAAGTAAATTGAGTTCTAATTATAAATTATATTTGGGAAAAGTAATATATATTATCATAAAGACATGATAATACATTAAGGGAAAAACATCAATACAATATTATTGTGCAAAGCTATACAAGTATGATATAATTTACAAATTTAATATAATAAAAAATAAATTTAAGGAAGAAGGAAGATAGCTTGCATAACACTTGTTCAACCTTTTGAAAGTGATTTGACTAAGGGGTGTTTGATATGATAATTAAATAATTTGATTAGAGCAAATCCAAAAGGTAAGAGTGCCACGCTCAAGATGAATGAGAAAGTGGAGGTGCAAGTTTAGTGTAGAGTGAAAGTGAGTGACAAAATGTGCACTGCACTACAAGGAATATCCGCATAAGAAGAAGTTAGTGATTTGTAATGTAGTGTGAGAGACTTTTGCAATGATGTATGAAAGTGGTTTAAAGTATGAACATTTTGCATTGAAGTGGGAATTTGGTGAGTAGAACAAATATGGAACCAAGATGATGAACTTTTTTTAGTAATTCACCCGGAAGGCTGCGGATGTCATAGGCCTGCCAACTGATCTTCACCTTACATGGAACTTATTCTTGGCTGCTCTAAGGGACAGTGGAATCACTTGCGGTGGCTCCCCCGTTCAACTTTCCTGGTTCTCAAATGGCTCGGCAGAACCTACAGCAAAAGACATTTACTCTACTCTCATATGCTCACAGATTACAATACCTCCACCTATCTTCCCAACTGTTTTCTGGAAAACAGGATGCCCTCCCAGAATGATCCTGTTTGCATCGCTGGTTTTTAATAACCGTAATCTCTCCTGGGACAATCTTCGGAAAAGACGCTGGCATGGCCTCAGCAGATGCTCTATGTGCGAGACTGAAGAAGAGACAAACTTACATATGTTCTTTCAGTGTAATACTACTCAGAAAATCTGGTATGAACTCGCCATTTCTTTTGATTTTCCTTACAATGTTTTTGACTCTGTTCATGCAGCCTTCAAATGGTGGTGCTCTCAATGCGTGAAAAGGCGCCCCATCCTCATTATCACCTTATGGCTTGCCTGGAAGTGGCGGAATCAAAAAATCTTCAGAGATTCAAAGGTCCCTTTCTCAGACATCATGCAAAGTATTTGCTCCTGTTTTGATGCTATAACAGGTTCATAGGCATCATCTGCCTTATCTCTGTTTTATGTCTAAATATGCTCATCTTTTATGGAACTTATATCTGTAAACACTCTCAGATTTTATCTGCCATATGTCTCCTCGTCAGTTCTTCCTGATATGAACTGCCAATGTTACAATGTAGATCTTTATATTGACTTAATATAAAACTATCGTGCTTTTCTTTTTAGAAAAAAAAAAATGATAATTAAATACGTAATTTTGAATATGATAATTTTTCTAAGAAAATAACCGTAAAAAAATAAAAAAAATGTTGAAAATTTCTTTGAGAACTGGAATGAACCAAACTCAATGACCTAATTCCTTAAATAAATGATGAAATTACCTCGTTAATACACACCTATTATTTTATAGCTTGGGCTGTCAAAGAAGACTGAGCAGATCTTAATTGAAAAATATTTGAAACCTTCAGATACTATAAAATTAAGCTGCTTCCTCCCCAGAAAAAAGTTCCTCGTTCTCTCAAACAACGTGCCTCTTACCAAGTTCCAAATCGTACCATGTTTACCTATTCAAGAATTATTGACTTGGAATCAACCATCACTATACAACATCGAAAGCCTTTTTAAAGTCCAGGAATCAAAAATTACATGAGTTTTCTCGTCAGTTTAATAGAGGTAGGCTTATTGAATCGAAGAAGGTAAGCATAGATCGTAGAGTCATTACCAAGATTCAGAAAACAGTCCTGTTAAGATACGATCTTTATGGGGATACACAAATTTGATACAACGCAACAAAAACTACATTTTCAATTACCAAGACAGCACACAAATCTGAAACACAGCTTTCAGTAACTAAGAATGGAACTTTGTTTCTGAAGCTTTCTTCCAACATAGCGCACTTCTTATTGAAACAACCCTCTTCTTGTACATCGCTCAGTACGCTCTAGCAGAATCGATCAGTCAAATCAACATTAAAATAAAACTCAATCCGTTGGAGAAGATCCTTGTAATGTCTCCACACACGTAATTTTTTTTTACACATATATAATTAAAATTTGCGGATTAACATTTAATAAAATCCTTATTGCTATGAATCTCCCAAAGATTTATTAACTCATTGCACCGCCTACATTAACATCGTACTGCTTGCATTTGATGCATCATAAACCTGATGCAAGAACACTCCACGCGGCGCTTGCTACCGAGCTGAGCCCGGACTTTTCTTGTGCCACCCGGTGATGAATCTTATCCGTTTTTCAAGGAAATTAATTGTTGCCTGGCCCCGTGCTGTACGAGGCCTGCAGGCACGTCCTACCATCTGCTCTACATGGTAAATCTCGCTGAATCGACGGAGGGGCGTTACCTCAGTCAATCCGACGGTGAATGGATGTAGCATATTCGCGGCTTACCAACCTATTCTGCAGCTGGCCTCGAAATCGGCTCATTTGGGTTAGTCGTTCTTCCCACCTGGAGGGTTTGTTTAGTTTTCTCTGTCCGCGCTTGTCCCGGAGGCGACTTGCAGACTCTGAACAGCTACCCGCGATTAGTACAAAGCTCCTCAGGTAAGAGCGAACAGGGTTATGAATTTTCTGCTGCCTTTGTTATATAATTCTTTTACCTTTGTTCTGTGTTTTTTTAAGCTTCTGATGTCATTCGTATAATGCAGCTACAGGCTTCGGTTATGAGTCGGCCAGCAAAACTACTAAAGAAAACATTGCCGCACTCACTCCCGCTGGGGATTTCTACAGGTAAGTTATGATAAGTTAAGTTAATTCTCTTATGCAGATATCACTGACTGCCGCATGCCTAGTACCTACCTGAGTTTATTTGTTTGTCTATCCTTTTGTTATTTCAGGCGGGGCGCCATCCCTAGCTCGGTGGCTAGCTTGGACTAGGCACAAACCCCATTTCTGCGATTTCCATTCCCAGGTACGGGAGTTTCTCTGGCTACAGCTTTTGCTGGCCAGCGCAACAGCTCTTTTGTTACAAGAAATTTCAGGGTTATCCATTTCCTGGTAAATGTTAATAGGCATGGTTTAGGAGCGGCTTCGCACTGTATTTATTGTGCGAATAATGCCTGTTTTTACTAGGCCGACTATAGTTCTCGGCTCGTCTTATATGTATGTGAATACTCTTATTGTATGGGCATAAGCGCTCCCTGCTCATTCGCTCATTCGCGACATTTGTAAATATATGGAGTATATTTCATTTTACATACGGCCAATTGAAAGATAGATATCTTGTTTTTTCTCAGGATTACTGCTTCATTTGTCTGTCGTTTTTCATTGGATAGATTTTATGAAAACTTAATGTTAATCATGTCAAGGAAAGTACCATTACACGGCTTCCTGTTAGAGGTTTTCCCTTCAGTGTTTTAATTTTATGAATTGTGGCTTTCCATCAAATGGTTTTGGAAATTTCTGGCTTTCTATTTGGATAATATTTATTTACATGGCTCAATGGTTACAATTCTCACCACGGCAATGCATGTGTCATGTCTTCCTTTTTCTGTTTAAGAGGATTTGACCCATTACCATACATGCCTGAAACCCTTTTACCCCATGGTCCCAAGTCCCGACGTACTGCGGCGGTGATAGGGCAGATTGTAAGTTCCTTCAAGCTTACAACCCTTCCCACCCTTGCCGGCTTCCTGGGGCAGATTTGCGGGTTAGGCATGTGAAATTCCTACGCTAAGACAATTAAGTTCCCACACTGAGGTAATACCCTCAGGTAAATCTTGATAACACTTGGAACGAAAGAAAACCTGAATTTTCCACTCTAGATCTTCCTCAGCGCGCTGTCATAGATTGTTTCTGTTTACTGCTTGCATGAGGAAATTTGCTCTCTTGGCCGACACCCTAGTTTTGATTTATTAGGTATGTTTTCTGGTTATATATATATATATATTACATCAGAACCAATATGCAGACGGAAATACTAATTACAATACAGATGCAAGTTTTATTTTTTATTTTTTATTTTTTTTCGTTGGTTTACGGCAAATAGATATGCTGTCTTATCCACCCACAGCTAGTATCCCGTACTTACTAGCCTACATTTTGTTTATTGTTCTGAGAAAAGTTTACTTATACTGTTATGGTTAGCTTTACAGGATATATCTTGCCTTTGTACGGTCTTCCCTCCTATACCAGCTAACAAGATTAATATTCTTTAGCAAAATAACAAACTTCTCATCTGTGCTCCCTTACACTTTCAGCGAAATTTTCTACAACAAACAGTGCTTTTAACATTCCCGACTCTTTAAATTTTAGGACAGAAGCGCATACATGTGTTGTCTGTCGTAGATGCCCTTTCATCTCCTGCCTTTTAATACAGTCAACCTGCTTTTCTGCAGCTAGTCCTCCACCCGACCGTGAGACTGTCTTTCAAGACCAGTCCCCCCCAGCTTGCTCTAAGACAACAGTCTTAGCTAGTTGCAGCGCTCCGCGCTCTTACCATCTGATCCTCACCAGACGTGGTAAGCTACCCATTACCTCATTGCCTGTCCTCTACAACACAGTCCTCCCCTTTTTCCCCCTTTCCTATTCATGGAACCTATTCCACAGTTAGGGAGGGGAAAAAGTGGTTAGGGTTTTGCAACCGTTTCTTTATTATTTTTCTTTTGATATATATTAACTCTTTTAAGTTACATATCATCCCTGTTACTGGAAAATTATTCCACAATTCCAAAAAAAATAGATATTAATTAATTCATGCAACAGATCATAATCACCATCCTTTCATTTATGTTTTTTTTTAAACTGGGGTAATAATAAAAGAATATAGGGATATGACATCTCCCCCTCCTGAAACTAGACATTGTCCCGATGTCTTTCGGTTTTAAACAACCCTAGATAAGTCTGCTTCATAAATTCTTCATCCTCCCACGTGGCCTCTATTGGAAATAACACTGAGAGGGGGGCGAATCAGTATTATCAAACTCTTTTCAATATTCCCTCTAGATTTATAATTTAAATTATTCTTTAGATGTTGACCATTAATTTGAATGTCAGTACCATATAATAATGAACAGGAACAAGAAAAACAGACAATCACACCAAAGAACACCAGATATAAGGTGGAAACCCAATGTGGGTGAAAACCACCTGCTGCAATGTGTCTCTATCTTCTTTTAATTAGAAACTTCTTTTACAATGATTCTGTACTAGTGAAGTCCTTTACCAGTACACAGGCTGCAACCTGCAGAGAGCTACAACCCTCTCTCGTTTTCCAGTCTCTCCTGGAAGGGAGCTACAACCCCCTTAGCTCTTGTACTAGTTGAGCTACTAGTACGTAGGTGTTGACCTACTTCTTTTCTTCCAAGGACCACGTTTCATTAATTTTCAGACTGGATCCATGAACATCAAATAATCATCAAGTACATGTGAATCAACCAATCTCCTTTTACAATCAACTAATGAGCCTCTCGGAATGCAGTAACCAGACAAGCAATACCAGTAATTTAAAACCCAGAATTCAACAACAATAGACAAAAGGCAGCCAACAAATATTTCAAGAAAAGTCCGCAACTTCACTAATAGAAACCCGCGAATATCCGCAGTTCTTCTGTCTACCCTGCGTAAGCTCCGCACCTGCTTTGTCTACTTGACAGTGTACCTCCACACCTAATCTGTCTGCTGAACTGCGCACCTCCGCACCTACTCCGTTTACTAGACTGTTGATTTCTGCACGAGATCCGTCTGTTGAACTGCGCACCTCCGCACCTGCGACTTTTGTTGAATTGCGCACCTTCGCACCTGTGCCTTCTACTGGAGTGTGTACCTCCGCACCTGCTCTTATCGCTGAGCTGCGTACCACCACACCTGCGCTGTGGATTGCCTGCGGACCTCTGAATAGAGCCAAATTATCAATTCTCCAATGTGCCACAGACTGTCAGATCCACAGATCTGATCATGCGCCAAAGAGATCACGACCCCTCAATTGATCTGTCTTCTCATGCTCAGGTTCAACTCTAACTCACTAACCGATTATAATTATTTCAGATCTTGTTCCTCTTAAGATATCCAACATATAAAAAGTGCTTAGCCAATTGATTTCCTTTCTTTTTTATAGGCAAACCCTTACTCAAACAATGTATTAAAACCATAGAAAGCCAATACAAGGGACCCAAAAACCGGGGTTCACTATTTTAGATGTAGTACCACGGACCAAAACCATAGGATCACACACATCGGACTAAATACCAAGGATCAATCATAAAAATTCCCACGTGCGCGTGCTTTTCTGCATTGGAGTGAGTGAATTTGACGCCCGCACCTTTTGTTTGGAGAACCTGCGTGTATGCCCGCACTTCTTGTTAGAGGCACTTGCGGGTCCACAACTTTTGTTAAGCGCATCTGCGAGTATCTCATTTTCTATCATTTTGAGAGCATGAACAGTGATTTGCCACTTGAGTGAGTTGCCATCAAGGACAACACCTGTGCCATAGCACCAAACCTGAGTCATAATGCCAACAATTTCCCCCTTTGGACTTGATGGCAACCCCAAGATCTTCAAAGTCATTCTCCCCCTTTGTCATCAAGGGCAAAGGGTTATGCTCCCCCTGAGAACATGCTGAAAACTCTGTTTTGCTGTGCTGATAGTGCTCCCCCTGACTGTAGACCAGATCTGCAAAAGAAATTTTCTTCAAGAAGAACCATAAACCACCATACACCAAATGACCTTCCTATCACCAAAAGATTCTACACATACATTCATCACCCAACCAAGTGGGGATCATCCTCCCAACCAAGTGGGGTTACATCAGAAATTTACATATGACAACCAAGTACATTACATCATTCATCCCGGACATAGGCCGTTACATGACCTTGACAATAGAAATATAAGACATAGAGACAAAACATTAGCAGCAATATTCAGATCAGCATCCATGTACTCCTTCTGTACAGGCTCCTCCAAGATCTTCTACAATAATGCCAACAATGCATTATTAGAAGAATATATGCTCCCCCTGAACCTATGCCAGTTGGTCTTTGACCAATCCATAAACCAACGAATGTACACGTATACCCCATATGAAACTCACGTACAACCAACAATCTCTGAAACAGATAAGATTCAACAGCAAGATGATGCATCAACTACCCCTAGCTTTTGCCTGAGGTATTCAAAGGTCCCCGTGGGCAGCGGTTTGGTGAGTATATCGGCAACTTGTTCCTTAGAGGGAACATACTCCAACTTGATCTTTTGTTCAAGCACTTGTTCCCAAAGAAAATGATACTTGATTGGAATGTGCTTGGTCTTTGAATGAATGACAGGATTATTTGAAATATTGATTGCACTTGTATTATCACAGAAGATGGAGATAGGTGGAGTACAAGTGATTCGCGTGTCTTGCAATGTTTGCATCATCCAAAGGAGTTGTGTGCAACAAGATGCAGCAGCTACATATTCTGCTTCTGCTGTAGACAATGCAATAGAGCTTTGTTTCTTGCTGAACCAATATACTAATCAAGGACCCATGAAGAATGCACCACCACTAGTGCTTTTCCTGTCATCCACGCTTCCGGCCCAATCTGCAGCTTGTATAAGCAGGAAGTGGGAGATCTGTATCTCTAGGATACCATAAGCCATAGTTTTGAGTTCGTTGAAGGTATTTGAATATTCTCTTAACTACCTGAAGATGAGTTTCCTTTGGATTTGCCTGAAATCTTCCAACAATTCCCATTGCATGCATGATGTCTGGTCGGGTACCTGTCAAATAAAGCAGACTTCCAATCATGGATCTATAGGTTGGTTGATGTACAGCTGCCGACTCATCATTCGTGCTGAGGCTGCATTCTGTCACCATAGGGGTACATACTGGCTTCGAATCCTCCATCCCATATTTCTTCAAGATCTGCTTGAGATACTTGGTTTGTGATAGAAAAATACCGTCTTTGTTTTGTTGGACTTGCAAACCAAGGAAATATGTGAGATCACCAAGCATGGATTCAAACTCCTTTTGCATCACGAAGGCAAACTTTTGACTCATGTCTTCTTCATTGCTACCACAGATGATTTCATCTACATACACAACAAGTATTAACAACTTTTCATTATCAACCTTTATATATAGATTGCTGTCAGATGATCCTTTTATAAAACCTTATTGATGAAGATATTTATCCAACTGATAATACCATGCCCTAGGAGCCTGTTTAAGACCATAGAGAGCCTTTTTGAGACTGCATACAAGATTTGGATCATTTCCAAGGATGAACCCATCTGGTTGTTCAATGTACACTTCTTCATTCAAGTCTCCATTCAAAAAGGCAGATTTTACGTTCCTCTAAAATGCTTTGAACTTTTGAAACCTAGAGAGAGCAAGAAACATTCTTATAGCCTTAAGTTTAGCAACTGGTGCAAAGGTTTCTTCAAAGTCTATGCCTTCTTGTTGCGCATATCCTTTACAAACAAGTCTTGCCTTGTTTCTAACCACATCTCCATTTTCATTTAGTTTATTTTTGAAAATCCACTTTGTCCCTATGACATTCTTATCTTTTGGTCTAGGAACCAATTCTCAAGTGTTATTCCTTTCAATCTGTTCAAGTTCTTCATCCATTGCCTTAACCCAACATTCATCTTTGCATGCCTCTCTTACATTTTGTGGTTCAGTCGAGAAAAGTAATGCCAAATAGCTTGAAGCTTCTACAATTGTTCTTCTTGTTTGTATGCATGCCTCCTTTTGCCCCAAAATTTGAGATTCTGGATGATTCTTTTGAACGTACCTGGATGGAGTCTTTTCTTCTATCCTTATCTATTCCTCTGGTGCCTCATGGGTTTCTTCTTCATTATGAATCTGATTTGATGTTGATGGATAGTCCTCATCATCTTCGAAGTCTTCAGATCTTACCTGCCTGGGAGTGTATTTTTTTTCATCTACCACTACATCAATGCTATCGACAATTCTTCCAAGCCTTTTATTGTAAGATTTGTAAGCTTTGCTGTGAGGAGAATAACCAAGGAGAATGCCTTCATCTGCTCTAGGTTCAAACTTGCCAAGATTTTCATCATTATTTTTAATATAGCATTTGCTTCCAAAGATTTTGAAATGTTTTACCAAAGGATTCTCACCATACCAGAGCTCATGAGGAGTTTGAGTGTTGTTCACCCGAATATTTGTCTTGTTGAGAATAACAACTGCAGCAAATGCGGCCTCACCCCAGAAGGTTGCGGGAGTTCCAGACTCATCAAGCATAGCTCGAGCCATTTGTTGAACCGTTCTGTTCATCCTTTCCACCACTCTATTTTGCTGTGGAGTCCTAGCTGTAGAGAATTCCCTTCTTATTCCATGTTCTTCACAAACGTCGAAAAATTCATTCGAGGTAAACTCCCCACCTCTATCAGACTTTAGGCATTTGATTTTGTGATCTGATTCGTTTTCCACCAAGGCTTTGAACAATTTGAACTTTTCAAAGGCTTCATCTTTGTGCTTCATAAGTCCTATCCAATACATCCTGGAAAAGTCGTCAATGAATAATATGAAATATTCTTCTCCTCGAGGTGATCTTTTCCTAGATGGGCCACATACATCAGTATGGACAAGTTCAAGTGGCCTACTAGCTGATCCTTCCTTCTCAAGGAAGTTAGTTCTGGTTTGCTTACCAAACTGACATGATTTGCAAATTGTATTGTCTGGTATTTTGATGTCTGGAAGACCACGAACTGCCTAGTATTTACATGCTTTCCTTATCTGTGGGAAGCTAAGATGCCCCAATCTTCTGTGCTATAACCAATGTTCATCGTTCTTGCTTAGATAGCATTGATGTTGTCCTTCTTTGAATATGTATAAATTACTTGGAGTCCTTATGACTTTGATCACTGTTTTTCCTGTATCAAGATCACGAACACTACATCCATTTGATCGAAATATTACCTCCGTTCCTTGATCACACATCTGACTGACACTCAACAAATTATGCTTTAACCCATCAACATACATAACATTTTCTAGCTTTGACCTTTTCTTTCAACAGAACATAACCTTTACCTTTTATGAGTGTAGGGGTGTCATTTCCAAAAGAGACCTTCTTCTCCTTCTCTAAGGCACAATATGACAGGAGTTTTTCTTTATCACTCGTCATGTGTTTCGACCAGCCACTGTCAATGTACCATTGATTTTCTTTCCCTTCTGCATATAAAGCTATACCACATCTCTCTGGTTGTGGTTCCTTCATTCTCCATGTTTTGGCATATGAGGCTTGTTCCTTTGTTTGCCGAAACCTGCTCCTGCATTCAGAATCTTCATGACCGAAGTTGTTACAAATAGAACATTCAATTTCATTCTCAAGGGCAGAAAAGTTATTGTAGGTTCTTTTCGTGATCCCAGTCATACTTCTTTATTTTTGAGATTCTCTAGTCATGATTGTCCTATAGGCAACACATTGAGCTGCTTTGTGGCCAAAGTTATGAGAAGAGAAACATTGGCCATTGAAGAAACTCCTGTGATTATCAAATCTACTAGCCAAATGATTGTAGTTTCTATTGACATCCATTCTTGAGGTAGATTGAGAAGGTTTTACCTGAGGCTGGTTGTAGCTTCTGTTTGTCCTTAAAGTAGATTGCCCCCGATTTACCTGATAGTATTTGTTCATTCTTGAGGTAAACTGTCCCTGATTTACTTGATGATTAGGCCTTTGCTCGCTCCTCCTTGCTGCATCAAGATAACTTTTGGAGGTGGATGCTTGAGATGCTTCTTTATTATATCCCAGACCTGTCTTGATTAGTTGAGAACGTTGCACATTGATAATCTCATCTAGAGTTTCAGATCCTTTAACAAATTTAAGATTAAGAGCTTTTGTTTTCTCAATCTCTTTTCTAATACCAACAATTTCACATTCAAACTTTTCATGAAGTTTTTCTTTTTCAGCCAGTTGGAATTGCAGAGTATCAATAATCATATTTTTCTCTTCTAAACAAATTTTGAGTTTAGAAATCTCTTCATACAGACCTTCTTCATCTATAGCATCCATGAAATCATCATCTTCAAAAGCCATTAAGAGTCTATAATTGTTACCTTATTCATCTTTGTCACTATTTGAAAGTCCATCACTGTCTTCATGAGTGTAATAGCTTTTCTTATTTACATTTTGTTTCTTGTTTCATCTGACAGGTTCCTTACCTTTATCAAGCTTGTCTTTATGAGGACACTTTGCAGCATAGTGACCGACTCTTCCACAAGCAAAGCATTTGAAAGGTAATCTACCTCTGAATCTTCCAGCACCCCGTTGAAGGTTCTTGACAAATTTGATTCTTCGTCTTCTTCTGATAGATGTCCTGACTCGTAGTAATCTCTTTTGCCTGAAGCCTTGAATGCAGCTTCTCTCCTGTCTGATGGTCCTCCTTTCCTCATTTCGTAAGCGGTCAGAATTCCGTGCAGCTGTGACATAGTGAGGTTTCGTAGATTCTCCTTTTCTTCTATTGCAGAGACTTTAGATTCAAATTTAGGGGACAAGGATCTTAGAACCTTTTCAACCACAATAGCCTCCTTTACTTCTTCACCCAAATTTTTCATACAATTAACAATCTCATCTACACAAAGGAAATAGTTAGCCACACTTTCATCATTGTACATTCTGAGATTTTCATACTGAATTCTGAGGGTTTGAAGTTTTGCTTGTTTTACCTCTTCATCTCCTTCATAGCTCAGAACAATCTTGTCCCATATTTCTTTTGCGGATTTATACTGCATAACCTTGACGAATTCTGATTGAGATAGACATCCTAATAGAGTATTAACAGCGTTTGCATTTGTTTCATATTGCTTCTTACCTGCGGGATCTGTAGGTGTTGCTGATGGAAAAGTGTACCCTGTATCTATGATATCCCAAACTTCTGTACCAAGAGATTGAAGATAGGCAGTGACACTTACCTTACAATTTACGAAGTTTGTCCCATCAAAAATTGGTGGCCTCATCGATGCTTCTCTCTCGTAGTTGCTCATGATGGTAGATCTTCCTTCAAGCAATCAAGCTTCTTCTGAAGGACCTGCTTTGATACCAATTGTTGGAAATAAAACTGAGAGGGGGGGTGAATTAGTATTATCAAACTCTTTTCAATATTCCCTTTAGATTTATAATTTAAATTATTCTTCAGATTTTGACCATTAATTTGAATGTCAGTACCAGATAATAATGAACAGGAACAAGAAAAACAGACAATCACACCAAAGAACACCAGATATAAGGTGGAAACCCAATGTGGGTGAAAACCACCTGCTGCAATGTGTCTCTATCTTCTTTCAATTAGAAACTTATTTTACAATGATTTTGTACTGGTGCAGTCTTTTACCAGTACGCAGGGTGCAACCTGCAGAGAGCTACAACCCTCTCTCATTTTCCAGTCTCTCCTGGAAGGGAGCTACGACTCCCTTAGCTCTTGTATTAGCTGAGCTACTAGTACGTAGGTGCTGACCTACTTCTTTTATTCCAAGGACCACGTTTCATTAATTTTTAGACTGAATCCATGAACATCAATTAATCATCAAGTACATGTGAATCAACCAATCTCCTTTTACAATCAACTAATGAGCCTCTCAGAATGCAGTAACCAGACAAGCAATACCAGTAATCTAAACCCAGAATTCAGCAGCAATAGACAAAAGGCAGCCAACAAATATTTCAAGAAAAGTCTGCAACTTCACCAATAGAAACCTGCGAATATCCGCAGTTCTTCTTTGTCTACCCTGCGTAGCTCCGCACTTGCTCTGTCTACTTGACAACGTACCTTCGCACCTGATCTGTCTGCTGAACTGCGCACCTCTGCACCTACTCCGTTTACTGGACTGCTGATCTCCGCACGTGATCTGTTTGCTAAACTGCGCACCTCCGCACCTGCGGCTTTTGCTAAACTGCGCACCTCCGCACCTGCGCCTTCTACTAGACTGCGTACCTCCGCACCTGCTCTTGTCGCTGAGCTGCGTACCACCGCACCTGCGTTGTGGATCGCCTGCGGACCTCCGAATAGAGCCAAATTATCAGTCCTCCAATGTGCCACAGACTGTCAGATCCATAGATCTGATCATGCACCAAAGTGCTCTTGTCGCTGAGTTGCGTACCACCGCACCTGCGTTGTGGATCGCCTGCGGACCTCCGAATAGAGCCAAATTATCAGTCCTCCAATGTGCCACAGACTGTCAGATCCATAGATCTGATCATGCACCAAAGAGATCACGACCCCTCAATTGATCTGTCTTCTCATGCTCAGGTTCAACTCTAACTCACCAACCGATTATAATTATTTCATATCTTTTTCCTCTTAAGATATTCAACATATAAAAAGTGCTTAGCCAATTGATCTCCTTTCCTTTTTATAGGCAAGCCCTTACTCAAACCATGGATCAAATCCATAGAAAGCCAATACAAGGGACCCAAAAACCGGGGTTCACTATTTTAGATGTAGTACCATGGACCAAAACCAGAGGATCACACACGTCGGACTAAATACCAAGGATCAATCATAAAAATTCCCACGTGCGCGCGCTTTTCTGCATTGGAGTGAGTGAATTTGACACCCGCACCTTTTCTGCGGGTATGCCCGCACTTCTTGTTAGGGGCACCTGCGGGTCTGTAGCTTTTGTTAAGCGCACCTGCGGGTATCTCATTTTCTATTATTTTGAGAGCCTGAACAGTGATTTGCCACTTGAGTGAGTTGCCATCAAGGACAACACCTGTGCCATAGCACCAAACCTGAGTCATAATGCCAACAGCCTCATCAGACCTGAAGCGCTGCCACTGCACTTTAATTTGGGTAATATCCCGCTTCCGTAGCATGACCTCTCTCCGGTCGAGAATGCTCAGTGGTTCGACCCAGATTTCTCCTTCCGGTTCTACCTGCAACATGCAATATCCTAAGTCAGTTTTCCTTTTAAGAGGAAACATTTAAATTGATCTTTGGAGAAAATTCTCACCTGAATTTCCTGCCAATTAATTACATGTTTAGGATCATAAACATATTTCTTTAATACGGAGACATGAAAAACATTGTGAACGCGTATGTGACTAGGCAGAGTGAGTTGGTATGCCACTGGTCCAATTCTTGCTAAGATTTGGAATGGTCCACAGTATCGAGGTGCCAACTTAGAGCTCCCACTCCACTGTAGTGTGCTCTTCTTGGCTCGAATCCTCACATACACATGATCGCCGACCTGGTATTCCTTAAACCTCCTTTTCCGGTCAGCGAAGTTCTTTTCTCTGTCCTGATTTGCTTTCAGATTAGAGCGCACCTTTTTTACCAGTTCCTCCATTTCTTTAAGCATGTCAGGGCCTAATCTCAGTTTGTCTTCCGGTCCACTCCAAATTGAGGGGGTGCGGCACTTCCGCCCATACAATACTTCAAAAGGGCTCATCCCTAGTGATGTGTGGTAGCCATTACTATATGTGAACTCCACCAAATGAAGTAGTCTTCCCACTTGTTTGGTTGCTGCATCACAAAAGCTCTAAGCATATCTTCCACCACCTGATTCACTCGCTCAGTTTGTCCGTCGGTTTGAGGGTGATAGGCCGTGCTAAAGTTCAGCTGAGTTCTCAATTCTTCAAACAACGTCCTCCAAAAGGACGATGTAAATTTTACATCCCGATCTGAAATGATTATCTTAGGTAGCCCATGTAGCTTAAATATATTTTGCATGAACACATGAACGATCTGCACAGCTTTGTACATAGATTGCACAGATATAAAGTGTGCTGCCTTGCTTATGATGGAGTCATTGTTCTTCTTTGATTTAGGCAACCCTGTTTTGAAATCCATGGTAATGGTTTCCCACTTCCATTCCGGTATGGGTATTGGTTGTAACAGTCCCGTAGGATGTTGGTGTTCTTCTTTAATTTGCTGGCATTCTAGACATCGAGCCAAGTATCTGGCCACCTCTTTCTTCATTCCCGGCCAATAATACTCTTTCCGAAGTGCAGTGACCATATTTTGATATCCTGGGTGTTCAGCATAATGACTTCTATGGTATCGTCTAATATCAGACTTTTGATGTTGTTTTGATTGGGTACGTACAGCCTACCCTTATAATGCAAGTTCCCAACAACATCTAAAGCATAATCTGGTTGTTTTTCATTGTTGTTCGACAGTTGTACTTGCTGTTTTATCAGCTGATAAACAACATCTTGTTCGGCTGCCTTCTGGATCATCTCCCCGAAGGGGATTTTCCCTTCGCTGCAAGAAACCTCATATAAGCATTGCAACTTTCGACTTAATGCATCAGCCACCCGATTCTCCTTCCCTTTTAAATGCTTGATCTCAAAATCAAAACTGCTCAGAAAATCCACCCACCGAGCTTGTCTCGCATTTAGAGTGGGCTGATTGAAATAATTGGTCAGGCTATGATGGTCTGTCAATAACAGAAATTTCTTCCCCATAAGGTAATGTCGCCACATTTTCAGGGCGTGAATCACAGCAGCCAGCTCTAGATCGTAAGCAGAATATTTCTGCTCATGCTCTTTTAACTTTCTTGATTCATATGCTATCACCTTTCCTTCCTGCATTAACACACCTCCTACCCCTTCCTTGCTTGCGTCAGTACACACCACATACTCTTTACTGGGGTTGGCTATGCTTAGAATAGGTGCTGTGGTGAGTAGATATTTCAGTTGCTTGAAACTTCTTTGACATTCAGGAGTCCACCTGAAAGTTTTCCCTTTTTTCTGCAAGGATGTGATTGGATAAGCTACTCTTGAAAATCCCTCTACAAACCGTCGATAATAACCTGCTAGCCCCATGAAAGATCGGATATCCGCCACATCTTTGGGTACTGGCCACTCCATAATGGTCCTAATCTTTTCAGGATCCACGACAATCCCATCTTTAGTGATGATGTGGCCCAGATATTGTATCTGCTCCTTAAAGAATTCACATTTACTAAACTTGGCATATAATTGGTGTTCTCGGAGGGTTTGCAATACTATCCTGAGGTGCTCTTGATGCTCCTCTTTAGTCCGAGAGTAAATCAATATATCGTCAATAAAGATCAGCACAAACTTATCTAAATACCGATGAAACACACTATTCATCAAACACATAAAGGTGGCGGGAGCATTGGTCAACCTGAAGGGTAACACCACAAACTCATAGTGACCATACCGCGTTCTAAACGCTGTCTTAGCTATGTCTTCTTCTTTAATTCGGATTTGGTGATACCCGGATCGCAAATCAATCTTTGAGAAAATTGTTGCTCCCTTCACCTGGTCAAACAGCTCATCGATTCGGGGCAGAGGGTACTTGTTCTTGATTGTCAATTTGTTTAACTGGCGATAATCCATACACATGCGGAGAGTCCCGTCCTTTTTCTTCACAAACAATACTGGGGCTCCCCAAGGGGACACACTGGGGCGAATGTATTTTTTGTCCAGCAGCTCCTGTAATTGCATCTTCAGCTTTGTTAATTCTGGTACACTCATTCTGTAGGGTGCCCGAGAAACTGGGGCTGCCCCCGGCACCAGTTCTATTGTAAAATCTATGTCCCTTTTCGGTGGCAATCCCAGTATTTCCTCTGGAAATACATCGGCAAATTCCTGTATCACAGGAATATTCTCCAATGTAGCTGTTTTGTCTTTTGAGTTAGCGTATCCCACTTGAATGGCATAGATTTGAGACCCTTTCCGAATGAATTTTGCTAGCTGCGAGGTAGTTATGGGCCAAAGCTGCACTGACCGCTTAATCCCCTGCACCTCTTGTTTTATTCCCAGCTCATCCTTATAACTGATAGTCTTGGTCTTACAATTAATTATGGACCAGTGTTTTTCTAGCCAGTCCATACCAATCAGTATATCGTAAGAGCCAAGGGGAAGCACATTTAGATCCACTGTCATGGACTATCCTGCTATTTTTATTGGGCAGTTTTTGACCTTAGACATTACCGGCCTTTTTGCCCCTGTGGCCAGCTGAACTAGCCAGGGGGTCTTAAACTTAACAGGCTGTAGCTTACAATGTTCCACAATTCTAGGACTAATGTAACTTAACGTTGCACCAGGGTCTATTAAAATAGTTACAGCAAGGTCTAAGAGTTTACCTTCAAATTCCACCATGGTCGGCTGGTACTCCGCTTGGCGGTCTTCCAAAGCGGCATTGATCTTTGGTAGTGTTCGTTCTACATCGCCAACAGTACAAGCTTCATACACCTGGGAAACCTGTTCAGCTCCTTTTCGCTGGGGGGAGTTTTTCACGTAATGGGGCCCACCACAGCGCCAACATTGGACTGGGGGCCTTGTTGTCCCGTCGCTGTCTATTTTCCTAGTTCGTTCATTGGTTCTAGACTCACTGGGGGGCTGCAGTCGGAGTGTATTTTTCTGTGAATTTCTGCTGATTTGCCCCTTGGCGAATCCTTTGCTCCCTCCACCGCGATTACTTTTTGTGCTCCCAACGAATTTGCTGCCTTTCTTATCGACCCATTTCTTACCCTGGGCATCTCCTTTCTACTTGCTTTGCTGATAGCAAATTCGGGCCTTGCGAATAGCCTCATCCATCATCTTTGGGTTGTCAAATTCAATCCTTTCCCTCATACTTGACGGTAAGCTGCTAACAAACCTCTGTACTTTAGCTTTTTCTTCCCATATATAGGGCACATAACGAAGTAGGGAGGTAAAGCGAGTAATAAATTCGTCCATAGTCTGCTGCCCCAACCGCAGGTCATGGAATTCTCTTGCCTTCTCATCGTAGAAGCGTTCGGTCAGGTACCTTTCCTTAAAATATCTTTGAAAATTCTCCCAGGTGATATTTTGTTCACTTACACCCTTTACCATTTTAACCTCCTCCCACCACAGGGTGGCCTTTCCCTGTAATTGGAAGATGGCCAATCGCACCTTGAGGTTGTGGTCATAGTCATAAAGCTGGAAATATTGTTCATATTGATCAACCAGGCCTCCACTGCTTCCTCCTGTTCTCCATCAAAGTGTGGGGGCTTGATTTTACAGAATTCTCCCTGCAACTCAATCTGATGCCTTTTGGATGTTTGCTGTTCAGAGGCATTATCTGAACGTTCCTCCTCCCTTCCTTCTAATTCTTTGGGTTTTGTGTGGGGAATTCGTTCACCTGACATCCTTTGCTGTTCAAAATTGGGACTCAGTGGCTGCTGATTTTTGCTATCAGATAGGCTTTTTATGATTCTCTCCTGCTCCATAGTCAAGTGTGCATTATCTTCTCGTAATCGGGCCATCTCATTTTTCAGTTCTTGTACTATTTCCAAAATCTCCATATTGGTATTACGTGCTTCCTCACCCAGCTGAACCCATAACTCGGGATTGTTTCTGGAACCTGTTCCAGGCCCTTGACCCCCCCAAGTTTTTCCTTTTAGGAGGAAACATTTAAATTGATTCTTGGAGAAAATTCTCACCTGAATTTCCTGCCAATTAATTGCATGTTTAGGGTCATAAACATATTTCTTTAGTACGGAGACATGAAAAATGTTGTGAACGCGTATGTGACTAGGCAGAGTGAGTTGGTATGCCACTGGTCCAATTCTTGCTAAGATTTGGAATGGTCCACAGTACCGAGGTGCCAACTTAGAGCTCCCACTCCACTGTAGTGTTCTCTTCTTGGCTCGAATCCTCACATACACATGATCGCCGACCTGGTATTCCTTAAACCTCCTTTTCCGGTCAGCGAAGTTCTTTTGTCTGTCCTGATCTGCTTTCAGATTAGAGCGCACCTTTTTTACCAGTTCCTCCATTTCCTTAAGCATGTCAGGGCCTAATCTCAGTTTGTCTTCCGGTCCACTCCAGCTTGAGGGGGTGCGGCACTTCCGCCCATACAATACTTCAAAAGGGCTCATCCGCAGTGATGTGTGGTAGCCATTATTATATGCGAACTCCACCAAATGAAGATAGTCTTCCCACTTGTTTGGTTGCTGCATCACAAAAGCCCTCAACATATCTTCCACCACCTGATTCACCCGCTCAGTTTGCCCGTCGGTTTGAGGGTGATAGGCCGTGCTAAAGTTCAGCTGAGTTCCCAACTCTTCAAACAATGTCCTCCAAAAGACCGATGTAAATTTTACATCCCGATCTGAAATTATTATCTTAGGTAGCCCATGTAGCTTAAATATATTTTGCATGAACACATGAGCGATCTGCACAGCTCTGTACGTAGATTGCACAGGTATAAAGTGTGCTGCTTTGCTTATGATGGAGTCATTGTTCTTCTTTGATTTAGGCAACCCTGTTATGAAATCCATGGTGATGGTTTCCCACTTCCATTCCGGTATGGGTATTGGTTGTAACAGACCCGTAGGATGTTGGTGTTCTGCTTTAATTTGCTGGCATTCTAGACATCGAGCCAAGTATCTGGCCACCTCTTTCTTCATTCCCGGCCAATAATACTCTTTCCGGAGTGCAGTGACCATCTTTTGATATCCTGGGTGTCCGGCATAATGACTTCTATGGTACTCGTCTAATATCAGGTTTTTGATGTTGTTTTGATTGGGTACGTACAGCCTACCCTTATAGTACAACTTCCCAGCAACATCTAAAGCATAATCTGGCTGTTTTTCATTGTTGTTCGACAGTTGTACTTGCTGTTTTATTAGCTGATAAACAACATCTTGTTCGGCTGCCTTCTGGATCATCTCCCCGAAGGGGATTTTCCCTTCGCTGCAAGAAACCTCATATAAGCATTGCAACTTTCGACTCAATGCGTCAGCCACCCGATTCTCCTTCCCTTTTAAATGCTTGATCTCAAAATCAAAACTGCTCAGAAAATCCACCCACCGAGCTTGTCTCGCATTTAGAGTGGGCTGATTGAAATAATTAGTCAGGCTATGATGGTCTGTCAATAACAGAAATTTCTTCCCCATAAGGTAATGTCGCCACATTTTCAGGGCGTGAATCACAGCAGCCAGCTCTAGATCGTAAGCAGAATATTTCTGCTCATGCTCTTTTAACTTTCTTGATTCATATGTTATCACCTTTCCTTCCTGCATTAACACACCTCCTACCCCTTCCTTGCTTGCGTCAGTACACACTACATACTCCTTACTGGGGTCGGCTATGCTTAGAATAGGTGCTGTGGTGAGTAGATATTTCAGTTGCTTGAAACTTCTTTGACATTCAGGAGTCCACCTGAAAGTTTTCCCTTTTTTCTGCAAGGATGTGATTGGATAAGCTACTCTTGAAAATCCCTCTACAAACCGTCGATAATAACCTGCTAGCCCCATGAAAGATCGGATATCCGCCACATCTTTGGGTACTGGCCACTCCATAATGGTCCTAATCTTTTCAGGATCCACGACAATCCCATCTTTAGTGATGATGTGGCCCAGATATTGTATCTGCTCCTTAAAGAATTCACATTTACTAAACTTGGCATATAATTGGTGTTCTCGGAGGGTTTGCAATACTATCCTGAGGTGCTCCTGATGCTCCTCTTTAGTCCGAGAGTAAATCAATATATCGTCAATAAAGATCAGCACAAACTTATCTAAATACCGATGAAACACACTATTCATCAAACACATAAAGGTGGCGGGAGCGTTGGTCAACCCGAAGGGTAACACCACAAACTCATAGTGACCATACCGCGTTCTAAACGCTGTCTTAGCTATGTCTTCTTCTTTAATTCGGATTTGGTGATACCCGGATCGCAAATCAATCTTTGAGAAAATTGTTGCTCCCTTCACCTGGTCAAACAGCTCATCGATTCGGGGCAGAGGGTACTTGTTCTTGATTGTCAATTTGTTTAACTGGCGATAATCCATACACATGCGGAGAGTCCCGTCCTTTTTCTTCACAAACAATACCGGGGCTCCCCAAGGGGACACACTGGGGCGAATGTATTTTTTGTCCAGCAGCTCCTGTAATTGCATCTTCAGCTCTGTTAATTCTGGTACACTCATTCTGTAGGGAGCCCGAGAAACTGGGGCTGCCCCCGGCACCAGTTCTATTGTAAAATCTATGTCCCTTTTCGGTGGCAATCCCAGTATTTCCTCTGGAAATACATCGGCAAATTCCTGTATCACAGGAATATTCTCCAATGTAGCTGTTTTGTCTTTCGAGTTAGCGTACCCCACTTGGATGGCATAGATTTGACACCCTTTCCGGATGCATTTTGCTAGCTGCGAGGTAGTTATGGGCCAAAGCTGCACTGGCCGCTTAATCCCCTGCACCTCTTGTTTTATTCCCAGCTCATCCTTATAACTGATAGTCTTGGTCTTACAATTAATTATGGACCAGTGTTTTTCTAGCCAGTCCATACCAATCAGTATATCGTAAGAGCCAAGGGGAAGCACATTTAGATCCGCTGTCATGGACTATCCTGCTATTTTTATTGGGCAGTTTTTGACCTTAGACATTACCCGCCTTTTTGCCCCTGTGGCCAGCTGAACTAGCCAGGGGGTCTTAAACTTAACAGGCTGTAGCTTACAATGTTCCACAATTCTAGGACTAATGTAACTTAACGTTGCACCAGGGTCTATTAAAATAGTTACAGCAAGGTCTAAGAGTTTACCTTCAAATTCCACCATGGTCGGCTGGTACTCCGCCTGGCGATCTTCCAAAGCAGCATTAATCTTTGGCAGAGTTCGTCCTACTTCGCCAACTGTAGAGGCTTCATACACCTGGGAAACCTGTTCAGCTCCTTTTCGCTGGGGGCAGTTTTTCACGTAATGGGGCCCACCACAGCCCCAACATTGGACTGGGGGCCTTGCTGTCCCGTCGCTGTCTATTTTCCCAGTTCGTTCATTGGTTCTAGACTCACTGGGGGGCTGCAGTCGGAGTGTATTTTTCTGTGAATTTCTGCTGATTTGCCCCTTGGCGAATCCTTTGCTCCCTCCACCGCGATTACTTTTTGTGCTCCCAACGAATTTGCTGCCTTTCTTATCGACCCATTTCTTACCCTGGGCATCTCCTTTCTACTTGCTTTGCTGATAGCAAATTCGGGCCTTGCGAATAGCCTCATCCATCATCTTTGGGTTGTCAAATTCAATCCTTTCCCTCATACTTGACGGTAAGCTGCTAACAAACCTCTGCACTTTAGCTTTTTCTTCCCGTATATAGGGCACATAACGAAGTAGGGAGGTAAAGCGAGTAATAAATTCGTCCATAGTCTGCTGCCCCAACCGCAGGTCATGGAATTCTCTTGCCTTCTCATCGTAGAAGCGTTCGGTCAGGTACCTTTCCTTAAAATATCTTTGAAAATTCTCCCAGGTGATATTCTGTTCGCTTACACCCTTTACCATTTTAACCTCCTCCCACCACAGGGTGGCCTTTCCCTGTAATTGGAAGATGGCCAACCGCGCCTTGAGGTTGTGGTCATAGTCATAAAGCTGGAAATATTTGTTCATATTGATCAACCAGGCCTCCGCTGCTTCCTCCTGTTCTCCATCAAAGTGTGGCGGCTTGATTTTACGGAATTCTCCTTGCAGCTCTATCCGCTGCCTTTTGGATGTCTGCTGTTCAGAGGCATTATCTGAACGTTCCTCCTCCCTTCCTTCTGATTCTTCGGGCTCTGTGTGGGGAATCCGTTCTCCTGACATTCTTTGCTGTTCAGTGTTGGGATTCGGTGGCTGCTGATTTTGCCTATCAGATAGGCTTTTTATGATCCTCTCCTGCTCCATAGTCAACTGTGCATTATCTTCTCGTAACCGGGCCATCTCATTTTTCAGTTCTTGTACTGTTTCCAAAATCGCCATATTGGTATTACGTGCTTCCTCACCCAGCTGAACCCATAACTCGGGATTGTTTCCAGAACCTGTTGCAGGCCCCTGACCCCCCCCAAACTCGTGGGAGGCGCTATCTATTCGCCTCATGTTGTCTGTTGTTCCTGTGCTTACCACAAAACAAGTAACATCAGAAAGGTCATCACATTATCTGTTTTGTTTATACATTCATTAGAAACGAGATAAGTTGTAAATACAATGGGTTAATAGTTTTTTTTTTTGTTCATTGTGCCAGGTTTTCCAGTACCCAGAGGCCACAGTTTTGTTCCTAAGCTCTGATACCACTTGTAATGTCTCCACACGTAATTTTTTTTTACACACATATATAATTAAAATTTGCGGATTAACATTTAATAAAATCCTTATTGCTATGAATCTCCCAAAGATTTATTAACTCATTCCACCGCCTACATTAACACCGTACTGCTGGCATTTGATGCATCATAAACCCTATGCAAGAACACTACACGAGGCGCTTGCTGTCGAGCTGAGCCCGAACTTTTCATGTGCCACCCGGTGATGAGTCTTATCCATTTTTCAAGGGAATTAATTGTTCCCTGGCCCCGTGCTGTACATGGTAAATCTCGCTGAATTGATGGAGGGGCGTTATCTTAGTCAATCCGACGGTGAATGGATGTAGCATATTCGTGGCTTACCAACCTATTCTGTAGCGGGCCTCGAAATCGGCTCATTTGGGTTAGTCGTTCTTCCCACCTGGAGGGTTTGTTTAGTTTTCTCTGTCTGCCCTCATCCCGGAGGCGACTTGCAGACTCTGAACAACTACTCGCGATTAGTACAAAGCTCCTCAGGTAAGAGCGAATAGGGTTATGAATTTTTTGCTGCCTTTGTTATATAATTCTTTTACCTTTGTTTTGTGTTTTTTAAGCTTCTGATGTCATTCGTATAATGTAGCTATAGCCTTTGGTTATGAGTCGGCCAGCAAAACTACTAAAGAAAACATTGCCGCACTCACTCTTGCTGGGGATTTTTTATAGGTAAGTTATGATAAGCTAAGTTAATTCTCTTATGCAGATATCACTGACTGCCGCATGCCTAGTACCTACCTGAGTTTATTTGTTTGTCTATCCTTTTGTTATTTCAGGCGGGGTGCCATCCCTAGCTCGGTGGCTAGCTTGGACTAGGCACAAACCCCATTTCTGCGATTTCCATTCCCAGGTACGGGAGTTTCTCTGGCTACAACTTTTTCTGGCCAGCGCAACAGCTCTTTTGTTACAAGAAATTTCAGGGTTTTCCATTTCTTGGTAAATGTTAATAGGCATGGTTTAGGAGCGGCTCCGCACTGTATTTATTGTGCGAATAATTCTTGTTTTTACTAGGCCGACTACAGTTCTCGGCTCGTCTTATATGTATGTGAATACTCTTATTGTATGCGCATAAGCGCTTACTGCTCATTCGCGACATTTGTAAATATATGGAGTATATTTCATTCTACATATGGCCAATTGAAGGATAGATATCTTGTTTTTTCTCAGGATTACTGCTTCATTTGTCTGTCGTTTTTCATTGGATAGATTTTATGAAAACTTAATGTTAATCATGTCAAGGAAAGTACCATTACACGGCTTCCTGTTAGAGGTTTTCCCTTCAGTCTTTTAATTTTATGAATTGCGGCTTTCCATCAAATGGTTTTGGAAATTTCTGGCTTTCTATTTGGATAATATTTATTTACATGGCTCAATGGTTACAATTCTCACCACGGTGATGCATGTGTCATGTCTTCCTTTTTCTTTTATGGTCCGAAGTCCCGACATACTGCGGCGGTGATAGGGCAGATTGTAAGTTCCTTCAAGCTTCCAACCCTTCCCACCCTTACCGGCTTCCTGGGGCAGCTTTGCGGCCTAGGCATGTGAAATTCCTACGCTAAGACAATTAAGTTCCCACATGGAGGTAATACCCTCAGGTAAATCTTGATAACACTTGGAACAAATGAAAACCTGAATTTTCCACCCTGTCTTCCTGAGCGCGCTGTCATAGATTGTTTCCGTTTACTGCTTGCCTGAGGAAATTTGCTCTCTTGCCCGACACCCTAGTTCTGATTTACTGGGTATGTTTTCTGGTTAAATATATTATTATTATTATTATTTTACAGCAGAACCATTATGCAGATGGAAATACTAATTACAATACAGATGCAATTTTTTTTTGTTTAACTTTTACAGCAAACATATACGCTGTCTTATCCAATCACAGCTAGTATCGCGTACTTACTAGCCTACATTTTGTTTATTGTTTTGAGAAAAGTTTTCTTATACTGTTATGGTTAGCTTTAAAGGATATATCTGCCCTTTGTACGGTCTTTCCTCCTATACCAGCTAACAAGAGTAATATTCTTTGGCAAAATAACAAACTTCTCATATGTGCTCCCTTACACTTTCAGCTAAATTTTCTACAACAAACAATACTTTTAACATTCCCGACTCTTTAAATTTTAGGACAGAACCGCACAACTGTGTTGTCTGCCATAGATGCCCTTTCGTCTCCTGCCTTTTAATACAGTCAACCTGCTTCTCTGCAGCTAGTCCTCCACCCGACCGTGAGACTGTCTTTCAAGACCAGTCTCCCCCCTAGCTTGCTCTAAGACAACAGTCTTAGCTAGTTGCAGCGCTCTGCGCTCTTACCATCTGATCCTCACCAGACGTGGTAAGCTACCCATTACCTCACTGTCTGTCCTCTACAACACAGTCCTCCCCTTTTTCCCCCTTTCCTATTCCTGGAACCTATTCCACAGTTAGGGAGGGGAAAAAGTGGTTAGGGTTTTTCAACCGTTTCTTTATTATTTTTCCTTATATATATATATATATATATATATTCTATTAAATTGCATATCATCCCTGTTACTGGGAATTATTCCCCAATTCCAAAAAAAAATAGATATTACTTAATTCATGCAACAGATCATAATTACCATCGTTTCATTTATGTTTTTTTTTAATTGGGGTAATAATAAAAGAATATTTACAATGATCTGGGGATATGACAATCAACAGTTCACGGTGCATTTTAGGTTGACAAGACACACGGGGTTAACCGCCTAATAAAGCGGATTCCCCACACTCAAAAGCCAAAACTCTCGATACCGCTTACCACTACTTTGCCGCCTGAAATATCACTCGAGGTTATAAAGCCGCATGTGTTAACTCCTGCAGTCTTCCATATGTGACGACCGTTGATCTACTCCATTTCCTATTAAAAAGGGCTTTGGCTTTTAATATTAAGAGTTAAGTTATATTTTAGTAAAAGTACGAAGTCAAACTGTTAAAAAGATTTTGATTAAAATGTCATTAATAATATTAATATTATTAATTAAATGTCATTAATATCAATAATTAACATTACAATTAATATTTATAAATGTTAACATTATTAAAAATAATATTCATATACATATTAATTAATATTAATAATAATGAATATTGAAATTAATATTAACTATTCATATTAAAATTAAATTTGATATCAAATCTTATTAATATTATCAATATTATCATTAATACTAAAAGTTGTTAATATTATTTATAATTGTAATGTTAATGTTATTAATAATATTAATATTATTAATATTAATAATTAAAATTAAAAGCGTAATTAAATTAAAATTCTTATTAATAATTAATATTTTTATTAATGTGATTTAGATGTTATTAATTTTATATATTTAAATTAATTATTTTATATTTATTTATTATTTATTATGTTAACATTATTAAATTTGTAATTGTAAACCATAATTTTATAAAAGTATTATTATTTTTTAAAGTATTATTATTTTTTATATTATGATTAAGTTTTTAGTGTTATTATTGATTGTTGACGTAAATTTTTGATGTTAATGTCAATATTAATAAATATATATTAAAATAATATCAAAAGTTGCATATAATTCAATATTATAAGTTTTAATATTGAAAACATGCAATATTGAAAAATTCGTTAAATTTAGAGTTTGTTAAATTTAGGAGAGTCACTTAAAGTTAATTGAGTCCAGGACAAGTAAATTGAGTTCTAATTATAAACTATATTTGGAAAAAGTAATATACGTTATTATAAAGACATGATAATACATTAAGGGAAAAGCATTAATATAATATTATTGTGCAAAGCTATACAAGTATATTATAATTTACAAATTTAATATAATAAAAATTAAATTTAAGGAAGAAGGAAGATAGCTTGCATAACACTTGTCCAACCATTGGAAAGTGATTTGACTAAGGGGTGTTTGATATAATAATTAAATAATTTGATTAGAGAAAATCCAAAAGGTAAGAGTGCCATGCTCAAGATGAAGGAGAAAGTGGAGGGGTGAAAGTGAGTGGCAAGATGTGCAGTGCACTACAAGGAATATCTGCATAAGAAGAAGTTAGTGATTTGAAATGTAGTGTGAGAGATTTTTGCAATGATGTGTTAAAGTGGTTTAAAGTATGAACATTTTGCCTCGAAGTGTGAATCTGGTGAGTAGAACCAATATGGAATCAAGATGATAAACTTTTTTAGTAATTCATCTAAATATTAAATACATAATTTTGAATATGATAATTTTTTCTACTAAATTAAGGGTAAAAAAGTAAAGAACATGTTGAAAATTTCTTTGAGAACTAGAATGAACCAAACCCAATGACCTAATTCCCTAAGTAAATGATGAAATTACCTCATTAATACATATCTATTATTTTATACCTTGGGCTGTCATAAGAAACTGAGCAGTTTTTAATTAAAAAATATTTGAAACCTTCAAATACTATAAAATTAAGCCACTTCCTCCCCAGAAAAGAGTTCCTGGTTCTCACCAACTACGTGCCTCTTACCAAGTTCCAAATCGTACCATGTTTACCTATTCAAGAATTATTGATTTGGAATCAACAATCACTATACAACATCAAAAGCCTTTTTAACTTCCAGGAATCAACAATTACTTGAGTTTTCTTGTCAGTTTAACGCAAGTAGGCTTGTTGAATCGGAGGTAAGAACAGATCGTAGAGTCATTGCCAAGATTCAGAAAAACAGTCCTATTCAGATACAATTTTTATGGGGATACATAAATTTGATACAGTGCAACAAAAACTACATTTGCAATTACCAAGACGGCACACAAATCTCAAACATAACTTTCAGTAACTAAGAATGGAAATTTGTTTCTGAAGCTTTCTTCCAACATAGCGCACTTCTCATTGAAACAACCCTGTTCTTCTACATCGCTGAGTATGTGTAGCAAACTCGATCAGTCAAATCAGAATTAAAATAAAACTCAATCCGTTGCCCTTAACGATAGATTTAAAGAGTTTAACAGCACATAAATATATCAATGCAGGGTGGCTTTGTAAAACAATCACCACTTAGTTTATATGACAATCCTATATTTAATTATAAAATAAAGAAAAAACTAATACTAAAGAAAGGAAAAATTAATATTAAAGAAAAAATTAATACTAGCACAACCATATTTACCAATATAGTTGATATACAGCGTAATATTTACCAATATAGTTGATATACAGCGTAATTTATAGTGATATAGATTTTATTGCAAGATTTCAGTATGCATGGAGTCATGCATTCATATCCGATCAACTCTACGAGCAACTGATTAGCAACTCTACAGGTTAGATTTCGATGCAACGATGTGCAAAGTATAATGTATAATGCAATGGGAAACATCGACCATTACAGCATCTATGCTCCCCAATGCATAGGAAATTAATCCAAAATGGCCCGTGTGAGCAACTGATTAGCAACTCTACAGGTTAGATTTCGATGCAACGATGTGCAAAGTATAATGTATAATGCAATGGGAAACATCGACCATTACAGCATCTATGCTCCCCAATGCATAGGAAATTAATCCAAAATGGCCCGTGTGAGTGCAGATTATATATATATATATATAGTTTGAATGGAAAGGAATTTTTACGTTTATGTTTAATGACATTAAGAATCAGAACCAACACTTCATCAAAATCCTAATTGCCAAGTCTTTTAACTTTTTAAAGGGACCCGAAATGAAGATTTTCTAGCTCTCTAAACTTTTTCGGGTCCGATATCAGAGATAACCCTCGAGCTTTTTAATCAGCTGAAATCCTTTGGAGTCCTGAGATTATGATAATTGTTCATACGGATCCAAAACAAAAATAAAGCACCGCTAAAAGCGATTTCGGGTCCATTTGGTAAATTAACGCTCTTGTTGTTTAGCGCCCGAAATATTTAGGATGCCTGCGATAACTCCAACCTACCCACTTTTTAACTGATCAAACAGCCCCACAAATCTAAATGTTAGATGCATCAATAATTAACATTAAAATTAATATTTATAAATATTAACATTATTAAAAGTAATATTCATATACATATTAATTAATATTAATAATAATGAATATTGAAATTAATTTATGTCTCCTTTCATTTCTGTTCGGTTTCAATTCAGAGGTAAAGAATAGCACGTCATGCAAGAATCTACAGTCTTGAATAGTGCCGCAGAGGTAAAGAATAGTACTGCATGCCAGAGTCTCCTTGTATATTATAATTACAAAATAACAGTAAAAAAATTTAAAAAATTATATATATCACATCAGCATTCTTTAATCGCACGGTCTTGTCTTTCTTGCTCTGTAATCACTCTGATTCGTATGTATTCAATGGTTGTCCGCATCGGCCCCAGTGGTAGATGGTGGAGCTCGAAGCCACATGAACCGTCTCTCCATTGCCCAAAATCCAAGGATGGACTGCAATCATCATGTTTGAGTACTGTAATTTATAAAACCCTAATTCCTATTCTCAAACACAGTCTTCATACCAGCAGAAACCAAAGAAACAAAAAACTCACTCAATATTTGATAGCAAGAAAATCGCTGCGCGCTGTTTTTTTGCAACATTCCATGAACGAGTTCCTTTGCAGAATCAGATATGAACCTCCACATACAGCTATTGAGATCTGGGTCTGTATTCTGTATTTTCTTATACATGACCTAGGCATCCTCATGCTCAACATAGAAAGGCGTCTTTCCACTAAGAAGAACATACAACACCACTCTCGCGCTCCATATATCAACTTCATGCGAGTAACCATTTTTGCATAGCATCTCTGGAGCAGAGAATGCCAACAGTCAAGTGTTCCATGATTAAATGATGGGATAACTGCATGTTGCCAGGTTGTGCATATGGAGGGAAAACTGTTGTTCCATCCTATATTGTTTCATATTCTTTTTATTTTATTTTTTAATTTCATTTTTTCTTAATCCTACATACGTGGAAAGAAATAAGAGGCACAATAAATTTTTAATCATGCTTTGTAAAAAATTAATTTAAGTATGGCTTAAACATGTGATCTAGACATGCAATAAAGTTACCGTTGCAAATTTCATTCATTGATTTAGTGACGACCATGAAAATATATTGGCATCTTTTAATCCAGGCCATCCGATCAAAAAGATTAATTAAGAAAATGATTAAGTTGTTGATTCCGGTAGGGGGGACGCCTATCGACGTAATTAATTGTTAGTGGATGATATTCGATTGGAATACCTTATCAAAACTCCTTGTTTTCTTCTACAAACATGAGTGACGACCATGAAAATATATTGGCATCTTTTAATCCAGGCCATCCGATCAAAAAGATTAATTAAGAAAATGATTAAGTTGTTGATTCCGGTAGGGGGGACGCCTATCGACGTAATTAATTGTTAGTGGATGATATTCGATTGGAATACCTTATCAAAACTCCTTGTCTTCTTCTACAAACATGTCACTAGTAGAACTTTTACAAGTGTCTAGTGGATACTGTGATTGCATACTAAATCAGAGTGTCTATTGGATGCTGCGATTGCATACTAAATCAGAATTTGGAATAATTTGGAAATTATATAAATAGGAGTGAAGACAAATATTATTTTATTTTTGAAATATTTTGCAGTTGATATCAAAATAGGTGTAAAAGTGTCTATTACCATAAAAGTGGTGTTTTGAGAAAACAAAATTGTCCACCTTTATTTGAAAGGAATAGTGTTTAATTATTATAGTGGTTTTTTTTTTTTTTAATAAAAGAGAGTGATAGGTAGATATAGTAGAGTTATTTCAGCAAATAGCTATAACAAAGTAAGCTAAATATGAAAAGTAAATTACAAAATTGAAAATGTAACTATTTAATTTTAATATGGAATAAAGATATATTAAAAATAAGATTTTGACCTAATATGAAGTGAAAGTTAATTAAAATATATTCTCTTTATTTTTTTTAATCATCACTGTAAAGTACACATTACATATAATGAGATTGAATATATATATATATATATATATATAATTTAGCAAATGAGTAAAGTGAAACATTGTTTATGTCTATCTAGTTTTGGAAATATAAAAAACTGTAAAGTGTCTATCACCATAAAAGTGTTTAAAAAAAAATAAATTGTCCATATTTATTTGAAAAGAATAATGTTTAAATTATAATAAAGTATTTATCAAGAAAATGATAGATAAGTTGTTTTTATTTTATGAAAGAACTATAAAGTAAATTAGTTTATGTAAATAAAATCTATACTAAAATATTACAAGTGTCACTATTTAGTTATAATATTGAATAATGATATCTTGAAATATCACTATTTAATTATAATATTGAATAATATTGTTTGGAAAAAAAATAATTTAAAAATATAGTTTTATAATAATAATAATAATAATAATAATATAAAAAAGAAGAACAATTGAGTTTTTAGGAATGTTTTTTTAATTCTATGCTTAGTGCCTAGTATCTACATCAGTTTCAAACCTAACAGTGTCACGACATGCCTGAATTGACTCAATATTTCCATAGTATATGATGTAAACATTAGTGGATGACATTCGATCATAAATGCACACATTTGTGTGTTAAGATAAGATACATAGTGTATATGAGTATTCACAACAATAGAGAATCCTTCTTCACTTGGGTTTAATATTATTATCTTGGGTTTATAATACCTTGGGGTTTTATAATTAATCCCTTAGGTTCATAATATGAATCCTATTTTGGCGTTTATAATATTTATCATAAGGTTTCTATCCATTGGTGTATAATATTTATCTTAGGCTTTATCATTGTATTTTCACAATGTGGAAATCTATCATGGTCAACCATGGTCCAATGCCGCATTATGACAAAGGTTGTCTCAATATGAAAATCAACCATGGTCAACCATGGTACAACATCGCATTGTGACAAAGATTTTCTTCTGGAGCAACATCACATTGTGACAATTATGGTCATCCATGGTGAACCATGGTCTAACTTCTCATTGTGACAATGATTGACTCAATATGAAAATTGACCATAGTCAATCATGGTCAACAATTGTCTAAGTTGTATTGTGAGAACGTTTGTCTCAATACGAAAATCAATCATGGTCAAACATAGTCCAATGTCACATTGTGATGAATATGTTGTCAATATGAAAATCAACCATGGTCAACCATGTTTATTTTATGGTTTATAATATTTATCTTAGGGTTATATAACTTGGATTTGTAATATTAATCTCTTTGGTTTATTATTATTATTATTCATTAAATAATAAAGTGATTAATAACATAATTCATTTTTTTATTTCATTCATTCACAATTAATTAAATATCAATTAATAATAATAATCATAATAATCATAATTATACGCTTTCCGCACATATCAACCACATTTACTAATGTGGTTGTGCATGTTATTCATATATCAACCATATTTACTAATGTGTTTGTGCTAGTATATGATGCAAACATTAGTGAATGATATTTGATCCTAAATGCATGCATTTGTGTGTTAAGACTCTTCCTCTTCTTTTGCAAACATTGAGCTTGTACAACATCTAGATTTGTCAATTGGATATTGCGATTAAATAGTCTATTGAATCAGATTTTGGAATGTTTTGGAAATTTGATAAATATGAATGAAGTTGTTTATTAAAATTTTGAATTATCTTGTATTTGACATAAAAATTACTGTAAAAGTGTTTTGAATAAACAAAATTGTCCACAAGGAACACTGCTTTAATTATAACATAATGTCTTTACCTTTATGTCAAGAGAGTGATAAGTAAATATAGTGGAGCTATTTCAGCAAACAAATAGTTACAATAAGGTAGGCTAGTTGAAATGAATGAAAAGTAGATTACAAAATTGCAGATTTGAAGAAACAAAATTGTCCACAAGAAACACTGCTTTAATTATAAGATAATGTGTTTATCATTATGTCAAGAGAGTGATAAGTACATATAATGGAGCTATTTCAACAAACATTTACACCAAGGTAGGCTAGTTGAAATGAATGAAAAGTAAATTACAAAATTGCATATGTCACTATATAATTTTAATATTAAATAAAGATATTTTTAAAATGAGATTTTGATGATAAGAGATATTATATGAAGTTGAAGTTAAACCACTATTAATTAAATATATAATTTTTTTCTTTTACTTTTTATTTATCAATATTATAAAATACCGTTATAATGATCATAAATGAAAATAAAAATTATAATATTATAATGAATTTTAAATTTTAAATATTATTATTCATTAGAGAAGGTGTCAAATTTTAATGATGATGATGATGATGGTTAACGTCCACTGAGACCAAACATTGGTCTATCGGACCTAAACAAATGAATTATTTAGTTTGATTTAAGATTTTATTCCCATGCTCAAAAAGTTTGGAGAGAAGCCTCCCGAGCTCACTGTAATTTTGACAACGTAAAAGGCTAGGAAGGTCAGTATTGCAACAAAGATTTTGAAACTGAGATCTAATGTGGTTGTATGCGGGGCACTCTAAGAGGAAGTGATTTTCATCCTCGATGTTCATATTCTCATCGAGATGGCAGAACCTTTCCATCCATGGAGTTTTAGGAACTACCCAACGACCCGTTTCACTTTGGAGCTCATGAGAGTTCGTTCTAATCTTGGCTATATTAATTTTCTTCTTTGAGCTAGTTAAAACAGAGAGATGCTTCTGATCTTCTAGGGTGGGGTTGATGACCTCCTTATAATATCTTAATTTTCTTTTAGTTGCTAAATCTTTCTCACAACACATTTTTTCTTTGAACTTAGAAGTAACAATATTTTTAATGTTATTAATGTTTTGCAATGCAACATTCTCATCGATCTCTCAATTGTTTAACCAGGGCCTGGTGTCTTTATACCAACCTCGTTTGAGCCTTAGGTGGTTTTCGCTGGAATTTAAAGCTAACTTAGGAATTCTATGGTCTCCTATGTTATTGAGTTTGTGCTCATACAACAAAAGCCTAGTCATTGCTAGGCTCTTGATAGGGGAAAGACCCACTTTTATAAGGAGAATAAGATAGGGTGTGTTGCTTTTAATTTTGAGGTTATATGTTATAAAACGCTTTTGGATTTGGTCAATCTTTCTCCAGGATTCTTTAGAGATGCTACAACCCCAAACCTCACACCCATATAAGATAACTGAAGTGACTAAAGTTTCAAAGAGGAACTTCTTTCTATCCTACATTATGAGGTTTGTCATTTTACAATTATTTTCAAGATCAAAATAAGCTTTCCATCCCCCATTAATTCTTTTCCCAATGCTATAGTTTCAGTTGAGCTTTTGATGATTATCAATCTTAGGTACTTGTAGGAAGACACTTCCTCCAAGTTATTATTGTCATACATAAAATTAGCGTAAGTGTCCTTCTTGGATTTGATAACCATGAGTGTATCAAGTGAAGTGAAATATTATTTATCTCTATTAGATTTTTGAAATTATTTTCTTTTGATGTAAAAATAACTGTAAAAATGTTGATCACCTTAAAATGTTTTAAGGAAACAAATTTGTCCAAAGTTTACCAAAAAAAGGTTAATGCTTAAATTAAAAAAAAGTTAATGCTTAAATTATAATGAAGTGTTTCTTGTTTCAGTTGAGCTTTTGATGATTATCAATTCTTAGGTACTTGTAGGAAGACACTTCCTCCAAGTTATTATTGTCATACATAAAATTAGCGTAAGTGTCATTCTTGGATTTTATAACCATGAGTGTATCAAGTGAAGTGAAATATTATTTATCTTTATTAGATTTTTGAAATTATTTTCTTTCGACGTAAAAATAACTGTAAAAATGTTGATCACCTTAAAATGTTTTAAGGAAACAAATTTGTCCAAAGTTTACCAAAAAAAAGTAATGCTTAAATTATATTCAAGTGTTTCATATATTATGAGAGTGATAAAGAAACATGTTGAAATTATTTTGAGAAATAATTGTAAAATAAGTTAACGGAGCTAAATAGAAACTAGAGTACAAGATTACAGATGTTATTATTTAATATTAATATTGAATCAAAAAAGCTTAAAACAAAAATAAGTTTTATATATATATAGATCCGAAACAATTAATTATAAGCCGAGAAGAAGGAATTCAGTTGATTGATATGGGTTGATAAACAAAAGTCGTCCCAAAAACGGAGACAGAATGAGATTGACTCGAAACAAAGTTTTTTTAAGCTATTTTATAAAATATTGATATAATTATTATAAATTAAAATTAAATTATAATATTATAATCAGTTGTTTTTAGTGTGATTTTTTGGAAGTTTTTTGAGTAAATATTTCTGGTCTAATTTCTTTAAAATCTCTTAGGAACTTATTAAAATCATAAATCTGATGGGTAACCCTTATACAATCGAAGTGTTTTAAGAGTTTTTCAGGGTGCTAAATCCTTATATATAATTAAAAAATCAATTTAAATAACACAAATTAAGTTTTCACCTCAATTTTTATGTAGATTCAGGCACGGGAAAGTCCAAAAAATCACACTAAAAATAATTCTATATTATAATAAGATTGGAAATAAAAATAATTATATTCCTAAAACTATTCCCAAAAATTAAATTTAAAAAAAATAATTAAAATAAGGTGTTTTCTTTATTAATTTCGATAAAATATTATAAAATTTTAAGCATTTTTTTTTATAAATTTTTTATTAAAATTGAAATGGAAGTAAAATTAAAAAACTAATATTAAATCCATGAATCGAAGGATTCGGCCTTTTGGAAATCTCTGTTTGCAGAACCCGATGGTCTTCAGTACTTGAATGTGGAGAAAATCCCATCCGTTGACGAAGAACTAGTGTTGGAGGTCATTTTGACTCAGTAGGAGGAGATTGATATCTCTCTGGAAATTTGATAAATATGAGTGAAGTTAAATGTTATTTATTTTTATTAAAAGTTTGAAATATTTTGTTGTTAATATAAAATTGGATTACTCTTAAAAGTTTCTGAAAAAACAAAATCATATGAAGTGAACATTGTTTTCTTATGTCAAGAAAGGGATAGGGAGATATAGTGGAGCCATTCGAAGGAAACAACTACAGTAAGGTAGACTAGTGGAAATGAATGAAAATAAGACTATAAGAATGCAGTGCATAAAAATATTTCAGAGATATATGCTAATTGATTTAGATTTTTTTCTTTCTCTTATTCATCATCATAAATTTGTTTGTTTTAAAGAAACTCAATTGTTTATATTTATTTGAAAGAAACAATGTTTGAATTATAATAAAGGTTTTCATATCATAAAAGTGATAGAAAGATATTATGAAAATATTTTAGGAAATAGCTATAAAGTAGATTATAAAAATTAGAAGAAACTAAATTATAAAATTCAATATGAATTAAAATTAGATTAAAAGACAATAGATGTTACTATTTAGTTATAACATTGTTAAAACAAAAATAAGTTAATTTTTTTTAATTAAATTTTATTTATCATAATATAAATATTGTTCTAATTATTTTAAATTAAAATTAACAATTTCACATTATCATGAAATTGAAATTAAAAATAAATTTATTTGTTACAAAATGTTAACAAAATTTAAATTAAAAAATTGAAATTATATATTTTTATCATTAATTGTAATCAAATATTATAAAATTTAAATATTTTTTATAAACTTTATATTGTTGAAATATTAGTAAACATTAAAAAGAATAATAATGTAAAAATAGAAATATTGATATAGATAAAATGAAAAAACAATTAAATTTACAAACTTTATAAAGTTTAAAATTCTAATTAAACAAAAAATTAAGATTAAAAAACATGTTTTTAAAAATCACTAAATTAAATCAATCACTTTAATTTAAAATATTAACTAATATAGTTAAATAATTTTTTAACTGATACAAAATAAATTTTAATTAACTAATAAAATTAAATAGTTTCTTATAAATTATTACAAATGGTTGGTATGTATTCGAGGGAAAAAAATATGAACTACAAATACTTTCAAATTAATATAAATTTTAAAATTTTAAATATTGATATAATATTTTTTTAAATATAAATATAAGTTTTATTTTAAAATATATGATGAAAAATAATTTTATAATATAAATATTTAGATAACTTAGTTTTATGTAAATTTATAAAATTGAATTGTGAATCACTTAAAAAAAATGTATTTCTGAAGAAGTTTTTATGAACAATGTCTCTTTTATGATAACCTTGTATTATGCTGTTGTCTTGACTAGTGTTCAAGGCAAAATGATCATTGTAAAGATAAGAACTAATTCCTATGATCTTAGAAGTGAAACTAGATGTTGATCCATTTCCAAATCACTTTGGGATAAAAGAGTATATCATCTTTCTGATACTAGGAGGGCTGAAGATGACAAACATGTTCGATGGTGAAGGGACCTATGCGCTATACTCCTCCTCCTTGGTATACTTCACACATTAAACTTAGATTGTGTCTACCTACATTGTTGGCCACAACATAAATTTGATGGGATATTTTAATTGCAAGGGGTGGATTACAGTCATTCAAGCAAACTTTCTACATTAATAATCAGATAACCCACCCACAGGTGGCACCTATGGTCCTCAATGCCATGAGGGAATCATCAACGGACACACAACCCTAGTTCACGTGAACTTCACATGGGCTGTCACATATTCCAGCGTGGACGGCGCCAATTCATTTGGGTCGTCTAACGATGTATACCACCGTCAAGAAACCCTATCTCTATCTATTCACTAGGTATCCAACCCATTTTCTCCTTTTTCTTAGTGTGAGGGATAATTTGTCCGACAGTCATGGCGATCGTTAACAGGAGTAGAAAGTTGGAAAGGAATTTTCCCAGACCATGGTAATGTCTGCTCCTCCTCTACTACTAGGTAAGGAAATCTTACCTTTTGATGCTAAATTATACGTGGTTCCTATGTTCTCTAATAATGTGTTTACTATTCTGTTTTGACTCTTAGTAATTTTTCTGATGCTTCACTCAATTATCAAGTTTGTCTCCCTTCATACTAGTTCTGGAATTTGCTAATGATTTTATTTTCTATATTTCCCTAGCTTCCAGGGTTTATATTTTTTTCCTGTCTTGGTGCGTCATGGTTGAGTAGAAGGTTCAGAGCGTATACCTTTCTAGTCACCTGGAAGAGAAACATTGCTACAACAATTGACCCCTTTTTTTCACCGACAGGTAACTTCTTTTGTTCTGTTTAGGTGTCACAGGTACCCTTATAGGGATAGTTTGGACTTACGGCACCTTGCACTCATTTATAACCCTTATTATATAATTTTTTCCTCGCCTCTATTTTATTCTCTTTGTTTCCTTTTTGATGGATTCATTTTCATTTCTCGAGGGACCTCTTCACTTACGACTACCTCATCGATTCATAGTCTCATGGCCATATCTTCCTTCGATACATGGGTATGAGTATGTAGTTTTTACTTTTTTGTAATTTCATCTTGTTTCTTGCCCTACTCTTGTACATTTTTATTTACTTGGATCTAGTTATTGGTTTTCCAGCAGCTCTTTCTCAAAATAATTTTGAAAAATATGGTAAGATTCCTTCTATGACCTACTGTTCACTAACAAGGTAAATTCAGAATTGTGCACCTATTGTATATGTTACTCCACATTTTGGTTCTATGTAATTTTCCTTATCTTATGTTTTCCTTTTACTGCATTATAGGTATGATCGCATATCATTTCCCTATATCCATGCTACCTAGAGCAACAACATTACAACCGCTAACTCCAACCATGCTAGCACAGGTCGGTTAAAAAAAATGATTCTTTTTTTCTTAGTTCTGAGACGCCTTGCTCGTGCCACAGACTCGATATTGGGTCTATCTTGAGAAGCCGAGAGTTAACTGAGTGGTCATTTCCAACCTCTCAAACTGTAGTATAGGTTTATCTATTGTTCGGGATCTGTTAAGTGATTTTGGCTCACCTAAGGCTTCATACACCAAATGTACTCCTCTATTTTAAGTATATCTATTAAACCCTCAGGTTTTGTAATCAATTAAGCTACTTAGTGTACATTGTATAATTTTAATTCTATACCTCTATTCATTGGGTCTTCATGGTCATCGCTTCTTTGTCTAAATTCTTTCACATTGTTACCCTTTAGAATAGAGATTCATATGGGATTGTATGTTAAATCAATTATGTTCCTGAAATAAACTATAGAGTTTCCTATTTCATTCTAGTAGAATTATGTTACAATAGTGTACATGTTGTTGTTAGTTTTGCACACTATCTGAATAGTTTGAATGAATAGAAAATGGTATAATTTCTTCCTTTCTCTATTGAACTGAACTTAATATGGGACAATTCCTTAAGTGGATGTCATGACTGGTGCATTATAAGTAGAAATGTTAATCACCAACTCACTAGTTAGGTAGTTATGCAAATCTAATCTTTACTTCTGTTAAATCACCTATTTGTGACAGAGACTTAGATAAAAATCCTCGAGTGCTCTGTTTCAGTCCTACGATTTTAAAATATATAAAATTGCATAATATTGTTTGCATTACCAGCAAGGCTTTCTTCATGCAAACACCTTTAGATACTTTTGTTATGTCTCTGCATAAGAATACTACGTTATTTAATCTACGAGTATGAATAATTTCAGTATGTTGACTTAATCTGGCCCTTATAATCAATTCGATTAAGATATCGGCCTTAACCCTTCGAGGGATAATTTAATTTCAGCGCCTTCCTATGGAAATAAGTTTTTTTTTTCAATAGAAATAATTATAAATTGTACATATCTTCAATTTCCTGTACATATATGTATATTGATTCTAACACTCTTGAAAGTTTGATTTTACTTCCATTTACATGGTAGAATGACAATATCTTACGCGTACTTGTTGCAAGGTTTCACAACTTCCCACAAGTATTTCCTTTTACACATCGAGCTAAGTTTATGCTATTCACTTTACATCTTTGAGTTAACCATTGTATTAATTCCAACAGTGAGATTAGTCTAGCTTCACAAAATATCCTTTGACCACATCCCCAAACTCAGATATATAAATGGAATTCATTTTTTGTTGTACAATATTTTGTATAATATTTATATCATTCACTTAATTATTTAGTCAAAGGAAAAAAAACACATGCAGTGCTTAGTACTCAGATCAATCCCAATATTATGCACAAAATTATTTAATAGAAATGTTCACAAAGGTAACAATCACAAATAGTTGTTAGCGCTAAGATCTAATCCAATACTCTGCCATAATTTATTCCATCAACAGAAGTAATGTGCACAAATTTCCTAACCGGACATGCTGTAGAAGTCATTCTTCCACAAAATTATTTAATATAAACATTCATAAGAAAATTCTCACACATAGTTATTAGAGCTAAGATCCAATACAATGCTCTACCAGAATTCATTCCATTCATAGAAATAACATACACATATTTACTAACTAGATTTATTGTAGAAATTGTACTTGGGAAGCACACTATCCACCCAACCGAGAACTGAACCACCAGTTCCTTCCGAGCTGATACTAGTTGCCAATGGAATCAACAAACTCTTCTGATTCTAGATAAGGTATTTTATGCCTTACATCCCTAGTAGATCATTCCTTAGTGACATCCCGCTTTCTAGGGTCTTCTAAACCATTAGCCTAAGATTTTCTCCTCTTCTTTTTTTCAAAAAAGATATCTTCTCCTTTTTATTTCAATCCCGTATTTTTCTCCCACGACACTTTATTCACCCTTACTTGGTGTTTTTTCTACACTAAGTGATTTAATAGATTTATCTCCAATCATATTAAATCTTATTAATCAACCCCTAGGGATTTTAAGGAGTGATTTAAGGGAAACTTGTCTTAATCTTACCCATCAACATTCATTTCCAGATCTTAGAAATACTCTCTTTAACTCAAGTGTTTCTTTCCCAAGTAATTTCCAGTTTTCATTTTCATTAATAAAATTCATTTATTACATCATCATACTTTATTGTTTATTTTAATTTGATTTTACCATGGCTTTTTCTCCATCACAACTAAAAATTGTTCAATCTAAAAACAAAAATATATTTACTTAGAAACAGAGGGTTATTACATCTTCCCCCTCATTTTTAAATTAACACCATACTTGGTTATTATTGTTCTTTTTCATAATTCTTGAACCATGTTGGATAAGCTTATTTCATTGTATCCTCCCACTCCCAAGTAACCTCCTTAGTTGTAAAGTGCCTCCACTGCACTTTAACCCTGACGACGACTCGATTCTAGAGGAAGATCTCTTTTTTATCTAAGATGCAGAGTGGATTTGGAAAAAATTCTCCGTAAAGTTCCATATTGTCATTAATAATGTGAGAACCGTCATGAAAATATTTCTTTAAGAAGGACACATGAAAGACATTGTGAACTTTAAAATTGCTAGGAAAAGCCAGTTGATATGCTACTTGACCAATTCTGTCCAAGATTTCAAAAGGCCCACAGAACCATGAGGTACCTTTTCTTAGTTTTAATCCTAAGTAAACATGGTATCCAATCTTAAATTATTTATTACTTCTTTTCTTGTCCACATAGCATTTTTTCCTAGCCTGTGTAGTTTTGATGCTCTGTCTAATATTTCCTACCACCTGTTCCATTTCCTGCAAAGCATTCCGTCCTAACATCAATCGATCTTTTGATTAACTCAAACTGAGTAGTGTATGCTATTTTCTTCCATATAAAGCTTTAAAAGGACTCATTTTAATTGATGTTTCATAGTTACTTTTATATGAAAATTCTGCTAAATGCATAAAATCCTCCCACTTTGTAGGCCTCTCAACAACGTACATTCACGACATATCCTCTAAGATCTAATTGGTCCTTTCTGTTTATCTATTCATTTGAAGATGCTATGTAGTGGTAAAATTTAAATGAGTTCCCATGCCCCCAAACAAAAAATTCCAAAACATGGATGTAAATTTAGCATATTTGTCCGACACTACCATCTTCGGTACTCCATGTAGTCAGAAAATTTCCTTCATGAATATATTAACAATCTGTGTGGTTTAAAAAGTAGATTCCACCAGTATAAAATGTGTTTCTTTAGTCAGAGTGTCCATTAACACCATTATGGATTCATTTTGTTGTCTTCTCCTTAGTAATATTATAATAAAATCCAATGAAATAACTTCACCTTTCCATTCAAGAATGGGTAGTGGGTTCAACAATCCAACATGGTGTTGACGTTCCACCTTTACTTGTTGACATTATATACAATTGACTACCTATTCTTCCACCTCCTTCTTCATTCTTGATAAAAATAAGTTTTTCCTTGATGTTGTTATCATCGTTTTGTATTCAGGATGGCCTGCATATGGTTTTTTGTGATATTCATCTAGTATCATTTATTTTAGCACACTCACATTGGGAATATACAATCTATTTCGGTAGGCTAGCAATTTTTCATAATTTTTAGCATATCCTATAACTTCCATTTGTTGTATTTTTTGTTGAACTTCCAGATACTTAGGATCTTGTTGATTTTAATTTTTAGTATGTTCCAAAAACTCTATATTGATACTGCTAACCAATTCTCCCATAAAGGCATGAGCATGTCTACTTAAAGCATAACCTATTTTGTTTTCTTTTTATTTTATGTGTTTAACATTGAATCAAAACTCACTAAGGAAATATAGCCATTGTTCTTGTCTAGCATTTAGATCAGGTTGGCTGAAAAAATATTTCAGGATGATGTGATTTGTTAAGAAGGTAAATTTTTTTCCTAGCAAATAGTGTCTCCACATTTTTGGAGCATGTATCACTACTACCAACTCTAGATCACACACAACATAATTATTTTCATGTGGTTTCAACTTCCTAGACTCATAGGCTACTACTGCATTTTCCTGCATCAACACTTCCCCAAGCCCTTCCAAACATGCATCAATACAAACAGTGAATTCCTTGTTTGGGTCTGCAATTTTTAGTATAGGAGCTACTGTGAGAAGTTGTTTTAACTTGTCAAAAATTTCTTGGAATTTGGCTGTCCACTAAAAAATTGTTCCTTTTTTATGTAAGGAAGTAATCAGATAAGCCAATTTTGAAAATCCCTCTATAAATCTTTGTTAATATCCTGTGATCCTATAAATGAGTGAACTTCTGACACATCCTTAGGTATGGGCCAATTCATAATAGCCCTAACCTTTTTAAGATCAACATATAGTCCCTCCTTGGAAATGACGTGACCTAAATACTATATTTTGTGTTTGTAAAGCTCACATTTGCTGAATTTTGCATAGAGATGATGTTCTCTTAAAGTTTTTAACACCAACTTTAGATGTTCTTTGTGCTCTTCTTCATTTTTAGAATACACTAAAATGTCATATATGAATACTAACACAAACCTATCAAGGTATTTGTGGAGTACAATATTCATTAAACACATGAATGTTGTTGATGTGTTATTGAGACTAAAGGGTAACACTACAAACTCATATGGACCATATATGGTTCTAAAAATTGTCTTATGAATATATTCATCTTTTATCGGTAATTGGTGATAGCCAGTCCTTGAATAAATTTTTGAAAATATAGTTGCTTCACTCACTTTATCAAAGAAATCATCAATTTGGGGCAACATGTATTTATTTTTGACAGTTAAATTATTCAATTGATGATAAATGATGCACATTCTAAATGTTTCATCCTTTTTTCTTGACAAATAGTACACACCCCCCAATGGTGAGAAACTGGGTGTGATCTAACCTTTTTCTAGTAGTTCCTATAACTACAATTTTAGTTCTAGTAACTTCGGTATGCTCATTTGGTAAGGAGATCTAGACACGGGGATGGAACCTGGTACTAAATCGATGGAGAAATCTATGTCTCTATGAGGGGGTAAACCTGGGTTATCCTCTAGAAAACATCTTGGAAATCATTAATGACTTGTAAGGTTTCTAAATTTTCCTTTTATATTATCTATTTATTTTTTTCCACCCGCACCATGTATATCAGACATCTTTTTCTTGCATTCCTTTTCAGCTGTAAAGATGGAATTTGTCAGACTGATATTTGCTTTAATTTACCTCTAATTAACCAAGTTTGCCCATATTAAACCATACAACTCATTGTTTTCTCCAAACAATTTAACAATTCCCTGTTTCTCCAATAAGTCCATGCCTAGTAATAAATCATAGGATCCTAAAGGAAGAATGTTTAAATATGCTTCTGTGGGATAACCATTTAAGTCAATGAGACATTGTTTTATTTCACTGGTTACCTTTCTTTTGGTACCAGTCACTAACTATACCAACCATGCATTCTTGAATTTTTCATATTTTAATTTACATTTTTCCACAATTTGGGGACTAATATAACTTAAACTATCCCGTGGATAAATTAAAATAGAAAAAAATTGGTTTAGAACGATACCATCAATCTCAATCATAATAGATTGATGCTCAACTTGTTTTTCTTCTAGTGTTGCAATGATCTTGAAATTGTTTATGGTGACATCATTCATAGTCATTGCTTCATGGATTGATTCAATATTCTGAACATCTTGCAGATCATGTGGAAAGTCCTGTAAGAAGTGTGGTTCACCATAACCCCAACACTTTAGCGGTTCTCTTCCCTGAACCCACTACTATTTTTTTTGTTTAGTTCCATGGGATTTGACCTAGTGTAAGAATTTGTAGGATGATTTACACTTTCATTATTGAATTCTTCCTTTGATGATCCTTTCCAAAATTCTTAAGAGAAGGAGGTTTCTTTCTTTTTATATTCATTACAAGCTTGGTTTTGTCCTTACTTTTCCATGGCTTTAAATGTTCACTTCTATTTTTGATCATGTAGTTATACAATCTCGCTTTTCTTACTACCTCCATTGACTTAAGATTATCAAACTCAATCCTTTCTTTGTAAGGTGTTGGTAAACAGTTCAAAAGTCATTTTGCTTTGGCTTTCTCTTCTTTAATATAGGGAACATATCGTAATAATTTTATAAATTTTGTCACAAACTCATGGCATTCCTTAGCATGATCATTATAGTATCGATCACTCAGGTACCGAGACTTAAACGGTTTCTGAAGTTCCTCCCAAGAATCTATATTCTCTTCCAATAGGTGTACACATTTGGCTTCTTCCCACAAGAGAGAAGATTTACCTTGTAGCTGGTAAATAGCTAGTAGGGCCTTCAAGTTACTCTCATACTCATATACCTGAAAGTATTTTATCATGTTAAGAAGTCATGCTTCCTCATCTTCTTCCCTTTCCCAATCAAAAGTTGGGGGTTTTATTTTCCTAAAATATCCTTGTAACTCCATTTTCTTCTTTCCTTTCTATTATTTCAGATATGTCCTATGATTCACCTCCACTTTCATACTTCTTTGATTTCTCTTCCATATTTTTCCTTTTCTCCCCTTCTGGTTCTATGCTTCTATGGCTAGATTTTTTAGCCAATTCTCTTATCATCATCTCCTATTCCTCACTAGCTTTTAGGAGGCATTCACTGTTGTTTCTGAGATAAGTCAACTCCTGTTGCAGACTCTAGATGACATAAATAAACTAAGAAGTTTGTGGGGTAATTTCATTACCCAATTCCACATATAATTCTTCACTGACTATTATGGATGAAGGGGAGTCCTATGCCATTTGTAGTGGTTTTCTTCACTCCTATACCTTATAAAGTAATGCAACTTGCTACCAACATTTCATAATTATTATTTCTATGCATATTTTACTCTACTATGATGTTTCTTTGTAGGCCTAGTGTTGAAACTTGGCTCTGATACCATTTGAAACAAGTCCACTTACTCAATTTTTTTTTTTAATATATATATATATTACACCCATTCATGGAATATATTTCTAATTCCTTTAACAAATAACTCTATTAAAAAACTATATGCCTCTATAACTCTTTAAACTATAATCTTAATCCCTTAGTACATTCATTATGGTTTTTGTTATGTCCTAAGTCTTAGGTTGAGGGTGCTTTCGCAACTTATGACAATGCCAAGGTTATTCCACACCTTAGGTGATGTTAGGATAAACATGTTCGATGATGAAGGGATATATATGCTATACTCCTACTCCTTGTTATAGTTCACTCATTAAACTTAGCTTATGTCTACCTACATTATTGGTCACAACATCAATTTGATGGGATATTTTAATTGCAGGGGGTTGATTATAGTCATTCAAGCATACTTTCCACATTAATAATCACATAACCTCCCCATAGGTGGTACCTATGGTTCTCAACGCAACGAGCGAATCATTAGCAAAAAAGGATCCTTGGTTCACATGAACTTCACATGGGTTGTCAGATCTTCAGGCATGGACGATAGCAATTCATTTGGTCAATCTAGCAATGGATACCACCCTCAAGAAACACTAACACTATATACTATCCGCATATCCAACGCATTCTCTCCTTTTTCTTAGTGTGAGGAATGGTCCGTTTAATAATGATGGTGATTGTTACCATGGATCGGAAGATGGAAAGGAATTTTCCCAGACTGTGGAAACACCTAATCCTCCTCTACTACTAGGTAATGAAATCTTACCTTCTGGTGTAGAAGTATTTACAGTTGCTACGTTCTTTGGTAATGTATTTACTATTATGTTCCGACTCTTAATAATTTTTCTTATACTTCACTGAGTTATCAAGTTTTTCTCCCTTCCTACTAGTTTCAGAATTTTCTAATGATTTTGTTTCTTTGGTTCACTAACTTCCAGGGTTTATATTTTTTTTTTTCTATTGTGGTGCAACGTGGTTGAGTAGAAGGTTCACAACGTATACCTTTCCATTCACCTAGAAGAGAAACATTGCTACCATAATTGTCCCCTTTTCTTTCATCGATAGGTAACTTCTTTTGTTCCCTTTTGTGGTCACATGTACCCTTATAGGGACAGCTTGGACTTATGGCACTGTGCACTCATTTATAACCCTTATTATAATTTTTTTTTTCCTCGCCTTTGTTTCTTTTTGTTTTTTTTCTTTTTGATGGATTCATTTTTTTTCCTTAGGGAACTCTTCACTTTTGGTTACTTCATTAATTCATAGGCTCATGGTTATTTATTCTTTCAATACACAAGTATGTAGATTTCTTTTTCTTCTACAAGTTCATCTTGTTTCTACCCCTATTCTTATACATTTCTATTTACTTGGCTCTGAATATTGGTTTTTTGATAGCTCTCTCTCAAAACCATTTTGAAAATTACAACGAGATTCCTTCTATGATTGGTTATTCACTAACAAGGTAAATTTGGAATTATGCACATATTATATATGTTACTCTGCATTTTGGTTCTATGTAATTTTCCTTATCTTATGTTTTCCTTTTATTGCATTATAGGTATGATCGCATATCATTTCTTTGTATCCATGCTACCTAGAGAAATATTATTACAACTGCTAACTCCAACCATGTTGGCATAGTTCAGTTCAAAAAGTTGGTTCCTTTTTACTTATTTCTAAGAGGCCCTTCTCGTGTCAGAGACTTGATGCCAGGTCTATATTGAGAAGATAAGAGGTAACTTGGTGGTCATTATTGACCTCCCAATGTAGTATAGGTTTATCTGTTGTTCAAGATTCATTAAGTGAGTTCAGCTCGCCTAAGGATTCATATGCCAAATGCACTCCTCCATTTCAAGTATATATATTAAACCCTAAGGTTTTATAATCTATTAAGATATTGACTATAAACTATATAATTTTAATCATGTACCTCCATTTGCTGGGATTTCATGTTCATCTCTTCTGTGTTTGAATTCTTGCACATTATTACTCTTCAGAATAGAGATTTGTATGGGACTGTATGTTAAATCAGTTATGTTCTTGAAAGTAACTATAGAGTTTCCTATTTCATTCTTGTGGAATTCTATTATCATAGCGAAAGTGACGCTGTTAGTTTTGCGTACTACCTGAATTGTTTGAATGAATAGAAAATGGTAGATATGCTTCCTTTCTCTATTGAAATGAACTTAATTTGGGACAATTCCTTAAGTGGATGTAACTATCAATGCATTATAAGTAGAAAAGTTAATCACCAAATAGATAGGTAGGTAGTTATGTGCATCTAATATTTACTATTGTTAGCTCACCTATTTGTAACAGAGAGTTAGATAAAAATGATCAAATGTTCAGTTTGAGTTCTAGTATTTTAAAATATATAAAATGACCTAACATTGTCTGCATTACCAACAGGGTTTTCTTTACACAAACACATTTCGATCCTTTTGTTCTACCTCTACATAAGAATACTACCTTACTTAATATACTAGTATGAATAATTTCAGTATGAAAACTTAATGTGGCCCTTCTAATCAATTAGATTCAGATCTCAGCCTTAACCCTTCCAAGAATAATTTCATTTCAGTGCCTTCCTAAGGTAATAAGTTTTTTTTTCAATAGAAATAATTATAAATTGTACGTATCTTCAATTTCTTGTACGTATATGTATATTGATTCTAACACTCATGTAAGGCTGATTTTACTTCCATTTACTTGGTAGAACAAGCAGATCTTACTCCTACTTTCCACAAGGTTTTGCAACTTGCCACAAGTATTTCCTTTACACCTCGAGCTAAATTTTCTCTATTGAGTTTATATCTTTGAGTCAACCATTGTATTGGTTCAAATAGTGAGATTAGTCTAGCTTCACAAAATATCGTTTGAATACATCCCAAAACATATATATATATAAAGCAAATTCATTATTTGTTGTACAATATTTTGTACAGGATTTAAAACATTAACTGAATTGTTTTAACAAAATCACTCACAGGAAAACAAACACACACAATGCTTAGCACTAATATCAATCCCAATATTCTGCACATAATTTATACCTTCCACAGAACTATTTAATAGAAATGTTGACAAGATAACAATCACACACAATTGTTGGTGCTAAGATATAATCCAATACTCTTCCAGAATGTATTCCATTCACATAAATATCATGCACATATTTCCTAACTAGACTTGTTGTATAAATTGTCCTTCCACATAATTATTTAATAGAAACATTCACAGGAAAATACTCACACATAGTCATTAGCACTAAGAACTAATACAATACTCTACCAAATTCATTCCATTCATAGAAATAACATACATAGATTTCCGAACTGGATTTGTTGTACAAACTGTACTTGGGAAGCTATCCACCAAACCATGAACTGAACCACTAGTGCCCCCGAGCTGAGACTAGTTTCCAATGTAATCAACAACTTCTTGTGATTCCAGATAAGGTATTTTATGCCTTACTTCACTAGCAGACATTTTCTAACTCACTAGCCTAGGCTTTTCTCTATTTCTTTCTTTTTTCGAGAAAGGCATCTTCTACTTTTTTTAAAGCCTGTCTTTTCTCTCGCGACACTTTATTCATCCTTACTCGATATTTTTCTACACTCAATGATTTAATAGATTTTCTTTCCAATCATATTAAATCTTAGTAATGAACCCCTACGTATTTTTAAGAGTGATTGTAGGGAATATTGTCTTGATCTTATCCATCAACATATGATGTGATTAATCTGAAAGAGATTATCAAAATATGTATGGATCATAAAAATCTAAAATCAAGTGAAATAATGTTTGTGAATATGTAATCACACTTTTAATATTAATTTACTTTAATACAATAATTATGATTGTCATTTAAATTAAGTTAGTTTTTTAAATCCTAAACAATAAAAGAACAATTTAAAATTATTTTAATTTTTTTATTAAAAACACATATTGATTATTATTAATATCATATATGTATGTATGTATGTATGTATAACACCATATTATATGATATAGTGATAATTATAATAAAAAAACTGGTGTAAATGATTTTTTTTTTAATTGATAATGTTAATGTCAGTATTTTCATACTTCCATTAGGGATCAAAATCTGCTCTTTTGCATTTTCATAGTAGGAGTTCCATACTATAAATTTTTCATCACTCCATTAGGTCATGATACATGGATTCATTGATGGTTTCTTTCTCTTCAGCTCCTCCCCCATAGACTATACTTGTTGATCATCCTTCATATTGCTTTCAATCATGGTTCATAAATAATCTACAGTCCATTTCATAAGGTCCTAGGGTTTGATTTCGTTAGTTCTTTAGGGTTGCCAAAGTTCCATTCCATTTGATAAGCCCAACAAGTCAAGGGTGATCAAATAACATACCTTCACCATGTGAAGATGATTTTTAAAGAGAAATACTTATTCCATTATGTAATTTTATGTCTTTCAAATGTAATAATTTCAGCATCCCAAGCTGTTAACTTAGTGTTCCAAAGATGCCAAAACATCAAAAGATCATTTTTTCAAAGGAAATAGTCAAGTGAAAGGGTAAAGTTTCAAAGGGTTAAGTGCATAACAAAGGGATTTGTTTTTTCCCAAGGGTGTCCAAATCATCATTTTCGACAAGCAATAAACCCTAATTTCCTCACCCATTGAGCTAGGGTTGGCTATGGAATCAGAGACATCTAAGTATATGAGGCCATTCCAACTCATACACATCATTTCTCCATCATTTTTCAATAAGCCATTCTAAGGGACAAATCATTTGCCACACATAGAGCTGGTTTTTCTTCAAACCATGTTTTAAACGAAACAGGGAATACTTTGGAAAACGTTAGAGAGGTTTTCTTCCACAATAGGCCAAAGGAAGAAAAACCTCCTTCACGTTTTACAAAGGTATCATGGTTTTAGGGAATTTTTAAAATATAGCTGCCTTAGGAGAGTTGATGCACTTCTAGAGTGACCTTGGGAAAATCAAACTTTTTCCTAGCAGGAGTTACCAAATGACTTGCTTGATGAGTCAAATAATAACTAGACATAGTGAGCTTTGCAATGAGCTATCATGAGCTCAATTTGGAGTTGAGGAAGACCTTCAATAGTTGACTGCAAAATCACTCTACATTTTGGCAACCTCATTCTGCAAATTTTGACCAATCTTGGGAGATTGAGCTTGTGACAGGGCAAATGAACTCCAAAATGAAAAATTCAAGCTGTTCTAGAAATTATACTCGACAATATATCCAATGAGCTATCCCATGTCCAATTTGGACACCGGGAAGGCCTCCAATGGTGGCCTGCAAAAAGCGTTGCACGTTCAGGAGGTGGCGCCACGCTTCTGGAAAAGTTTTGCAGTTCAAAATTTCATGGGTGTTGCGCATTGAGGCCGGTGCTATGAGTTTGGGAAAAGGTGATGCACATTGAGCAGGAAGGCTAGAAAAGCCTCAAAACTTCCAACAAACTCCAAATTTGTTTTCTCTCACCTGCCTACAAGTAAGTTGACATTCCTTACAGTGTTTTTTGTTTGCATATCCACATCATAATCATCATTTTCCTTGAGAAACATGAAACCCTAAAATCCCCCTTGTATGCCTAAAAACCCTAAACTATCATTGTTCCTCCTATCACTCATTACAGCTCTAAAAACCTATCCCTATTTCCTTATCCCCTATCCCTTTGTCCCTTTATCCCTATTTCATATTTCTCGTCCCTTTTATCCCTCTTCCCCAAGGGAAATTTCTCAAAACAAGTCTTCCCTCTCATTTCCTAAATCCTTCATTCATTTCCTAGCCACAAGCTCATCTCCCTTCCCCTCATTCCTAAAACACTTTCACTCATTCCCTCCATACAACCTCAACTTTGCAAACATGGACAAGGAAGACCTTCCAACAGTGCTCAGGTGAAGACAGATGAGGAGGCCAAGGAGACAAGAACTACTGAGGTGCCTGTTTACATGAAATATTAGAGAGGCTCAAGGAGATTGTTTGCAGCCAACAGGCAAGTGTTTCCTCCACGGGATGTGGAAGGGGCCTTGCCTTCTTCATCAACTCATAACCAAATTCTAGCTCCACAACATGTGGAAGGGGCATTGCCTTCTTCATCGACACAACAGATACACGTGCATCAACTGCATAAGGGAAAGGAAAAGATGTCGAATGATGATGAGAAGGAAACGGACTTTGACTTGGTAGAACATGATGAGCCTGAGTAGTATGACATTGAGACCATTGACCTAGAGGCTCAGTAGAGGGAGACAATAAAAGACATCATCATACGGGAAAAGGAGGCTCAAGTGCAGGCTTTGATGGACAACTTAGAGAGGGCCAAGTATGTCGTCACATACTTAGAGCAAGAAAACAAGCAATTGAGTGACAAACAAGTCCTCATGGAGCTAGAAATGCTTAAGATGAAACGAAAAGTGGCTAAGAGACACAAGTTACTTTGACCCCTATTGAGCAGGATATAGAAGAGGATAGACAAACTTGGCTTGAGAGGGTAAACCTACACCTCAAGAAGCTGCTATAGAAGGCCAATAGAGATAATCAGATTCCCAGACACATGGCCTATCATTACAGGACTTGCAATAGGATTTGCAACATAAGAATCAAGAAGTTGAAAGCTAGGTTAAGGCGGGCCTTGAAGGGAAAGAAAGAGGAGGATAGACTTAGAATGTTGGCTGAGGCTTCCTTGGCTCATCAAAGCACATGATGGTGGTGCTTCACACAAATTTTTGGCAAGTTTTGGGAAAATTTTTTCATTTGCAAATTTTGAATTTTAATACACAAGAAAACTGCCTAGAAGCACTGCGCTTTTCCTAGGGGCATCCAATGGAGGAATGGCTTAGATTTTTGGATTTAGAGTAGTGAGGACATGCACCCTAGCAAGTTTCAAAAGTTTTGTAGCAGAATTAGTCCACAAAAAGGTCCAAAAACACTCTAAAAATGGCCTTTCTGCCACTTTTTGGACACACAAAAGTAGTCTTGGGAGAATCAAGTTTTGAGGGGTCAAATTAACTCCAAATGCAAAAATTCTAGGTGTTATAGAAAATAGAATTGAATACCTTTCAAATGAGCTATCATGGGCTCAATTCGAATCCAGGGAAGGTCTCCAAAAATGACCTGAAAGTGGCACTATGTGTTGAGCCAGTGGTGTTGCGTGTAGGGCAAAGTTTGCTCTGGATGCCTATTTTTCTAGTTTTTCACTATGATTGTGGATTTTATATCATGATTCATATTTTACCAATCTAAAATATGATTTGGCATGTAATTATGGTAGGTAAATAAGTGATAGAGAGTAGATTCATTAGATTAAAGGTTGTTTTGAGGGCAATGAATTAGTTTCCCCTCTTTTAGAGGCAAGTTGTTAGGTGGCCTAGAAACTAGTTCCCTATTTAGAGTTTGTTGAAACAACTCCTCTTCTCATGGATTCAACCCATGAGGCTACGATGACTTGTTTTGATTCCTATGTCATGTGTTTTCTTAGTCATTTTCTGAGGTTGGACTCACTTGGATGCTTAGAGCTTGATTGTACATCATCGTAAACAGTTTGGCAAGGAGATTAATCAGATTTGCAGCTATTTTTATGGGATCCCTGTGGTATGGAGTTTTAGCATAGTTTTTTCTTCTGTAATCATTTGTTTACATTTTTTTATGTATACCATCATCCATTTCATTGCTTCTTATTGAATGTTATTAAGTTTGATAGGTAGAACCCATTATAACAGTCCTCTACCTTAGGAAATCATTTAATAGTTCATGTTTTCTATTGTTTGAGAAGGATTCATGAGTGTAACATGCCCTACTCAGCTCTTCATCAATCTTAAACACCTCACACCATAAAGCCTGAAGTGTTAAATCCTATGCCCACCTTGCCCCATAGAACACCGTGCATTTTTGACCTAATTTCCCAGACCTAAACTGCCTAGCACCATTTGATCCAGTAAAACACCAACAAATTCAATCAAAAGTTTGTGCTAGTATACCTAGCCTAAAATCTTATCCCTGGTCTAATCATCTTGGCTGAGATCCATACAGAGAGAGCCCTCTCCCGGCCTGGTAGGGCTAGCTACCAAGGTAACCTTGGTTTGTGGTTACCCTGGAATTGCCTTCTTTTAGCCTGAGGTCAATCTAGGTGATAACAGATTAAATATTCTAATTAATTGATACCAAAAATAATAATTACAAAAGCTATTTGATATGATAATTCTTGACAATTCCTTAGTTCTCCTTCTTTGTAGTTCCTCGAAAATAGTCATAATGGGGACTCTTCCCATTATGCACGATAATACTTAGGGTAATCATTAGATGAATTTGGTGTGGGACACTTGCATCTCTTATATTGGTGGGATGTCCCTAATTTTTATTGATATGAATCACCACCTCGAATTTGAAAAATTTGAGCATTTTAAAGTAGGAAATTTTGGTCATGTCGCACTTAATTGGTTATACTTAGTTCCTTTCCAACCAATTCCTGTCAACATTTCTTAGATTCGATGCAATCATCTTGGTCATACACTTCACCTAACTTAGGGTAAGCTGTTTCTTCATCAAGATTTATGTTTTCCTAGTTTTTATACATATTGGCAAGTTAAATTGCTTCATTTTCAGATTTTGGACTCACCTTTCTTTACTAGTGCCGTAATCGAAATTGATCTCATATGCCCTGTGTATCCTCGGTGACTCTATTTCCATATTCGTTTAGTCTTCTATTTCGTGCTTCTTTTTCATCCAACATCTTTGATTCGTTTTGGGCTTCCTTTGCTTCATCTATTATTAACCCCTCCCAATCGTTTTCTATTCACTCCACTTTTTGCCTCGCTCCTACATCCCATTCTTATGTCAACCTTTGTCAACTCTTTATTAATATTGTCCCCAAGTTAACTATGTCACGTGGACATTTTATTGTCACGCATCATATGAAAAGTTAGGGGATGCTCATCTTACTTCAATTCGATTGATAACAACATTATTGCCACTTTTAGTTATGTGCCCAAGTACAAATTTGAGAATACCTGGCTTGCTATAGTGACATGTTTCCTAAACTATTTTTCCGAGATATTGAGAGAATTGAAGATGAGGTTTGCTATGAGAGTCTGTTATGAAACCAACTCAAGAAAATATAGAAAAGATAGATCAACGACTTAGAATTCAGCCTCTTCGAGGGGGCAACCTCCTTTACATTATATAAATGAACAATTCTTGGATGATTCAAATGATAAAACCTCCTTCCTATATATAGGAGTCTAAGGAGTCACAATATAACCCAACCGACCTAACAATAATAATATAAAGCTACAAAAATAACAAGAGAGGGATTCTATGGGGCACAGTAATAACAATATGGGGACAATAGGGGCACAACAATATTAATAAGGGATGCAACTACAATACTAATGGGGTAATTACTAGTATTATAGGGACCCAACATGCCCCTCTCCTTCAAAACAAGTGTTGTCCTCAACGCTTGAGTAGTTATGGATGCTTCTGTATAAAATTCGTGTCCTCCCATGTGGAATCGTCAACGGATAAGTTCTTCCATTTGATAAGATACTCCGAAATTGTTCGATTTTGTAGCTGTCGAGTTCTTGTTTCTGTGACTGCTTCCGGTTCCAATATAATCTTTCCTTCATCATCAATTTCTGGCAATATTGTTTTAACTGGGAGCTTGTCGCCTATAACCTTCTTTAAACATGAAACATGGAAAACTGGGTGCAATCGAGAAGTTGCAGGAAGCTCCAATTTGTATGCCATAGTACCAATCTTTTGCAACATCTTGTACGGACCATAATACTTTGGTGATAATTTATTATCCTTCTTAGCTTGCTTGAGGGACATTTGCTTATATGGTTGTAGCCGTAGGAATACCCAATCACCTACATCAAAACTTCTTTCGCTGCGATGTTGATCTACCTGTTGTTTCATTCTATTTTGTGCCAACACGAGGTTATCCTTTAAGAGTTGGAGGACTTGTTGTTGATGTTTGATGTGATGTTCCATTGCTTGAACCTTAGAATTTTCTCTTAAATATGATGTTATGGATGGTGGCTAATATCCATAAAGTGCCATAAATGGGGTCATTTTTGTTTATGTATGGAAGGAAGTGTTATACAACCATTCAGCCAGAGGAAACCATTTGACCCATTGTGTCCGTTTATCAGATACAAAGCAACGAAGATATGCTTCTAAAAATTTGTTTACTATCTCAGTTTTCCCATCAGATTGAGGATGATAAGATGAGTTATGAGCTAACTGAGTACCAAGACAAAAAAATAATTCTGTCCAAAAACTTCCAGTGAAAATGGGATCTCTGTCACTTACAATAATCTTTTGGTTTCCATGTAGCTTTTGAATTATTTCCATAAATGCAGAAGAAACTGTACTGGCTTTAAATGGATGTGACAATGCAAAAAAGTGTGCATACTTGGTAAGTTTGTCAACTACCACCATGATGACACTCTTTCCCTCAGACTTGGGTAAACCTATGATAAAATCTATTGAAACCTCCTCCCAACGTTGGCTTGGAACGGATAAAGGTTGTAATAGACCCGGTGTCTTAATTGTTTCAACTTTATTTTGTTGGAAAACGAGACATTCCACCACAAATTTTTGAATATCTTATTTAAGGCCATCCCAAAAAAATTCCTTCTTAACCCTGTGGTAAGTTTTTAAAAATCTTGAGTGCCCTCCTAAGGAAGAAGTGTGCAATTCCATAAGAATCTTTTGTTTTAGTTGGGAATTCTTACAGAGGTATAAGCGATCTTTGTACCATAAAGAATCATTTTGCCAGTTAAATGTATCAGACGTATTTGAATCTTGTTGTAACTTTCGAATAAGTTCCCACACTTCTTCGCCATTCTTCCATTCCTCCCTTGCTTCGTTTATCCAATCTGGTTGGATAATAGGAAATGGCACACAACAATGCTTCCACATCCTCATCCTTTCTTGAGAGTGCATCTGCCACCACATTTTGCTTCCCATTTTTGTATATGATTTCAAAGTCATAACCTAACATCTTTGTGACCCACTTTTGTTGCTCTTCAGAGGATAATCTTTGTTCTAAAAAGTATTTAAGGCTATCATGATCCATTTTTACCTTGAAGTGTCTTCCCATTAGGTAGGGTCGCCATTTCTTAAGTGCATGGAGTATTGCCAACATTTCCTTCTCATAAATAGCTTTGTGTAGAAACTTTCCCTTGATTGGACAACTTTCAAAAGCAATGGGCCTTTCATCTTGCATTAAAACAACACCAATTCCATTTTCTGAAGCATCACATTCCACAATAAAGGTTTTTGTGAAGTCCGGTGTAGCTAAGACCGATGCTTGGCACATTGCCTCTTTAAGATGTTTGAAGGCCTTTGTTGCTTTTGGAGTCCATGAAAATGCATCTTTCTTCAATAATGTTGTTAGAGGTGCTGCTATTCTCCCATAATTCTTAACAAACTTGCGATAATACCCTATCAACCCGAGAAATCCTTGCAGATGCTTTATGGATGTCGGGATTTTCCATTCCTTAATGGCTTTAATTTTTCTAGGGTCTACCCTAACTCCTTCATGAGATACAATATGACCCAGATATTCCACCTCTTGTACTCCAAAGAAACATTTGGATCTTTTTGCATATAATTGTTTCTCCTCCAATAGTTGTAGCACCCTGTCAACATGTTCAACGTGATCCTTCCAAGACTTGCTATAGATTAGTATATCATCAAAAAATACTAGCGCAAATTTTCTAAGGAATGGTTTGAAAATGGAATTCATCAAACCTTGAAATTTTGAAGGTGCATTGGTAAGGCCAAAAGGCATGACCAAAAATTCATAATGACCCTTAGGAGTTCTAAATGATGTTTTTGGAATGTCTTCAATCTTCATTCTAATTTGATGATATCCTGAACAAAGATCCAACTTGGTGAAGTAAATTGATCCATGTAATTCATCTAGTAATTCATCAACGACGGGAATGGGAAACTTATCTTTAATAGTGAGCTTGTTAAGCTCCCTATAATCCAGACACATGCGCCATGATCCATCCTTCTTATGCACTAATACTACTGGAGCAGAGAAAGAACTTTGACCCGGTTGAATTATACCAGCCTCTTGCATTTCTGCAACCATACATTCAATTTCACTCTTTTGGGCATAGGGATATCTGTACGGCCTGATGTTTGGAGGAACACTTCTTGGAATCAAATGAATAGCATGATCATGATGATGAATAGGTGGGAGACCTTTGGGAGTCTCAAATACCTTGGAATGATTGTCCAAGACCTTTTGGAGATCTGGAGAAATATATGATTGCAATGTGGAAACATCTAGCGAACATAATTGTGCAATTACACCCCTTTGTTCATTTTTTAGAAGCTTTGTCATACCATTAGAGCTAATTATCTTTCCCGGTTTCCCTGCAATACCCCTTAATTCAACTTCCTTTCCTTCCACGGAAAATTGCATGAAAAGTTCTTGAAAATTAAAAGCTATTGTACCCAAGGATTGTAGCCATTGGACTCCTAGTACAACATCAGTACCTCCCATTGGAATGGAAAGCATTGGGCTAGTTAATATATATTCTCCCATCGATAGCTTGATATTACGACACTTTCCAGAGCAATTTATTGTTCCTCCATTTGCAACTATCACTTGACACTCTGGTGCTGGATATAAGAAGCAATTCAATTCTTTTGCTACCTTACAATGAATAAAATTATGGGTACTTCCTGCATCAATCAACACTATTACCTTTTTCTTCTTAATTTGTCCTTCTATCTTGATGGTTTGAGGAGTGGTAATTCCCGCCAATGCATTTCAAGATATGGTTGGATCCATTTCTTCTTTATCTGGGCTTTGTTCCTGGAGTATATCCTCTTCTTTTGACCTTTCTTGCCCCTTTTCTTCTTCCTCTTCGCAATCTATGTAGAATAATTTCTTCTCAGCACACATATGACCTTTAGTGTATTTGCTATCACAACTATAACAAAGCCCTTTTGCTCTTTTTTCTTCCAATTGTTGTGGTCTCAACCTTATAGGTTGTGGAAGACTAGGGGCAACCACACTTCCATCTTTATAGTTGTGAGTGATATGCTTCCTGGTTGCCATAATTTTGCTTTCGATTTTTCTTGCTAACCTGAATGCCTTCTCTAATGAATTAGGTTTCCAATGGCGAACATCATGTTGGATATTATCCTTTAAAGTCCCTATTAACACATCAATCCTATGCTCCTCTGGAATATTTTTTACCCTTATGTTCAATTTTTGGAACTCCTTAATGTGCTCCATTATTGAACCCCTTTGTTTGAGACTTATCAATTGGCTAAAAGAAGTGTTTCTTTTTGTATCCTCATAATGTGCTATCAATTCTTCAATAAAAATTGCCCAAGTGATAATTTGTTTACGAGAGAAAAGCCATTGATACCATACAAACTGATTTGGTTCCAAATATAAAGTTGCAATATGTACCCTTTGTGTGTTTTGCACATTATTGAGATTGAAAAATTGCTCCATTTGTAATATCCATGTTGCGGGATCCTTGCCATCAAACTTCCTCATATCGATTTTTGGAATATGGTTGGTCTTTGATCCCACATTAGAGTCTAAGAATCATGATTAACATTTCTTTTGTTTGCATCATGAGTTTCCTTTACTACCTTTTCACCATTAGTAAGTATTTCTTGTAGAAAATTTGTTAAATCTGTCTTCAAATCTGACATGTCTGTCTTCAAATTTGTTTTCAAGTTGTCCATCTTAGCTTCAATGCCATTCATCTTAGCTTCCACACCCTTTATCTTAGCTTCTGTTAGCTTTTGTGAGAGTGACATTTGTTGCACTTGTTCTTGTAATTTTGATATATCATGCAACATTCCTTCCTCTTCTTCATGAGTCATGCTAGAGATTTCAGGTTTCTTACTAGGTGTTTGAATTTTCTTTCCTCAGGGAATTAGTTACTGATAATAATGCTCTACTATGCCCTTTGAATTTCTTCAAAATAAATTTTCAAACCAAGCTTAAGCAAAAATTTAAGAAAATCTACACACATATTTTCACTTTGTAGGAGCTCGATATTGCCTCTAATGTATCTTTGTACTTTCTGATAATCTAGTTTTGATATTGTGACCTACAGTAGCCCTCTCTGTTCTCTTTCTTATGCCACCAGTCTAACCCAAAGTGGATTCTCCAAGGAAGTATTATGCGAAATCTCCCACAGTGACTTGATTATAGACTAGTTCAGTATAGCGAACTTGTACGACAGGCCACGAGTCACTGTTTCGACCTTTAGCTCTGAAAAATATCTGCAAGAAACTACAGTCCCTCCTCCTTCTGTAACTTCTTACGAAATTCCAATCTGATGCTTAGAGAGAAAGTTATGACGATTTTCCTAGGTCACCTGTTTGGAATGTAATTCAGGAGTCTGCAAAAAGACCAACTTCCTCAGATCATATCTCTACAAATATAGCGCAAAAAGCTATAAAATTTGGACCCAAGGTTCAGCGCGATGCATTCTCAAATGGGTTTTTTTTTTAGCTTTTGAAACGTCGCAGAAAATAATTTATAGCGAAAATGCCATGATGACCTATTTGGAGCAGCGAAACCCTAGAATTCAAAGCTCTGATACCAAATGTTATGAAACCAGCTGAAGAAAATATAGAAAATATAGATCAAAGACTTAGAATTCAACCTCTTCGAGGGGGAAACCTCCTTTAAATTACATAAATGAACAATTCTTTGATGATTCAAATGACAAAACCTTCTTTCTATATATAGGAGTCTAAGGAGTCACAATATAACCCAGCTGACCTAACAATAATAATATAAAGCCACAAAAATAACAATAGAGGGATTCTACGGGGCACAGTGATAACAATATGGGGATAGTAGGTGCACAACAATATTAATAAGGGATGAAACTACAATACTAATGGGGTAATTACTAGTATTATAGGGATCCAACAGAGTCGTTGTAATCCTAAGAATCATGTCAATGCATACACCAAGGGTTGGATTAACAACGCTAGAATTTCCACCCACTCATGATCCTTAAGCCATATTCAAGATACTAATATTTAATAGTATACCAAGTACTTATGGGCGATGTCCTCACTCACAACAATAACAAATAGTAGGAAAATGACAAGATTTGTAAAATTGGAGGAAAAAATTGAAGGGATTGATTATACGCTAGACATCCTTATCGACAGGGAAATTAACTACCCTAATTCCTTTGAGGGGAATGGTTCTCAATGCACTTAAAAACTTGCTAAATAGGATCAATGATCTTTACACATTATTAGGTTTTGAACATAAGATTTTATAATGCTCTTTGCTCATCTAGACTATGGCATGCTAGTTCTTGTTACTTTTAGTATATATGTAATTTTCTTTGACTATCAAATATTGTAGTTAAAAGGGGTTTATATAACCTCAGGACTCTCAATCTTCTATTATGGTTTAGTTTCCCAATAGGCATACTGAAAACAATTTTTTTTGGACAATGTAGCTCTTTCCCATAATAATATCAAGTTCCTTATATATCTATATATATATATATATATATATATATATTGTCAAACAAATCCAAATAAAATATTGGAAAGGTCTACCTACACTTTACCATTAAATTTCACTGTTGAAATTGTTTAATTTCCTTATCACAAATTGAAATGCAATGTAAGAGTATAAAATGAATAAGAAATATGACACATTGAAACATGATGGATGAATTTAAAATGTTTAAGGAAGTTTTATACAATAAATCCAAGTTATCGATTTGGAAAAATGTTTTAGCTATACATAATTATTCTTATCAAATAAGTTAAAAAGTAAAAATATATATGTGCAATTCAGCGACATAATTGACATGTCGAGGTTCATTGAAACTCTAATTTCTTTAAATATATATGAAGAAATTATGATTCTCTAAACTATTTATGAATCTTTATGCTCATATATATGAAGAGGTACATACAAATTTAGATTATATTTTTTTTATCAACACACCTTCTTTTTCCCCAAGGGGTGTTATGAATGGAGGTGAGGGGTATGAGACTTTGTGCTCACCACCCTCATTGTTTTAATGGTGCAATGATGGAAGGCGTAGGAACTTGGCGTTCTGCATGTAGGAGCATGGAACATTATAGTTGGTGTTGGGATTGTGAAAGGATGGGAACAAAGTGAAAGGAATTTGCATAAGTTAGGGTGAGGGAACTGCAAGTCCCTTATCACTCTATCGTAGTAGTTGTGTAGTTTGAAATCATGGTAATTATTTTTTTAAGAGAGTTAGTATGTGTCTTTGGTGGCATCGTCATTCGATAGACCTTGTTCGGGGTGAATTTCTACCTCAATAGGAAGACTCTGAGTCTCGAGCATCTAAAATTTAGTCGCCCGATGAGAGTTTCCTAGCATGGTCGAGTCCTAGAGAAGAGTTGGTGGCTCTCTATAAAATTTTCTTATTTACAATTAGAAGTGGTAAGCCTTGTGCATTTTTAATGGTCTTTTCTACTTTAAATCAGTTTGGCCTATGTAGTCCTTGTGGAAAAATAAAAATTTCGGGTTTAGTATCTCAACTATTAATGTTTTTTTGAATTTTGAGAATCGGTGTATGTTGTGGCTTTGTATCTGTGGTCATGTCCTGGTGGTTGATTTCATGCATGACTGGAAAATTTGGTAGTGGGGTTTCGAGTTTTAAGGTGATGCGCACGCCTCTACTTACAAACAGTGGCGTGTGGTTTGGAAGGTGTCGTGTTATTAATCATTGAGGTTTTGAATTCTATAGTGTTAGGGTCTGACGGTTTCTTCTGGTGTTTTCAATGGTAAATGGGGATGATCCTTTGGTTGAAAACAAGTGATCCATCTTGTTTCTTGGTGTCTTTTTGTCAGAGGTTGATTCTTGTGGCCGGTGGTTTTGTGAAGAGGTTACCTAGTGGTACCCGGGTCTTATTAAAGTCGAGTTGATTCAGTGGCTTTTTCCCTTCGCAGGTAGAATCAACCGTTTTTTTTTAATTGTTTAAGCCTCAGATGTTGTTGTAGCTACTACAATGAAAGGAATAGCCTCACAATAGTTAGAATGAAATGTAGTCTTCTCATCTAATAAACCAACTTGAACTTACAATTATAAGGTGTTGTTATGTGGTCCTATTTCATTTTTTTATTTATGTGCATTCATAGACCAAGCCTCCTTTTTCCCATGGTTAAACTAACACTTATATCAAAATAAACATCCTTTTAAAAAAATACAGTTACTATGCAAACATGTCTCCTCTAATTTGTTGGATTTATTGTTTACTTGACTATAAAACTGGAACAAATTTCCTTTGCATGGTGCCCCATGCACTCATTTTGTCGCTACTACAACACCCTCCAAACATTTGGTGTGCACCAAATTTTGGAGCCTACCTTTGTCTTGAATATTGTCATCACAAATATTGAAATCCACTCCATGTGTTTTCTCCAAGTGTTTTAGGCCCTTTTGCGAGAAAACAAAAATGTCATCTTTTCACAAGTTAAGAATCGCACGATGTATATAAGCATATTTTGGGGGTTTGAAGAGGTTATATTTGTGTAAATGAGTCGATATTACCATGCAAACATATGTTTCACTCATTCCCAAAGCTTTAAGCATTGTCACACAACTGTCGTCATGGTTTTCGTAAAGCGTATCTTTAGTATCACACTTATCGTAAGTTGTGGCAAAGTCATCACACTTAGGGAAGTATGTTATTCACATTTCCTAGATGATCTATATTGTTGTGTAGTCAAGTGTTCTAAGTGTGTGATCACAATTGAAGTCTTATCATTGTTCACATCAGCCTCACTAATCCCACACTTAGATAATTTCTGAAAGATTTCTGACCAAGAAACTTAGCCTCATCTGACCCTCTTGAATTGTACATTGTGCAGTCTAAACCCTCTAGCTATGACTCTGCTTCTTGATACTACGCAATGCACTGTTCTTGCTTCCCATGATTGTGCACTATGTAGTTCCAATGCTCATGCTTGGACCTTGGCCTCCAAAATTGCGCAATCCAGCCCTCCACCCTAGCCTTAACTACGCATCGTGCAATATCTAAACTTAATCTCATCCCTTGAGCTCCTAATCTATGTAATTGCATAATTACACAACCATCTCTTCCTTCTATAACTATGGAATAGGATGAACCATTTCCCATTCCCTCAGCCTGTCACATTAAGCTCCTAGATTGCATAGTTTTCTTCATCATGAGTGTAGCCTAAACAGTGCATTGCATAGACTCAAGGCTCAAGTTCACCACTAGCTTCTTGAGCTATGAAATTTCATCGTGATTGAGTGCCTCTCTTAGCCTATCACCTAGTTGTGGCTCAGTCAGTGGATCAACATGCACTATCTTAGACTAGGGGTTTATCAGACTAATGTTGTCTCATCATGAGTGAATTTCAAATTCATGTACCTTGTCATACCATGAGAGCATGATGAATAAGGAGATTAATTAGGGACACATGTTGAAATACATCTTTGTAGCTGATTACATCGGTTGATCAACCAAGAAAAAGCAAAGGAACACTAGTTTGCAACCAAAACTCAAGACTTGATACCATTGCAGACTCCTTACCTTTAAGCCATATGGAGGTGGATAGAAGAGAATCCTCATGGAGACACATAGAAAGGAGAAGAAAAAGTGGATTGACATTTCCATGTCATCAAGAATTTCACGTCGCAAGTGTCATGTCATGTCATGTAATGAGTCATCATACGCCACATCATTATTATGGGTTATGTAATTTTGTATTTGAAAATGTATTATTAAGTGGAATTCCAAAGCGCATGTACAAAATATGAAGAGTCTTGTAAAGTTGAGAAGTCATGGGAATTAAAATAGTCATGAGAGTAGTCAAATATTCACAAGGAAGTTGAAGAATCACCTTCCCATTGGTTATATATACACCCTCATTGTATGAGAAAATGAGTTTTCACCTTAGCTCCTCTTGGAATTCATTAGAGAGACAAGTTGGTTCTTTTGATGACAAATGAGTGATTCCAACGCTCCACACCTCTTGTGGAGTCTTATCCTCCAACGTTGATGAAGGTGATCTATTGACCAGGTAATATGCTATCTCCACTGCCTCTTCCCAGAATTCCTGTCCTAACCCGACACCACTGAGCATGCTTCTTTCCCTTTGCATCAACATCTTGTTCATTCTTTCTGCAACTCCATTTTGCTTAGGTGTATATGGAGTAGTCTTCTACCGTGCTATACCACACTTCTTACAAAATTCTTCAAATTCATTATTGCAAATCTCTCCACTGTTATCTGTCCTCAGCACCTTTATCTTCTTCTCTATCTAGTTTTCCAGTAGAGCCTTTAATTCTTTAAACCTGTCAAAGACTTCAAATTTCTTCTTAATGAAATATATCCATGTATTCCTTGAGAAGTCATCTATAAATGATACACAGTACATAGACTTACCCAGTGATGGAACCTTCACAAGTCCAAACACATCATTGTGCACAAGCTCTAATATCTGTTTCGCTCTATTACCACCAGAGGGTAAACTCATCCGATTCTGCTTCCCATATACATAATTTTCACAGAAATCAAAATCCAGAGATCTATTACTCATACCTTCTACCACACATTTACCATGAAGTATTCGAAGGCCCTTCTCTACTAGATAACCAAGCCTTTGATGCCACAACATGGTCTTCTCTCCAGAGACCAATAGATTTTCTGCTCCACTTTTAGGAACCGCAGAACTATTGCACCCATCAATAAGAGTGCTATCTTGTAGCTTGTATAGGGTCCAGTCCAAAGTCCCTGCATCAATACTAGTGCTCCCCAAACCATCTTTGCAGGAATCCTTCTCGAACACTGTTTTTACACTTGCATCATCCAACTTACTTATAGAAATCATATTTCTGGCTAATTTAGGAATATGCAGAACACCGGGAAGTGTTCTAACCCTTCCACCTTGCAACTTCAACTTTACTTTTCCGCGACCAACGATTCTAGCCTTCCTATCATCCCCAAAGAAGACATCACCACTATCATATTTCTCATACTCACATAACCACTCTCTATGGGGAGTGGAGTGAAAGGATGCACCTGATTCAATTAACCATGCCTCATGATCTACATTTGTACTTGAAGAAGCCAAGTACACATCCCCACCTTCGTCTGAGGTGGTTTTTGCCTCTGTAGAAGGAGCATCATCAGATCCCTTACCTTTGTTAGGAGCTTTAGATTTACAGTCCCTTTTGTAGTTCCCTTCCTTTCCGCATCTCCGGCACACCACCTCTACAGTTTTTCCTGGAGATTTAGATCTCCCTCTAGATTTATATCTCCCACTCGATGACTTATTTTGTTTCTGTTATGGGACTGTCATCATACAAACAAGGCATCACCATTCTGGCTCTCCATATTTTTCTGTCTCATCTCCTCCGCCAATAAGGATGACACTATTTCATCAAACTACAAGGCAGTTGCATTTCTACCTATTGCAATAACTATACTATCCCACGAATCTCGTAGAGAACACAACAAACTCATGCACTTATATTCGTATGAAATTTTGATCTCAACAGACAATAACTGACTTACCACAGTATTAAACACATTTAGTTGCTCTTTCACAAAGTCTCCATATTTCATCATTAGGTTATACAACTTTTTCCATAGGAACAATTTATTCACCAGAGACTTAGATTGGTACAAAGTCTCTAATTTGTCCCACAAAGTCTTCGTTATAGCTTCCCCTGATACATTCAGCAATACTGAATCCGAGACACACAATCGTATTGTGCTCTTTGCCTTCTGATCCGACTTCTTCCATTCTTCATCAGAAACTCCTGTTGGTTTAGTACCTGGATCTACCACGATCTACTGATCTTTATCCACCAACAAATCCTCCATCTTGAGTTTCCACAACTCAAAACTCTGACCATTAAATTTCTCGATCTCTATCTTTCCACTGCTCGCCATCTTCTTTCACCACCAGAATCGATCCTGTAGATCTCCCACTGAACAGGGTATACCACAGTCTCGAGCGAAACCTCTCAGCAACAAAGGCGTCTCCTTGAAGCCAAAACAACTCTGATACCAAACGTAGGGTTGAACTCCGTACAGAAATTACCTCCATACGAATTATAAAACACAAAAAATAAACAATGCGAGAGCATAAACAATGTAAACTTTGAAACGGGAACTGATACTGTTACCCATTTTGTAGAGATAGCAAAAAAGTGACCTGATTTTGAAAATGGGTGATGCAGAACACACATGTTTTTTTTAGAGCATAGTTTTTGGCACTATAAATTTTTTTATGTACATTGCGTTTTAGAAAGGTAGCGATTTTGATGTTGATTTAAAAAAGTGGTAATTCTACACCATGCCCTTATTTTAAAAGGTTTTTTTTTTTAATTTTATTTTTTATTATTATTTTTATTTTATTTTGTTAAATGTATGAAATGTAAATAATTATTTTGTAAATTTAATAACTTTGGAAGTGGTCTTATTTTTCATATTTTCTTGTTTTTGTTTTTATTTTTATTTTTTTTTGTAGTGAGGTTTTTATTGTTTTGCATATTTAAAGAAGAATGTCGATATTTTGCATTTTTGATATTTTACATATCTATATATCGTTAATTAAATTTTCAATCCACATGAAATAATTGTCTTTAAAAAACATACATAAAAATATATATAAAAAAGACAAAAATGAAAAATAAAAAATGTTAAAATAAAGTTATCTCATAAACCATAAAAGAATTTGGAATATATATATATATAATATATATATATATATATATATAAGTAAAAAATAAAGGAATTAAAAAAAAATATTAGCAAAAACTAGGAAAAAAAAACTAAAAACAAGCTGATTTAAAAAAGAAAAATAAAAAATAACGAAAATAAGAAATAAAAACTAGTAAAATTAATATTAAAAAAAAAACAAAAATTAACTCAAATTATTAAAAAAAAACCAAAAAAATATGAAAATTATTTTTAAAAAGCCAAAAAAAATTAAAATATAAAAAAAAAAAACCAAAAAACTTTTAACATTTATTTTCTTTTGTAAACAATCTCTTTTTTTTATTAAAAAAAAATATTATTATTAACCCTTTTTTTTAACAAATTTTGTTTCTTATTGAAAAAAAAAATGATTAAATTTTTTTTAAATTTTTTTTAAACGAATTCAAATTTTTAATTTAAAATTTAAAAAGATTAAAAAATATTTTAAAAAAATTAATTTAAAATTTTAATTTTAAATTTTAAAATTTATAATTATTATTAAAAAAAATCTATACAATTAAAAATTTTTAATTAAAAATTTTAAAATTTAATAATTATTATGTAAAAAAATACGATTAAAAATTTTTAATTAAAAATTTAAAAATTCATATAATTATTATTAAAAAAAAATTAAAAAGAAAAATGAATTTCCCGCCCCTCGGCCGCCCATGGTGGCACAGCAGTGGGCAAAGGGACTTGCACGCAGGCCCTCCGCCCACCGTTATGCCACCACGGGCGGCCGGGGGTGTGCCCCCGATTCCCAAAATTGGACGCCCGCCACCTGGCCGCCCGTGGTGGCGCGGCAGTGGGCGGAGGGCCTGCAAGCATGTCCCTCTGCCCACCGTCGGGCCACCATGGGCGGAGGGACATGCGCACAGGCCCTCCACCCACCACCGCGCGCAATCCCTCTGTGCACCGCCGGGCCACCACAGGCGGCCAGGGGGCGGGCGTCCGATTCCCAGAATCAGAGGCTTTATTAAATTTAAATTTTAAATTAAAATAAAAATTTTTGAATTTTAATTTGTTCAAAAAAAATTTAGGAATTTTTTAATGATTGTTTTTTCAAATAAGAAAAAAAATTTGTTTAAAAAAAAAAGAAGTTAATAATAATTATTTTTTTCAGTAAAAAAAAAATTGTTTAATAAAAGTAATTTAAATTTAATTTTTTTTGGTTTTTTTTAATATTTTAATATTATTTTTGTTTTTTTCAAAATAATTTTCATATTTTTTCGGTTTTTTTTTTTATAATTTGAGTTAATTTTTGTTTTTTTTAATATTAATTTTACCAGTTTTTAATTTTTTCGGTTTTTTTTAAACTAGTTTGTTTATAAACTTCTTTCTTTCTTTCTTTCTTTTTTAATTTAGTTTTTGCTAATTTTTTTCATTTTCTCTATTTTTACTTATGTATATATTTAGTTTTTTTTTTCTAAATTTTTTTATCGTTTATGACATTTTTTTTTTAACATTTTTTTTAATTTTTATTTTGTCTTTTGTTATATATATTTTATATTTGTTTTTTAAAGTAATTAACATTTTAATCTTAATTTTAGTAGTTTTTTTTTTGTTAATTTTTTTTTTTTTTTAAATCTAGTTTGATTTTAATTTTTTTTTTTTAATTTTTCTATTTTTACCTTTTTAATTTATTTTAAATGTTATTTTTTCTCTTCCATATTTTTGTTTTTTTTTTTAACCAATTTTTTTCATGGTTTAGAATATATATATATATATATATATATATATATATATATATTCCATTTTCTTTTTAAATATTTTTTTTTGCTATTTATTTGTTTATAGTTTTTTTTTTTTTTTTAATTCTTATCATTAATTTATTATTATTATTATTATTTTTTTTTTAATTCATTTTTTATTTCTATTTTATGTTTTGTTTTTAGTATATAGTTTAATTTATGTTTTGTTATTTTTTTAACTCTTTTTGTTTTGTGTGTTTTCATTGTTTTAATTTTATTTAATTTTTAATTTTTAATGTTTTTTGTGGTCATGATAAAGTATTTTATGTCGTTATTTCGAAATGTTGAAATTTTACTTTTAGAAAGAGAAAAAAAAAGTGTTTTTCCAATGTTAACACTTTTCGTTTTGAGGGTGTTTTTTGAACAATTTTTGTGCAAAAATTTGGTTTTCACCGCCATTTTTAAAACATGTTGAAAATTTACCCAAGAAAAAAAAAAAGGTGTTTTTCCGGCATCAACACTTTTCGTTTTTAACACTGTTTTTGATGTTTTTTCGAGGTTTTTTGGTCAGAGTTCCCATTTTGAGTTTATAGTTTCCATTTCAAAGTTTACATTGTTCATAACACACAAAACACATATATACATAGATTTTCCCCTAGATCCCAAAACAAGGACTACTAGCTTGATATTTCAGTATATTCCTTTCAATGTTACAATACATATTTATACATGCTGAAGCATCCAATACCATGGATTGAAAAACACTGTGTCCAAAACCATGGACCGAAAAACATAGGTAGGTTTGACCAACCTAATATAGGGTCCAATTTTTTTTTCCTGGGGCACTGCCCCAGACCCCGTAGAGGGGCCTACCCGCCCCCCTCAAAACCCCCCTGTGACCCTCCTGCTGCGCAATTGGTGCAACGAAGTGGGCGCTCCGTCCCCCCCCCCATCTCTAACCCCCCGGTTCACTACATGGGCTAGTCATGGAAAGAATATAACACAACCCAACAGGGTTGGAGGGGTGCATGACAATTATAGAAGGTGTAGGGAAGGTAAAAAACTCCCAAGGCCAAGCCCAACACCTCAAGGAAGTAAGATTTTTGTAAGGTAACTTGCTCACGGTGGATGGATAATGAAGGTTTGGATGATGGGCTAGTATGCCTCGACAAAAGGTAGAGAAGACCTAGGTGAAGCTGGTTGGAGGAATCCCTTCCTGCATATCAAAACGTGATGCAATAAAACCTATTTCTCTTTTGATTTATAAATCACTACAGGTCCACATAGAAAAGATGTGTTGAATTTGAGGAAGATAATATATCTACTATTAAGAACTAGATCTATGAAATGGATTGCCTTTTTAGCTACAGAAACCTCAAGAAAATAAGACAACAACTGCAGACACTTCCATGAAATCATAAATAGTTATCTAACTACGAATGGAACTTAATCTATGTAAGAAACAAAAGACCAACTCTATTTTTGGGGCTATGAGAGTGGGGTCCTCTAATCATGATCCCATGAGGGAGATGAGATAGGGGCCACTGTCACATGATTTTATGGTATAATTTCCTCCACTAAATCGCAATACTAATATACCTCTTTAAACTAAGGGAAACACGGTTAAGCAACAATTCAAATAAACTGCTAAGATAAATAGAAAAAAACATAAATAAACTTTACCAACTAGCTATCATTTTAAGCTAAGAATATAGCTACAGAAGAGGAACTTCTATGGATAAGGTTGGTCCCTAGCCCAAGACCTTCAACCCTCTAAGTCAACTTAGTGCTCGATCAAAACAGAAGTTCTCATTATCAGAAAAATGTCAAGTACATCATAACAATTACAGTAAAAATGTTTTATCTCAAAATGGCATCTTAGCTACAACAAAAAATTGAATCCTAATGAGTCCCTTTGCTCTCTTATTTAGACAAAACTTGAGCTACCAACAACTCCCTAGAAAAGAGGGATACTTGGTTCCCTAGCTCGAGAATAACTCTTCCTTGACTATCAATGGCTTGACTTCCAATGACACCAAGATTATGAGATAGAGTGGAGGAATCGTCGAAATGTTGAGATAGAGTGGAGGAATCATCGAATAATTTGAGGAGTTAAGGAGGGAGACCAACTCCTAAAATCTCCCTTTCTTGCCCACTTCAAATTCCTACACTTAAATCAACCAAAAACTGATCCAATTCCTTCATTTAACATATGTTAGGACACATGACATAGTAACTCACCTTTACTCTTCTCACTAATTAAAATATAACAATATATGTAATAAATGTGAGAAAAATTAATTTAATACGCTGGAGAGTGGCATTGTGACCCATATAGTTTTCCTATTGACGAGCCTCATCACTCTCTTCTATTTTCTCTTTCTCGTACTCTTGGAAACTTACAGTTTCTTGGAGAACTCTTGGAGAGTGTGGCATACTTGGAGTTTGGATCAAGAAGGAAAAGGAAGAGAATATAATCCCAATAGGACTTCGAGATCAATAGATACAATGCGTTTTGCTTGCAGGTACCAAGTTGCATGTATGCTTCCTCACCAGTTTTGGCATGCATGGTATATAGATTTGGTTTCCTAGTTATGATATGTCATTGGCATGGAGGATTTCCTAGATTGATAGTGCATTTTCCTAGCCTTGCCATTTCATAGAAATCCATGGGGTTGAGGGTTCATTTCTTTTTTTTTTTGGTTGTTTCTCATGTTTCATTTAGCTTGGGTTGAGTTACTAATCTTGGAAGCCTTGGTTGGACAAATGATCTAGAAGCCCTTGGTGGGTTGAGTTACTAGTCCTCAAAGCCCCCATTGCACAAATGCTCTAGAATCCCGGAGTATGTTGTTGGTTCAGTTACTAGTCCTAGAAACCTTGGTTGGAACAAACACTCTATAGCCCTATAAGGCTTGGTTAGAGACCAATCTAGTGATGGTTTTTGATTTCTAACCATGAGGTCGAATTAATGTTTGATGAGTTGAAGTGGTTTGGCCACTAGAATCCTTGGATGGTTTTGATTGATGTGTTTTATGAGATCCCAAATTCATGCTTGGAATATGGCACGTGGGTGATTGGCTAACAAGAGACTTGGCTCAGCAAATCTACGGTTAGGTGGAACGTGGTAGTCCCATAATGGGTTGCCTTTTGAAATGTTAATATGATGTTATTTCTCCTTGTTATTTAATGGGTATTGTACTAGTTTGAATGTAGAATATATAGTTCTTGTTTCTTTGGTATTTCTATTGTTAATATGCTTCTTATGAGCATGTATTATGACAGTGGCTATGTATGGATCTCATCATGCTTTTTATTGTAAATAAATGAACAATGTATTTATAGCATATAGATGAAATTATAGCTAATATGTTGAGGCATCAATGATTCTTAGTGATTCTCAGGTATGTATGATACCCCTATGTTCATATGTGTCGTTTAAACCTGTGGATTACATATTTGTGACATGTTTGATGAAATGCCTATCAAGGCTAGTAGGGGTCTAGTTTTGACCTTCTCTTTGTTTTTCAATTGCATCATTTATATGTTGTGTAAGTTCATTTCTAAAAGTGTCATTGAGTTCTAGGCAGTGACCTGGGCTTTGGGCGTGAAAAAATGGCTCAAATCCCGGAGACACAAGCACAACACTAGGAAGAAACATCCATGAATGCATGCATACCCATGCTATTGGAGCGTCCATAGCCTCTTGGATGCATGCATTCCAATATCAAGGTTGTGTCTAGGGGCTAAATGGTCTGAAACTTCAGTTGGTCTGAGGGTTTGGTTATTTGAGTGGTTAGGTTGGCTCCTGAGAGTTCAAATGTTGATGGAAAGGTCTGTATGGTTTGTTTCCATCAGTTCTACTTCCTTAACTCAAACATAAGGAGTAAAATCATATCATAGTAACTTCTCGTCACGTTGTTACTCTGGTTGGCTGGTTACTTGGGTAGATTTGGGATGAGGGTGTTACAGTTAATGTTTTTCTAAGTGTTCAGGTCTTGTTGTGATATTCTAACTATTGAAGCTACTTTATTATGCATACTTAGTTTTTTTATGGATTTAAAAGCACACTTCCTTTTAGAAATCTTAGAACTCCATGTATTTCCTTTGAAGATAAGAATTTTTGTAGTCTTGGAAGACAGTGCTTGTGCAGTCCTTGGTAATAGTAATTTCAAAATATTTAGTGGTAGATAATGTATAGCTCTTAGACATTAGACAACCCCTCGTGGCAGTGCTTTCATAGTTGACAAGGACAATGAATGCACAATCCATGTGGATAGTCAATGCACAATTTCAGTTGTTAGTCTCCTTAACTCTTAGTTGCAAATGTACCATCATCTAGGTGAATTTATCCATTATCACTTTTGGGCCCTTTTTCTTTCATAACTGTCTCTTTCACTTTCATGACTATAAGTTTTTCTTGCTTTCAATTTTGCAAGTTTTGATTTTATTTATTTTTTTCTTTTTCATATGTCTCTTTCACTATCTTTAGCTTTTGCAAATGTCCTTTTCACATATTCTTATTATCGCAAGTTCCACTTTTGATTATTTTCACTTCTGCATATGTTACACTTTGGCGCACCACTAGAGGTAGCTCTAGTACACACTTTTAAATTAACTAATCTTATATATCATAAGAATATGCACTAGACACTCAACCGAAACTTAGCACGCTTTCTGGTTATAGTTGACTCTTGTGTCATAACTTGTATTTTACGTGTCACAAAGCTATGCCTCAACTATCACAGTTAGAAATAATTGTTTCTTTGTTGTCGTTTGAAGGTATGCATGTGGATATTGAGTATTTCCATCTCTTAGCTTGTGTTTGATGGTATACATATTTGTGAATTTTTTTTGGAACTTGTTTTCATCATGTGTTCTCTCTTGTTCCATTAATTCAAGACTTATCCATCTGTGGGCTTCCCTTGTATTCACACTTTGCATACCTAAAATTTTAGTTACTAAATGAGCACATTGTGTATTCTTATCTAGCAAGGATGTATCACTTACCTCTTACAACTATGCACTGTGCTATCCTAAGCGAAACCTCTTCCACAAACACATTGCGTAATATTGAACTAGATTCCCTTAGTCTCTTCCTACTTACTCTTGAAAATTGCATTGAAGAGAGACTCATGGTTGCCTCCATTGCACATTGCATAGTTCTAGTGGATAGTGGAGCCTCCTCCTAATAATTTCTTAAGAGAACTACATAATACAAAATCTCTCTCTCATTCATGGTGAAGTGAGCATGCTCAAGGTACAATCACCTAGCCTTTTGTTGCTTACACTAGTGAACTTCACAATCCCTTCACCAAGTGAGCCACTTATTGAGAATTGCACATTTTTAGTGGGAAATATGACCCTCTCTATCTCACTATAACCCTCAATTGTGCATTCCTAGAGCTTGCCCCTCAATCACTACAAATTTCACAGTTAAAGTGGCTAGTCCTATCTCTTTTGCTGACTGAAACTCCTCACTGCACAATACCTTCTCATGTCTTCCCTCCTACTATGAATTACATATTTCTAGTGGATAGTTCGGTCGTCCCTCTGTTCCCGTGAAGCTCAATTGCAGAATCCCTACCTTCTCTTCCTTGCGCACTGCACATCTTTAGTCAGCGATCTCATCACCATTGTCCCATGGAATTGGCCAATGAATAGAACCTTGAAGGAGCCTCCCCTTATTTTGCATTGTGTAGTTCCATTGGAAAACATGGTCATCCCTTCATCACTACTAAGTCCAACTGTGCAATTCCTAGTCTGTCTCTCTCAAAACTCTTCCCATTGTCCCATCACAGTTAACATCTTCTATGAGCAAGAAAAGGTAGAATAGGTGGTTTTCGAATTGATGTTTGATTTTCATTAATGGGCTTCATTTGTAGGTATTATCATCTCAACATGGCAGGGTGATTCTCAAGGGAGGTTAGCAAGGCAGGGATACAAGAAGGACATTCGCAAAAATAAGACATAATGATGATACTATGCAAGACACAAAGGAATCCTAGACCAAGACAAGGAAATGGCGACTCATTTTGACTTGGAAGGTTTTGAATCGTATCTAGACCCTTTGGAGGGTCAATATGAAGTGTAAGCAATGGTTCGTCATGAAGAAGTTGAAGTCATAGTGTGAAAGGGAAGAGCTTGGTATTGATACAATGAAGTCTTATGTCACCACCACCAAGTCATGGCTTCTCAAATTGTCACCACAAAAGTCGTATGTGTCAGTGTATATCAGTTGTTGGATGTGATTATGTAATTTCTAAAAAATGAGAGAATGTAAATTGTGTGGAAGCCTAAGAGTCTCACATGGAATGTGAAAATTCACTAGAAAGTTCTACAATCATGTAGGAGCTCAAATGTCACATAGGAATTTTAAAAGTCATAGTAGAAGCTTAAGGGTCATCAGGGGGGTCAGGTATCATATGGGAGGTGTAGAGTCACCTCATTTGCTATAAATACACCCTCATAGCTCAAGGAAAGAACTTTGGACTTTTCACCTTGGCTTCTCTAGCTTGGAATATGAGAGAAGATCATTCTATGGAGGAGCAAGTGGTGACTTAATGTTGTAGTATTGGGGCTAGTGTCACAACATTGTTATTGTGCATTTGGGGAATTTCACTTATTATATGAAGCTCTTAGAGTTGACACACTTTTATGCATATGTCGTGAATGATTGTAAGATTGTTCTTTCATTGTTTATAGTGTATGTATATATTCACACATACTAATGAAAATATGCTACTTTGTTGGTTTTGATATGCATCTTGTTCAATGTGCATTGTTATTTTGTGAACTACTATGCAGGTTAATCAACGATTATTTCCATACTCTTGTGTGTCCTTTTTAGGATAGTGACATTACTTTTTTCTAGAGGCTCATTATTTTTTCCCTTTCATAAAAGAACCTTATATACATTGCAATTGTATGTCTCACAGTGTCAACTTACTTACTTATTTCAAAGATTGTTTGCATAATCACTTATGTTAATAGTTGCAACCAAGGCAAATCCCTAAGAGTAATGGTGGCGAGGCCTATTATCTAGATGGGATTCCTACTTCAAATGATGTGAGGAGTAATAGATTCTTCATACAAGGGAGACCCCCTTAGTTGGTAAATTTCCAACACCGTCAACACATTCTTACAAGTTACTTGTTGATTCTTTGAATAATTGCATTTTCAACCTTACTGGAATCAATGTGGCAAGAATATCAATGCATATCCCCAAGGTACAATTGATATTTGATTCATCGGACTAGAGATTTTTTTTTCATTTAACTCACAATTCATTTTTGATATTCCAAGATGTCCATATTTGGAATTATTAACCAAAATTTTGGGGTTCTTTAGAACACTACTTTGAGTAGTGAATTTTCCGAATTCTTCTATATTTTCATTAGAACCTTGCTTTGGTATTTTTGATTCCAGGTGTTTACATATCTTCCCCACAAGATTTTCCGTGGAGTATATTGTACTTCATTTACCTTATTATTTTGATCACATTGCCTTGTATAGTTTTATGTCCTTTCAACTTGTTGTATATTGATACCTATCTATAATTACCAACTATTTAATTCATATACGTGTGTTTGTTATATTTATGTGTATATATTTTGAAATTGGATTTCCAAAATTTAATTTAATTATTAATAATATAAACATTTAATATCCACATAATATTATAATAATAATCAGAAATATAAAATTGACGCGTATCATAAAATAATTAATCTTTATATTTTTTAATTAAATTAGATAATAATACAAAATATTATATAAACCAAAATTAAATGAAATAAGTTATAATTTTTCTAAAATAAATGATATTAATAAATCAGGATATTAAGCCATCCCAATCTAACAAAAACATATTTATAAGTTAATAGTGTCAAGGTTAGGAATTTTATATTTTCCCATTATTTATAAGTTAATAGTGTCAAGGTAAGAATTTTATATTTTCCCATTACTACTCTAGTAGAGTAAACTAACACCACTAATCAACAAAGTTTAAAAAATAACTTTTCACAAAAATGGACCACTTCAATCCTCAAATGTATTTTTGACGTATGACAACGTCGATGACACGTACTCCGACGGTTAAAAGAGTCAATGACAGCCATTTCCGGTTCAAATTTCAAGTACGGTGCAGATTCTGTAAATGCCAGATATTTTCTATCTGTAATTCAATGAAGTTCATATTCCTCGCATGAACGTATGAGAAACATGATCGCGGATTTGCTTGTAGTTTGAGGCTAGCCCGGAGGGCGGAGCCCGCGGAAAGCACACGGAGAATTTCAGTTCCTCATGACTCTGCTGATTGCATACACTGCTGTATAGTCGTTTAATTAGTCAAGGGAATTCCTGAAAGTTAAAGTTATGGAAATTTTAGTTATATTTGAAAAAAATTTGGTAAGGATTTTTGTAAATCCAAATTATAATTGTTAAATTTCAAAATTTTAATTATTTTAGACGTTTTTGATAGTACTGAATCTATTTATACCAGCAAAAACAATTCAAACACTCTCTACAATTCCTCGGCCTCCCCTTGGTTAGACGACTGCGCCCGGTTAGACGACTGCCCCCATTTTTACGAGCCCGTGACATATGTTCAACGTCTGTGACACTGTTTTACACCCATAAATTCTCCCTATTGCTGTCATGCTTGCGGCAAGGGAGGCTCCAAGGGAGGCTCCGTGTCACGCGTCTGTGCAACTGCTTTGTGTTTATTCGCTGGTCATCGAATATAACATATACAGAGCAGATTTCCTATGATAAAATATCAACGCGCTTAATACTTCTAACGCAATATAACTTGCAAGAACTCAATGCATACATGCAGTTATATGTTATCTACATTGTAATATCAAAGATTCGAATATTGTAAGGTTCGCACTGTTATGTATTTCTCTTTTTTATTTTGTTTTATTCTATCTCCATCTTAATTTTATTAATATAAACTAAATTAATGCAACAATATGTTGGCAACATCAAAGTATAACGATAATCTTAATTTTAGTGTTCAAGTACCGTGATAATGCTAATTCAACAATGATATTTCGAGAATGTGAAGCAAGTCTATAATTGGAAATCAATTTAATGACAACGACAATAACCACTAAACGATTTGCATCTTTGTACAAATAGGACTCGTGCATTTCAAAAATGGAAATCAATTCATTTATACATGTCTTTTATATACAGTGATGATACTAGCTCAACAATACATCATCACTAGCTCAACCATACCTATCATGGGTTAGGAGAATGTGAATGAAGTACATAATTGGAAATCAATTCAATAACAACAATAATCATTAATCAATTTGTATCTTTGTACAAATATGACTTGTGCATTTTCATAAATAGGAATCAATTCATTTATACATATCTTTTTTAACATGAAATTTTGAAACAATTCTAACACATATTATAAGAAGTAGCATTAACCATTGAATTTGTAGTTGATACTCAGTGATGTTGAGATTAGAATTTTCTCTTCAAATGTTAAACTTCTCACATGTAAAAGTTAGAGTTTACTTTGCTGAACATTGCCGACTCATTAGTAGCCTTCTCACTTTTTATTTTGGTACATTTATCCCGAGCGGATCTCCGAGTTGCAAAGGAATTGTATAATTTATGAATACACTATTGGTGTGGGGGTGAGTTCCTCAAATCAAGGAGTTCTCACTAAATGAACCCCACACACACCAAACTCATACCAGATCTCTAATATTCACTCAAATCACATATGTCGAGCAATGTGATGCAAAAAAACTGTGATTCTCATAGCTTGCTTTTTTGTATATACATAGAACTTTTTGGTGGTGCCACTTGGCTCCTCATGCAAAATAATTACGCCGATAGGAATTTATTTGAGTCAATGTGTCTCTCATTATCGTCTATGCTTCTCATCTCTCCCTCACATATGCCACCCTCTCTACTGGACATGTGGTTCATGACATGTTTCCTTTGTGTGCTCAAGGTCTCCGTGAAAATAACCACAAACGCTGAAACAAATGTCATTTCTACACATTACATTTTTGGAGGGTTCTTTGTGTGTGATTTCCATACTCTCTTGATTTTTATGTTGCACAACCAATAGCTTTGTAATTCCATAACGCACAATGAATCCATTTCTCACCTTGTCAGGTCAGAGTAAGTTCATCCGCAATCTTAGTTGTGTATTATTCCTCTTTCTCAGTTCCCTGGTTGTTTTTTTGTTTCTCATTTTGAATCATTAGGTATCCCTAATCAACAAACATAAATATGCACTATGAGTGGCCCAGGTTAAAGTCATACACGAAACCCACGGATACCAGATAAGGTAGGCGAGTGCAAAGCTTTGTTTGAGTTCAATTATGTTGTTATTAAAGCATTGTTGTTCAATTTTGCATGGTAAATTTCTGAATAACCCATAATATGCTTTAGATAGTATGAATCTTCTTACTCTGTCTGTAATTGATTATGTGAACCCAACTAAATAGATTTGTCATAGTTCTATCAAACCGTTTTTGGACAATGTATTTCATTTTCCCACTTCCTAGATTTGAATCATCACTTCTACCGATCATTATTGATATTTTCAAGGCTTTGATCATTTGTCCCTGAAACAACCTGCAAATCTTTGAGTCGAGAGCTTCCATAGAATCTTCCATCCATTAATTCAAGATTATTTTGGCGATATATTTGTTGAAAATGTATCAATCGAATCACAATTAATAATAATTATATGTTACATGGGCATTACTTCCTTTTAAAATAAATCATGGTTGTGATAACATTGTTGTATTACTGAGGCGTTGCTTCCTTTTAGAATAAATTATGGTTATTTGTGTTTATATTTAGGGAGGTGCCCCAAACAAGGTTAGTACTTGAAATCCTCGGGGATTTTCCAATCACAGATTGGGTGTGTGCGAAGACTATGATAAAATTAATCCACCATATTCTTAGACCATAATTTTTTGAAGATTGACCAACTGCAACATGCAAGACTTGATTAATTAATTAATTAATTGCTAGCAGAGAAAGGAGGAATATTAGCTCTTGCAGAAAAAACATCATCTTCCAAACTAAAATTTGTTTCACTAAAGTTTGTTATAACACAAGAGAATCAACCTTTTCCCATATGTATGCCTCTTGTGACTGGGCTTTTAGGAGCCGTTATTGGAGTTGGGGATGAATGTAAGACTTCTAGTAGAAAAATAAGCAATGACTCGGTGCAAATAGTTTATGGGTTTGATTTCAATGGAAGGCATGTATGATAGCTAGAGATAGACCATTTTGGCCAATTATAGTTGCATTGTGACAAATATTTAGCTTAGAGTTTATAATATTTGTCTTAGGGTTTATATTCCTTGGGTCTATAATATTTATCCCTCGGGTTTAACATTATTCACTTGGGTTTATTGGTCCCTTGGGTTTATCATATTTATCTTAGGATTTATATACCTTAGGTTTATAATATTAATCCCATGGGTTTGATATTATTCCCTTGGGTTTATATTATCAATCCATTCATTTTTTAACCCCCTGGGTTTTTATTATTAATACCTCGGGTTTATTGTTCCATTGAGTTGATAATATCGATCCATTTAGGGTTTATATACCTTCCCTTTATAATATTAATCCCTTGGGTTTAATATTATTCTTTGGGTTTATAATACCTTTGGGTTCAATCATGCTCAATCATGGTCAATAACCATGGTAAACCATGGTCACATTGTCACAAAGACTATCTCTTGGTCCAACTTCACATTGTCACAATCATGGTCATCCATGGTCAACCATGGTCCACCATCGCATTGTGACAAAAATTGTCTCAATATGGAGATCAAGCTTGGTCAACGATGGTGAGCCATTATCCAACGCCACATTGTAACAAACATTGTCTCAATATGAAAATGAATCATGGTCAACCATATTCCAATGTTGTATCATGACAAATATTTATCTTAGGGTTTATAATATTTATCTGACGGTTTATCTGCCTTGGCTTTATAATATCTATCCCTTTGGTTTAATATTATTCCCTTGGGCTTATTATTACCTTGGATATATAATATGAATCCTTGGGTTTAATATTATTCCGTTATGTTTGTATTATCAATCTGTTAGGTTTTTAATCCCTTAGCATTTTAGTATTAATCCCTTGGGCTTATAATATCCATCCCTTTAGGGTTTATATACCTTGCATTTGTAATATTAATCCCTTGGGTTTAATATTATTCCCTTCGGTTTATAATACCTTTAGATTTTAGAAATAATCCCTTGGGTTTATTATTCCCTCCGGTTTATAATATCAATTTGTTGCATTTATTTGGTTCATATTCTTAGGGTATAATATTAATCATATGGTTTATAATCTCAATCCTATGGTTTAATATAAATCCCTTAGGTTTATAATCATGGTAATCCATGGTCAACGATGGCCCATTGTCACAATTTGCTAAAGATTGTGCCAATATGAAAATAAGCCATGATCAACCATGGTCAACCATGGTCTCGGTATGAAAATAAATGATGGTAAATCATGGTCAACCATGTTTGTTTTAGGGTTTATTTGTTTCAATATGAAAACCAATCATGGTTAGCCATATTCAAGCATCGCATGGTGACAAATATTTATGTTAGGGTTTATAATATTTATCTTAAGGTTTATATTCCTTGGGTTTATAATATTTTTCCCTTGGGTCTAATATTATTCCCTTGGGTTTATAATATTTATCATAGAGTTTATACCTTTTCTTTATAGTATTAATCCCTTGGGTTTACTATTATTCCCTTATGCTTATATTATCAATCAGTTGGGTTTTTAGTATTAATCCATTGGATTTATTATTCCCTTCGGTTTATATTATAAATACATTGGTTTTTTAGTACTGATCCCTTGGGTTTATAATATTGATCCCTTTAGGGTCTATATAACTTACATTTATAATATTATTCCCTTGGGTTTATAATACCTTTGGGTTTTAGAATTAATCCCTTTGGTTTATTATTCCCTTCATTTTATAATATCGATCCCTCAAATTTATTCGGTTCACATTCCTAGGGTATAATATTATTCATAGGGTTTATAATATTAATCCTAAGGTTTAATATAAATTTCTTGGATTTACAATCATGGTCATCCATGGTCAATGATGGTCCAAATTAACAATGTGTGAATTGTCTCAACATGAAAATCAACCATGCTCAACCATGGTCTAATGTCACATTGTGATAAACATTGTCTCAGTATGATAATCAGTGATGGTAGATCATGGTCAAGCTTGTTTGGTTTATGGTTTATAATCTTAGGGTGTTGAGAAATGGCAACAAGTTCCAATTTAAATTTTCCTTGAATTAAACAGAGAATTAACATTGAATTCTTGTAGTTTTTAACCCCGTACAGAAATTAGCTGCATACGAATTCTAAATCACAGAAAATAAACAATGAGAGAGAATAACACATAAAAGACATATACACAGATATTTTCCCCTGGATCCCAAAACCGGGACTACCATCTTGATTTTTTTTATTATGTTCCTTTCAATGTTACGATACATATTTATACATGTCGAAGCATCCAATACCATGGACCGAAAAACATCACGTCCAAAACCATGGACCGAAAACCATCGCGTCCAAAACCATGTGTGAAAATCATGCGCAAAGCCATAGGTAGGTCCGTCCAACCTAATATAGGGTTCAAAAAAAAAATCCTAGGGTGCTCCCCGGACCCCGTAGAGTGGGGCTACCCTTCCCCCTCAAACCCCCCGGACAGGGTCCCAGGTTCACTACGTTGGCTAGTCGTGGAAAAAATATAACACCACCCAACATTCTCCCACTTGTTGTTTTCTTTCCATAGGGGGCCACAGGAAAGCTGAGTCATTTATCTAGCCCTACAACACCCATTGTTTCTCTACACCAAGAGAATTTCTCAGAGCTCACAGATTTTGTCAATGCATCTGCATTATTCTTCAAAGTGTCCACCTTTACCAGAAACACCTTTTTTTCTTCTATGATATCCCTCACAAAGTGAAACTAAACATCAATGTGCTTTGTCTTTGAATGGCAAGCAGTGTTCTTTGCTAAAAAAACTGCACTTTTGTTGTCACGGTCTATCCTTATAGCTCCCTGTACTAACCCCATAGTTCAACACAATCTCTGCAACCAAAATGCTTCCTTGCTTGCATGAGTGGCTGCCATGCATTCTGCCTCTGTAGTTGATAGTGCCACTACAAATTGTTTCTTAGTCATCCAACTGATTGCACCTCCAAATAGGTTAAACACATACCCACTTGTAGATCTTCCCTGATCCAAATCTCTAACCCATTCTGCATCAACAAAGCCATGAATGTCCAACACTTTGCCCAATCCTTGTCTTCCTTGGTAGCACAACCCATAATCACTAGTGCCACACAAATACCTGAAAACCCACTTCATTGTTGTCCAAAGCTCCTTCCCTAGTTTTAACATAAACCTCCTAAATACTCCCACTGCATGTGCAATGTATGGTCTAGTACAGACCATCGCATACATTAGGCTACCAACTGCACTTCCATATGGAACATGGGACATATCCTCTTCCTCTTCTTGTGTCTTGGGACACTATTCAACATATAACTTTACACCTACAGGAATAGCAACCTTCACTAGTTTACTATCTTGCATATTAATCCTTTGTAATGATGTCTCGACATAATTCCTATAGTTTAACTAGAGCTTACCCCTTGTCTGATCTCTTTTAATTTCCATGCCCAAAAAATAGTTTGCAACACTAAGATCTTTCATGTTGAATTTGGAGGACAAACGGGTCTTCAAATCCTAGATAATTTCTTTGAAATTTCCAACCAGCAACATATCATCCACATACAAGACCAGATAAATAACACCGTCACCAATTAATTTAAAATACACATGGTGATCTTCTTTGCCTCTGGTGAAGCAAAGTTCCCATATAAATGTATCGAATTTCCGATACCACATCCTTGGTGAATATTTTAACCAATACAGAGACTTCTTTAACTTGCATACCAGTTCCTTCTTACCCTTCATCAAAAAACCTTCAGGTTTCTTCATGTAGATCTCCTCTTCTAGATCCCCGTGAAGAAATGTTGTCTTGACATCCATCTATTCTACCTCAAAATCAAAAGAAGTAGCAACATATAAAAGTAATCTTATAGAAGCTACCTTGGCAACATGAGAAAATGTCACCAAAATCAATTCCCGGCACCTGGGAATAGCCTTTTGCTACCAGTTGAGCTTTGTATTTCTCCACCTTTCCTTCTATATTTGTATTCTTCTTGAACACCCATTTACTGGCAATGGGTTTCCTTTTAGCTGGTAACTCCACCAGATCCCAAGCCTCATTTTTGTGCAAAGATGCCATTTCATCAACCATGGCCTCTTTCTAGAGTTTTCCATCCTCTGAATCTACTGCTTCCTTCATAGTTCTGGGATCATCATCAGTAATAAATAAAGCAAAATTTGATTAGGACGCAGATGGATTATACCTTCTTAGATGCCTTCTTTCTCAAGTTGGTCTTCTCACACCCAAAGTTTGTGGCTCTTCATCTTCTGATTCCTCCTCTATTGTAAAGTCTATTTCTTCCTCCTTAAGCTCAAACTCTATCTTCTCATGATCCTTTGGTTGGACTTCATGTTCAATAACATCTTTTACCTCTCTGAACACCACATATTGTCTCTACACAACCTTCCTTGTTATTGGGTTCCAATGCTTATAACCTTTTAAACCATCCTTATACCCAATAAAGATGCACTTTTCAGATTTACTATCCAACTTGGTTTGTTTCTCCTTTAGAACATGTACATATGCATCACATCCAAATACCCTCAAATGTGAAAGAGAGGGTTTTTTACCAGTCCATACCTCTTATGGAGTCTTATCCTCCAACGCTGATGAAGATGATTTATTGACCAGGTAACATGCCATCTCCACCGACTCTGCCTAGAATTACTGTCCTAACCTGATACTATTGAGCATGCTTCTTTCCCTTTCCATCAACATTTTGTTCATTCTTTCTGCAACTCCATTTTGCTAAGGTGTGTATGGAGTAGTCTTCTATCGTGCTATACCACACTGCTTACAAAATTCTTCAAATTCCTTACTGCAAAACTCTCCACTGTTATCTATCTTCAACACCTTTATCTTCTTCCTTATTTGGTTTTCCACCGGAGCCTTAAATTATTTAAACCTATCAAAGACTTTAGATTTCTTCTTAAGGAAATATGTCTATGTATTCCTTCAAAAGTCATCTATAAATGATACATAGTACACAGACTTACCCAATGATGGAATCTTCACAAGTCAAAACACATCACTGTGCACAGGCTCTAATATTTGTTTCGCCCTCTTACCACCAGAGGGGAAACTCGCCTGATTCTGCTTCCCATATACACAATTTTTATAGAAATCAAAATCCAGAGAGCTATTACTCATACCTTCTACATACATCTACCATGAAGTATTCAAAGGTCCTTCTCTCCAATATGTCCAAGCCTTTTATGCCACAACATGGTCTTCTCTCCAGAGACCACTAGATTTTCTGCTCCACTTTCAGGAACCATATAACTGTTGCACCCATCAACAACAATGCTACCTTGCAGCTTGTGAAGAGCTCCAGTCCAAACTCCCCACATCAATACCAGTGCTTCCCCAAGCATCTTGTAGGTATCCTTCTCAAACACTATTTTTACACCTACATCATCCAGCTTGCTTACAAAAATCAGATTTTTGGCCAATGCAGGAATATGCAGAACACCCAGGAGTGTTCGAACCATTCCGTCTTGCAACTTCAACTTTACTTTTCCACGAATAAAGACTCTAGCCTTCCTGTCATCTCCCAAGAAGACATCACCACCATCATATTTCTCATGCTCACAAACCACTCTCCATGGGGAGTGAAGTGAAAGGATGCACCTGAGTCAATCAACCATGCCTCGTGATCTACATGTGTACTTGGAGAAGCCAAGTACACATCCCCACCTTCATCTACGATGGTTTTCGCCTTTGCAGAAGGAGCATCATCAAATCTCTTTCCTTTGTCAGGAGCTTTAGATTTACAGTCTCTTTTGTAATGCCCTTCCTTTCTGCATTTCCAACACTCCACCTTTACAGGTTTTCCTCACGATTTATATCTCCCTCTAGATTTAGACCTCCCACTCGATGACTTATTTTTGTTTCTATTCTGGGATCGTCCTCATACAAACAAGGCATCACCATTCTAGCTCTCCATATTTTTCCATCTCATTTCCTCCGTCAACAAGGATGAGACTCTTTTATCAAACTGCAAGGCAATTGCATTACTATATATTGTAATAACCAGACTATCCCACGAATCTGGTAGAGAACACAACAAACTAATGCACTTATCTTCATCTAAAATTTTAGTATCAACAGACGATAACTAACTTACTACAGTATTAAATGCATTCAGATGCTCTGTCACCGAGTCTCCATCTTTCATCCTCAGGTTATACAGCTTTTTCCATAGGAACAACTTATTCACCAGAGACTTAGATTGGTATAAAGTCCGTAACTTATCCCATAAAGCCTTCTCTGTAGCTTCCCCTAATACAATGAACAATACTGAATCTGAGACACATAATCGTATTGTGCTCTTTGCCTTCCGATCCAACTTCTTCCATTCTTCATCGGACACTCTCATTGGTTTAGTACTTAGATCTACCACAATCCACTCATCTTTATCCACCAACATATCCTCCATCTTGATTTTCCATAACTCAAAAGTCTGACCATTAAATCTCTTGATCTCTTTCTTGCCACTGCTTGTCATCTTCTTTCACCACCAGAATCGATCCCACAAATCTCCCACTGAACAAGGTCTACCACAAGCCCGAGCTAAACCCGTCAGCAACAAAGGCATCCTCTTAAAGCCAAAATAGCTCTGATACCCAATGTAGGTTTTAACCCCATACATAAATTACCTGGATATGAATTCTAAAACACAGAAAATAAACAATGCAAGAACATAACACATAAAAAACATATACATAGAGATTTTCCCCTGGATCCCAAAATCAGGACTACCAGCTTGATTTTTTTTATTATGTTCCTTTCAATGTTACAATACATATTTATACATGCCGAAGAATCCAATACCATGGACCAAAAACCATCGGATCCAAAACTATGTGTGAAAATCATGCACAAAACCATAGGTAGGTCTACCCAACCTACTATTCAAATTTTTTATTTTTTATTTTTCCGAGGGTGCTGCCCCAGACCGGGTAGAGTGGGGCTACCCGCCCCCCTCAAACCCCCCTATGACACCCCAGCTATGCAATCTGCACAACAAAGTGGGGCATCTGCCCCCCCCCCCCCCCAACCCCCCGGTTCACTACATGGGCTAGTTGTGGAAATAATATAACATAACCCAACAATTTTGTTCCCATAGCAACTCGTAAATAGTTAATCAAGCTAAATTAACTTAATTAGCTTAGGAATTTCAAGTTGTAAGTTTTATGGGTCCAGTATGAGTTTAAATTGAGATGGAAATTAGATCACTTAGTTTACTGAGTTAACTTCAATTAAATTAGTTCGAAAATATTTTTGGAACTAATAGAGGACTAAAAGTTACTTGATGTACTAATCCATGCACTAGTGCTACTACAGTTAACTAAAGATTCCCTCATGAGAAACTCATGCATGTCAGTTAATAGGAAGACCCAGTTGAGACTAGAGTGTAGGGACAGTGTACTATCAATGGTATTATTTACTAGAGTGTACTATCATGCATGCATCAGAGATTGATCCTATGTTTGGATTGTTCAGTTTTGGAAGCATGAACTTCCTTTAAATATAGACTATTCATCCTAGGAATTACACAATATATCAAGAGCTTGGAGAGCTACATAATTGGCTAAATGTTGGCCAAGAGCTAGCTTGTAAGCAGAGAGAGTTGCGCTTACCTGTGCAAAATTGTTCTGGTGATAACAAACTTTGTATTTTCACTCATATATCTAATTAATGCAATACAGACAGTGGGTTTTTTAGTAGTTGATTTCCCCAGATACATCTTGTTTTATGTTCCATTTATTTATCTTCTTCTTTTTCATATTGTTTTCATCCATTTATTGGCTTTCACTGGTTGAAAGTAGAAGTAGATTCTTGTCCTGTGCTTTAGTAAATTGCATGAGCTTGTGAATCTACAATATTTTTTGCATGGTATTGGAGTTGATAACAATATACTAGGGGATATTTCAATTTTTTGAGATTTGGGTTACATGTGAAATTCGAATTTGAAATACATACTTCAGGATCGACAGATGGTGTTCTACGGTTTCCGGCTCGAGTATGCCTTAGAAGGCAGTTTAAATTTTATAGCCTGGAGGGACAAAATGGAGGTTATGCTAGAGGATAATGGCTTGAATGATTTCGTTGATCAACAAATTCCTAATCCAATAACATCGGATGCACAAAATTTAGCTGAATTGAAGAATTGTGTGGTGAAGGTGAGGAGGATAATCCTTGAGGGAGTTCGAGACCACATTTTCTCGAGTCGCCATGGAAAGGAAACTCTGTATGTTATGTGGAGAATATTCATGGAATTGGATTAGAGCATCAGTGACCAAAGGAAATTTTCACTAAAGTACAAACTTTTAAAAATCAAAATAAAGAAAGGAGAGACTATTCCAAAAGACATGACCAAGTTCACTCAATGTCATTACGAACTTGGAAGTGCTCGAATCATGGTTCTCGAAGATGATATGGCAAGGCTTGTTCGTCTAGGACTCCCAAAGAGTTGGCATAGTTATAATTACTCTATTAATGGCCAGGAAAAGTTGCTACATTGGGAATGACTATGGTCGAATTTGATGTAGGAGGAGATTAGGAGGAACACGAGGGATGACTCTTCATCAAAGACTGATGATGAAGAGAATTGTTCCTTAGTAATTATGGTGACGAAGGGAAAAGGGAAAGGTTCCCATTGCAAATTGGATTCTTATCATGGAGGTAAGAAGAAAGACATCACGAATTTTAAGTGCTTTCATTGTCATGAGATGGGCCATTTTGCTACAAATTGTCCACTCAAGAATTCAAAGAAGAAGTCCTCAGGACGAGCGGCGGGTGAGTCTTTGGCCTCACAATTGGAATTGGACTTTTTCCTCATTGCATGCATGGTGTCATCAATGATGGGAAGTGTATGGCACTTAGACAGTGGAGCTTCATTCCACATGATTGGTGAGAAAGAGTTATTCAGTGACCTGGAGGAGAAAGATCTCCAGATGCATATTGAGATGGTTAATGAAGGGAAGTATAATGTTACTGGATTGGGCAAGATTACTTTTCATAGGGGGCATGGGGCACTGCTCACCTTGAAGAATGTTATGTATGTGCCCGGGCTGAAGAAGAACTTGGTATCCATTGCCATGATTAAGGAAAGAGGCTATGATGTGATCTCTCGAAAAGAAAGGTGTTATTTTGACATATAGCCATGGGTCAAGTAAAGAAAAATATTTGGGTAAAGAATCTCAATAAGCTAGAGGTAGAGGAGTGTGTTGCTTTAATCACAAAGAAGAAAGGGTGCAAAGCCGAGACATTGGTGAGTTGTGGCATAGGTGATTGGGCCACTTGCATCATGGGGCTTTGAAGATATTGCAGCAGATCTCTACTAGCCTTCCCAAAGGTACGCTTGAGCAAGTTCATACATATAAGGGGTGTACTTTGGGAAAATACACCAACTCTTCCTTTCACAAAAAAGACATTCAAGTAGAGCTTATTCTAGAGCAAGTCCATTTAGATGTGTGTGGACCATTCTTGATATCATCCACGACCAAACACAGGTATTATGTTATATCTATTGATGATTTCTTTCGAAAACGGTAGATATGTTTCATGTACAAAAATGGTCAATCTTTCACAAAATTTTGTGAGTTTAAAGCATTGGTGGACAAATAGTCGAGCAAGAAGGTTAAATCTCTATCTAGTGATAATGGTTTTGAGTATGTATCAAATTCATTTAAGAACTTATGTGCAGTGGAAGGGAGTAAATAGGAGTTGACAACACCTGATAAACCTCAGCAGAATGCGCTGGCTAAGAGGAAGAACAGAAGCATAGTAGGGGCAGCAAGGGCGATGTTGCATGATCAAGGCCTTCAACTACGCTTGTGGGCTAAGGCATGCAACAAAATGGTTTATGTTCAAAACCATAGCCCACATCAGATACATGAGATGAAGACACCAGAGGAGGATTATTCCAGTAAGCGGCCAGATGTTGGTCACTTTAGGATTTTTGGGTCATCGATATATTGTGATGTGACCAAAGATTCATGGAAGAAGCTTGAGTAAAAAAAAAGGTTGGGGATATTTGTGGGGTACATTGATACACCTCACAACTATGGAGTGTACTTTCCAACCAACAGGATGACAGTGGTTCACAGGGATATCAGATTTGATGAGGAGAAATCTCGGCGAGTTTCCCTTGAGAGGGAGCTTGAGCTACTTGTAGATGAGGAGCTTTTAGCTCCTAAGGTTGAGGAGCCTCAAATTGATGTGGAGTAGCCCCATGCAGAGGAACGGGAGTGGAGACATCCACTCCAGTAGATTCTTTCAGAGACGAAAGAAAGCGCACGAGAGACGTTGAAAGCTTATCGGATGTTGCACGGGAGAATGTGAGAGCACCCATTTCTCAGCAAAGGAAGAGGAGGTCACCTGAAATGCACACTGAATCCATGGCTCTTATGGGCGAATGTGTTATGACAGAGCCATCTTGCTTTAAGGAAGTGGTGTAAGAGTTGGTTTGGGCTAATTCCATGACGGAGGAGTATGACTCCATAGTTTGTAACAGAGTTTCAGATGTGGTCTTGACACCGAAGGAAAAGTTAGTGGTGAGCTCCTATTGGCTTTACAAGGTAAAAAAAGCTGCATATGCTAGTGTGGAGAAGCATAAGGCTATATTTGTCGCATGTGGCTTTTCACAAGTAGAAGGGATTGAATATGATGAGACCTTTACTCCTGTTGCAAGGTACTCATCGATCAGATCTATATTGGAACTATCAAAACATATGGGTTGGAAGGTACATCATATGGATGTGAAGATAGCCTTCCTTAATGGAATGATTGAGGAAGAGGTGTACATAAAGCAGCCTAAAGGTTTTGATACCTTTGACCGTGAGTCGCATGTGTGTCATCTCAAGAGAGCGTTGTATGGGCTAAAGAAAGCACCCTATGCTTGGTACATAATGATAGATAGCTACTTCACCAGGTTGGCCTTCATAAAGTGTGAAGCAAATGCGAACTTGTACCACATAGTGGTGGAAGGTAAGTTGTTGATCATTGTACTTTATGTTCATGATATCATAATGACATGTGATGATCAGCTGATCAAATCTTTGATCAAATCTTGCAAGGAGGACCTTGCAAGAGAGTTTGAGATGAAGGACATTGGGCTCATGCATTAATTTCTTGCAATCGAGGAATGAAGGGGAGATGGGGAGTTGTTTATGTCTCAGGGAAAGTATGCCAATGAGATACTTAGGAGATTCTGCATGGAAAGCAACAAACCCATGGAGACTCCTCTAGTAAGTAACTGGAGGAATTAGGATGCTACTTCATAGGAAGTAGTTGAAGCTATTGTTTATAGGTAGCTTGTGGGTTCACTCATGTACTTGGTGAACACATGACCAGATATGTGCTATGCAATTAACCAACTTAGTCAAGAAATGGTTAGGCCAACCAAGCTATATTAGAAGGTAGAAAAACATGGGTTGAGATATCTCAAGAGCACTTCTCAGTATGGATTATGCTACAGATGGATAGAGGGAGTGAAGCTTTAAGGCTTCTCTGATGCAGATTGGGTAGGGCATCCATCCGATCGGAAGAGCACATCAGGAGGGATCTTTAGTATTGGGTCAGTGAGTCAAGCAACATGTGAGGCTATCTGGATGAGGAAGATCATGGTTGGATTGTTTAGTTAGTAGATGGATCTAACTGTGATTTACTGCGATAACAAGAGTTGTATCAAACTCTCTAAAAGTCTAGGTTTTCATGATCGGTCGGAGATTGTGTATTGAGGCAGATTATGTTATTAGAGTACATTCTCCTCGAGGAGAAGGATGTTGAAATTTTTACAAAGGCATTTTCAAGATGTAAATTCAAGTTTCACATAGATATGATTGAGGTAGATAATAATCCCTTTATTGTTGAGAGGGAGTGTTGAGAAATGGCAACAAGAAATTCTAGTTTAAATTGTCCTTGAATTAAACTGAGAATTAAAATCGAATTCTATTCTCATATCACTTTGTAAATAGTTTAAATTTAATTATCTTAATTAGCTTAGGAATTTCAAGTTGGAAGTCCTTCCGTAGTCGTGTAAATGTTCTCGCTAAGTTTTAGGGGTCCAGTATGAGTTTAATTTGAGTTGGAAATTAGATCACTCAGGTTACTAAGTTAAGTTGAGTTAAATTAGTTAGAAATTGTTTTTGAAACTAATAGAGGACTAACAGTCAGTTGGTGCCCTAATGCATCCTCTAGTGCTACTCCAGTTAACTGAAGATTCCCTCACGAGAAACTCATGCATGTCAGTTCAGAGAAAGACCCAGATGAGACTAGAGTGCAGGGACAATGTACTGTCAGTGGTATTATTTACTGGAGTGTAAATTTATGCATGCATCAGAGATTGATCCTATGTTTGGATTGCATAGTTTTGGAAGCATGAGTACCCTTTAAATACAATTTATTCATTATAGGAATTACGCAAGAGATCAGGAGCTTGGAGAGCTACAAAATGGGCTAAGTGTTGGCTAAGAGCTAGCTTGTGAGTAGAGAGAGTTGAGCATACTTGTGCGGAATTGTTCTAGTGAGAAAAACCTTTGTATATTCACTCATATTATTTTATTAATGCAATACAAATAGTGGGGTTTTGAGCAGTGGATTTTTCTAGATACATATTGTTTTATGTGCCGTTGGTTTATCTACAAGATTTTCTACATAGGGTTTTTAAACCTTGGGTTTATAATATTTATCCCTTGGGTTTAATATTATTCCTTTCACATTTACAACTATATCAAGGGTGAAATCAATAGATGATTTTCAAATTTCACTGCCTTTTTCTTTTCAACCTTATGCAAAAATGCAAGACAATGCAAGAAGGGATTGGTTGGAAAGCGTGAATGTTCATGATCATTATCTTCTTGATTTCAAATGGTGCACCTTTTGTCATCAGTCTCGATGTGTTTTAGAAAAGGATAGCGTTTAATAATTGTATTCTGGTGGAGCATTTAAAGTTGAATTCCCTATCAACCATATTTAAATTGTTGTTTAATTTTTATTGAATGTTTATTTCATAATTACTTCATTATTATTTATTAAATGATTATTAATATAATTTTTGTTATTATTATTATTATTATTATTTAATATAATAGTAATAATATAATATTAATTATTTTGAATATGCTTCTTATATTTATATTAATATTATTGATAATGAGATTAAAAACATTAATTCTTAATATTATTGATAATTGATATATGTGCTTGATATGGGCATATCGGCTTTATCATCCACATTTATTATTGTGGTTGTAAGACATTTATCAACCACATTTAATAATGTGGTTGTGCTATAATGATATTGAAATAAAAATAAATTTCTCTGTTAGAAAAAACTTATGAAATTTTAAATTATAAAATTAAAAATATGTGCTTTTATTATTAATTTTTATATTATATTAGAAAATTAAAATGTAGTTTTATATCTAAAATATATGTAAAAAAATTAAAATATATATATTATTGTAATAATATGAAAAAGAAAAATTTAAGTCTTATATGGAAATTGGGATTTAAATTGTTAATGTTGTAAATAAAATAATGCTCTATAATTTTTAGATTGTGATTAGTAAGATTGTGATTAGTAAGGGAAAAAAATTAGATTCAAATATTTTTTAAAGTTTAAAATAACAAATATATTGGCATCTCAGCTGCCGAGCTTATCTCGATTGCAGGTTGTTTGGACTTGTTAATGTGGCTAGATGGACCCCTCTCTGTTGTCGTTCGTTTACATAAACACGGCAACCCGTCACTGTGGAAGTCGAAAAACTAGCAATCACTTCACATCAGTATCCATCTGTATCCATATTCGTAGGGGCTCACCTAGACTGACGAGAACTAGCAGAGTCATTAAAATTCTGTAGATGGGATGGCTAACAAAGTCCCTCCTATTTGAAATTTGGGTAGACTAACCAGGTGGAGGAGTTGCTCGGAAAGTTATGGAAATTCCGATCATATTTAGAGAAAATCCGAAAGGATTTTTGTAAGTTATAGTTGTTAAAATTAAAAATTTTAGGTGTCCATTGCCTCGACAAGATTTTTTGAAATTTTTTACTCAAATTCCAGCCACTTTTGGTCGTTTGGGTAATTCATCCATCCCGTTAGACGACCCCTTTGAAATTTGGGATTTAAATTTTTTATTTTGAATTTTGAACATGCGTAGAGTTCTTTATGCATATCCTAGACTACGTAGGCTCTTCGGATACTTGGAGCGAGCAACTTTTCTGTGTTGTTAATGCACTTACCAGTTCAAAAACGATATGAAGCAGTGGCTACCATATAGTATGAGGCACAAACTCAGCTTATGGATCCAGTTTATGGTTGTGATTTCACATATTTTCTCTCTTCAGCACTAAGTGGTTTTATCAATTCCATTTTTACTTTGTTTTATAATAGCAAATTGCTTCCATTGCATGCATCCTAAGTGATGAAGTTTACGTGAAGGGAGTTACTCTACACAAAATGGAGCGTTCATATTGGCATGAGGAAATAGTTCATAGTATCTTTGCAACACTGTGAAACATTAAGTTTGAGGCCATTGAGTGGTATGTGAGTTCCAGGCTCCGAGAAAAAAGGGAAAAAAGACTGCTAGCCATATGGAGATAAACGAAAGCCACTATGTGTGGGATATAAGTTCCATACTAAGGTAAGCAAAATATTGAACAAGAAAATTCATTTTGCTGCAAGTTCATGTCAGATCTCAGATATGGCTCACACCCTAGGTAAGGTAAGTCCCAGAGTGAAGGTGTAGAGGATATCGTATAAAAAATGGTCGACGGGGATTTACAAACCAGTGGGGTCTAGTTCATGTTGGACAAAGGTGTAGAAGATATTGTAGAAAGAATGGTTGATGGGGAATTTACAACTCAGTAGGGTCTAGTGCATGTTGGACTTGATCGTCTAATTGTGAAATTGTAAGACTATTTTTTTTAGAGGATTTTTATAAATAAATGCTATTGCTCCCTGCCATTTTCATTCTGTATTTTCATTCAGTTTTTATCATAAATTTGTTTATTTCAGATTTAAGGTTCATTTTGTCTTGGCTTCGGGATAAGTGTGCCATAAAATGAACTTTGGCTGGTCAGATACATCGCAAGAAGTTAACTCCTTATAATTTTTTCCCATTTTAAAAAATTGCGTTTCTTTTACGATTTTTTCCTCATTTTAAAAATTCACGTTTCTTTTATATCTTTTTTTTATTAAAGTTTGAATATTCACATATTTATTTCATATTTCAATTTTTAAATTAACTTTAAATTATCTATTAATTGTTTTAAATGAAATTTAGATTAAATTAACTGTTATTTTATTTAGATAACAATAAATTTATTATGGTATTTTATTTATGTTTATCTTATATATAAATATATATTTTAAAATACATATTAGAATAAATTATTTTATTTATAAATAAATAAAATAGAAAAAAATAATTATATAAAATATGTTGAGTTTTTTCTAAAAAAATCACGTTAGAAATAATTTGTGTTTACGATGAACTATACTAGAGACACTAGATGATCCCAAAGGCTTCCACAAATTATTTTTAATGTGATTTTTTACCAAAAACAACTCTCAACATTTTTAATATGAATCAGAGCCTCAATTCAGATATATAAAAATAGTTTATATATTTAAATTTGACAATATTAATAAAAATCTATTTTTTTTCTAAATTGATAATAAATTAATATATGGTTGAAATAAGCCAAGTTGGGAGTTTAATTGGCAATCATGTGTTACGAAGTGTTATTTAAATCTTGGGATTCAAGGTTCAATAACAATCTATTTCTTTTCTAAATTGATAATAAATTAATATATGGTTGAAATAAGACTATGTGGGAATTCAATTGGTGATCATGTGTTATGAAGTGTTATTTAAATCCTTGGATTCAAGGTTCAAATTCCTATAGGAATTTACCTATATATAATATTTTCTAAAAAAATATCTATATATTAATAATTTTTTAAAATCCTATATATAATATTTTTGAAAAAACTTTGATATATAAATATTTTTTTTATCATTTGCAAAATATTATGGAAACCAAAATTATTTTTTAATTTATTTTATTTAAATTTTTATTGTGTCTCAATAAATAAATAAAATATGTTTTCTTATAATTTAATTTTCAGTTTTACAATATTCACTTATTTACAAATAAAAATGTGTATATAATATTGCTTTACTAAATTGTGAAAAAATTTAAATATACATGAAATTTATTCTATTTAGAAAAATATGTATGTGTGCTTTTTAGGAATATATATATATATATATATATATATATATATATATAGTGTAACATATACAATACTTTATTTTAAGAAAAGAATTAAAACTTTTTCCATAAACATCATAGTTGTCACATTTGATATGAAGAATTTTTATTTCAAAATAGATTTATTTTTTAATGTCATTTTTATATTTGAGAAACTATGCGAATTTAATTCACATATAAAAAAAATAATGTTATAATGGAACAAAATCTTATTTCAACCTAGTTCTAACCCTCAATCATTCCCAATAGATTTGTATATGGAAAATAATCAAACTTGAAATAAAATAATAAATTTAATTGGTAAGTTTAGGAATACCTAATCATGAAAAATTATGTATTGAATACATCCAAACTTTTTATTATTACATCATGGTGGACTAATCTATCTTTTTGCAAGACAAGATTTATTATTTATAATATTCTCTGTCACCTTAACATGATTCAATGCCATGGGCAAATATGATGGGCAGATACCTCTTTCTATTCATATCATGCATCCTAATTGTTAGTTGATTTATATGAACACATATGCATTCCTAGGAATGAGCACACATTCCTGTGGGCATGTGTTCTTGATGGTCTCATCCAGTGTCATTATTCAATTCACACTTTTTTTGGCAATTATGCATAATTCTTTTCAAGGTCTCATTAATTCTTTGCAACATGCTTTCATACACTTCATGTTAGGTGTTTTCTTATTAGTATATATAGTTTATTTTGTTTGCCACACATGAATTATGTGATTAATTCTTGATATTAGGAGAAAAAAAGTATCCACTTTTGCATAGGGATTAGGACAAGTTATTATAACTAGGAAAAGGCTTACTCACCATGTAAGGGATATTAGTTGCAAAGGAGCAAATTGTCAACTTATTTTAAAATGTTGGAGATTCCATAGCCATCATCAAAGCAATAAATTCTTTATGAAGTTGAAGGAAAATAAATTGACAAAAAATAGCATTTGGATTAAAAGGGATTCCAAATTTCTTTCACACTCATCCTATTTCCATGTCAAAAGACACCTCAAATATGTGGCAGATGAGCGGGCTAACATATCTTCAAACATTGAGAATTGAATACATGTTATATCCCATAGCTCTAAGTTAATATTGACAGTTTCTCATCACATTTATTCTCTCACAATTGAGAAAATAGTTCATCATTCCATTTACATCAGTTTGAGAGATTGAATGATCCTTTGTAGTACCTTAAGCATGTGTTCCTTAATCTTCGTTTTGGTTGTCAAAGGATCAGATTATATTATGTGTTTCATAAATGGGATAATGGAGTGTGTAGGTGCTAAAATTGGGAAATAACACATCCTAGTTTTGGTGGGGATAAAAACATTGATATTCCCATTAATTATCTTAGACCTCCCATCAACATTGTCCATGCAACCTTAGGGATCAACCACATCCACAAATATTTGGTCTAAGGAGAACTTTCTATCTTTTTGGGAATCAACATTAACTTATACAATCTATGTCTCCATTTGATGATTCTTCACTCTCTAACCCCTTTTGTAAACCTAGAATTTGTCCCTTTGTGTTAGGCATATCATTTGATTAGCTTGATAAATTTTAAGTGAAGGAGTTTGGCCATATTATACTAGATCCTTCCCTTCTCTTACTCACTTATTTTCATTTTTTGGATCTTTTTAATTTTCAGCCCTTCTAGTTTTCGATCCTTTATTTTGTATCTTCTCAAGCCTATAATCACTAGGCAACAATTAGGGAAGGCTACCTCAAAATCTTGTGGAAAAATGCATAGAACAAGACAACGATTCATCTTGAGGTTTCTCTAGTTTATCGTAACTCTTACTGTTTCTTGGATTCAAATAGTTGTGTCTATCCTTAGTTCAGTTCTATTTGGAATTCATCCTTAGGTTCAAGAAATACTATAACTTTTGATGAAATTTCATCGAAGTATATAGGTTTGTATCCTTTAACCTTGTTGAAGTTCTTTCCTCCTTTGCAGATCCCAAAACGACTTCTCTTTAAAACCCATAATCAAAGGGTTTCCTCATTAGGGATTGAGGTAATCTCTATTGAATAGAAAATCATCCCAACATGGACAAAAATGATATCACTAAATCTCAAAGAATTTCAAGAAGTTTCAAAGAGCTAACTCAATTTAATAAGAAGAATCTTTTGCAAGCCTACTCCAAGACCAATGAATTGGAGCCCTATTATATCACTGTAACACCCCTCAATAAAAGATGTAAACATTTTTCTTTATTGAAATGGCTTGATAAAACTATGCACCAGGAAAGGCGAAGGTGGATGGTAAAAACAGAATGTTAATATTTTATGTAAATGAACTTATTAATTTTAAATTTTTAATACAATATATGGACAACCATAAAATTACGGGAAAAAGGTTCTAAAAGAGATTTTCATTTACAAGACAGTTAAGACAATTATTCCCCCCTAGAGATAAATAATCTTAGCTGGGGCAAGGGAGCCAAGAGGGTGAGAGGGAGGAAAAATTGAGGTAGATTTAGAGACCTGGTACCTGGTTGAAGGAGGTCCAAGAGAGATTTGAAGCTTCAAGCTTTGGAGCGTGAAACATGATGTTGTTGAAGGTTGGAAGGATGCTGCAAATTGGGGTATCCTTGAGATGGTGGGTCGCTAGTGGGATCCTTAAGATAGACTCATAAGTCTGACTTCCTGGGCTAGACTGGAAAGGTCTTAAGGCCTCTGGACAAATTTGATTGGGTTGCTGTCAAGTAACAGTTCCAGGAAGAAATCAGCTCGGGGGGGAGTCCTATTGTGCAAACACAACACTCATCGGTTGGGTGGAGCACTCTTTTTCCTGGTGATTTTGTGACTGCGCTAGATTAAAGAAAAGATCAGTATTTCATATTGTTTTGTATTATTATATCATGATTATATGTTTCTATCTATTGATGAATTGGTGAATCTTTTTCAAACATAAAGAAATTGTGATGAATATATACCAATTGTTATGATTTGAGTTGATTTAAAAAAAAAAAGAAAAAAAAGGAAAAACCCTTTGAACCCAGGTTAGTTACCAGACCTAGCAGATTAACCAGCAGCCTAGAGAAATAGTCTCGAGTTCAGAAAAGAATGCTCGAATAATTCAAGCATGTCCTAGGGCGGGATCTCACTTATAAATTCTACATTAGCTAGAAAGAAAGGATATAAATAAGAGATATCAGTTATTACAAAGTTGAATGTTGGAAAATGAATTATATAACATGAACCCTATAAGTAAACAGCTTGTATAATGCTAAACTACTATAGTCGTGACCATGTTTCAAGCTAATACAACCCAAAACAAGCATTATGTGCAAGATGGTTATAGTAGTGGCAACATTGTATAGCTTCTATGGTGAAACATTCATAAAGAATGGGAATTAAAATTCAAAGTAAAATTATATAAATATTTGTTGGTGATAAGGACAAGTGAAAAATAAATATCAAAACTATTTAATCTAACAATTTATCTAATAAAATTCATACATTACGAGGAAAAGAAAGAACAATAGTTAATATATAAAAAGATAATTTACTTTTAGGCCATGGATGAACTAAAGCGATAGTGTATTAGATAGTTTTTCCACACATTCTTTTTAATAAAATAATGAAGGGTAATTACAGAAGAACACATACAATTTACTCTTCAGTGCTACCCATAATAAATTATGAGAACCTTATGAGGTTTTGTATAGGGCCAGAGATTCGCAGTTGTGGCACTAATATAGTTCTGAATTATAACCCAAGTAAAAATTAATGTACAAAATACTTATTCCAATGAAATTCTAGTCGGAAAACTAAACACAAGACTCAAAGACACCTGGAGACAAGCAAGAGTTTGATATTAAAACCTGCAAAACCTGCAATGTTGCAACTAAATTGGACCCTTGGAAATCAGGAAGAGAGCCTCACCTGCAAGGCCACCAAGTTAAATTCTGTCAGATTATTGAATGAAAATAAAATAAAATAAAACAAGGGTATGAGGAATGGGTCTTTACCTATGAAATCAATACATGAAGTGAACGTTTTCTATAGTCCTATATAAAAATTAAATAAAGGTGAAGAAATTAACGTGGGATTAGAAAATAATAACCACTTCAATAATTATTTTGGGTTTTAAAGTAAAAACAAATATACCAATAAATTGCCCTAGCTATGGTCCGAATGTTGTCATGTAAAAAGGGGTAGCATCCCTATACAGCTATGGCTACAAACGTTTTCCCAGGAATATATATATATATATATATATATATATATATATATATATATATATATATATATATACACATATACATATACATATACATATACATATACATATATATATATATATCTATATATATATATAATAGGTTTTTTGCCTCGAGATCCCACATACCTGGAGAAGAAAACCTCAAAAGAGGATATTGTTAGAATTTGGGGGTTTTTGAAGCAAAGATGAAGTTATGCTCATCGAGTGAAACCTAACCCGTGGAAAAATTCCAATATGACTAGTAAGCAACTGAAGGAAATCTAGAAAATCAAAATTGGGTTAGTACACTACCTGTAACCTTTTTTTGGAGAACAACTGCAATACCAATCACTTGAAGGTTAATTCAAAACTGGTATGCCGAACCGCAAAGCACCACATACACTATTAAGGGTGTGGTGGGGGTTTTTCCTGACATTTAACCTATCCACAAAATATGAGAAGTGGCTTGGAAAACATTGCTAACCTTGCACCGTTAAGAATAGAAAAAATTTAGAAGGGAGAAGGAACATTCTCTTAATTAAAACATTGTCTATAGAAAAGGCAAGTAATGTATTTGGTAGCATGAAAGAAATTCTGTGGAATATGATTTGAATGTTGAAATTTCCTCTTGGAGAAGGAGGAACCTAGCTAATAAAAAGAAATATCTGCAAGTAACCAAGAATAAGTTGCAGAGATTCATCTCAACAAGAGTGAATGGTGCAAATGGGAGAGGGATGGTGCAGTGGGTGGGAGTTTCTTACACCCATAAATAAAGGACCTTATCCACGTCGTCGATCTAAACCCTAGGAATTAGGACTGTAGGATGATCTCTCTTTTCCCGAGGTAAAAATTTAATTCACCGGACCATATCAATTGACAAGTGATGAGTCTAGAGAGTTCAGGGAAATCATAGGACTGGTATCGATTGACGTGGAAGAGTGTGGGTCATCAGATCCCCAAGAATCATAAGAGAATGATCGATATTATGTATATACCAAGACATAATAATCACAGGTTAATAATCCAATTACTTTTGGATTTCCCATGAAAAGATCATCATATATAGTTAACAAGTAAGAATATGATAAATAAATATTAATTCGTGATTTGGAACTCTAGAATAACATAGCATAAAGTATTTTCTAATATATTAAAAGATGGTTAACATGGTAATGCCTTAATTGGTTATAACTTCAATGATACGTAGCCCAAGTGGAGTTCACAAGAAAAATAAAGACATTGGATAAGAGTATATTAATCTTAGTTAAAAAAAAAAAAAGGTTAGTTGAAGCTAGGAATGTTGGAGCATGTTATAATCATGTACCATGCTGACATTATGAATTTGTTGATTCAATAGAATTAAAGGATTGATTTATTGGAAGTTGATAAGTTTTTTAGAAAATTGTCTTTGAATCTTAAGAAAGACGATATGTCATGGGCCTCAAATGACTAGACCAAGCATATTAGGCCACACACTCAATGAGGGAGAGGATTGCTTCTATAAGGAGGATAGGATAGGGTGTACACTTGTAATAACAAGGTTATAAGTTACAAAATTCTTTTGGATTTGATATATCATTCTTAAATATTATCTAGATAAACTTCATCCCCAAACTTGACATCTGTATAAGATAATAATAGTGATGAGAGTATCAAATAGGAGTTTTTTATTATCCCTTCATTAAAGGTCTACTAATTATACTTGTTTGAAATCCCAGTTGGCATGTATTTAACAAAAGATTGATTCCATCAACTTGAGTAGGTATAATAAGAAAAGTGGTTCTTAGATTGGCATGGATAAGGATCATGTGAGGAAGCGAAATTGGAGGAAACTATGAAGAGCTAAATACTTGTTAGCACTCCAAGGTCATAAGAGAAATAGGATTGAGAGTTTCAATGATATGATACCATGTTAGAGATGAGTAATTGGTGAATTAAATGGCTTATGAGTAGTTTTCCCTTGTGTTCTAAGTTTTATTAATGGGAATTTCAATGGTCACCAACTTGTCTAGAAGTTGTAACTTTGTTGAACTACTAAATCTCATTGTTTTGAGTGGGTTTTACCATCCTTGGGTTCACACTATAAAATGCTTTTGCCCTATTATGATTTTATTATTTTTTCTCTTGTTATGTATAATGTTCCATAACCCATATATATGAAATGTAAATTAGGTTTACAAGTATTATAAATGTCGTAAACTAGATTAAAGAGGCAAGTAAGATGAGATATGTTGAAATATACCATTGTATTATGATCATTAGGGGAGGTGTTGGTAACATCGTTTTGATCCACTTTGAGGAACATTTTTGGATCTAGTTTTAGCTATTCACCCAATATTGCACGAGGACTTGCAAAGTCTCAGGTGTGGGGAAGACGTTGAGCCTTCATTTTCAATACTTTACTACTATCAGAAGTGTGTGTTTTTCCCTTTCTACTCCCTATTATAGCTTATTATCATTCCCCTTTTGTCACAATCACTTGCATTATGTTTATCACATGCTGATGATGTGTGACGTTATTAATTTCAATGCTTTTCCTTTAATTTTAATGATTTATTTGAGCTAGAGCTTGATTTTTCTAATATGAGTATCGAATCATGTAACCCTAGTAAAGATATATTTACCCAAATCAATAGATGTCATATATATGCATCCCCAAGGTAAAATATGCCACATGGTTTTTGTTTTTGGGTGGCTCGAGATGGATCAATGTTGGTGGCTTGAGATGGCTCCTATGTTAGACAAGGAAGGCACCAACTCAGAGTTAATGCTCCAGTCAAATGCAAGGTAGAAACACATATAACAAAGCAACAATTGAACATTTAATCAACTTTGAGGTTTTGGAAATTGAAATGGATATTTTCATGCATGCCATGAAAATATCCTATGCTAACATGCAAGTAGTTACCCATGTCAATGAGAGATGTATTTGTCAATGGAATTATGCCTTACTCTTTCTTTGGGTTGTAAATAATTAACAACCTTGTGTGTCCTCAAGTGCTATTCATAGTTCAATACACCTTCCCCTATATTATATAACCTCTATAAGGTCAATGTTTGTAATACTAAAGGATTAGTCAAGGAAGAACTCAATCTATGTATTACAAAGTTCTTTAATTGGTCCAATAATAAGGGCATATGTTTGTGTATATTGTAGTTTAATGACCAACCATATGTGGATCCACGTCGAGTCTCTATAGATTATCTTTATAATTACATTGTGAACTTGTGTATTCCTATTTTAATATAAATTATACTATTCTAAGTTTTATTTTACAACAAAGTACTTATACTATAGTTTTCCTTTGTAGTGAAAGTTATTAGGGACAGTCCTCTACCTAGTTTGTGTTGCAAATTCCTTTATTTCTTAGTTAGATTAGCTAATGAGATAGATTTTCATTTCTATTTATGTTTTGCAAATAAATATTTGGATTCACTGTCATTTTAGTTCTTGAAATTTCATATGTCCTTCATTGCAAAAGTTTGGATTCCTTATATAGGTTAGGCACTAAAGGTTGGAGAACAATTTTTTTTTTTAAAGAATTGCAAAATTATTTGATGCATTTAATGCAAACATTGTACTATGTTTAAAGATTTTAAAGTGATTTTGTAAACATAATTCTAGTAATCGAGCAAACCTTTGGCATTTTATTTTCCTTCCAGTTGAATTTTATCTTTTAATTGTAAAGTGTGGATTCTCCTACAAAATTTAGGAACTGAAAGTTGAATAACATAAATGCTTCTTAAGGAATCATAGAATCATTTAATGTCTCTAATGCTAAACAATGGACCATAATTAGATGATGCAAAGTGCTCTTGAAGACATAATCCTAGTGAGCAAACAAGCCTTTCTAGTCCTTTAATTTTTATCCTCATTGAATTCTATTGTCAATGGGCTTTCAAGAGCCGATAGTCATCAAATCTCTTGAGGTGTGAATCACTTTTAGAGTGCAATGTAACATTTTTCATTGTTTAAATTGCATTCTTGATTGTGTATATGAATTGATGCCTTGAAAATTTCTTGGAGCACTTGGATTGTGTAGAATACACAACTTAAAGTTACAAATCAAATAAATGTTTGCTAGATTTGAAATGACTAAAAAATATACCAAAAAAGGGGCCAAAATGTAGAATAGTGAAAGTACTTAAAATGTTTTAATCATAATTTTTTGATTGAAATATTTTAAATATAACTCAATTTATTTTTTAATGCTACGCATTAATTTAATATTAAGAATTGAAATAACTACATTTTTTTCTTTCTACATTGAAATATAGAAAGACATTTACTAGATGTATGATACTGAAATAAATTAATTAATATGGATATTTAAATATAGGTTACCTATATATATTGCACATTAACATCTAAATATTTTATTTTTGGTTAGAGTGAGAATAAAAATTTCTCATATGTTTTAAGTTGTTAATGCCAATAACAAACTAGGAAATCAATATGTTTATTGATGTTTTATATTACATTTAATTAAAAATAAGGAGCTAGGTGTATTACTTTTGTTTTTAATTATATTTCACATTGCTTTTTATTTAAAATTATTTCATTTTTATTTTAAAAGAGAGATATGTGAATTTAAAATAAAGCAGGAAATGAATTACAAGTCTTCGTCAAATTAAGGTGTAAAATACATCTTAAAACTAGAATATATATATCTATATATCTATATATATATATATAATTTATATATATAATTTTTCTAAATTAATTATTAATAAAAATAAAAAATATTAATGATAAATAAATTTCTAAATAATACTAATATTTATAAATAAAAAAATCTAACTTTTCCATTAATCAATACTAATTGCTATTCAATAAAAATAAAAAATCCGATCATTAAAAATAAATAAATAAATCCCTAATTTAGTAACCATCCATCAGTGAGTGAAGGCTTTTAAATTAAAATAAAGGAAAGGTTGTCCACGCCTCTCAACTTTGGGTGTGGCAATAATATTTTAGAAAAATATGTCCTTAATCTGCGCTATACGACGGATGACGAAGGTGATACGAAATATAATTGATATAAAATGTTTAAGTACGACAAATGCCTCCGCCTCTGTTAAGCATAATTCCAACTGCATCACCAACCAATTCACTGCGTTTGGTTCTTTGCACAGGTGGGAGTCCCAGGGTCGCTATAGTTGGGTACGTTGAATTTAATCACATGCCTCGAGTCGAGCTCCCTTCTGACCAGTGCGCGGGGAAAATGACAATGACGGTTGGCGGAGAGCCCATTGTCCCCACGACCAAGAGATGGGAGACTTATTCATTCGTTGATGTGAAGTTTCACATCTCGGCTCGAAGATAAACGGATTCTTGGCATATTGCAATGAGGCAAGCCGAGATTCATATACCGAGAGACAAATATAGTTCTCGTCACTGTCACTTGACTGTAAAGTCATGGAGCCTAGGCATGAGAGCTATTCTAGCATGGTCAAATCGAAATGGTTCCAAAAGGGTCGATGGCTCAAAAGTCCAATGTAGTAATGGATATTAAGAACCTCTTTCATCTAGCTGTGGTCATGACACATGCAAAGAAGGGTCAAAGGCTTAAGGGCTTGTGTATAGTCACAATTTGCGTCTGAAGGTCGGATTGTAGTTAAGGAGCACAGTGAAGAGGAGATTGAAGCGCAGACCAATACAAAATGGGAGGTCATATAAGTGGATGGAAGTTGTTGAGAATGTAGCAAACAAGATCTGTCCACAACATGGCCAGTGATTCGTGAGTATAGTGTTTGTACAATATTTTGGTTACAAAATGGGAGATCCATACCAAATAATTTAAGATCTCTATTTGAATGCTACAAAATTTCTTCTCAAATTCAAGATCAACTCAATTATGCCCATATTTAAGCTATTAATGCATATCAATATCTTAAGCCCAGTGAGCCATACTAAATATATGTGATTGAACAACAATTTTGTTCTAAGAAGAATGCACAATGTTGTAGGACCATGAGCTTTGTGTGAATGATAAAAGACCTTGCATCGACCCTTTTGTAACAAATAAAAAAACCATAAGAATGGAAAGTGAGACAAGGGGTAATGCAACATGGTCTTTGTGAGTGTGTGTGAGATAAATCTATAGAGAAAGGCTGGCAGATCCTGTGAAGAAGAGAAGGTCAAGTATCGCTAATCATGTAAACTTTATGAGCGTTGAGTGCATGTGTGTAGCATTGCTATAGAGGGATGAGAACTATGTGCATTGCTGAATAGCGTTAGGGTAAGTGATGTTGTGTTCGTGTCGCTTAGGAGAATATAGGGTTGAGCGCTATTAGAGGTTGTGTTAACAACAAGAGAACAGAGAAAAGAACGAGAAAAAAGAGGTTTGACATCATGCTTAGTAATAGTCATTACAACAAATAGCAAGTTCCTCATGGATGGTAAGGTGGTGTGTACATAATAGGAAGTCAATGCTTCTATCATAGTGGGTGCTAAAAAAATCTAAGAAGTGTGTTTCTGTTAAGTTGATCAAGTGTTTGGGACACAGAAAATTGGTGCTTCTTACTAGTGAGTGCGATAAAAACACATAAGGGAGTTTGTGCTTTCTGCTGGTTGGTGCTAGCAAAATAATTTAATAGAGTTTGTGTTTCATGTGAGTGAGTTCTCATGAAACATGATGTAATCTGAGTAGCAGATTTATATTTGTATGATACTAAAACAATATTTGTGATTTTTTCATTTATTAGTTTCCACATTAATTCTCTGTGTTCATATGTGTATGTGCTCATGATGTTGTTGTGATGTTCATGTATTGATTTTTGATGTTGTTTACATAATTTGTTGATGGTTACACACATGAATGGTTGCCCGGTAAAAAAAGAAATGTAAATGGGAAGTCATTGTAGAATTATCCTAACACTGATTCAGCCCCCTCTTAGTATTAATATTTTTTCCAACAAGGAAACGATTTGTAAACTCGTTCCTCAAGAGACCGAGATAATTGAGGATCAGGTTTGTTGTGAGAGACATTGTACTCTTGAGCATCATGTCAATGTGGGGCGAGGGATTGGATTCCAAAATCTATCACTTTCTCCATTCATGCTTCTCAAGATATATGCATGCTACCGATATTTACTGGCATAAAAAAAGTAGTTCTAGGTTGTGTACTCACCCAAAATAACAACACACAACAAGAAACCAACATAAGACTTTCATAAATGGAGAGAAACTTGAAGGGATTGTTCATAATCTAGACATAATTTTGAAGAGGGTAATTAACCTCTCTCACTCCTTCTAAGGGAATCAGTCTCATCACACTCCAAAGCCAACTAACCCAGATCAATAATATTTATGCATCATTGGTTTTGGACAACAAATTTTATAATTCTTTCTATTCATCTGAACTAATATGCTCTATTTAGAAATATTGATTCACCCCCTCCCACTATTAATATTTTTTCCAACAAAGAAATGACTCGTAAACTTGTTCATCAAGAAACCCAGATAATTGAGGATGGGACCTCTTATGAGAGGCATTCTACTCCCGAGCATCATGTCAACATAGGCCCCAGATATTGGATTCCAAACATTATCACTTTCACACATTCATGCTTCTCAAGTTATATGCAGACTATCAATATTAACTAGCATAAAAAAAATACTTCTAGATTGTGTTTTCACCAGCAATAACAACACAAGAATACCAACATAAAATTTACATAAATAGAAGAAAAAATTGAAGAGATTGTTCATAATCTAGACCTAATTATTAAGAAGGTAATAAACTTGGCTCACTCGTTCTAAGGGAGTCACTCTTAACACACTCCAAAACGAAATAACCCATATCAATAAAAATTTAAATAAATAAAAGAAAATTCTGAAGAGATTATCCAGAGATAATTATTAAAAAGGTAATAAACTTTGCTCACTCCTTCTAAGGAAATCACTCTCAGCACATTCCAAAACGAGATAACCAATATCAATAATCTTTATGCATCACTGGTCTTGGACAGTAAATTTTATAATTCCCTCTGCTCATCCAAACTATGTTAGGCCAATTCTGGTTAGTTTCCGTTTATATATAACTTTTAAAATCTATAATATGCTCTATTTAAAGGGGGTTTCTGTAACCTAAAGACTCTAAATCATAGCTTCTTTAGCGTAGGCGTGTTCATTCTGAATCAGCTTTGCGCTTTCCATGATGTATTGTTGAAAAACGAAATGTTGCGGCCATGACGGTGAGGATGGTTAAACTTTATTCTCCTCTTTTAAGATAGTGGAGATTTTCATCTGTACAAGGTTTCAGGGCAACTAAATTATAAAAAAGTTGATCTCTTATCAATCTTAGACTTCTCAAACTGCATTGTGCTATCCACAACGTGCCTTCCATGGCGGGACTTAATATTTTGAAAGAGAGAGTTCATTACACGTGAGATGTTTGTGTAATATCTGGAAAGCTTGTTCACGCTTTTTAATCCAATATTTCAGATTTCAAGGTGTTTTATGTATATTGATTTTTATGTGTGGTTATTAACCATTTAATTTGTTCCCGTGTTATGGTTATTTTAAAATATATATTTATTTTAGAATTGGGTTTTCATCGTTTTCATTTAAAATTTTAAAATATTTTTAATATTAATTACATTATAAAATTAATATTTAATTTAAAAATAATTATATTTTTTTTATATTTGAAATAATTAATTAATTAATATAATATATATATATATATATATAAAATAAACTATGATCTTTTAAACCTGCATGATTTATTAATAAATTATGATATTGGACTTTAATAATGTAAAAAAAATAATAATGTATAAATTAATGTAGAGTAAAATAATAATGTAACGAAAACTATTTATAAATTAAAACTCATGGTTGAGAATTTTATGTTTGACCTGGAATGCTTTAGTAAACGAACACCGTTAATCGACAAAGTTTAAAATATAACTTTTCGCAAAAACAAAAATGCACACACCATCAATGATCACACGTATTTTTAACGTATAAAAACGTCGATCACACATACTCCCCGATGTATAAAAACGTCGATCACACATACTCAGGATAGAATTTTTGAACAAATTATTTTGGATGTTTTATATTTGATGTTTTAGATCCTTATAGTATTTGTCAAAAAGAACATTATGTTTAAAATTTTACTTTTCATTGATGACGTTTTGATAATAAATTAACTATTCACTAAACAAATGAGTAAAAGATTATCTTTCTATAACACAATTATGTTAAAAATTGTACATATTTATCATAACAAAAAATACAAAATGACTATAATACAAATGAGTTTTTGAATCTGATTATTTCCATATAATTAATAATGATAACATATTTTCTATTTTAAAATATTTTTTTATATCAAAATTTCTCAATAACCAAATTGAAAATCAAATTAATGGTTAAAAATTAAAATAAAAGTACTTCATTGTAAGTCTTGTGCACAAAATTATATAATTATTCATAAGTGAATTTTTGGTATTTTGGACATTTTTAAACAACCATTTATTTTTTATTTAATTTATACATCACCATATTATTTTTTATTTTTGTACATAGGCATATTATTATTTGTACACAATTGTTGTTATTAATTCCAATTAGACTCAATTAAGTATCATTGTTTCCCTAAATTATCAAATCTCAACCCCCATGAGGGCTACTATGAGGACTCCACCTAGCTAAAAAAAGCAACGACTTTTGAAAATAAAGTTTTAACCTATCACACAACCCACTTGAAAATAAGTTCTATCCCATTATATGGCTTTCCAAACTGCAGCTAGTGAAACTATTAACATAGATATGCAATTACAAATGATTCATACATTGTTAACTTGTAGCAAAAACTAGTCCAATGAAATCAACCCTAAAAGTGATTAAATTACATTTTAAACTTCCGCCCAAAAATGTTAGTACAAGGCAAAGTTGATTAAATTACATTTTTGATTTCCATCCTACATTGCAAGTTTATAGATTCTATAATAGTTTATGTCCCTCTTTCCCATATATTAAATAGTAAATATATAGTCAATAAATACTATATCCTCCTCCTCATCTTTTAAAGTATCCTTACCCTTTACCTTGGGCATGGCTGTCATGTCACCCTCATGTAATTTCAGTGTTCTCATGGTGCACATATTCTAATTTTCATGTGAAATTATAAGGTTTTCCTCTACTCCACTCCTAATGTCTCATCCTCAAACTATCTCCCTTTTTTCTATTTGTTTTGTGTGCTAATTTCTTATCATTTTAAACTAACTCCCTTTCTTTCTTTGTTTTATGTGTCAATTTCTCATAATTTTAGAGCACATGTTGATATACTTCCTCTAAAATGCAACTTATGTAAAATTATCTCATTTTACATCCAAATTTTTTAACATATTTGGGATGCTGGAATTCTTTTTTCCTCGATGATTTTGATGTAAAATTATATCTCATAAAATGTCATAATATACACTTTATATTCTATTTCTCAAACACATTTTCACTCCTTTTCCTTCTCTTACATTTGAATAACACTTTCAACTCCTTTCTTTCATTTAGTTCTTTCTTAGTTATAATTACAACTGATATCAAATTGAGACTAAATTTAATTGATAATTTCTTGACAAAGGAATATTAATTAAAACTAATAAAAGTTATATATTTTTCCAAAATTTATTATGAAATGTCTAGTAAATTTTATATTAAACAATATCACCTCAATTGGGATTTAATCACAACATTATAATAAATCAGGCAAAGTTAATCATCTCCTCATAGTTGGCACTTCACGACAACGTTATAATACCCCATACTTCATTTCAACACAATTAAAAAGATGTTACTTTACCTTGTAGTTAACACTTCAAGACACGTTATAATAAACCATGCTTTTCATATAAACACAATTAAAAAGATGTTAAAAACTTTAATGATTAGAATATAATTTAGAAAGAAGTATTAAAAGATGAAGTAACCGGTCAATTTGTAATGAATAAACACCATAATTAAATGTAACTTTTTTAATTTTTAATAATAAAAATAAATAATAATTTGCAAAATATTTATAATAAAAATACACTCAGTGAAAATAAAAATATATAAGATATTTCCGAGAAAAAAAACACAAAAATCTAATAAAACTGTAACGCAACAAAAATAAAAATACACACGATGCTGCTGGCCAAAATATACCAACAATAAATAAATAAATAAATAAAAATAAAATAAAATAATGTAAAGATATCACTAGCCTTTTATAAAATTTCCTAACCTAAACACAATCCATAGGTCAAGCTTTATAAAACTTCCTAACCTAAACACAACCATCTTTGCTAGTTTGGTCGTTTTGATTTGTTTAGTTCGCTTGTTTTGATTTAGTTTTCATTGCTACCAGATTTCGATATTTTCATTGGTTAATTTTTTAGATAACTGACCGATCAATATTGGTTTGAGTAGCTTTTATTTGATAATAAATGCACATGTAATATGGGTTTAAAAGAGTCAATGCCGCTATTTCCGGTACAAAATTCAACCCCTGTCCAGATTTTGAAAATGACAATTATTTTCCGTCTATAATTCAATCAAGGTCACCTTCCTTGCATTAACTCATGTGAGACATGATGGCAGGTCTGATGACGGGTCTGCTTGTAGTTTGAGGTTGGCCCAGAGGGATGACGGGTTTAGCTTGTAGTTTGAGGTTGGCCCAGAAGGCGCAGCCCGCGGAAAGCACACGGAGAATTTCAGTTCGTCGTGACTCTGCTGATTCCATACACTGCTGTATATAGATAGAGAGGGAGCGATATTTCATTTCCCCGCACTTAACGGCCTTTCCATTTGGCAAGCTCTGTCGGCAGCCTCCATTTTTGTATTAACACTGCAATATACCTATATATTTTTGAGTTATTATTTTCATCCAGTTATCACAGAGATTCTGAGTCTCCAAATATGGAGATACCTCCGCCGCAGGAACAAAACCATGGCCATGCTCAACCTAACGTAGTTAGCGGACAAACTTCTCGACAATTTAAGGGAATCCGACTGCGAGAGTGGGGGAAGTGGGTATCAGAAATTCGGATACCAAGATCCAGGGAGAAGATCTATCTTGGCTCCTACAAAACCGCCGAGCAGGCCGCCCGAGCCTTCGACGCTGCAATGTATTGCCTGAGAGGGCCCAACGCTAAGTTCAACTTTCCCGATTCTGTGCCCGCCATTCCGTCCGCCTTTTCTCTTTCCCCTCCGCAAATCCAGGTTGCCGCTTCCAAGTATGCCTTGAACGAAATCCCTGGGACTTCGCCTTCTCTGCACAATAATACTGAAGAGGAGCCCTCACGTCCCTCGCAGGCGTCTTCGGTATCTGAGATGGAATTGTCTAATGACGCCCAGCATAAATCGGAGGACTTGGCGTTTTGGAAATCTCTGTTTGCAGAACCAGATGGTCCTCAGTATTTGAATTTGGAAAAAATCCCATCCATTGACGAAGAATTGGCGTTGGAGCTCATTCCGACTTCGGAGGAGGAGGAGGTTGACATAAGGCTGTGGAACTTTGAAGACAGCTGAGTTCCTGGGACGTGAAAGAATATAAAAATGGACTTAATTTTTTTGCAGTCTATGCGCACTGCCTAGTATCTACGTCGTTTTCAAACCTATCAGTGTCACGGCATGCATGAATTGTCGCACTATTACCATTAATCGTTAGCGGACGATATTCGATCGGAATACCTTATCAAAACTGCTTGTCTTCTTCTGCAAACATGTCGCCAGTAGAACTTTTACAAGTGCCTAGTGGATACTGTGATTGCATACTAAATCAGAGTGTCTATTGGATGCTGGGATTGCATGCTAAATCAGAATTTGGAATAATTTGGAAATTACATAAATAGGAGTGAAGACAAATATTATTTCATTTTTGAAATATTTTGCAGTTGATATCAAAATAGGTGAAAAAGTGTCTATTACCATAAAAGTGGTGTTTTGGGAAAACTAAATTGTCTACTTTTATCTCGAAGGAATAGTCTTTAATTATTATAGTAGTTTTTATTCAGAGAGAGCGATAGATAGATATAATAGAGTTATTTCAACAAATAGCTATAACAAAGTAAGCTAAATATGAAAAAGTAAATTACAAAATTGAACATGTAATTATTTAGTTTTAATATGAAATAAAAATATATTAAAAATAAGATTTTGAACTAATAAATATTATGTGAAGTGAAAGTTAATTAAAATATATATATATTTTTTATTTTTTTAATCATTATGGTTAATTACTTATTATAATATTATATTTTATATTGAGATTGAAATTATATATATATATATATATATATATATATATATATATATATATAATTATAATTTAGTAAATGAGTAAAGTGAAACATTGTTTATGTCTATCAAGTTTTGGAAATATAAAAACTGTAAAGTGTCTAGTATTATAAAAATGTTAAAAAAAAATAAATGATCCATATTTATTTGAAAAGAATAATGTTTAAATCATAATAAAATATTTTTTATGTTATGAAAGTGATAGATAAGTTGTTTTTATTTTATGAAATAGGTATAAGGTAAATTAGTTGAAGTGAGCAAAATCTATGCTAAAATATTAGCAATGCCACTATTTAGTTATAATATTGAATAATGATATCTTGAAATAAAAATAAGTTAAAAATATTATTATTATTATAGAACGATAATATATAAAAGAAGAACAATCGAGTTTTTTCGAAGCATTTTTTTAGTTCTATGCTTAGTGTCTAGTATCTACATCGGTTTCAAACCTACCAGTGTAAGGCATGCTTGAATTGATTCAATATTTCCATTATATGATGTAAACATTAGTGGATGACATTCGATCCTAAATGCACACATTTCTGTGTTAAGATAAGATACATAGTGTATATGAGTATTCACAACAATAGAGAATCCTTATTCCCTTGGGTTTATTATTTCTTTGGGTTTATAATACCTTGGGGTTTTATAATTAATCCCTCAGGTTTATAATATGAATTATATTTTAGCGTTTATAATATTTATCATAAGGTTTATATCCGTTGGTGTATAATATTTATCTTAGGCTTTATCATTGGATTTTCACAATGTGGAAATCAATCATGGTCAACCATGGTCCAATGTCGCATTATGACAAAGATTGTCTCAATATGAAAATCAACCATGGTCAACCATGGTACAACATCGCATTGTGACAAAGATTTTCTCCTGGAGCAACATCACATTGTGACAATTATGGTAATCCATGGTGAACCATGGTCTAACATCTCATTGTGACAATGATTGACTCAATATGAAAATCGACCATGGTCAATCATGGTCAACAATTGTCTAAGATTGTATTGTGAGAAAGTTTGTCTCAATACGAAAATCAATCATGGTCAAACATAGTCCAATGCCGCATTGTGACAAATATTTTGTCAATATGAAAATCAACCGTGGTCAACCATGGTTAACCATGTTTATTTTATGGTTTATAATATTTATCTTAGGGTTTATATACTTTGGGTTTGTAATATTAATCTCTTCGGTTTATTATTATTATTATTCATTAAATAATAAAGTGATTAATTAAATAATTCATTTTTTATTTCATTCATTCACAATTAATTAAATATCAATTAATAGTAATAATCATAATAATCATAATTATATGCTTTCCACACATATCAACCGCATTTACTAATGTGGTTGTGCATGTTATTTGTATATCAACCATATTTACTAATGTGTTTGTGCTAGTATATGATGCAAACATTCATGAATGATATTTGATCCTAAATGCATGCATTTGTGTGTTAAGAATACTCTTCTTCTTTTGCAAATAGCATTAGTGAATGATATTTGATCCTAAATGCATGCATTTATGTGTTAAGACTCCTCCTCTTCTTTTGCAAACATTGAGCTTCTACAACGTCTAGATCTGTCCATTGGATACTGTGATTAAATAGTCTACTAAATCAAAGTTTTCCATTGGATATTGCGATTAAATAGTCTACTGAATAAGATTTTGGAATGTTTTAGATATTTGGTAAATATGAATGAAGTTCTTTATTAAAATTTTGAATTATTTTGTATTCGACATAAAAATTACTTTAAAAGTGTTTTGAATAAACAAAATTGTCCATAAGGAACACTGCTTTAATTATAACGTAATGTATTTACTTGTATGTCAAGAGAGTGATAAGTAAATATAGTGGAGCTATTTCAGCAAACAAACAGTTACAACAAGGTAGACTAGTTGAAATGAATAAAAAGTACATTAAAAAATTGCATATTTGAAGAAACAAAATTGTCCACAAGGAACACTGCTTTAAGTATAACATAATGTGTTTACCTTTAGGTCAGGAGAGTGATAAATACATATAATGGACTTGTATGTCAAGAGAGTGATAAGTAAATATAGTGGAGCTATTTCAGCAAACAAACAGTTACAACAAGGTAGGCTAGTTGAAATGAATGAAAGGTAGATTAAAAAATTGCATATTTGAAGAAACAAAATTGTCCACAAGGAACACTGCTTTAAGTATAACATAATGTGTTTACCTTTAGGTCAGGAGAGTGATAACTACATATAATGGAGCTATTTCAACAAACAGTTACAACAAGGTAGGCTAGTTGAAATGAATGAAAAGTATATTACAAAATTGCATATTTGAAGAAACAAAATTCTCCACAAGGAACACTGCTTTAATTATAACATAATGTGTTTACCTTAATGTTAAGAGAGTGATAAGTACATATAGTGGAGCTATTTCAGCAAACAATTACAACAACGTAGGCTAGTTGAAAGGAATGAAAAGTAGATTACAAAATTGTAGATTTCACTATATAATTTTAATATTAAATAAAGATATTTTTAAAATGAGATTTTGATAATAAGAGATATTATATGAAGTTGAAGTTAAACCACTATTAATTAAATGTATGTTTTTTCTTTTTGTTTTACTTTTTATTATCAATATTATAAGATATTGTTATAATGATCATAAATGAAAATAAAAATTATAATATTATAATGAATTTTAAATTTTAAATATTCATTATTCATTAGAGAAGGTGTCAAATTTTAAATGTATCAAGTAAAAATAATGGTAAAAAAATTGATCACCTTAAAGTGTTTTAAGAAAACAAATTTGTCCAAAGTTTACTAGAAAAGAATAATGTTTAAATTATAATGAAGTGTTTCTTATATTATGAGAGTGATAAAAAAATATGTTGGAGTTATTTTAAGAAATATTTGTAAAATAAATTAATAGAGCTAAATAGAAACTAGAGTACAAGATTACAAATGTTATTATTTAGTATTAATATTAAATAAAAAAATTAGAACAAAAATAAGTTTTATATATCTATCTATATATAAACTATTTTACCGAAATAATTGACTATGAACCCAGAAGAAGGAATCCAGTGAATGATATGGGCTCATAAACCGACACAGAATGAGATTTACTAGAAACAAAGTTTTTTAACTATTTTATAAAATATTGATATAGTTATTATAAATTAAAATTAAATTATAATATTATAATGAGTTGTTTTTAATGTGAATTTTTGGAAATTTTCCTATAAGTTTTTCTGGTCTAATTTCTTTAAAATTTGGTAGGGATTTGATAAAATAAAAATTTGATGGGTAACCCCTGCACAATTCTGTAGGGGTTTTTCAGAGTGCTAAATCCATATAGTCAAAAAAACCAATTTAAATAACACAAACTAAGATTTCATCTCAATTTTTTCCATAGATTCGGGCACAGGAAAGTCCAAAAAATCACACTAAAAGCAACTCCATATTATAATAAGATTGGAAATAAAAATAATTTTAAAAATATTCCAAAAAATTAAATTAAAAAAAAAAACTAAAAAATTAAAATGAGATGTTTTAATTTTATTCCTAAAAATATTCCAAAAAATAAAATTTAAAAATAAAAAATAGATGTTTTGTTTATTAATTTCTATAAAATACTATAAAATTTAAACCATTTTTTATAACTTTTATATAAAATTAAAATGGAAGTAAAATTTAAAAATTAATATTAAATCCATGAATCGGAGGATTCGGCCTTTTGGAAATCTCTTTTCGCGGAACCCGATGGTCTTCAGTACTTGAATGTGGAGAAAATCCCATCCGTTGACGAAGAATTGGCGTTGGAGGTCATTTTGACTCAGCATGAGGAGATTGATATCTCGGTGGAACCCATCGGCGTGTTGAACTTTGAAGACAGTTCAGTTTCTGGGACGGAAGAATATAAAAACTGGACTTATTTTTTGGCGGTCTGTGCCCAATGTGCGTCAAAACTCCTCGTCTTCTTCTGCAGACGTACTTACAAGTCTCCATGGAACATGGACGGAAGAATATAAAAATGGAGCATGCCCAATTTGTCAAAACTCCTCGTCTTCTTCTGCAGACTTACTTATCCCTAACGGAACGTTTACAAGTGTCCATGGGACAATCTGATTAAACAGTCCTACTAAATCAGAGTTTGGAATATTTTGGATACACGTGTATATTGGACTCTGATTAAACAGTCTTACTAAATCAGAGTTTGGAATATTCTGGATACACGTGTATACTGGATATTGATTAAACAGTCTTACTAAATCAGCCTTTGGAATATTTTGGAAATTTGATAAATACGAGTGAAGTCCAAAGTTATTTATTTTTATTAAAAAATTGAAATATTTTGTTGTTAATATAAAATTAGATTATTTTTAGAAGTTTCTGAAAAAACAAAATCATATGGAATGAACACTGCTTTTTTTATTTCAAGAAAGGGATTAAAAAATTGAAATATTTTGTTGTTAATATAAAATTAGATTATTTTTAGAAGTTTCTGAAAAAACAAAATCATATGGAATCAACACTGCTTTTTTATTTCAAGAAAGGGATAGGTAGATATAGTGGACGTATTCCAAGGAAACAACTACAGTAAAATAGGAAATGTAAATTACAAAATTATAAATCTTACTATTTGATTTAAATACTGAATAAAGATATTTTAAAAATAACATTTTGACGATGATAGATATCATATAAGATATTATGTGAACTTATTCTTAAATCAAAATTTTATATATAGATATCAAAATTTTATAATATATATATATATATATATATATATATATATATATATATATATTATTTAATGATAATATAAAATATTTTTATAATTATGTTAAATAAAAATTAAAATTAAAAATCATAATATCATAATCAGATTGAAACTAAAAATAAATTCAATTTATCAAATGAGTGAAGTGAAATGTTATTAATTTTTATTAGATTTTTGTTTTTTTTCATTGTACATCACCATAAAAGTCATAAAAGTGTTTTAAAGAAACTCAATTGTTTATATTTATTTGAAAAAAACAATGTTTGAATTATAACAAATGGTTTTCATATCATGAAAGTGATAGAGATATGATGAAGATATTTTAGGAAATAGCTATAAAGTAGATTATAAAAATTAGAAGAAACTAGATTATAAAATTACATGTAAATGAAAATTAGATTACAAGACAATAGATGTTACCATTTTGTTATAATATTGTTAAAAAAAATATGAGTTATAATAATAATAATAACAATAATAACATTTTATGTATCATAATATAAATATTGTTCTAATTGATCAAATGATTAGTTATGAAATAATCAATTATTTGGAATTGGAAGTTTTGCACTCTAGGGCTCGGAGCAGGAAGCAATAGGAGGAGCGAGCTCAGAACCATGGAGGTGCTAGGAGGAGGGAGTTCCACTCCCTTCTACAGCAACGTTGTTTCAAATAAAAGCAGAGAAACCAGTTCGAATAGATTCAGGAGACCCTGGGAGAAAGGAAAAAAAATATAGACTCAACAGAACCGAAAAGCAACAAAGATGATGTTCAAGAAGAAACTCATAGGACGGTTAGAAGGGAGAAGATTCCAGAGGACAGCAGTCAGGTGGAAAAAAGGGTACAACTTGGCAGAGGGATCCTGTAAGCCCAAGACTGCCACCAAACTTAGGGTGGTTCTGAATGATCCTACATTGCAGGATGTCACATATCCACCCGTATTGACAGTATGTAAAAAAAATTCATTACGGCAGCAACACCATCTATATATAAGTATACTTTATCGAAAGTATTTGATGTTGAAATTACCATAACGTATATCAATGGCTTGGTTTATTATATGTTGCAAAGGCTTAACCTAAAGTGATGCATCTCTACCTTTGATATTATGCCATGGATATTTTATTATTACGCTGCTATGTATGTTTCAAGACTGTACCGTCTGCATTTGCTGGCATCGCCATCTTGGGACACCTGGACTCAGCATTTAAACTTGCCGGCCTGTTCACATGATCTGGGCATGGCTCCCGGATTGGGAACTTTCCCGCTTTTACACTTTGGTATTCCCGCTTCGATCTACGGTGTGAAAGTTCTGGAGGAGATCAAGGGAGGAGACAGCTCCACGTCTCCGTGGTTGGCACTTCGCATATATAAGGTTGATACTCTGGATACTTCGCGATTTCTTTGGTTCTGCTTGGCGCTCCATAGCCTTCCGCACCATTATGTCACGACTGCGAGTCTGTCCCTTGGTTCTGCTCCGATTTTCTTCCAGCATGCAACCCTGCCACGGCGCCACCGCTCCAAGGATGCAAATTATCGAGCTGGCTTGGTAAGTTTCTTCCTGTCTTTCAAAGGGTTTTCAGTGTTTCCTATGTTTAACTTAAGGGACAACAGAATAATGAACTTCTCCCTTGAATGACAGGTTATGAATGGCTGCCACCGAGGCTTATCGGCGGTATGTGCTTTCCCTCAGGTGTTAGTCGGTCGAAGTTTCCACAGGTACACATGTCAACCTTCCCTTACGCTCCGATGATTCTTATGGTTAAAACACTACTTGTCTTCCGTCATAGGGTTACTCTCTGAGCTGAATCTGAGATCCCAACCTTACTTCTTCACGGTTGGGCGCAGATGGCGAAGAACAGTTATCATTTTGACTGCTGGGTTAAACCCCCTTTGCTTACCGCGGAACAGAGGGGTGCAAGTCTCTGGTCCATGGGACTGTGCTGCTCGGCCGCTGTGTGATATGGCTATCTGAGCCTGATTTCTCTTTAAGTTATTTGCACTCATGTTTAAGTTAAGACACTTATATGAATTCTCAGCATATTGTTTTCCGGATCTGGACCCATTATGGAATGGCGGCCTTTTATTTAATTCAGAATGTTGTTCATATTTACGGTTGGTGACTATCATGCATTTTGTACAGTTTTCCATGAGGAACGAATTTTAAGCATTCCCAGCTTATGTAATATACTTTCTCGTCATGGAGTGTATTAGTCTCGTTTATGGCGTACATGGTTTAGCTTTCTGTTTGCATTCACTTATTTTCCAACCGGTCTTGAAATGCCGAGAGAAGTCGCACCTGCATCCTATTCGATGGATGTATGGTCGATTTCGGGCTTGGGTTCTATGCGAGTATGAAACTACTCGGACCTAAATACTTTCAAGGTATAAGCTGTGATTTGTTTCTACATTGCCAAATCGGAATATTACTCTGTCTGAAGCATGAATTGCAGGTTCTATAATTTTGGTTGCGAATGTCATGGTTTGATGTGCGATATTAGTTTATTATGGCAATGCTTATCTGACGCTCTTACGGCACTTAGAACATGACCATCTGTCTTTATAAAGTTAATCCAGCTCTGAACTAACGATGGTTGTTGTGGAAGTCTTTTTACATTATTATTGCTCAGTTTATTGACTATTATTTGAGGACCACATATATGATGTAAGTCCTGTTTCAATCGTATTTGTTTTCCAAAATAAAAGAGCGGGATGCTCTCATATGCATTACATCCCGTGAAACTGAGACCCGACCTCTCGGCTCAGGGTTGCGATGCAAGGGATTCTGTAATAACGTTTTGTGATAATATTCGAGCCCTTTCATGAGGGTTTCTGATTTAAGTCTTTCCTTCTTTACTGGGCACAAACCCATTAGATAGCGACTATGATGCATCGTTCTATTATTCTGTTTGTAACCTACGACTTAACATTTTATGCCATACGGCTTCCTACCTTCTTTCAACTCTGCATTCCGAGGGTTAACTAAGCATATTCCTCTTGAGGTTATAGACTACCCAGAAAGAAGGTGTTTGCCCTCTATAAGTGTTAAAGATTAGGGTAACGACCCTATGGCAGGGCTTTCCACTCCTTCGAATGTTACTTAGTCCTCTTGCTCCGGCCCTAACTTCTGCTAACTTAGTTAAGCCGCAAGGACAAGATGTATTTCCGGAAATCCCTGTCGGATGGTCATTACAGTTATGCAGTTCCACGACTGTTATATCGTTTGTTACAAGGGCACAGATTCCTAATATTACTTTAAAATCCGCAGCTATTCTGCCTTACTGGCAATGCACAGATATTCATGTTTTGTTTATCCCTATCCTACCAAGGGTAACAGATAGTTGCAGGTATTCTGGTCTACCAGCTTAATACAAACAACTGCAAATACATTAATCTACCATTTTAATACAGACAACTGCAGATATAATAGGTTTCTGTTACTTACCTGGTCACTGCTCGTAATGTGATTCCTTTAGCAAGCCTCCTGCAAATTCCTGTGTCAAGCTCATTAACCACCCATCCGTGAGACTTGTCCTCTGGGACCTGAGTCTCCCCCCGAGCTTCTTCTTACCGGATCACAATCCTCAGTAAGACAACACCTAGTGCTCGACTATCTGGTCACTACCAGACTTAGTCCAAATCTAGGTTTTTCCTTTTTCTTTCTGTCTGTCTCTACAGCACAGCATTCTCCACCAACTTCCTCCTTTTCCTGGAATTCTTCCAGTTAGGAGAGGTGGTTATTTTCAGTTTAATTAACTACTTTCCTTTTCTTTTTCCAGTTCCCTTTTTGGGAGCTCTAATACTTTCTGAGTAATTATTTAAAACATTATTTTAATGCATAATTAAAATTAACAGATTACTCTTAAAAGAAAATAAGTCTCTCAATATCATTCAGTTTTTATCATAGTAAACTTTAAATAATTACAATTTACGGGGTCATCACATCTCCCCCCCCTGAGTTTGGACATCGTCCCGATGTCTACCGTTCTCAAACAACTCCGGATAAGCTTTCCTAAAAAGCTCTTCATCTTCCCAAGTAGCCTCTTCCGGTCCATAGTGCTGCCACTGCACTTTAATTTGGGTAATAACTCGCTTCCGCAGCTGTACTTCTCTCCGGTCGAGAATGTTCAGCGGCTCGACCAAGACCTCTCCTTCCGGTTCGACCTGCAAGTAATAACAGTGTCAGTTTTCTGTCTCTTGACACCTTTCCAATTAGTTCAATTGAAAGTAACTCTTACCCGTATATCTTGCCACTTGATCACATGCTTAGGGTCATAGATATACTTTTTAAGCATGGATACATGGAAGACATTATGAATTTTAATGTGGCTTGGTAAAGCCAGCTGATAAGCTACTGGCCCAACTCTTGCCAAGACATGAAAAGGTCCAAAATAACGAGGCGCGAGTTTAGCACAACTGCTCCATTGCAGAGTACTCTTCTTGGCTTGTATTCCTATATAAACATGGTCGCCCACCTGATACTCTTTGAACCTCCTCTTCCGATCTGCAAAATTCTTTTGCCGATCTTGAGCGGCCTTCAGGTTAGTTCGCACCCTTTTGACCATGTCCTCCATTTCCTTGAGCATTTCGGGTCCCAGCCTTAACTTATCCTCTGGACCACTCCAATTTGAGGGCGTCCGACATTTGCGTCCGTACAAGACTTCAAATGGAGACATTTGAATTGATGTGTGATATCCATTGTTATAAGCGAATTCTACCAAGTGTAGATAGTCTTCCCATTGAGTTGGCTTTTGCATTACACAGGCTCTCAGCATGTCCTCCAACACCTGGTTTACTCTTTCCGTCTGTCCATCAGTCTGGGGATGGTATGCTGTACTAAAGTTCAGCTGTGTACCCAATTCTGCAAATAGTGCCTTCCAAAAGGCGGATGTAAACTTTACATCCCGATCTGATATTATAACCTTTGGAAGCCCGTGGAGTCTGAACACATTCTGCATAAATATGTGTGCAATTTGTACTGCCCTGTAGGTCGATTGCACTGGAATAAAATGGGCTGCTTTACTCAACTTGTCAACTACCACCATAATAGAGTCATTGCTCCTCTTTGTTCTAGGTAACCCAGTTATAAAATCCATGGATATGATTTCCCATTTCCACTCTGGGACTGGTAGGGGTTGCAATAATCCAGCTGGGTGCTGGTGCTCTGTCTTAATCTGCTGGCACTCTAAACATCGCGCTAAATATTCAGCTACATGTCTTTTCATCCCTGGCCAGTAGTACTCCTTCTGAAGTGCAGCAAGCATTTTCTGGTATCCAGGATGACCTGCGTAATGACTGGTATGAAACTCATTCAGAATTAAGTTTCTAAGACTATTGTCATTTGGTACAAACAGTCGTTTTTTGTAAAACAGCATCCCATCATTGCTCACTTCATACCCTTGCTGGTTTTCCTGCCTGGAAAGTGACTTTTGTCGCATCATTTGCTGATATTCAGCATCTTGGTTTGCTGCTGTTTTTATCCTCTCTTGCAAGGAGTTTTCCCACTTGCTGAGAGTAACTTCATATAAACACTGTACTTTACGACTTAGGGCGTCTGCTACACGGTTTTCTTTTCCTTTCAGGTATTTAATATCAAAATCGAATCCACTTAAGAAATCTGCCCAACGGGCCTGCCTTTCGTTCAGGGTGGGCTGACTGAAATAGTTCGTCAAGCTATGACGATCTGTTAATAACAGAAATTTCTTACCCAAAAGATAATGTCGCCACATTTTAAGGGCATGTATGACGGCTGCCAACTCCAAGTCGTAGGCAGAGTACTTCTGCTCATGTTCTTTCAGCTTTCTTGACTCATAGGCGATCACTCTTCCTTCTTGCATTAACACACCTCCAACGCCTTCTCGACTAGCATCAGTACATACTACATAATCCTTATTAGGATCAGCTATACTTAAAACGGGAGCAGTAGTGAGTAAGTGCTTAAGTCGTTCAAAACTTTGTTGACATTCCGAACTCCATTTGAATGCCCTTCCTTTCTTTTGTAAAGACGTGATAGGATATGCCACTCTTGAAAAGCCTTCTACGAATCTTCTGTAGTACCCTGCTAATCCCATAAAAGATCTGATATCCGCCACATCTTTAGGCACGGGCCAATTCATTATGGTTTTAATTTTCTCAGGATCCACTGCTATCCCTTCCTTGGTGATCACATGGCCTAAATACTGAATCTCTTCTTTATAGAAATCGCACTTGCTAAGTTTAGCATACAGCTGATGCTCCCGCAGGGTTTGCAGCGCTATCCGGAGGTGCTCCTCATGTTCCTCCTTGGAACGGGAATAAATCAGAATATCATCAATGAATATTAGTACAAATTTGTCTAAAAACTGATGGAACACGCTGTTCATTAAGCACATGAATGTGGCGGGGGCATTAGTCAGTCCAAAAGGCAGCACTACAAACTCGTAGTGCCCATATCGGGTTCTGAAGGTTGTTTTAGCAATATCCTCTTCTTTAATTCTGATCTTATGGTAACCAGATCGCAGATCAATTTTGGAGAATACTATTGCCCCCTTAACCTGATCAAAAAGCTCATCGATTCGAGGTAAGGGGTATTTATTTTTAATTGTGAGTTTGTTCAGCTGTCGGTAATCGATACACATCCGAAAAGTTCCGTCTTTCTTCTTGACGAATAGCACCGAAGCTCCCCATGGAGATACACTGGGACGGATATAATTTTTATCCAGTAGTTCTTGTAATTGCATTTTCAACTCAGTCAGCTCAGGTACACTCATTCTATAAGGTGTTCGCGAAACTGCGGCAGCTCCTGGTATCAACTCAATGGTGAAGTCGATATCCCTTTTTGGAGGCAATCCAGGAATTTCCTCTGGAAACACATCCGCGAATTCTTTTATTACTGGAAGGTGGTCTAACGGACTCCCTTTATTCTTAGCTTCTGCATAATTCACCTGAATGGCATACACTTGGCATCTTTTCCAGATGCATTTCGCTAGCTGGGATGCAGTGATTGGCCGGACCTGCACTGGCCGTTTAATTCCCTGCATCTCCTGCTCCATTCCAGAGTCATCTTTGAATCATATGACCTTTGTTTTGCAGTTCACTAAAGCCCAATGCTTCTCTAACCAATCCATCCCAATTAGGACGTCATAGGATCCAAGTGGAAGCATGTTCAGATCTACCACCACTGGCTATCCGGCTATCATTATAGGGCAGTTTTTGATCTTAGCCATTACTCGTCTTTTAGCCCCTGTAGCTAGTTGTACCAGCCACGGGTTCTTAAATTTTTCAGGCTGCAATTTACACTGTTCAACTATCTTTGGACTAATATAACTCAAAGTAGCTCCTGGGTCAATTAGAACAGTGATAGAAAGGTTCGAAATTTTACCTTCAAATTCGACCATAGTGGGCTGGTATTCTGCCTGACGGTCGTTCAAGGCTGCATTAATTTTTGGCACACTTCGTCCCACGTCGCCCACAGTTGATGCTTCATGAATCTGGGAGATCTGATCAGTCCCCTTCCGTTGCGGACAGTTCTTGACATAGTGTGGTCCGCCACAACCCCAGCACTGTACTGGGGGTCTGGTTACTGCCTCATTATCCAACTTGACAGATTGCTCACCCATTCTGGTTTCACTGATAGGCTTGGGCTTGAATGAACCTCTCGGTGCTGCTCTGCCACTCTGGCCTTTGATGCTTCCTTTAGCTCCACCAACCCGGCCTCCTCTATTGTTACCCACAATTTTACTATTCTTTTTCTCATTCCATTTCTTGCTCCATTGTCAAACGTGCATTATCCTCACGTAAACGAGCCATTTCATTCTTCAGCTCTTGAACTGTTTCTAGTATGGCCAGATTTGTACTGCGGGTCTCCTCACCCAACTGCACCCACAACTCTGGGTTGCTTTCCGGATTCATTTTTCCCTGTTCTGGTCTGGTCTAATCATACAACAGTTAACATTATGAGCTTCTGGGCACAATTTTATTACCCCAGTTAAAGAAATATCATTGCTGTAATTTAAAAAAAAAAAAAAAAAAAAAAAAGAACACATATTTTCATACCCAGAGGCCACAGTATGGGCAACCTGGGCTCTGATACCAATTGTCACATATCCACCCGTATTGACAGTATGTAAAAAAAATTTCATTACGACAGCAACACCATCTATATATAAGTATACTTTATCGAAAGTATTTGATGTTGAAATTACCATAACGTATATCAATGGCTTGGTTTATTATATGTTGCAAAGGCTTAACTTAAAGTGATGCATCTCTACCTTTGATATTATGCCATGGATATTTTATTATTACGCTGCTATGTATGTTTCAAGACTGTACCGTATGCGTTTGCTGGCATCGCCATCTCGGGACACCTGGACTCAGCATTTAAACTTGCCAGCCTGTTCACATGATCTGGGCATGGCTCCCAGATTGGGAACTTTCCTGCTTTTACACTTTGGTATTCCCGCTTCGATCTACGGTGTGAAAGTTCTGGAGGAGATCAAGGGAGGAGACAGCTCCACGTCTCCGTGGTTGGCACTTCGCATATATAAGGTTGATACTCCGGATACTTCGCGATTTCTTTGGTTCTGCTTGGCGCTCCATAGCCTTCCGCACCATTCTGTCACGACTGCGAGTCTGTCCCTTGGTTCTGCTCCGATTTTCTTCCAGCATGCAACCCTGCCACGGCGCCACCGCTCCAAGGATGCAAATTATCGAGCTGGCTTGGTAAGTTTCTTCCTGTCTTTCAAAGGGTTTTCAGTGTTTCCTATGTTTAACTTAAGGGACAACAGAATAATGAACTTCTCCCTTGAATGACAGGTTATGAATGGATGCCACCGAGGCTTATCGGCGGTATGTGCTTTCCCTCAGGTGTTAGTCGGTCGAAGTTTCCACAGGTACACATGTCAACCTTCCCTTACGCTCCGATGATTCTCATGGTTAAAACACTACTTGTCTTCCGTCATAGGGTTACTCTCTGAGCTGAATCTGAGATCCCAACCTTACTTCTTCACGGTTGGGCGCAGATGGCGAAGAACAATTATCATTTTGACTGCTGGGTTAAACCCCCTTTGCTTACCGCGGAACAGAGGGGTGCAAGTCTCTGGTCCATGGGACTGTGCTGCTCGGCCGCTGTGTGATATGGCTATCTGAGCCTGATTTCTCTTTAAGTTATTTGCACTCATGTTTAAGTTAAGACACTTATATGAATTCTCAGCATATTGTTTTCCAGATCTGGACCCATTATGGAATGGCGGCCTTTTATTTAATTCAGAATGTTGTTCATATTTACGGTTGGTGACTATCATGCATTTTGTATAGTTTTCCATGAGGAACGAATTTTAAGCATTCCCAGCTTATGTAATATACTTTCTCGTCATGGAGTGTATTAGTCTCATTTATGGCTTACATGGTTTAGCTTTCTGTTTGCATTCACTTATTTTCCAACCGGTCTTGAAATGCCGAGAGAAGTCGCACCTGCATCCTGTTCGATGGATGTATGGTCGATTTCGGGCTTGGGTTCTATGCGAGTATGAAACTACTCGGACCTAAATACTTTCAAGGTATAAGCTGTGATTTGTTTCTACATTGCCAAATCGGAATATTACTCTGTCTGAAGCATGAATTGCAGGTTCTATAATTTTGGTTGCGAATGTCATGGTTTGATGTGCGATATTAGTTTATTATGGCAATGCTTATCTGACGCTCTTACGGCACTTAGAACATGACCATCTGTCTTTATAAAGTTAATCCAGCTCTGAACTAACGATGGTTGTTGTGGAAGTCTTTTTACATTCTTATTGCTCAGTTTATTGACTATTATTTGAGGACCACATATATGATGTAAGTCCTGTTTCAATCGTATTTGTTTTCCAAAAGAAAAGAGCGGGATGCTCTCATATGCATTACATCCCGTGAAACCGAGACCCGACCTCTCGGCTCAGGGTTGCGATGCAAGGGATTCTGTAATAACGTTTTGTGATAATATTCGAGCCCTTTCATGAGGGTTTCTGATTTAAGTCTTTCCTTCTTTACTGGGCACAAACCCATTAGATAGCGACTATGATGCATCGTTCTATTATTCTGTTTGTAACCTACGACTTAAGGTTTTATGCCATACGGCTTCCTACCTTCTTTCAACTCTGCATTCCGAGGGTTAACTAAGCATATTCCTCTTGAGGTTATAGACTACCCAGAAAGAAGGTGTTTGCCCTCTATAAGTGTTAAAGATTAGGGTAACGACCCTATGGCAGGGCTTTCCACTCCTTCGAATGTTACTTAGTCCTCTTGCTCCGGCCCTAACTTCTGCTAACTTAGTTAAGCCGCAAGGACAAGATGTATTTCCGGAAATCCCTGTCGGATGGTCATTACAGTTATGCAGTTCCACGACTGTTATATCGTTTGTTACAAGGGCACAGATTCCTAATATTACTTTAAAATCCGCAGCTATTCTGCCTTACTGGCAATGCACAGATATTCATGTTTTGTTTATCCCTATCCTACCAAGGGTAACAGATAGTTGCAGGTATTCTGGTCTACCAGCTTAATACAAACAACTGCAAATACATTAATCTACCATTTTAATACAGACAACTGCAGATATAATAGGTTTCCGTTACTTACCTGGTCACTGCTCGTAATGTGATTCCTTTAGCAAGCCTCCTGCAAATTCCTGTGTCAAGCTCATTAACCACCCATCCGTGAGACTTGTCCTCCGGGACCTGAGTCTCCCCCCCGAGCTTCTTCTTACCGGATCACAATCCTCAGTAAGACAACACCTAGTGCTCGACTATCTGGTCACTACCAGACTTAGTCCAAATCCAGGTTTTTCCTTTTTCTTTCTGTCTGTCTCTACAGCACAGCATTCTCCACCAACTTCCTCCTTTTCCTGGAATTCTTCCAGTTAGGAGAGGTGGTTATTTTCAGTTTAATTAACTACTTTCCTTTTCTTTTTCCAGTTCCCTTTTTGGGAGCTCCAATACTTTCTGAGTAATTCTTTAAAACATTATTTTAATGCATAATTAAAATTAACAGATTACTCTTAAAAGAAAATAAGTCTCTCAATATCATTCAGTTTTTATCACAGTAAACTTTAAATAATTACAATTTACGTGGTCATCACACAGGAGCACAGAGATCATATGACGACTTATGCTATTATATCTAAGTTTATGGGCTTATGGCCCACAAAGAAGAATCTGTATACTTGGATTAGAAACAACTGGAAACCAAAGGGGGGTATAACTCTTCATCTAGGGTCCAAGGGCTTCTTCACAGTGGTTTTCAACAACCTAGAGCATAAAGACAGAGTTTTCGAAGGAGGACCTTATTTCTATGCTAATGTAGGACTCTATATGTGACCTTGGGTAATGAACTTTGTCCCAGAGCGGGAGACATTCACTTCGGTCCTGGTATGGATAAGACTTTACTCCCTACCTCTAGATTATTGGTTGCCTGAATCCTTGAAAGCTACAGGAAATAAATTAGGACATTTTCTAAAAATTTCAGAGGCAACTCTGAGAGGGAAATATACTTCCTTTGCACGAATATGTGTGAAAATGGATTTATCGAGAGCTCTCCCAGATGAAGTGGTCTTAGAAGTGTATGATGAGGAATGGGTACAGGTGGTGGACTATGAACATGTCCCTTTCAGATGCCAGAAATGTCATGAACATGGACATTTTTTCATAGATTGCCCACAAAGCAAGCGGGAGGAGAATCTGAGGACCAACATACACAAAGATCCCAAAGGATTCACCAAGATATGAGGTAGAGGGAAAGGCGGAGGAAGAAGGTATCAGAAAAAACAGAGTGATAACAAAGTAGCAAGTCGCAATAGTTTTGAAATTTTAGAAGAAGAAGGGGGGAAGAGTGAAAAAGATGTTACTCTGGACAATCATCCTAAAGAGACAGAAACGGAAGACAGCATGGAAATAATACATGATAATAACAAACAGGGAAAATTTTAAGAACCCCCCCTAAATTTATAAATATAATAAATGGGCGAATCTCCATGGTATATAGGAAAAATGGAAGGAGATTTTATCAATAATATAATATGTATATATAATTTTTTGGCGAATCTCTCACCAGGCATGGCGAATATTTTACTCAATTATAAAATCTTGTAAGATCTTGGCGAGTCTTTCACTAAATAATAAAACTTTGTAAAGTCTTGGTGAATCTTAGCATAGGCTACATGCTGGTTTAATTCCCCCATTTAAATAGGCTACATTCCAGGTGAATACCATGGGTCAATACCATGTGCCATTTTGGTGAATACCATGGGTCAATACCATGTGCCATTTTTATTTTTATTAATTCTAATATTAGGGTTAATAATGGGTTTTTTGCATGGTATTAATAACAATCTAGTCCATGGTATTTGTCCCATAGTATTTTGGCCATAGGTTTCATCTAAATATAACCCATTTTTGAGTGTTCGTAAATATAAGGTGACTTATGGAGTAAATATAAAAAAAATGTTTTATTTGTTTACCATACCTCTCGTTTATTTATATTTTTATTAATTTACCATACCTCTTTTACAAATATGGTATTTGGCCAATAGGATTCACTTAAATAAAACCTCTTTCTTGAGCCTTCATAAATAGAACGAGGGTTATGGACTAAATATAAAAAGAGGTTTTATTTATTTACGATACGTCTAGTTTATTTATATTTTTATTTATTTACCATACCTTTTGAGTAAGTATAAAAAGACGTTTTATTTATTTACCATACCTCCACTTTACTTATATTTTTATTTGTTTACACCCTTACATGTATATAAGGTGACTTATGGAGTAAATATAAAAAATGTTTTATTTATTTACCATACCTCTCATTTATTTATATTTTTATTAATTTACCACACCTCTTTTATAAATATGGTATTTGGCCCATAGGATTCACTTAAATAAAACCTATTCTTGAAAATGGGCGAATGGATTCACTTAAATAAAACCTATTCTTGAAAATGGGTGAATGGAAGGTTGTAAGTCCTAATTTCAAGGGCTAAATTTACCTTGTTTACCCTCTCCCTTAAAATAAGGTGGGCTATTTGAGGTGATTTGTAAAAATGTACTATGATACAAAATATTCGCCCACTAAAAATTTAAAACCCCTTAATTTCGCCAAAGGGCGAACATTCACCGCTAAAATTATCCTTGATAACAAACTACAGGAAGGCATACCAAACAAAATGGAACGAAGTAGGGATCAAGAGATGACCCCTAGTGAAGTTGGGACTGAGGACCAAGAGCTATATGAGATACTTGAGAGGGAGAATCTTCATCTGGAGAAATTATTAAACCAGGGAACCAACAAAGGGATAGACTCCCTACCACAAGAGGACTTTGACAGAGTACAACAACTTTTCCTTTGGCGATCTCAGATAAAAACCTCAGGAAACAAAAGAAACCAGAAGAGACAGGACCAGGAAGGGGTCAAATCAATGTAGGAAATGTCAGGACACTCAGCTAGGAACCCAGGCAGGAGAGGAGGCAGAAAGAGTCAAAATGAACTGCTAATATAGTGTGGAAAGCTCATGATCAACTCAGGTATGATGAAAGATCTTACTAGTTACTCATTCAAAAACCCATCATCATGAAGCTCACAACTTGGAATATCAGGGGTATAGGAAGTAAAAGAAAGCAAAGGAATCTCAGCAGTAGAATAAAAGAAGAAAACCAAGATATGGTGTTCATAGAGGAAGCAAGATGTTCAATAGATAAAGTCCGAAAGATACATAGCAAATGGCTCAGTAAGTATGAATATCTAGAAGTAAAAACCAATAAGACAACGAGAGGGATTCTCACTCTCTAGAATCCCTAGAAGTTTGACATTTTGGATGCGAAGCATCTAGGAACTATCTTTCAATGGTTATCCAACCTTTAGGTGACAAGGATATTTATATGGTTACTAATTTCTATGGTCCTCAAAATCCTGATGATAAACTCAAGCTTCTCACCTCACTGGAGGAGCTTAGACAGAGACACGCAGCAACACCCTGGATTCTAGGTGGAGATTTCAACATGATCAAATCTATTACGAAAAAAAAATAGAGGCACTAGACTAATAGGCAAGGATTTTGTTGCCTTTTAGAACTTCCTCATCAATTTGAAGCTACTGTACTTAGAAACATCAAATGGGATCTTCACCTAGAACAATAAGAGGGGAGGAGCATCACAGGTTTCTTCAAAACTAGATAGATTCCTAATCTCTGAGAACCTCCTCCTCTCGGGGCCTACCTTTTGGAGGGTCGGACCACTGGCCAATTCAACTAGAAGCTTCTTTTATTGGCACTCTAAGGAATAGATCCTTTAGGTTTGAAAATGTTCGGCTCACTCACCCTAATTTCATATCCAACATTGATAAGTGGTGGAAGGAAGATTTATCGGTTCAAGGCACAAAAATGTTCATGCTGCAATAGAGACTCAAGCACATCAAAACTAAACTCAAAGATTGGAACAAAAGTGAGTTTGGAAATATTTTTAAAGCCAAAAGAGAAGTGGAAAAAAAGCTTCAAAATATTAACCAAGTTCTTATTAAGGAATGCTTCACTGAAGATAGGAAATTGCAAGCAGACTCACTACAACAGGAATGGGACACCAGATGTCAGCAAGAGAAAATATTTTGGAAGCAAAAATCAAGAGTACAATGGCTCAAAGAAGGAGAAAGAAACACAAGGTTTTTTCACAAATCTACCATGGAACACCGGGCCCATAATCGGATCACAAAGATCATAGATCTCCTAGTAAGAGAGATCAATGCACACAAAGATATGGATGCCATTCTGGTACAACATTTTCAAAAAATAACAGAGGAGCCTATCTCAAATAGATCTCTAGCTATCAAAAAATTTACAAAGCATATTCCAAAAATGGTGTCCAGGGAAGACAATTTCAATCTCAACAGACCAACATCAGAAGAAGAGGTAAAAGAAGTAATAAATGAGATGCACAATGGAAAAGCACCTGGATGGGACAATTTTAACATACACTTCTTCAAAGCAAGCTGGGAAATAGTCAAAAAGGATATTCTGGAAGTGGTGGAGGACTCAAGGATTTCAAAAACAATCCTAAAAGCACTAAATACCTCCTTCATTGCCCTCGTTCCTAAACAGGATAAGGCAATAACCCCAGATCGCTTTTGGCCCATAGCCCTTTGTAATGTGATACACAAAATCATCTCCAAAGTTATTGCAAACAGACTAAAGCCCCTCCTACCAACAGTCGCGTCGGAGGAGAAAACTGGTTATGTGGAAGGAAGGAAAATTCTTAACAACATCATTCAAGCTCATGAAATAGTCCACTCTCTCAAGAATAATAAGCAAGAAGGGATGATCATTCAACTGGACCTAGTGAAAGCTTATGACAAACTGAGCTAGTTATATATCAAAGAAGTTCTAATTTCTTATGGCTTTGACCAGAATTGGATAAGATGGGTTATGGCTTTGGTTACTTTAGCTAGCTTTTCCATCCTCCTCAATGGCTCTCCCTCCAAATCCTTTCGGTCCTCGAGAGGCCTTAGGCAGGGAGATCTGCTCTCACCATTTCTTTTTATTCTCATGATGGAAGGATTAGGAAAAGAAATCACTTCTGCCAAAAGGGAGGGTACAATCCAAGGTCTCAAGCTTACCCAGGAAGGGAACACGTTAACTCATCAGCAATTTGTTGATGACACTTTGTTACAGGGCATACCAACAGTCAAAGAAGCTAAAACCTACAAATAAATCCTGCAGGATTTTTCTTTAGCGGTTGGTATAGAGGTAAGTCAAAATCTAAAGTTTTTTTTTCAACACAAATATTGCAATTAAGAGAAACCTCTCTAGAATTCTCGGATTTCAGAGAGACCAACTCCCCTCCAAATATCTGGCAATACCTTTCACTGACAAACCTCAGAGCAAGGAGGTTGGGGAAAATTTGATCAATAAAATAAAGGACAAAATCTACAAGTGGACAAGTAGTTCTTTAAACCTTGCTGGCAAGCTCGTTCTCATAACGACGATCCTACAATCTCTTCTAATCTATATGTTTTTGGCTCTTCCTATCCCTGGTGGAGTTGCCTAGCAATCAGAAACATGCAAAGAGAATTTCTATGGGGAAAAGGTGAGGAAAAGAAGAAATGGGCGCTGGTAGCTTGGGACAAACTTTGCATGCCCAAACCCCATGGGGGTCTTGGTCTCCATGACTCGGAAACTCTTAAAAAGGTTTTGGGGGCCAAAATTTTGTGGAGATGGCTGAAGGAATCCAGCAACCCATGGGCCAAGCTCTAGAATGAGAAATATGAAAAAAACTAGAGAGGGAGACTTAATCAGAATGACATGGCACATCAGGGTTTCCCACATCTGGAATAATGCTTGGGAGAACAGAACTTTAGTTCAGAATCACAACTTCTGGGAGATTGGGAATGGATACCTTGCCTAGTTTTGGGAGGATAACTGGCAGCAGGAATCCAACATAAGTAGAGAAGGACTGGACATTCTCAGAGAGGAAACTGTCAACAAAGGAATAAAAAAGGTTAGCGACTTTTGGGATAAAGCTAGAAACAATGGCAAGTGGAGAACCTGGAAAGTACCAATTAATAGTGAAGAATCTCCTCTGAAGACCCAGGCAGAAACTCTTGCCAAAATCCTGGTAAAAAGGAAAATTTTGATCTCATCATCCCTAGATCAACTTAGATGGGGAAGAAGTAGTGAGGGAATTTCAACCTCAAAGAAGCTAAAGATGTGGTCACTGGATATAATTTTTCAAGCCCGGATAACACTTAGAAGGACCTATGGAAGCACCCTAGCTCAATGGATGAAAATCAAGCTATTTATGTGGAAGGTTCATCACAAAAAGATTTTGACTTGGGAAAATCTCAGAAAGAAAGGTTTTGCAGGACCTTCCAGATGCCAGTTATGTGGTATCCAGGAAGAAACAAGGGATCACCTTCTCATCCTCTGCACTTTCACCTCTACCTTGTGGAACTAGGTAGCCTGTATCTTTAGACAAACTGACAGAGATGAAAATGACATCTCCAAAACCTTAAAGAATTGGAGAAAAAAACTCTCAGAGAATGAGACTGTCAACTCATCCTGGACCCTGATCCCCGTCTTCCTTATTTGGAACGTTTGGAAAGAATGCAATCATAGAATTTTCAAGGACAAATCGAGCCCACCCCAAATCATCATAAATCAGCTCCTCAGGCAGCTCAAAGAGACTATTAATACTTTTCAGAAGCACCCTACTGAGAATCAGCCTTCTCATCAGGATGCTCGAATTCTTCTTCTTTTGGGCCTACAGAAGATGGTCCCTTAGGGCTCTATCTAGATTCCATCTCATGCTACTATGAGGCAGGACTTCTGGCATCCCCCCACCCCCCCCTTTGGGTACTTAAAATTAAATACAGATGGAGCCTCAAAAGGTAACCCAGGGGAAGTGGGTTATGGAGGTGTCATCAGAGATGACAAGGGGAATTTAATAGTCATCTTCCACAGCTACTTAGGGACTGCTACCAACAACATGGCGGAACTAATGGCCATAGAACATGGCTTAGAGATTCTGAGAAATCTCAACATGAAGAACTGCATAATAGAAGCTGATTCTGAATTAACAGCCAATTCTATAAAAAGAATAGCTAATGGATCAAACCCTGAGAAAATCTCACACCACTGGAGACTATTGCAGGTTTATCAGTGCATTCAATCACATCTGAGAATCCTGAGAACCCTAAGTTTTGCTCATGTGTGGAGAAACACAAACAAAGTAGTAGACCAACTAGCAAATGAAAGGGTGCTCTATGAGAATGAATATAGTTTTTACAAATGGGAAATGATGCTTGTAGGGAATTTGAGAGAAGAATGCTATAGTCTAGCTCACGCAGATAATGAGCATTTTCTCAAGGTGATCAGGGAAGAGGATGGAGGACCAGGGTTCATCTAGCCTCTGCTCCAATTCACGTTGTCTTTAAGGCTCTCCTTTGCATGGCAGGCGACAAAGTACAAGGGGTTTTCGTTCACAAAGGAATTAGAGGCTAAGCGGTTTTGTGGTTTATTGTGCGCATCCGAGCCTTAAAGTGGTTTTACAAGGTTTGCATTCGATGCCATTCATCATTCAACACGTGGCAGTGGCTAGAGAGAGAATACCGCCCATATCGCGCGGGTTATCCTTGTGCTTCTTCTCTGTGTGATATTCTCCTCAGTCGTCGGATTAGGGGAGGGAATATCAACGGCTCTAGTATGTCGAGCTAGTTCGAGGAGTTATCCTTCATGCTTTTTGAGTTTTATGTGTTGGCTCCTGAATGGCGGATCTCTTAGTTGCACAGGTTTTAACCCCCAGGGCGAACCTGATTTATTCTGTGCTTTGAGTCTATTCTCCTTTTGTGTACGGGAGTTTGTTTTTTAGTGGGTTGTTTGTTATAAGGATTGCAGCCCATTGTTTAGGGTTTGGCGGTCCCTGGCTGTGCCCGTTGACTATGTCTGGGACTTGTAACATAGTTTTGTAATTTTTTAAACCTTTGAATGAGAAATGAAAAACACTCTTGCTTTAGCAAAAAAAATATTGTTCTAATTATTTTAACTTAAAATTAAAATTATGATACTATAATGAAATTGAAATTAAAAATAATTTTTTTTGTTATAAAAATTTAAATTAAAAATTTTTGAAATTATATGTTTTTATTATTAATTTTAATAAAATATTATAAAATTTAAATAATTTTTTATGAAGTTTATATTGTTCAAATATTAGTAAAATTTAAAAGAATAATAATCTAAAAATAAAAACAAATGTTTTTAAGTTTTACGTGGAAATTGCTAGATAAAAAAATTTAAAAGATTAATGTTGTAAAAATAAAAAGGTTGATATATAGATAAAATGAAAAAAAAATTAAATTCACAAATTTAAAATTATAATTAAATAAAAAATTAAGATAAAAAAATATGTTTTTAAAAATCACTAAAATTAAATCAATCACTTTGATTTAAAATATTAACTAATATAATTAAATAATTTTTTAATGGATAAACAAAAAAAATTAATTAACTAATAAAATTAAATAGTTTCTTAACTTACCAAAGAAATAGATTTCTATCCAATAGAAATTTCATTACTTAAAACCATGATTATAAAAATTCATATTTCTTATAAATTATTACAAATTGTTGGTATTTATTTGATGGAAAAAAATATGAACTACAAATACTTTCAAATTAATATAAATTTTAAAATTTTAAATATTGATATAATCTTTTTTAAATATAAATATAATTTTTATTTTGAAATATATGATGAAAAATAATTTTATAATATATAATATTTGGATAACTTAGTTTTATGTAAATTTATAAAATTGAATTGTGAATGACTCAAAAAAATGTATTTTGGAAGAAGTTTTTGTGAACAATGTCCCTTTTATGATGACCTTGTATTATGTTTTTGTCTTGACTAGTGTTAAAAAGAAAATGATCATTGCAAAGATAAGAACTAATTCTGATGATCTTAGAAGTGAAACTAGATGTTGGTCCATTTCCAAATCACTTTGGGGCAAAAGAGTATATCATCTTTCTGATACTAAGAGGGTTCAAGATGACAAACATGTTCGATGGTGAAGGGACCTATACGCTATACTCCTCCTCCTTGGTATACTTCACACATTAAACTTAGCTTGTGTCTACCTACATTGTTGGTCACAACATAAATTTGATGGGATATTTTAATTGCAAGGGGTGGATTACAATCATTCAAGCGGACTTTCTACATTAATAGTCACATAACCCACCCATAGGTGGCACCTATGGTCCTCAATGCTACGAGGGAATCATCAGCAGATACGCAACCCTGGTTCACGTGAACTTCACATGGGCTATAACATATTCCAGCATGGATGGTGGCAATTCATTCAGTTGATCTAACAGTGGATACCACCCTCAAGAAACCCTAACTCTATCTATTCACTAGGTATCCAACCCATTTTCTCCTTTTTCTTAGTGTGAGGGATAATCTATCCGATAGTCATGGCGATCGTTAACAGGGGTCGAAAGTTTGAAAGGAATTTTCCCAGACCATGGCAATGCCTACTCCTCCTCTACTACTAGGTAAGGAAATCTTACCTTCTGGTGCGAAATTATATATGGTTCTTACGTTCTCTGGTAATGCATTTATTATTCTGTTTCAAATCTTACTATTTTTCTGATGCTTCGCTCATTTTTGGGATTTGTTAATGATTTTATTTTCTATATTTCACTAGCTTCCAAGGTTTATATTTTTTTTCATGTCTTGGTACGTCATGGTTGAGTAGAAGGTTCGGAGCATATACCTTTCTAGTCACCTAGAAGAGAAACATCGCTACAAAAATTGACCCCTTTTTTTCACTGTCATTTAACTTCTTTTGTTCCGTTTAGGTGTCACAGGTACCTTTATAGGGATAGTTTGGACTTATGCACCTTGCACTCTTTTATAACCTTTATTATATAATTTTCTCCTTGCCTCTATTTTTATTCTCTTTGTTTCCTTTTTGATGGATTCATTTTTGTTTCCTGAGGGACATCTTCACTTACGGTTACCTAATCAATTCACAGTGTCATGGCCATATCTTCCTTCGATACATGGGTATGAGTATGTATTTTTTTTTTTTTTTGCAAGTTCATCTTGTTTCTTCCCCTACTCTTGTACATTTTTATTTTCTTGGATCTAGTTATTGGTTTTCCAACAGCTCTCTCTCAAAATAATTTTGAAAAATATGGTGAGATTCCTTCTATGACCAACTATTCACTAACAAGGTAAATTCAGAATAGTGCACCTATTGTATATGTTACTCCATATTTTGGTTCTATGTAATTTTCCTTGTCTTATGTTTTTCTTTTACTACGTTATAGGTATGATTGCATATCATTTCCCTATATCCATGCTACCTGGAGAAACAACATTACAACCGCTAAATCCAACCATGCTAGCACAGGTCGGTTAAAAAAATAGGTTCTTTTTTTCTTATTTTTGAGACGCTCTACTCGTGCCACAGACGCAATATTGGGTCTATCTTGAGAAGCCAAGAGTTAACTGAGTGGTCATTTCCAACCTCTCAAACTATAGTCTAGGTTTATCTATTGTTCAGGATATGTTAAGTGATTTTGGCTCACCTAAGGCTTCATATGCCAAATGTACTCCTATATTTTAAGTATATATATTAAACCCTCAGGTTTTGTAATCAATTAAGCTACTCAATGTACATTGTATAATTTTAATTCTATACCTCCATTCATTGGGGCTTCATGGTCATCGCTTCTGTGTCTGAATTCTTGCACATTGTTACCCTTCAGAATAGAGATTCATATGGGATTGTATGTTAAATCAATTATGTTCTTGAAATAAACTATAGAGTTTCCTATTTCATTCTTGTGGAATTATGTTACGAGAGTGAAAATGTTGTTGTTAGTTTTGCGCACTATTTGAATAGTTTGAATGAATAGAAAATGGTATAATTACTTCCTTTCTCTATTGAACTGAACTTAATATGGGACAATTCCTTAAGTGGATGTCATGATTGGTGCATTATAAGTAGAAACGTTAATCACCAACTCGCTAGGTAGGTAGTTATGCACATCTAATCTTTACTTCTTTTAACTCACCTATTTGTGACAGAGACTTAGATAAAAATCCTTGAATGTTCTATTTCAGTCCTATGATTTTAAAATATATAAAATTACATAATATTGTTTGCATTACCAGCAAGGCTTTCTTCATGCAAACGCCTTTAGATCCTTTGTTCTGTCTTTGCTTAAGAATACTACCTTATTTAATCTACGAGTATGAAGAATTTCAGTATGTCAACTTAACGTGGACCTTAAGATATCGACCTTAACCCTTCGAGGGATAATTTCATTTTAGCAACTTCCTATAGAAATAACTTTTTTTTTCAACAGAAATAATTATAAATTGTAAATATCTTCAATTTCCTGTACACATATGTATATTGATTCTAGCACTCTTGAAAGATTGATTTTACTTCCATTTACTTGGTAGAATGACAATATATTACTCCTAGTTGCTGCAAGGTTTTGCAACTTCCCACAGGTATTTCCTTTACACATCGAGCTAAGTTTATGCTATTCACTTTACATCTTTGAGTTAACCATTGTATTAATTCCAACAGTGAGATCAATCTAGCTTCACAAAATATCCTTTGACCAAATCAACAAACTCAGATATATAAATGGAATTCATTTTTCATTGTACAATATTTTGTATAAGATTTATATCATTCACTTAATTATTTAGTCAAAGGAAAGCAAACACAAAATTATACCTTCCACAAAATTATTTAATATAAATGTTCACAAGGTAAAAATCACAGATAATTGTTAGCGCTAAGATCTAATCCAATACTTTGCCATAATTTATTCCATTCACAGAAATAACATGCACGAATTTCCTAACCAGACTTGTTGTAGAAGTCGTTCTTCCACAAAATTATTTAATATAAACATTCACAGGAAAATTCTCACACATAATTATTTGAGCTGAGATCTAATACAATGCTCTACCAGAATTCATTCCATTCACAAAAATAACATACAAGTATTTACTAACTGGATTTATTGTATAAATTATACTTGGGAAGCACACTATCTACCCAACTGGGAACTGAACCACTAGTTCCCCCGAGATGATACTAGTTGCCAGTGGAATCAACAAACTCTTCTGATTCTAGATAAGGTATTTTATGCCTTACATCCCTAGCAGATCATTCCTTAGTGGCATCCTGATTTCTAGGGCCTTCTAACCCATTAGCCTAGGCTTTTCTCTTCTTTTATTTTTTATTTTTTTCGAAAAAGATATCTTCTCATTTTTATTTCAATCTCGTATTTTTCTCCCACGACATTCTATTCACCCTTACTTGGTGTTTTTTCGACACTGAGTGATTTAATAGATTTATCTCCAATCATATTAAATCTTATTAATCAACCCCTAGGGATTTTAAGCAGTGATTTAAGGGAAGATTGTCTTGATCTTACCCGTCAACATTGGTTTCTGGATCTTAGAAATACTCTCTTTAACTCAAATGTTTCTTTCCCAAGTAATTTCCAGTTTTCCTTTTCATTAATAAAATTCATTAATTACATCATCATACTTGATTGTTTATTTTAATTCGATTTTACCATGGCTTTTTAGCCATCACAACTAAAAATAGTTCAATCTAAAAACAAAAATATATTTACATAGAAACAGAGGGCTATTACATCTTCCCCCTCTTTTTTAAATTAACACCATACTTGGTGTTTATCATTCATTTTCATAATTCTTGAACCATGTTGGATAAGCTTATTTCATTGTATCCTCCCGCTCCCAAGTAGCCTCCTTAGGTGTAAAGTGTGTCCACTACACTTTAACCCCGGTGACGACTTGATTCTTGAGGAAGATCTCTTTCTAATCTAAGATGCGGAGTGGATCTAGCAAGAAATCTCCATCGAGTTCCACTTGTATCATATTGTAATTAATAATGTGATAACCATCATGAACATATTTCTTTAATAAGGACACGTGAAAGACATTGTGAACTTTAAAATTGCTGGGAAAAGCCAGTTGATATGCTACTGGACCAATTCTGTCCAAGATTTCAAAAGGCCCATAGAACCATGAGGTACCTTTTCTTGGTTTTACTCTTAAGTAAACATGGTCCCCAATATTAAATTATTTATGACTTCTTTTCTTGTCCACATAGATTTTTTTCCTAGCCTGTGTAGTTTTGATGTTCTGTCTAATATTTCCTACCACCTGTTCCATTTCCTACAAAGCATCCCATCCTAACATCAATCGATCTTCTGATTGACTCCAATTAAGCAGTGTATGCCATTTTCTTCCATATAAAGCTTCAAAAGGACTCATTTTTATTGAATTTTGATAGTTATTGTTATATGAAAATTCTGTTAAATGTAGAAAATCCTCCCACTTAGTAGGCCTATCCACGACGTACATTCGCGACATATCCTCTAAGATCTGATTGGTCCTTTCTGTCTATCCATCCGTTTGAGGATGATATGTAGTGCTAAAATTTAATTGAGTTCCCATGCCCCCAAACAAAAAATTCCAAAACATGGAGGTAAATTTAGCATCTTTGTCTGACACTACCATCTTCGATACTCCATGTAGTCAGAAAATTTCCTTCATGAATATATTAACAATCTGTGTGGTTCCAAAAGTAGACTCCACCAGTATAAAATGTGTTTCTTTAGTCAAAGTGTCCATTACCACCATGATGGATTCATTTTGTTGTCTTCTCCTTAGTAATATTATAATAAAACCCAATGAAATAACTTCCCACTTCCATTCGAGAATGGGTAGTGGGTTCAACAATCCAGCAGGGTGTTGATGTTCCACCTTTACTTGTTGACATTCTATACATTTGGCTAACTATTCTTCCACCACCTTCTTCATTCTTGATAAAAATAAGTTTTTCCTTGATGTTGTTATCATCTTTTGGTATTCAGGATGGCCTACATATAGTTTCTTGTGATATTCATCTAGTATCATTTATTTTAGCATACTCACATTGGGAATATACAATCTATTTCGGTAGGCTAGCAATTTTTCATAATTTTCAGCATATCCTAGAACTTCCATTTGTTGTAATTTTTGTTGAACTTCCAGATACTTATGATCTTGTTTCTTTAAATTTTTAATATGTTCCAAAAAATCTATACTAATACTGCTAACCGATTCTCCCATCAAAGCATGTATACTTAAAGCATCACTTATTTTGTTTTCTTTTCCTTTTATGTTTTTAACATTGAATCAAAACTCACTGAGGAAATATAGCCACCATTCTTATCTAACATTAAGATCAAGTTGGTTAAAAAAATATTTTAGGATGATGTGATTTATTAAGAAGGTAAATATTTTCCCTAGCAAATAGCGTCTCCACATTTTTGGAGCATGTATCACTACTGCCAACTCTACATCCCACACAACATAATTATTTTCATGTGGTTTCATCTTCCTAGACTCATAGGCTACTACTACATTTTGCTGCATCAACACTTCCCCAAGCCCTTCCAAACATGCATCAATAAAAATAGTGAATTCCTTGTTTGGGTCTGCAATGTTTAGTATAGGAGCTACTCTGAGAAGTTGTTTTAACTAGTTAAAAATTTCCCGGAATTTGGCTGTCCACTAAAAATTTGTTCCTTTTTTATGTAAGGAAGTAATGGGATAAGCCAAATTTGAAAATCCCTCTATAAATATTTGTTAATATCCTGTGATCCCATAAATGAGGGAAATTTTGACACATCCTTAGGTATGGGCCAATTCATAATAGCCCTAACCTTTTTAAGATCAGCGTATAGTCCCTCCTTAGAAATGGCGTGACCTAAATACTATATTTTGTGTTTGTAAAGCTCACATTTGCTAAATTTTGCATAGAGATGTTGTTCTCTTAAAGTTTTTAACACCAAATTCAGATGTTCTTTGTGATTTTCTTCATTTTTAGAGTACACTAAAATGTTATATATGAATACTAACACAAACCTATCAAGATATTTGTGAAGCACACTATTCATTAAACACATGAAGGTTGTTGATATGTTAGTGAGACTAAAGGGTAACACTACAAACTCATAGGGACCATATATGGCTCTAAAAGTTGTCTTATGAATATATTCATCTTTTATCCGTACTTGGTGATACCAAATGTTAGGAAACCAGCTCACAAAAAGATAGAAAAGATAGATCAAGGCCTTAGAATTTAGCCTCTTCGAGGGGGAAACCTCCTTTACATTACACAAGTGAGCAATTCTAAGATGATACAAATGACTAAACCTCCCTTCTATATATAAGAGTCTAAGATGTCACAATATAATCAAGCTGGCATAACAGTATTAACATAAGAGCACAAAAATAACAATAGTGGGTTTCTATGGGGCATACTAATAACAATATGGGGACAATAGGGGCACAATAATAACAATAAGGGATAAAATGACAATAGTAATGGGGGAATCACTAGTATTATGGGGGCCTAAGATGCCCCTCTCCTTCCGAAGAGCATTGTCCTCAACACTTGAGTAGTTCTTGATGCTTTCATATAGAATTATCATCCTCCCATGTAGAATATTCAGCGGATAAGTTCTTCCACTAGATGAGATACTCCGAAATTGATCGATTTCGTAGCTTTTGAGTTCTTTTTTATATGACTGCTTCCAGTTCCAATATGATTTTTCCTTCGTAGTTAAGTTTTCGCAATATTGTTTGAACTGGGAGCTTGTCACCTATAACCTTGTTTAAACATGAAACATGGAAAACTGGGTGCACTCAAGAAGCTGCAGGAAGCTCCAATTTGTATGCCATAGTACCAATATTTTGCAACACCTTGTACGAACCATAATACTTTTGTGATAATTTATTATCCTTCTTAGCTTGCTTGAGGGACATTTTTTTATATGGTTGTAGCCATAAGAATACCCAGTCACCTACATCAAAACTTCTTTCACTGCAATGTTGATCTGCCTGTTGTTTCATTCTATTTTGTGCCAACATGAGGTTATCCTTTAAGAGTTGGAGAACTTGTTGTTGATGCTCAATGTGATGTCACAATACTTGAACCTTAGAATTTTCTCTTAAATATGATGTGATGGATGGTGGATGATATCCATAAAGTTCCATAAATGGGGTCATTTTTGCTGCAGTATGGAAGGATACCACCATTCAGACAGAGGCATCCATTTGACCCATTGTGCTTGTTTAGCAGATACAAGGAAATGAAGATATCCTTCCAAAAATTTGTTTACTATCTCAGTTTGCCCATCAGATTGAGGATGATAAGATGTGATATGAGCTAACTGAGTATCGAGACAAGAAAATAATTCTGTCCAAAAATTTCCAGTGAAAATGGGATCTCTGTCGCTTACAATAATATTTGGGTTTCCATGTAGATTTTGAATTGTTTCCATAAATGCAGTAGAAATTGTACTGGCTTTAAATGGATGTGATAATACACAAAAGTGTGCATACTTGGTAAGTCTGTCAACTACCACCATGATGACACTCTTTCCTTCACACTTGGGTAAACTTGTGATAAAATCCATTGAAACCTCCTCCCAACATTGGCTTGGAATGGATAAAGGTTGTAATAGACGTGGGGTCTTAATTGTTTCAACTTTATTTTTTTGGCAAACCAAACATTTTGCCACAAAATTTTGAATATCCGATTTAAGGCCATCCCAAAAAAATTCCTTCTTAACACTGTGGTAAGTTTTTAAAAATCCTGAGTGTCCCCTTAAGGGAGAAGTGTGCAATTCCATAAGAATTTTCTGTTTGAGTTGGGAATTCTTACATAGGTATAAGTGATCTTTGTACCATAACGAATCATTTTTCCAAATTAATGTATTAGATGTATTGGGATATTCTTGTAACTTTCGAATGAGTGCCCACACTTCTCCATCATTCTTCCATTCCCTCTTTGCTTCGTTTATCCAATCTGTTTGGATCCTAGAAATGGCGCGCAACAATGCTTCCATATCCTCATCCTTTCTTGAGAGTGCATCTACCACAACATTTTTCTTCGCTTTTTTGTAGATGATTTCAAAGTCATAACCCAATATCTTTGTGACCCATTTTTGTTGCTCTTCAGAGGATAATATTTGTTCTAAAAATTATATAAGACTATCATTATCCATTTTTACGTTGAAGTTTCTTCCCATTAGGTGGGGTCGCCCTTTCTTAAGTGAATATAGTATTGCCAACATTTCCTTCTCATAAATAGCTTTATGTAAATATTTTCCATTGATTGGATGACTTTTGAAAGCAATGGGTCTTTCATCTTGCATTAGAACAACACCAATTCCATTTCCTGAAGCATCACATTCCATAATAAAAGTTTCTGTGAAGTCTGGCGTAGCTAAGACCAGTGCTTGGCACATTGCCTCTTTAAGATGTTCGAAGGCCTTTTTTGCTTATGGAGTCCATGAAAATGCATATTTCTTCAATAATGTTGCTAGAGGTGCTGCTATTCTCCCATAATTCTTAACAAACTTGCGATAATACCCTGTCAACCCGAGAAATCCTCGTGGATGCTTTATGAATGTGGGAATTTTCCATTCCTTAATGGTTTTAATTTTTCTAGGGTCTACGTTAACACTTTCATGAGATACAATATGACCCAGATATTCCACCTCTTATACTCTAAAGAAATATTTGGAGCTTTTTGCATATAATTTTTTCTCCTCCAATAGTTTGAGCACACTATCAACATGTTCAACATGATCCTTCCAAGACTTGATGTAGATTAATATATCATCAAAAAATACTAACACAATTTTCTAAGGAAGGGTTTGAAAATGGAATTCATCAAACCCTGAAATGTGGAAAGTGCATTGGTAAGGCCAAAAGGCATGACCAAAAACTAGTAATGACCCTCATGAGTTATAAATGTTGTTTTTGGAATGTCTTCAGTATTCATTCTGATCTGATGATATCTTGAACGAAGATCCAACTTGGTGAAGTAAATTGATCCATGCAATTCATCCAATAATTCATCAATGACAGGAATGGGAGATTTATCTTTAATAGTGAGCTTGTTGAGCTCCCGATAATCCAGACACATGTGCCATGATCCATCCTTCTTGTGCACCAACACTACTGTAGCAGAGAAAGAACTTTGACTAGGTTGAATTATACTAGCCTCTAGCATTTCTGCAACCATACATTCAATGTCACTCTTTTGGGCATAGGGATATATGTACAACCTGATGTTTGGAGGAACACTTCCAGGAATCAAATGAATAGCATGATGATGATCACAAATACGTGGAAGACCCTTGGGAGTCTCAATTACCTTGGAATGATTGTCCAAGACTTTTTGCAGATCTGGAGAAATAGATGATTTCGATGTGGAAACCTCTAGCGAACATAATTATGAAATTATACCTTGTTGTTCTTTCTTTAGAAGCTTTGTCATACCGTTAGAGCTGATTATCTTTCCCGATTTCCCTGCAATACCCCTTAATTCAACTTCCTTTCCTTCCGCACAAAATTTCATCAAACATTCTTGAAAATTAAAAGTTATTGTACCCAAGGATTGTAGCCATTGGACTCCTAGTACAACATCAGCACCACCCATTGGAATGGAATGAATTGGGCTATTAAATACATATTATCCCATGTATAGCTTGATACTATGGCACTTTCCAAAGCAATTTATGGTTCCTACACATGCAACCATCACTTGACACTCTGGTGCTGGATATAGGAAGAAATTTAATTCCTTTCCTATCTTACAATAAATAAAATTATGGGTACTTCCCGAATCAATCAACACTATTACCTTTTTCTTCTTGATATGTCCTTCTATATTGATAGTTTAAGGAGTGGTAATTCCAGCCAATGCATTACAGGATATGGTTGTATTCATTTCTTCTTTATCTAGGGTTTTTCCCTAGAGTATATCCTCTTCTTTTTACATTTCTACGTTGTGGAAGGCTAGGGGCAACAACACTTCCATCTTTATGTTTGTGAGTGGTAGGCTTCTTGGTTGCCATAATTTTTATTTCCATTTTTCTTTCTAGCCTGAATGCCTTCTCCAATGAATCAGGTTCCTAAAGGCGAACCTCATGTTGGATATTACCCTTTAAAGTCCCTATGAACACATCAATCTATGGTGCTTTGGAATATCCTTTACCCTTATGTTCAATTTTTGGAAGTCAATGTGCTCCATCATTGAACCCTGTTGTTTGAGATTTATCAATTGGCTAAAAAAGGTGTTGCTTTTTGTATCCTCATAATGTGCTATCATTTCTTCTATAAAAATTGCCCAAGTGACAATTTGTTTATGATATCAAAGCCACCGATACCATACAAACTGATTTGGTTCCAAATGTAAGGTTGCAATACGTATCTTTTGTGTGTTTTGCACATTATGGAGATCAAAAAATTGCTCCATCTGTAGTACCCATTATCCGCGATCCTTGCCATCAAACTACCTCATATTAATTTTTGGAACATGGTGGGTCCTCAATCCAACATTAGAGTCAATGAAATTATGATTAACATTTCTTTTGTACTCATCATGAGTTTCCTTTACTACCCTTTCACCATTAGTGACCATTTCTTGTAGCAACTTATTCAAATTTATCTTCAATTCTTCCATCTTATCGTCCATGCGATTCATCTTAGCTTCCATGCCATCCATATTAGTTTCCACGCCATCCATATTAGCTTCCAAACCATCCATCTTAACTTGCATGCCATTCATATTAGCTTCCATGCCATTCATCTTGGTTTCATTTACCTTTAGTGAGAGTGAAATTTGTTGTACTTGGTCTTGTAATTTTGATATATCATGTTGAATTCCTTCCTCTTCTTCACAAGTCATGCTAGATCTTTCAGGTTTCTTACTAGGTGTTTCCATTTTCTTTCTTTGGGGAATTAATTAATGCTAATAATTTCATCACTATTCCCTTTGAATTCCTTCAAACTAATTTTTCAAACCAATCTTATGTAAAATTTTAAAAAACTACACACCTTTTTTTCACTTTGTAAGAGCTCGATATTGAATATGTTGTATCTCTGTAACTGCGGATCTCAAATATCTAAAATGTCATCCTACAGTAGCCCTTTGTGTCCTCTTTCTAACCCCACAGGTCTAATCGAGATTGGATTCTCCAAGGAAGATTTATGACAAATCTCCCATGGTGACCTTATTATAAACTAGTTTAGTAGAGAGAACTTGTACGACGTGCCACGTGTCACTATTTTGACCTTAGTACCTAAAATTGATACACAGAAAACTGTAGGCCATCCTATTTATGAAACTTCTAATGGAATTTCAATCTGATGCTCAAAACACAAGTTATGATGATTTTCCCCAGGTCACCTGTTTGGAAAGTAATTCGGGAGTCTATAGAGCCCCTAACTTTCTTAGATCATATCTCAACAAATATAGAGATTAAAGATCTGAAATTCGGACCCAAAGTTCAGAATGATTTCAGCATAAACGTGTTTTTTTTGTAGCTTCTGAAATATTGCAAAAAACAAATTATATAAAAAATGCCACAATGACCTGTTTGGAGCAGTGAAACCCTAGAATCCAAAGCTTTTATACCGAATGTTAGGAAATTAGCTCACAAAAATTAGAAAAGATAGATCAACGCCTTAGAATTCAACCTCTTCGAGGGGGAAACCTCCTTTACATTACACAAATGAACAATTCTTCGATGATACAAATGACTAAACCTCCCTTCTATATATAGGAGTCTAAGGGGTCACAATATAATCAAGATGACATAACAATAATAACATAAGGGCACAAAAATAACAGTAATAACAATATGGGGACAATAGGGGCACAATAATAACAATAAGGGATATAATGACAATAGTAATGGGGGAATCACTAGTATTATAGGGGCCTAACATCCCCTCACTTGATCAAACAAATCATCAATTTGGGGCAACATGTATTTATTTTTGACAGTTAACTTATTCAATTGATGATAACCGATGCACATTCTAAATGTGTCATCATTTTTCTTGATAAATAGTACATGCCCCCCATGGTGAGACACTGGGTGTGATCTAACCTTTGTCTAGCAATTCCTGTAACTGCATTTTTAGTTCTAGTAACTTCAGTATGCTCATTTGGTAAGGAGATCTAGACATGGGGGTGGAACTTGGTACTAAATCGATGGAGAAATATATGTCTCTATGAGGGGGTAAACCTGGATTATCCTCTAGAAAACATATTGGAAATCATTCATGACCGGTAAGGTTTCTAAATGTTCATTTTATGTTATCTATTTATTTTTTTCCACTTGCTCCATGTATATCACGCATATTTTTCTTGCATTCCTTTTCAGCTATAAAGATGGAATTTTTCAGACTGATATTGGTTTTAGTTTACCTCTAATTAACCAGGTTTACCCATATTAAACCCTACAATCATTGTTTTCTCCAAACAATTTATAACAACTCCATGTTTCTCCAACTAGTCCATGCCTATTAATAAATCATAGGATCCTAAGGGAAGAATGTTTAAATATGCTTTTGTGGAATAACCATTTAAGTCAATGAGACACTGTCTTATTTGATCGGTTACCTTTCTTTTGCTACTGGTCACCAAATATACCAACCATGCACTCTTGAATGTTTCATATTTTAATTTACATTTCTCCACAATTTGGGGACTAATATAACTTAAACTGTCCCCTGGATCAATTAAAATAGAAACAAATTGATTTAGAATGCTATCATCAATCTCAATCATAGTAGATTGATGCTCAACTTGTTTTTATTCTAGTGCTGCATTGATCTTGCAAATATTTATGGTGACATCATTCATAGTCATTGCTTCAAGGATTGCTTGAATATTCTGAACATATTTCAGATTATGTGGAAATTCCTGTAATAAGTGTGGTTCACCATAACCCCAACACTTTAGTGGTTCTCTTTCCTTGACCCCACTGCTCTTTTTCTTGTTTAGTTCCATGGGATTTGACCCAGTGTAAGACTTTGTAGGATGATTTACACTTCCCTTATTGAATTTATTCCTTTCATGATCCTTTCCAAAATTCTTAAGGTAAGGAGGTTTCTTTCCTTTTATATTCATTACAGACTTGGTTCTGTCCTTACTTTTCCATGGTTTTAAATGTTCACTTCGATTTTAGAGCCACTAGTTGTACAATCTCACTTTTCTTACTGCCTCATCCATTGACTTAGGATTCTCAAACTCAATCCCTTGTTTGTAAGGTGTTAGTAAACAGTTGAAAATTCGTTGTGCCTTGGCTTTCTCTTCTTTAATATAGGTAACATATCGTAATAATTTTATAAATTTTGCGACAAACTCATCCATAGTTAGTTGTCCAAGTATTAACTCATGGCATTCCTTAGCATGATCATTATAGTATTGATCACTCAGGAATCGAGACTTAAACTGTTTCTAAAATTCCTCCCAAGAATCTATATTCTCTTCCAACAGGTGTACACTTTTGGCCTCTTCCCACCAGAGAGTAGATTTGCCTTGCAGTTGGTAAATAAAAAGTTGGGCCTTCAAGTTACTCTCATACTCATAGATCTGAAAGTATTTTATCATGTTAAGAAGTCGTGTTTCCTCATCTTCTTCCCTTTCCCAATCAAAAGTTGGGGGTTTTATTTCCCTAAAATCTCCTTGTAACTCCATTTTCTTCTTTCCTTTCTATTATTACAGATATGTCCTATGATTCACCTCCACTTTCATACTTTTTTTATTTTTCTTCCACATTTTTCCTATTCTCCCCTTCTGGTTCTATGCTTCTATGGCTAGATTTTTCAGTCAATTCTCTTATCATCCTCTCCTATTCCACACTAGCCTTTAGGAGGAATTCATTATTGTTTCTGAGATAAGTCAACTCCTGTTACAGACTCTAGATGACATCCATAAACTGAGAAGTTTGTGGGATAATTTCATTACCCAATTCCACATATAATTCTTCACCGTTTGTTATGGATGGAGGGAAATCCTATGATATTTGTAGTGGTTTTCTTCAGTCCCGTACCTTATAAAACAATACAACTTGCTACCAGTATTTCATAATTCTTATTTCTATGCATATTTCAGTTTACTATGATGGTTCCTTGTAGGCCCAATGTTGAAATTGGGCTCTGATACCATTTGTAATAAGTCCACTTACTCAATTTTTTTCATATATATATATATAACACCCATTCATGGACTATATTTCAAATTCCTTTAACAAATATCTCTATTAAAAAACTATATGTCTATCTCACTACAACTCTTTAAACTATAACCTTAATCCCTTAGTACATTTGTTATGGTTTTCATCATGTCCTAAGTCTTAGGTTGAGGGATCTTGTGTAACTTATGACAATGCCAAGGTTATTCCACAATACATTTGTTATGGTTTTCATCATGTCCTAAGTCTTAGGTTGAGGGCTCTTGTGCAACTTATGACAATGCCAAGGTTATTCCAAAACCTAGGTGATGTTCGGACAAACATGTTTGATGGTGAAGGGATATATATGTTATACTCCTACTCCTTGGTATAGTTCTCTCATTAAACTTAGCTTATGTCTACCTACATTATTGGTCACAACATAAATTTGATGGGATATTTTAATTGGAAGGGGTGGATTACAGTCATTCAAGCATACTTTCCACATTAATAGTGACATAACCCACCCACAGGTGGCACCTATGGTCCTTAATGGAATGAGTGAATCATCAACGAAAATGGAGCCTTGGTTCATGTGAACTTCACATGGGTTGTCAGATCTCCAGATGTGGATGATGGAAATTCATTTGGTCAATCCAATGATGGATATCACCCTCAAGAAACACTAACACTATTTATTATCCATGTATCCAATGCATTTTCTCATTTCTCTTAGTGTGAGGCATGGTCCGTCTGATAGTCATGGCAATTATTACCATGGGTCGGTAGATGGAAAGGATTTTTCCCAGACTGTGGAAACACCTACTCCTCCTCTACTGCTAGGTAATGAAATCTTACCTTCTGGTGCAAAAGTATTTATGGTTCCTACATTCTCTGGTAATGTATTTACTATTATGTTCTGACTCTTAATAATTTTTCTTATACTTCACTCAGTTATCAAGTTTGTCTCCCTTCCTACTAGTTCCGAAATTTGCTAATGATTTTGTTTCTCTCCTTCCCTAGCTTCCAGGGTTTATATATTTTTTTCTATCGTGGTGCATCGTGCTTGAGTAGAAGGATCATAACATATAACTTTCCAGTCACCTGGAAGAGAAACATTGCTACAATAATTGTCCCCTTTTCTTTCACTGATAGGTAGCTTCTTTTGTTCCCTTTTGTGGTCACAGGTACCCTTATAGGGACAGTTTGGACTCATGGCACTGTGCACTCATTTATAACCCTTATTATATTTTCTTTTTCCTCGCCTTCGTTTTGTTTTCTTTATTTTATTTTTGATGGATTCATTTTTTTTCCTCAAGGAACTCTTCACTTTTGGTTACCTCATCAATTTGTAGGCTCATGGTTATTTATTCTTTCAATACACAAGTATGAGTATGTAGATTTTTTTTTCTTCTGCAAGTTCATCTTGTTTCTACCCCTATTCTTGTACATTTTTATTTACTTGGCTCTGACTATTGGTTTTCTGATAGCTCTCTCTCAAAACCATTCTAAAAATTACGACGTGATTCCTTCTATGATTGGCTATTCACTAACAAGGTAAATTCGGAATTATGCACCTATTATATATGTTACTCTACATTTTGGTTCTATGTAATTTTCCTTATCTTATGTTTTCCTTTTACTCCATTCCAGGTATGATCGCATATCATTTCCCTGTATCCATGCTACGTGGAGAAACACTATTACAACTGCTAACTCCAACCATGCTGGCATAGTTCAGTTCAAAAGGTTGGTTCTTTTTACTTATTTCTAAGAGGTTCTGCTCGTGCTAGAGACTTAATGCCAGTCTATCTCGAGAAGTTGAGAGTTAACTTGGCAGTCATTATTGACCTCCCAAAATGTATTATAGGTTTATTTATTGTTCGAGATTCGTTAAGTGAGTTCGGCTCACCTAAGGCTTCATATGCCAAATGTACTCCTCCTTTTTAAGTATATATATTAAACCCCCAGGTTTTATAATCAATTAAGATATTGAGTGTACATTGTATAATTTTAATCATATACCTCCATTCAGTGGGATTTCATGGTCATCTCTTCTGTGTTTGAATTCTTGCACATTATTACTCTTCAGAATAGAGATATATGGCATTGTATGTTAAATCAATTATGTTCTTGAAAGTAACTATAGAGTTTCCTATGTCATTCTTGTGGAATTCTATCATCATAATGAAAATGATGTTGTTAATTTTGCATATTATCTAAATAGTTTGAATGAATAGAAAATGGTAGATATGCTTCCTTTCTCTATTGAAATGAACTTAATTTGGGACAATTCCTTAAGTGGATGTAATTACCAGTGCATTATAAGTAGAAAAGTTAATAACCAACTAGATAGGTAGGTAGTTATGTGCATCTAATTTTTACTTATGTTAACTCACCTATTTGCAACAAAGAATTAGATAAAAATACTCAAATGTTCAAATTGAGCTCTAGGATTTTAAAATATATAAAATTACCTAACACTGTCAGCATTACCAGCAGGGTTTTCTTTGCACAAATGCATTTCAATCCTTTTGTTATGTCTCTACATAAGAATAATACCTTATTTAATATACTAGTATGAATAATTTCAGTATGCCAACTCAACATGGCCCTTCTAATCAATTGGATTCAATGTCAGGCTTAACCTTTCTAATAATATTTTCATTTCAGGGCCTTCCTAAGGTAATAAGTTTTTTTTTTCAATAGAAATAATTATAAATTGTACATATGTTCAATTTCTTGTACGTATATGTATATTGATTCTAACACTTTTGGAAGATTGATTTTACTTCCATTTACTTGGTAGAACAAGCAGATATTATTCCTACTTGCCACAAGGTTTTACAACTTCCCACAAGTATTTCCTTTACACCTTGACCTAAGTTTTGTCTATTCACTTTATATCTTTTAGTTAACCATTGGACTAGCTCGAATACTGACATTAGTCTCGCTTCATAAAATATCCTTTGAATGCATCCCCAAACTTAGATATTATAAAGGGAATTCATTATTTGTTGTACACTATTTTGTACATGATTTATAACATTCACTAAATTGTTTAGCAAAATCACTCACAGGAAAACAAACACACAATTCTTAGCACTAAGATCAATCCCAATATTCTACACAGAAACTATACCTTCCATAGAAGTATTTAATAGAAATGTTCACAAGATAACAATCACGCACAATTGCTGGTGCTAAGATATAATCTAATACTCTTTCCAAAATGTATTCTAGACATTCACATAAATATCATGCACATATTTCCTAACCAGACTTGTTCTAGAAGTTGTGCTTCCACATAATTATTTAATAGAAAAATTCACAGGAAAATACTCACACATAGTTATTAGCACTAAGATCTAATACAATACTCTACCAAATTCATTCCATTCATAGAAATAACATACACAAGTTTCCTAATTGGATTTGTTATACAAATTGTACTTGGGAAGCACATTATCCACCCAACCATGAATTGAACCACCAGTGCCCCCGAAGTTGAGACTAGTTTCCAATGGAACCAACAACTTCTTGTGATTCTAGATAAGGTATTTTATGCCTTACCTTACCTCGCTAGCAAATATTTTCTTAGGGTCGTCCTGCTTTCCAAGGTTTTCTAACCCACCTGCCTAGGCTTTTCTCCTTTTCCGAAAAAGGTATCTTCTACTTTTTCTTTAAAGCCTGTCTTTTTCTCCCGTGACTCTTTATTCATCCTTACTCAATACTTTTCTACACTCATTGATTTAATATATTTTCTCTACAATCATAAGGTATTTTATGCCTTAACTTACCTCGCTAGCAAATATTTTCTTAGGGCCGTCCTGCTTTCCAAGGTTTTCAAACCCACCTGCCTAGGCTTTTCTCCTTTTCCAAAAAAGGTATCTTCTACTTTTTCTTTAAAGCCTGTCTTTTTCTCCCGTGACTCTTTATTCATCCTTACTCAATACTTTTCTACACTCATTGATTTAATATATTTTCTCTACAATCATATTAAATCTTAGTAATGAGCCCCTAGGTATTTTTAGGAGTGATTTAAGGGAATATTGTCTCGATCTTATCCATCAACATATGATGTGATTAATCTGAAAGAGATTATCAAAATCTATATGGATCAAGAAAGTCTAAAATCAAGCTAAATAATGTTTGTGAATATGTAATAATACTTTAAATATTAATTTACTTTAGTATAATAATTATGATTGTCATTTAAATTAAATTAATTTTTGAAATCCTAAAAAATAAAAGAACAATTTTAAATTATTTTAATTTTTTATTAAAAATACATATTGATTTTATTAATAGCATATATGTATGTATGCATGTATGTATGTATGTATATATAACACCATATTATATGATATAGTGATAACTATAAAAAAAAATTGGTGTAAATGGAAATTTTTTTTATTGATAAAATATTCTAATTAATTGATACCAAAAATAATAATTAATAACTACAAAAGCTCTTTGATATGATAATTCTTGTAAATTCCTTAGTTCTCCCTCCTTGTAGTTCCTGGGAAATAGTCATAATGGGGAATCTTCCCTTCATGCGCGATAATACTTAGGGTAATTATCAGATGGATTTGGCATGGGACTCTTGTATCTCTTATATTGGTGGGATGCTCCTAATTTCGATTGATATGAATAACCTCCAATTTGAAAAATTTGAGCATTTTAATGTAGGAAATTTTGGTTATGTCACACTTAATTGGTTCTACTTTGTTCCTTGCCAAAAAATTCTCGTTGACATTTCTTAGATTCCATGCAAGCATCTTGGTTATACACTTCACCTTACTTAGGTTAAGCCCTTTCTTCATCAAGCTTTATGTTTTCCTAGATTTTATACATATTGGCAAGTTAAATTTATTCATTTTCAGTTTTTGGACTCACCTTTCTTTACTCGTACTAGAATCAAAATCAATCTCCTATGCCCTGTGTATCCTCGGTGACTCTATTTCCATATTGGTTCAGTCTTCTCTTTCGTGCTTCTTTTTCATCCAACATCTTCGATTCGTTTTGGGCTTCCTTTGCTTCATCTATTCCTAACCCCTCCCAATCGTTTTCTATTCACTCCACTTTTTTCCTCGCTCCTACATTCCACTCTTATGTCAACCTTTTTCAACTCTTTATTAATATTGTCCCCCAGTTAACTATATCACGAGGACATTTTATTGTCACGCACCCTAGGAAAGGTAGGGGATGCTCCTCTTACTTCAATTCAATTGATAACAACATTGTTGCCACTTTTAGTTATGTTCCCAAGTAAAAATGTGAGAATACATGGCTTGCTATAGTGACATGTTTCCTAAACTATTTTGTCAAGATATTGATAGAATTGAATATGAGGTTCGCCATGAGAGTCGTTGAAATCCTAAGCATCATATCAATGCATACACCAGGGATTGGATTAACAACACTAGAATTTCCACCCACTCATGATCCTTAAGCCATATTCAAGATACTAATATTTACTGGTATACCAAAGTACTTATGGGTGATTCCCTCACTCGCAACAACAACAAATAGTAGGAAAATGACATAAGATTTATAGAATTGGAGGAAAAAATTGAAGGGATTGATTATAAGCTAGACATCCTTATCGACAGGGAAATTAACTACCCTCACTCCTTTGAGGGGAATGGTTCTCAACACACCTAAAGGCTAGCTAACTAGGATCAATGATCCTTACACATTATTGGGTTTTGGACATTAGATTTTATAAAGCTATTTGCTCATCTAGACTATGGCATGCTAGTTCTTGTTACTTTTAGTTTATCTGTAAGTTTTTCTAACTATCAAATACTGTAGTTAAAAGGGGTTTATATAATTTCAAGACTCTCAATATTCTATTATGGTTTAGTTTCCCAATAGGCATAATCCCATAATAATATCAAGTTCCTTATCTCTCTCTCTCTCTCATCCCATAATAATATCAAGTTCCTTATCTCTCTCTCTCTCTCTCTCTCTCTCGTCGTAAAGTGTATCTTTAGTATCACACTTATTGTAAGTTGTGGAAAATTTATCGCACTTAGGGAATTATGTTATTCGCATTTCCTAGATGATCTATATTGTTGTGTATTCAATTTTTCTAAGAGTGTGATCACAATTTAAGTCTTATCATTGTTCACATCAGCCTCTCTAATCCCACACTTAGACAATTTCTGAAAGATTTCGGACCAAGCAACTTAGCCTCATCTGGCCATATTCAACTATGCATTGTGTAGTATGAACCCTCTAGATATGACTCTTCTTATTGAAACTAAGCAATGCATAGTTCTTGCTTCCCATAATTGTGCACTACGTAGTTCCAATGCTCATTCTTGGACCTTGGCCTCCAAAAATGCGCAATCTAGCCCTCCACCCTAGCCTCAACTTCACATTATGCAATATCTAACCTTAATCTTAGCCCCTGAGCTCCTAACCTATGTAATTGCATAATTACCCAACCTCCTCTTCCTTCTATAACTATGGAATAGGCTAAACCATTACCCATTCCCTCAGCCTTTCACACTAAGCTCCTAGATTGCATAATTTTCTTCCTTAGTCTAGCCTGAACTATGCATTGCATAGTATCAAGGCTCAAGTTCACCCCTAGCTTCCTGAGATGTGAAATTGCATCGTGATTGAGCCTCTCTCTTAGCCTATGACCTGGTTCTGGCTTACTTAGTGGATCAACATGCACTATCTCAGACTAGGGGTTTATCAGACTAATGTTGTCTCATCATGAGTGAATTTTAGATGCATGTACCTTATCATACCATGGCAGGATGATGAATACAGAGATGAATAAGAGAAGCATGTTGAAATACATATTTGTAGTTGATTACACCAGCTGATCAACCAAGAGAAAGCAAAGGGACACTAGTTTGTGACCACGACTCAAGACTTGATACCATTAAAGAATCCTTACCTCTAAGCCATATGGAGGTGGATAGAAGAAAATCCTCATGGAGACACATAACAAGGATAAGCTGTTAGCGCTCGAATTTGCCTCAAGCTGAAGAAGGCAAGGTTCAAGGCAACATCAAACCAAGCTCAGCCTCATAGCTAGCCCTACGAGGACAGGAGAGGGCTCTCTCCAGGTAATCTCATCAAAAGGTCTTCAAATGGGCTGAGATGACCTATAGTGAATGCTGATCTTAGGCTAGTAAATAGATATGAATGAGGTTTTAATCATTGACGAGGTTTTCTGGACTGTATGGGATCAAGAGCAGCGTGAGCAAGGAAATTAAATGAAAGATGCAGATTATTACATAAGGCAAGATAGGAAAAAGCTTAAACATTCAATTTGAATTTATATGGAATGTGAAGAATGTTTGAGAATGCTGAAAAGGGCATGGATTCATGAATCCTTTTCAGACGGAGGAAAACATAGAACTTGAATACTTTCCCAAGGCAGAGCAGCAAGCTGAATTCTGCCCTTCACACTTAAAAGTATTCAACAGGCAATGATTATGAATGAAACAATAAACATCACAAGAAACATATGAAAACAGAGAAAAACATAATGCTAAGTTGTTACCACAGGGATCTTATGAAATAGAGCTGCAAACTTTCAATTAAATCTCTGTCAACTGTACAATAAAACTCTGTATTTCTCCTCACACCTCTGCCAGAACTCTCTCTCCCCTTACAAATGATTTTTCATACAATAAATAAGCCCAGGAGAAAACAGATCGATGAAAGTATGGAACTGTTTCAACTGAAATGATGAAAATAGTAAAAGAGCCACTCATCGGTTCTAAAGAACAGCGTTACATTTTCATTCGAGACTTTCTGTGACCAATACAAAGGCGGAAGCTGTAGTGTGAACCTTCCAAATCATAACTGAAGACAAAGATAAGCAATCTGTCCCTATTTTTCTGCTCAGGTTGGTAATCTGCGTTTAATTTGGGTTTGACTTTACTTTGCCTTTGAATAAGAACTAATCTTTAATAAAAATAGCGCAATATCTTCTCCAATATCAGCGCATACATATCCATTTATTTGTGGGAAAAGCTCATGCCATTCATAATTTCCAATACTCATCCGCATGATCACCTTTGGTTGCCTAACCAGCGGTCTTATCTTTATGCAGATCTTTATGCAGTAACTAAAGCACGAATCCAAAGAAGTAGAATCGAAAACATCGCGTACAGGCAAGGCTGTTGCCACCATGTCACAAATGCGCCAGTTTGACCTTTCAATACACCGCTTCAGCATGGGAAACATGAGGAAAATCACCGCAACCACATTTAGGCAGCAAATATGTGACAACAGTTAAAATATACAAGGAAGGGAAATTCCACCTGCTAATGACTAATAACATGCAGGGATATACATGTTATCCGTGCGAGAACTCCAATGACTGACATCAACGTAGACCACATTTTGAAGAATCGACGTTTCTGCTCTTTTGCACTAGATGCTTTGGACAAAGCAGTTTCAAAAGCACTGAAGGAATCTTGTGTAACAAAAGGCAGCGATAGAAGTACTTCTCTTGGTGCAGAATGTTGGTTGGAAAAGTGAACAAAAATCTCACGACAAAGGCTGACAAGATCTGCATGGATCATTGCATTTGACTCCAAAGTTAAACCTTGAATAACTGCTTCAAATAAATATTTTGCCACAAATTTTTGGAGTTGAAAATTGCTTGTCGAAATTTCAAATATGACAAGCCATGTGAATGCATTGACACTTATCTGGAGGGCACAACTAGCAATTTCAAAGGTATTATAACTATGTGAATAAGCTGGCAAACGTGTCTGAACTCCATTGCTTGGAGATTTCAAGTAAAGTAGTAGAAACAACATCACTATCCATGCATTCATAAAAGTAGATCTCCGACGTTTGTTGCAAGGCCTAGAACAGTGTAACCATTGTCTCGAATACCCTTCAGCCAGTTGCGAATTTCATTTTCGGTCAAATCAATGCTTCCTGGCCTATTCAAATAACCTGTCACAGAAAATCCTACTACAATCGAGACACATTGACTGAGCGTGCTTTGCATTTGCTCCAATTTGCATTTGTTATTTTGAATAAAAATTCACTTTTTAACAAAAATAACTTTAACCGAAGATTTTGAACGCAAAAGCAATTGGTGTCTTCCCAATTCCAATAGCATTTCCCACTTTAAAAATACCAGGACCCTATTCAAAAATCACTGAGCAATGATTAAAAACCTACTTGCAAGTTGATGGAGCCGTTGTGGTATGAAACCGGACGCAAAAAACAAAATTTTTCGGCTCTGTCGCTATATGGGTAGCGCGTCTACCCAACGCGTAGTGCATAGCATACACGTAGCGCACGTGTTCTCTGCAAAGGGCTGGGGAAGGTCAAGTGCGTAGCGCACCTCCAGCTCCAAATCCACTGCTCTAAAACACTCCAAACTTGACTCTAACATTTCAACTCGGCTTTGCGCTTCAGTTTTCACGGCAATGGGTCCACAAAAGAAGCAGAGGTGGATGCCCAATCGTAAACAATTTATTACACCATTGACATTTGAAGTTGATCATACAAAGAACTAGACCTTTTACCAAGGATCTTCTGTCGAACCAGCAGCATGTGTGACACATCTAATTTTATGCCACTTTTTGCCTTTAGACACTGCCTTTGTCTTTTAACTGATTTTCCAAGTTGAACTGATAACTCTTGTCTATCTGTTGTAGGGTTGCTGAATCTGGTGCCATTGGGGAACTGTAGAGCTTTGGAACACTTTTGACATATTACATATTCTGAAAAACACATTTGATGATTTCTTCTTCAAAACAAGGTTTTGAAGACGAATCAATCTCGCATTGATAACCATCTTGAGATAGAAACTCACTGAGCCTTCTTCTAGCCTGTAGGAATCATTTGACAAGTTTGAAGACCAACTATAAAACCTTGAATCTGAAATGACTCTTTTCTAGACCACAGTAAAATCAATGAATGACGAGAAATGAACCTTGGAGAATTTGATTCTGACAAGGGACTGACAGGACCGAGTATAACATAAGCAAAAGTGTCTTAACATTTCCATGTCATCAAGAATTTCATGTCACAAGTGTCATGTCATGAGTCATCATATGCCGCATCATTATTATGGGTTATGTAATTCCCTATTCGAAAATGTATTATTATATGGAAGTAAAAAGCACATGAACAAAATATGAAGAGTCATGTAAAGTTCAGAAGTCATGGGAAGTAAAACACTCATGAGGGTAGTCAAAGATTCACAAGGAAGTTGAAGAATCACCTTCCCATTGGTTATATATACACCCTCATTGTATGAGAAAAGGAATTTTCACCTTAGCTCCTCTCGCAATTCATTAGAGAGACAATCTGGTTCTTTTGAGGAGAAATGAGTGGTTCCAATGCTCCACTATTGGAGCTAGTGGTGTTCATTGTATAGACATGTTTTGGAATTTTTTCTTACTATCATAACCCTTATGACCAACATGTTCTTCATGCATGGATTATGAATATTTGTAAGACTATTATGTGGATGTTTTTAATTCATATTTGCCTTCATCTATGCTAAACTAGTTGAAATATCTTAGTTATTTTAATACTTATCATATTGAGAATATGTTGTAATGGTTGCTATAGTTGTTGCATCCTTGTGGGCTATTCTTCTAGATGTTATACACATCCTCCTTGTTGTATTGGTTGTAATTACCATCACATATTTGTGGACTCTTCTGTTGGGTGTCAAACACATACTTCTGGTTTGTGGGTGTCTCTACAAGGGTGGTACTATTACCTGTCTTTTATATGCTCACTTTTCCTTTCTCCTTCACTGTAGAATAACTTTGACACACCTAGAATCAAACACTCACTAGGCATACTCACTTGCTGATCTGAGTTTATCTGTGCATTACTCTCTTGTTTCGAACTTTGTAGCCAAGGAAATCTTATAAGAATATATGGTAGCCGAGTTGATATCGCAGATGGGGCTCGTATTCCAAATAGTGTGAGTTGTAATTGGGACATCACATCAGGGATACCCTCTTGGTTGATGGATTTCAAGCACTCGTCAACAAATGGTGCTAGAAGGAGGGCATATGACAAGTTGTTCGTATTTAGTTTCTTTTGAATTTGTTTTCATAAATGGCTCATCCTCAAATCATACTCCCAAGGTGTTTTTCTATCCTATCCCGTGGTAAACTTTTAATTCCCGATGAGCCTCTTTATCACTTGTCTCAACTGAAGTTTGATGGTGAGGATGGAACATCCATAACTGAGAACATTTCTATTTTTCTTAAATTTTGTGAATATTACAAAATCAATGATGAATATTTTGCTTGTGTGGCTTTCTTCCTCACCCTTGAAGGTCGTTTTAATCAATGGTGTTATACCTTACCATATTATTCCATCCATTTGTTTCATCATTTCCTCAAGGATATTTATCAAGACTTCGATATGTATTATTACCGAGATGTTCTTAAAATAATCAATCAACTAAGAATGAAGCCTAATGAAGCAGTTGATGATTTCACTGATTGATTCCTTCACCTTTGTTATGAATTTCCTAAAGAAGGCACGAATTTGGATTTATTTAAGAAAACATTTGAGCATTTGGTTCACAACTCTTTACATGGTGAATCTAAACCTCCTAATCTTTCTACTTCCCCAACACTTGTAAATCATGAGACATCTCTTATTTCAAACGAGGAATATAGGATTCCTTTTGTTCCTTGTCCTCCTCCCTTTTGATTTCCGATATGGGTGCCTCATTGAAATGATGCCATAGTTTGCGTGTTTGAAAGTCAAATTTCTAATCCATCTCTTCATCCTTGTCCTTCTTTTCATGATTCAAAACTAATAGAAGAAAGCCCGGAATGGGTCATGGAGCCTAGGGTGAAGGACAAGCCTTTCAATCCTCAAGATGACATTGGCACTCTTAATATCAATCTTGAATATGGTTCCATTGAAAGTGCTACTTATTTAGGGTACATCTGTAATCCTCTATCATATACATATGATGACTATGTGTATCATGATCTTCTTGACCAATCCACTCCACCAACTAGCTTTTCATGCTCTCCTTATTTTCGAGTTGCTGCTTCAAATTGGGATAAGACACGAAGTAGTCACATTACACTAGTATGGGAGGAGGAGATTAAGGATACTTTTGATCTCTCTTCCCTTTTTCAAAGACCCCCATGTCAAGATGATGCACTTCCATTGTTGGGTGATTTTCAATCTTCTAATCTCGGTAGTGAATTAAATGCAATCAACTCTCCCAATGAATCTGTAGCTTTGGGAAAAAACCATTCTGATGAGGATGACTCCATCGATATATATGATGATGGATTCCCAAATGCACCAACTGATCTTCTGGTTCCTCAAGAAAATTTTAATTTGGAATATTTCAATGTAAATCTAGAATTTGATTTGGTCAAAGGATATTTTCTCATCAAAACTTCCTTTTCATCTCACGATATGTTGTTCTCTATTGTTTTCAATGTATCTATTTGCGATGGATATGATTCATGATTCTCAATTTATTAATATGATGAGTTAACTTCTCAATTGGCACAAGCTGGTGAGGGTATCCATGATGAAAGAGAAAAGAATAAAATTATCCAGTATCCTTTTGATCCCTCATCATCTCTTGTTTTGCATAAACACAGTTCTTCAAATAACCTTGCTCATGAAATTTCCCATGATTCTTTCATATTTTGATTTGTGATTAGAATAATATTTCGACTTGAACAATTTGGTTTTTGAAGCTGTAAAATATGATCAAATTAGTGATAAACATGGTTTCCATCTGGTTAGTAGTAGTCTTATTGAAATCAGTGGCAGTATTTATCCTCACACTATGCACAATCTGGTTCAATCTTCAAAATCTTATTTTACAATCCTTGAAAGTTGTGAGACATTTCAGGGAGTCGAGGCACTTCAACTTCTCTTGATAGTTATGTCAGGATCTCGTGACTCTGCTGAGGTCCCCGAACTAAGTTAAATCTGGTTTCTTTCACGAAATCCTTCTCTTTGAATGGTTTCACTGGATGTAAATTCCTTCTTGAAAGATGTTTGGTATTGTGTATGTTGTCTTTTGAGATTTCAGTGTGTTATCTCTGATTGGATTCACAAATATTCCTCATTCAATTCACCTTCAGGGAAATCTCTTGTATCACACTCGAGTTTGGAAGGTGTATCTCTCATAGAATCATGGAACTATGAAGTTTATAATTTCTAGAATCATCTTTTGCCGAAGCAATCATGCATATGATATTCATTTCATAATAACCAGTTCCTGGATTTTCTTGCAAATGTAATATTGTAGGTCTTTCCCTTTATCACACCTGAAATCCTCTTGAGTGACGATGAATGTAAGAGTCATATGGAGAATAAAATTCTTCTTCACTCATCGTATATTGACTGATTTCATGTGTTTTCTATACTGGAATTCATTTTCACTTATTTCAATGATTACGATGCTAGTGAAGTATGTTACTGGTTACAACGAAATAGGTTGTCATATCCATCATGTGAGCAATATGATTCATTTGTTTAGTGAATTTGTAAATATGTTCAAATTGATCCATCTTTGAACCGAGAATATCATGCCATAAACTGCCCATCTAATTTGTTTTATAATTTTCCCTCCGGTATATCCAATGACAGTTTTTTTTCATCCTTTGATATTCACGGTTGAACATTTCATCTTTAGACTACATGTCAAATGGTTAAGGAACTTCAACCTTCGCTGATGGTCATGTCGGGTCCTCATTGTCTTGATAAACTAGTTGAATATGATTAGATCAATTATCTCTCACAAGATTCACATCCTGGCCCTATTTTGCTAATTGAAAACTCATATTTTCAAATATTTCAGGGTTCTCAAGAGAAATATTTCTAATTTTATGATCCAATAATTGAATGGTTGGAGAAATCCTATTTCGAAAGCTTCATCACAAATAACAAGTTTCGATATTTCCTCACACTTTCACATAAGTACCATCCATATGAATATGCATTCGCAAAATGTTTCCAAGGCTTATTCAATTATGTTTCTCATCGAAAAGGTAATAATGTGAAATGGTCAGAAGTAGTGGCTATGGCCTATCTTTCGACCCACAGGAAATACCTTCTAATCTTTGTGAAATTTATCTTTTCTGTTGCACATTATTTTATCTCAATTTTAATCGATCATATCTTTGTGATTGCAGGTTGGGAACAATTGCAGTGGCTACATTAGAAATTTGATTATACGTAACCCAACCTTCTAGTTGGTTAGGTTAGGAGTAGGTCTAGTCGTATATTAGTTTACCTGGACATTCCTACTACATGCATTCTCTCTAGTTTGTCTTGTGTTTGGTTTCGCATCACGTCATGGTTTAGCCTCCTTTTATTTTTTCTTCTATTTTTGTTTCCTTATTTTGTGTTTTCTTTTATTTTCTTTGGTAATATCCTGCATGAAGATGCTCTATTATCTCAAAAGGAAATGTGTAAAAATAGAAAAGGGTTTTGTGACACTGCAACACTTGGCTAACTCTCCTCCTTTCTCCTTTTTTTTGGTCACATCTTTTGGTCGATGAAGTTATGACCGAAAATATGATCCATCCGTAAGGAGAGTTTTGGTCAAACCATGATACCTGTGCCTATTCAAGAAACCTCATTCCCAGACTCAGTTCTGTATGTTTTAGTGTTTTCATGCTTATCCAATCAGTAGAAGTTGAAAAGGGAAAAATATAAATGAGCAAACCTAAATCACAGGTCTCTATGTGATTCTTTGAAGGAACAACCTCTCCTACTCTCAATAAGTTGGGATCCCTCTTCGTGCCATAAAATGAATAAGTTCCAATGCATAGTCCTATTAAAAGAAATAAATAAATGCGAAAGAAGAGAAAGGATTCATGTGCAGAGAGGTGAAGGAAGAAACTTCATTGGGGTACTGACCAGGCTAGCTGGCAGTGGAGAAATGTTTGTGTTCTTGTAGTGACTCTACCGGGGTACTATACAAGCCTGCTGGTAGCAGGGCAACACTAGAGATGAAAAATTATACTCTGAAAATATAAAGCTTGCAAACTTCACTACCATTTCCAATTTGAAACATTGTGATATTGTTGAATCTTATGTTGTGTTCAACCAAGAAGGTACAAATGGGACAATGTTTATTCTTGGGGTAAGTGGGGAGGCCAAACTGATTTACATGATGAATCAATATTCCCTGAAGAACTAAGACCCTACACAGAAGAGACAACAAAGGAAAACGAGATGGAATTATACTAGTGTGTCATCAAGTGTTTCCACTGCGACAAAACCCTTTAAAAAAATTTCCTACACCAGACTTCGGAGTCTACCTTTGTCTTTTATATTGCCATCACAAATATTCAAATCCATTCCATGTGTTTTTTCTAAGTGTTTTGGTACCTTTTATGAGAAAAGAAAAATGTCATATTTTCGTATGTGAAGTGTCACATGAAGCATATAAGCTTGTTTTTGGGGTTTCAAGATATGATTTTTGTCAAAATGAGTCAATATTATCATGTAAACATCTGTCCCACTCATCCCCAAAGTTTGAAGCATTGTCAAACAAGTGTCGTCACAGTGGTTGTAAAGTGTATCTTTAGCATCGGACTTGTTTTATTGTCGCAAAGTTGTCGCACCGAGGGAAGTCTGTTTTACATGTGCCCTGGATGATATATGTTGTTGTGTCATCATGTGTTCTAAGTGTGTGGTCATAGTTGAAGTCTTGTCATTTTTCACATCACCCTCACCGGCCCCACACTTAGTTAATTTCTTAAAACCTTTTGGCCAAGAAACTTAGCCTCATCTGGCCCTCTTGAACTGCACATTTCACAGTCTGAGCCCTCCAACTGTGTCCCAACCTATTGAAACTTTGCAATGTGCAATTTCATCTTCCTAGTACTATGCACCGCATACTTCCATTGCTCAAGCCTAGACCTTGGCCTCCAAAATTGCACAATCCAGTCCTTAAGCATGGCCTCAACTACACATTGTGCAATCTATAACCTTAATATCATCCCTTCAGCTCCTAAGCTATGTATTTGTGTAATTACCTACCCTCCTCTGGATTCAGGAACTACACAATAAGATGAACTAGTGCCCATCCCGTCAGGCTATCAAACTAATCTCCCATATTACGTAGTTTTCTTCCTCATTTCAGTTTGAACTCCACATTGTGCAGTCTCAAGGATCAAGCTCCACCCCTAGCTTCCTGAGGTGTGAAATTTCATAGTCACTAAGCCTTTCTCTTAGCTTTTCACATGGTTCTGGCTCAGTTAGTGGATCAACATGCAATCTCTTAGAATAGGGGTTTATCGAACTAATTTAATCTCATCATGAGTGAGTTTCAAATGCAGGTACCATATCATACCATGACATGATGGTGAAGAATGAGATGAGGGAAACATGTTGAAAGACATCTTTGTAGTTGATTACGTAAGCTAATCAACCAAGAGAAAGAAAAGGGACACTAGTTTGCGAACATAGCTCAAGACTTGATACCTTTGAAGAATCCTTACCTATAAGAAATATGGAGGTGGATAGAAGAGCATCCTCATAGAGAGACATAGTAAGGAGAAGAAAAAGTGGCTTAACTTTGGCATATCATCAATAAGTCCATCTCACCAATGTCATGTCACGTCATGTCATGAGTCATCATATGCCACATCATTATTTTGGATTATGTAATCCCCTTATTCGAAAATGTATTGTAAAGTGGAAGTCTAAAGGACATGTACAGAATATGGAGAGTCATGTAAAGTTGAAAAGTCATGGGAATTCAAACAATATTGAGGGTAGTTAAAGAGTCACGAGGAAGGTGAAGAAACACCTCCCCATTGGTTATATATACACCCTCATTGTATGAGCAAAGGAATTTCCACCTTGGCTCCTCCCACAAGGCATTACAGAGACAAGCTAGTTCTTTTGAGGAGAAAGGAGTGGCTCAAACTCTCCACGATTGGAACTAGTGGTGTTCATTGTATACATGTGTCTTGGAACTTTTACTTAATATCAGAAGCCTTGTGGCCAACATGTTCTTCATGCAAGGATTATGAATATTTGGAAGACTATTTTGTGGATGTTTGTAATTCATTTTTACTTTCGTATGTGCTAAAGTAGTTGAACTATTTCATCTATTTTAGTACCTATCATATTGAGAATGTGTTGTAATGGATTCTATAGTTGTCGCATCCTTGTGGACTATTCCATGGGATGTTAGAGACATCCTCCTTATTGTATTTGTTGTAATGACCATCGCATGTTTGTGGACTATTTCGCTGGTGTTGAACACATAATTCTTGTTTGTGTGTATCTCTACTAGGGTGTTACTATTACCTCTCTTTTAGAGTATCACTTTTGCTTTCTCCTTCACAATAGCCTTGACACAGCTACAACCAAACACTCACCAGGCATACTCACTTTCTGATCTGAGAACTTGTGCACTACTCTCTTGTGTTTAGATTTATAGGCAAGGCAAACCTATAAGAATATATGGCAGCCATACTAATATCCCGAATGGGGATGCTATTCCAAACGGTGTGAGGCCTAATTGGGACTTCACATTGGGGAGATCCCCTTGGTTTATGAATTTCTAGCACCCTTCAACAACTCCTTAAACATGAAATTTAAACTTCAAAGGATTTTTCACATCGTGACCATGATGTTGGAAATGGAAATCTTTGCCACAAGGGCATCTCGATGCATTGAAAATAAGGGATATTTGAATCTGAAACAAAATTGAAGATAATATAATTTAAAATAAAATAATATGGATGAGGTTTCGAAGATCACCAAGCACTTTATTTTAGAAATGATGTTCATTTACAAAGGGTGCACCTCTGTAGGTTAAATTTAGGGTTTAACATTTTCCTTATAAATTTATGAGTTAAATGTTATAACCACCTCACTTTATTCATTTATAAAATATGGTATAATTGGTGAGTTATAGTGATGGGATGGTTGTGTAAAGTTTTATTCTCTTGGATAAATAGAAAGTGATTTGATTCATAATTATATTATTTTATTTTTTAATATTTTTGCAGCTTTGTGTTTTTATATTTAGTATTTTCCTTTTTGTAAGATGTTTTGTTAATTTCAATAATTGTAGTTTTTTATGTTTTTATTAAGTATGCACATTTTTTTACCATGGTTGAAAATTTTAATGTAGTATCAAATCAGGTTTATTAAAAATGTTAAATTTCCATGAATGGATAGGGCCACTCTTTATAATAAGGATTTGCTAGAGGGATTCAATGGGAGTGATACGCAAGAGTCTTCAATGAGTGAAATAATATATCCCTAAGATAAAAGCCTTGACATATGATTGGTTTGGGGTGTGATTTCCATAATCCTCTAATGATGGAAGTATTGTTTGATTCCCAGACTTCTGATGGGTTTTTAATATAACTTATTTATTTTAGTATTTTTTTTATTTGAGGTGTCTTCCGAGAGGTGTAGACATGATAATATTTGTATTGGAGTGTTTGGAAATATCAATGGTACTTCAAAATTTACACATTAGAAGTGTAGATTGTATATGCTTATAAAAGAGGTTGATATTTGGAGCTATGTTGTGGGGATGGTGACAATTCTTATTGATCAGGTTTATTTTTCAAAAAATTAAAAAAATGGTCAATTATAAGAGAATCATTGTTGATTCTCTAAAGAGGATATGAAATAAGTATCCTAACAATTCTACCAATTTGTAAAACCCAAAGGATGATTTATTTGGAAAAAATTATTCACCAACTAAATTTGACATTTCACAGTGTTATGTTCCAATTTTAATCCTATTGAATATATGGTAATTATGTTTTTAAAATTATATAATAATGACCCCGCTTCCTACATATAAAGTTGAGGTGATTCAAAGCACTTTATTGTAGAAGGTACAATACACATGAATTGGGATAATCTAATAGATAGTGATATGCTTAAACCAAATATGTTGAAAAAAATGGAACAAAAGATCAATAAAATATAAAAAAAGTTTCAAAGCATCATAGGGTAAGCCAATTTTTTTTCATAAGAACATAATATATAAAGAGATTTTAGTTGGATATTATATTTAGCTCAAAGTTAAACCCTGAAAGATTTTCTTGAAACCTAAACCATTTGGTAGTGTTGCACTCAAATAGTATGGGCCTTTTAAACTCTTAGAAATAATTGGAATATTATCGTATAAACGACTCTTACCTTGTAACATTAGGCCATATAATATTTTCATGTCTCATTGCTTAAAAAATTTCCATACAATCCAAACCATATAATTGTTTGGGAAATTATCTACTTGAAATTAAAGAGATAACTTCATCCATAACCGTACAAATCCTAGGCAAGAAAAGAAACATTACTTTGAAACCAAACCATGTGCTATGAAAAAATGCAATGTGGGGACTTTGGACTAGATGAAGTTACATAGAGATGGACGATGTTATGAGAGAGGAATAACTATATATTTTCATAATAAACATTGTTGCAACAAAAAAAGCATGAAGGATTGTGTTGTTCTAATTGCGAGTTTATGTAATGTATTAACTTGAATCCCGTAAATATTTTATAATTATGTATATTTTTAAATAATTTCAACATTGATATTTTATCACCATATTTTAATGAGTGCCATGAAGAGGAAGCTTCATGGTGCCTAGAACATCTATAATGCATGTAAATATTTTAATTTCACAATGTTAATAAAATACCAAAATTGAATTAGTTAAGAGTGCATGAAAGGGGTACCTATGGTACCACAACAAGGAACAATGAGGGGAATATTGCATACCTAAACCATTACGTTACCTTTCTATTAATCATGTTATCAATATTAAAAAATTTGGAGTCTCCTCTATAGTCCAACTTTATAATTTTTAAGAGTGGTTGAAACCATACCCTCAACTAAAGGCATCACCAAATATATTATTGGAAACATGTTCCTTATATTCATGGAGAATTACTCCCTACCTTCTTGGAGCCTACCTACCATGTTCCCTATATTCATGGAGAATTACTCCCTACCTTCTTGGAGCCTATCTAAAATTGTGAAAATGACTTATGGAAATAAATTTATTATTGATTCATGGAAAAACTTAAAATGAAATGGTATAGGAAGGAGAATATTTTACAAAGAACGTGTGAAAATGACTTATGGAAATACATTTATTATTGATTCATGGAAAAACTTAGAATGAAATGGTATAGGAAGGAGAATATTTTACAAAGAATTTGATATTGATGACCAAGAACCAATATTTTCTTATTGTATTTAGTAAGTTATAACTATTTTCATGAGTTAATACTACACCATTTAATTAAACAAATTCATTTTAAAAATGAATGGAATTAATTTATAATTTTATTGATTATTGAATATACAACATGTTATCATTATTTGTAAAATTAATTTTACCAACTATTGTTGCCTAGGTCATTTTAGTTGAATGTGTTTTTTATTAATTTTTATATTTAATTTAAGAATCTAGATATGTTTTCATAATTTAATATACAAGATGTTGTCCCTTTATGAAATTGAAGGAATAATTATTCCATCAAGTTTAATTGTCACAATTTTGATTTCTATAAATATTGATAATGATTCTACTAAAAATATTTAATGATAGATTTGTAGAAATTAAATTAAGAAAATAGTTGATTTAAGAAATCAATCAAATATTCTAATTATTGATTGAATAATTCAATTCATAAAGTTTGTAACTATGTTCAATTAAAGGATCCTAGTTGATTTCGTCTTATTGCGTTATGTATTTTTATATAAAGTGATATCTACAACGGTTGTCAGTCATCTAAAACCATTATTATATGATCTTATTTTACTAGAAAAGATAGGTTATTTTTTAGGGATGATAGATCTCTGATGGTACTATTATAGTGCAGGAAATTATTGATTCACTGAAGACTTCGAAGAAACAAGGTATGATGATATAATTATATATCTCTAAGGCCTATGATCAAATCAGCTGGGATGATTGTTGAAGTTTGAAATTGTTTCTTTTTTTACTACCTTTTTCCATCTCCTCCACCTTTTTGTCACCATTTTTGTAAGACAATAAACACACTCAAGGAAAATTCAACTTATAGAAAGTTATTTATCATCCATGTTTAGAATCTATGTTTCTTTATGAATTATAAAGAAAACATTCCTACAATAGTAGAATTGTGAACATTTGCAACTAATGTTGAATTCTGCAGCCATAAACAGGTTGTCGTGCATCTATAAACAAATGAAGAGTATATGAAGATGACAAATTTTCACCACGTGGATGACCACCTATCGGCATGACTTGGAAGGCTACAAAGATCAGCAGATCTAAGAGTCAAATTCATAGTCAAAGTCTGAGTATGGTTGTGCAATAGTCAAGTGAAGGCAACAAGATATCAAAATGACATCAGGTGAGTGTGCAAAATATTTTTTCAATCATGAGGATATGATTAGAGAAGAATCCCTTATGATTTTCTCTTTGAGTAGAAAATTATGAGGAGATTAAGTTTTAGTTTAAATCTATTTCCTAGACAGAAGAATAGTTTCATTTCGTATCGGTGTAAAAATCTTGAAGTTGTTTAATGAAAACTTGTATAAAGTCAAAGGTGAGACCAAAAAGATAGTTCTATTATTAAGTTTATTGTGGTTTTTTTCGAGAATTTTTGATACTCTGTTTCAAGTTAATGCACTCCTTTGTTTTCAATGTGTGAATAATAAATCATCTGACCGATAACAGTCTTATGCTCACCAGAGCACCCCCTGTCAAGTTGTAAGTTTATTATATTTCAAGTTTTATTAAGTTCATGAAAAATATGCAATTGTTGATCAAGAAAGTATTCCTCTATAGGAATATGTTCCCATATAATCAAAGGATGATAAAATAAGAAATATTTGAGATTTTCTCTAGTATAACAACCTTCCATTTCTTTGCGGGATCCACCTTTTCTTGGAAGGCTCAAAATTGATAAAGGAACATAAAAGATCTTTTTTTTACCAAACTATGATATGCTAGATGAACTTAAGAATACTTGCACCAAAATAATTTAATCTAACATATAAAGGAAATACCAATATTTGCAAAAACTACTAAGGAGATATGCATTGGAAAACCAGGAAGAAAAAGAAAAGATGTTAAAAAAATCCAATTGATAGGAAAAATTGTTGATATCATGATGGGGAACCTATTGTTAAAAATAGATATAGATTTTGGTAGTCCCATTGTGAAAATTTATATCAATGGTATTGAAATACCAAACACTTTAATTGATCTAGGAGCGGTCATCAATATTATGAATAAACAAACAATGGAGCAACTTAAGCATCATATTCTTCAATATACCCCTACATTAATACAACTAATAGATAAATATGTTATCAAACTAGATAGAGTATTAGAAGATGTGTATGTTTCTCTAGATTCTTGGGAATACCCTGTATATTTCATGATTTTAACTCCCAATAATAATTTAGGAGGCCAACCATTGATCCTTGGTAGGCCTTGGCTAGCTACAACTGATGCATTCATAAGTTGTAGATCTAGCGATATGTACCTCTTTGATGGGAATTCCACTAATACATTTACATGTATCCTCATGTAAAAACAATAACTGAAGTAGAAAGTGAAATTTGGATAGATGATTATAATGAAGACTTTGATGATATGCAACCAATTTATACTCTTTCACTATTAGATGAAGAATATCAATTGATAAATGTAAAGAATAATAACGATTCTTCTTTGTACTATGAGAAAGATCAATTTTTTCAAGACAAATGAAATATTGAATATCTATCAGCTCACCAAATGGATTTACATTCTATGGAAAAGTTTGGAAATTCTCAATTATATTTTTTTCTAAATAAAAGATTAAATATTAATAATAATTTGGAACAATTTCAAAAGAGGAAATTGATACATATGCTACAAAAACACTATTGTACTTATGCATGTGAGCACACTTATATAAAAAGGATTGATCCTAAAACTTGTATGCATCATATTTATATTCAGGAAAAATCCAAACCAATTAGACAACCTCATAGAAGGATGAATGCTAATATGAGATAAATTGTTAAGGAGGAATTACAAAAGTTACTTAATGTGAATCATTTATCCAATATCAAAGAGTCAATGGGTGTCACCCTTAGTGATTTTTGAAAACAAAAATGGAAAATGGAGAGTGTGTATTGACTATAGGGAATTAAACAAGGTTACTTTGAAAGATCATTTTCCACTACCCATTATAGATCAAGTATTAGGTACCTTCGTAGGAAAGAAGTATTTTTCATTTTTAGATGGTTTTAACAGATAGAAACAAATCTAACTAGCACTAGAAGATCAAGATAAGACTAGGTTTACATTTTCATGGGGAAAATATGCCTATACGGTAGTTCCCTTTGGATTATGTAATCCACCTGTGACATTTCCGAGACCAGTTTTAACTATCTTTTATGATATAATTCATGATTGTGTGGAAGTGTACATGGATGATTTCACTATGTATGTTGATACTTTTAGGGAAGCTATTGAAAATTTAGAAAAAATTCTTACTATATGTAAAGAGGAAAACCTTTCTTTAAGCCATGAGAAATGTTTTATGATGTTCAATGAAGGGATTGTTTTAGGCCACCATGTTTAAAGTGCTGGAATTAAAGTGTATACATCGAAAGTAGAAATAATTTTTAAATTTTCAATTCCTGTTTGTCGAAGTGATGTTAGAAGTTTTATTGGATTTACTGGATATTATAGACGATTCATAGAAAATTTCACAAAAATAGTCTCTCCACTTTTAAAACTCCTTACAAAATATTGTGAATTTGTTTGGAATTCTGACTGTCAAAAATCATTTAAGACATTCAAACAAAATATTATTGAAGAACCAATTCTAAGGGGACCTAATTGGTCTCTTCCTTTCCACATTTCTATTGATGATTCAGATACAACTCTAGGAGTTGTATTGGGACAAAAATATTTAACTCCTTATGCTATCTATTATACAAGAAAAAAATTGACTCCAACAAAGTTAAATTACACTTTAACAGAAAAGGAGTTTTTAGCTGTTGTGCATGCCATTAATAAGTTTCGTCATTATATCACTAGTTATGAAACTTTCATTCATACATATCATTATTCCATTAGATATCTAATGAAAAAACCAATTTATAATGGTATAATTACAATATGGTTTATATTGTTACAAGAATTCAGCATTACTATTCTTGATAGACCAGAGAAAGAAAATATAGTTGCAAATTTTCTTTCTAGAATACAAAATAATAATGATGATGTTTTGTAAAAGATAACTTTTCTGATCAATATATTTTTGCAGTATCTACTAAAACACCTTGGTTTGGAGATATTGCTAATTATTTGGCTACATGAAAGTTACCTCCACAACTATCAGCTAGAGAAAAGAAAAAATTGATCAAAACCAATGCACCATATTCTTGGATAGATGGTTAATCGTATAAAACTGGACCTGATTTGATCATCTAAAAATCTATTCGAGAAGATGAAGTATCTGAAATCTTGAAAGCTTTCCATGATGAGCCATGTGGAGGACATATTGTTGACAAAAGAATTTCTTACACAATCCTTCTTTTGTGATATTATTGGCCATCGATTTTCAAGGATGCTAAGGAATATGAAAAAATATGTGATAGGTTTCAAATAATGGGGAAGCCTATTCCATTAGATGAAATGCCTCTAAAGCCACAGGTACTTGTGAAACCTTTTGAAAAATGGGTTCTAGATTTTGTTGGACTAATAAATCCCCCATCTAAAGAGAAAAGGTACATACTTGTTTTCACAAATTATGTTACAAAATGGGTATAAGTTAAACCTATTTTATTTTCAACTGAAAATAATGTAGTTATACTTCCTTTTTAGGATATTTTTACTCGTTTTCATGTTCCAAGAGAAATTGTAATAGATCAAGGTACTCAATCCACATCCAAGTTGGTACAAAATATCATAGAGCAATATAAGATCAAGCATCGAAAGTCTATTGCATAGCATACACAAGCCAATGGACAAGTGTAATCCACCAACAAAGTACTTGAAGAAATTCTCACCAAGACTATGCACTTGCACAGGAAGGATTGGGAAAAATGCTTCTAGAAGCACTATGGGCATATCGAACCACATGGAGGAACACAAGTAGACATACTCCTTATGAGCTTGTCTATGGGAAGGAAGTTTTGATTCCAATTGAATTCCAAGTGGAGACCTTCAAAACATTAGCTAAATTGGACCTTGATCTATGAGAAGCTAAAAAAGAGATACTAGCAGAATTGAATGAAATAGATGAGATTCGATAAGATGTTATTCAAAGAACCAACATATTTCAACAACAAAGATAAAAGTGCCATGACAAATTTATTAAAGCTAAACAGTTCAAGCACAGTGACCAGGTTCTTCTTTTTCATTTCAAATTCAAATATTTTCAAGGGAAAATTTAAACTCGTTGGCTTGATCCTTATGAGATTGATACTATTTTTTATAATGGAGCAGTAAAAATCAAAAAATATTAATCATGAACAAGTTACCTTCCTTTTTGATGGTCATAGATTAAGGTTGTATCATAAAACACTTACAAAGGAAGAGTTTGTCAATTATTTGAAAGAAAATTCTGAATTCAAGTTGGTGAATAAAGGAGGTTCTTTTCTTCATTCTCCAACTTCATTGTAATTTTTTCCAATATATATATATATATATATATATATATATATAATAAAAGTGTAAACATGAAAACCAACTCTGTTGACATGTTTATACATAAAATCTTAACTGAAAACCAAGATTTCTTGGCGGTTCAGATTTTCATAATTCCCTTTTCTTGTCCCTATTTCTCTCTATCCTTCTTTTTCTAATAAATTTCAGATAAAAAAATTACTTCTGAGGAAGATTGTTTATCATTGACCACCAAAAGAAACAACAACAATAAAGATTCTTCTCCTAATCAAACAAGAAAAATTCAAGAATGATAACCAACAACAAAAATTATATCATTCTGCAGTTGTCCTTCAATTCTGCAGCGAAGTCTAAATTCTACATCAACATCAGAAAATCCACTGTAAAACAATATCAAGGGAATTCACAAAAGTAAAGGCATGTATAATGTTGAATTTTATTTCATATAAGAACTTAGGTTTTAATCCATGGATGATTTTATGAAAGAAAAGTTTGAATCATTAGAAGACCCTATAAGATTAATAAAAAAAATTACACTCATTATATAACAGTTATACCCAAGTCCCTCATAATTACTTAGTTGGTCACATCAATTTAGTCAAAATTAAATACATTCCATTGATGTTATGAAATTGGATCTCGAACTTGTGGGTAATTATATGGAAGGAACAGTCTGATCATAAAACAAATACTTCCATGGGCACCTTATTCCGTTATCATTCTACTTCATTTCATTTCATTTGACTCCATTTAGAAAACCCTACCATTCAAACTTCACTCATTCCCTTTTGTATCAATCTTCCATCATCACTGTTGAAAGGAAACATTGAGGACCTCAAAACTTCTTCTCACCATGGGGATTATTGTCCAGTCAGAACCAAACAAAATTAAGTTTCTTCAAGCATACCCTAGACTAAGAGACCAATTGCAACAAGTAGGGTGGATTAGCTTCTTTGAAAAAATACACAGGTATAAGGCAAAGGTTACTAAATCTTTTACACTAGCATTTTATGGAGTCAAGCCTAAAATTGGAGACATCAAGCTTATTCTGATAGAGTCTATTATGGCAGAAGATACTAAATTGCCCATAAACTGAGAAAGTTAGGTCAAGAATAGGAAAATCAAGAAGAATTATTGGGTACACTTCCTAAGAGAACCAAGTGTCGATCTATCCATATTTAAAAAGGAAATCCCAGTTATGGCACTGAAAGAAAAATGGAGACATTTATTGTTGGTTATTTAGAAATTTTTAACTTGTGAAGGAAGGTTTGGAACAATGTTTTTTTTACCATGCCCGACTTTTGATGCATTCTATTGACGGGAATTAAATCAATTTTCCTTAATTGTTTCTTCAAAGTCTTAGAAATATGGCATCTAGTATACAAAGAGATTCTATATAATTCCCTCTACCATCATGGACTCGTCAAAATCCTTATAGAGGCACATTTAAAAGCTAAGGGAGACAATTGGCAATATTTTCTTGTTTGAAATAATTTTGTAGAAATACAGGAAGAAGAAACAAGAAGTAGGGTTAAATTAAGTCAAAGAAGGTTAACATCAAACCCTAACCTTGGAAATGAGAAAATTAAAGAAGAAATTCCAGAAAAGAATGAGACAAAAGTAGTAGAAGACCTATTTGGGGATAATACTCCACCATCCCAGTACTTTGAAAAATGTAAATAGAAAAATGAAAAACAAAGTCTTAGAAGAAATAAATCTAACTCAATTGCTAAGATACCTGAATAAAGTGAAAAATCAGAGAAGAGGAAAGAGAAGGTAAGTAATTAAAAAATTCATGACACTAAAGGATCATGGGGAAAGTTGATAAGAAGTGGGATAATTTCAAAAATTTCAAATACACAGTCTCCAAAGATGATTAATGTTGAAGAAGAAGGGTACTTAACACCACCTCACACAATGATCTTGACAAGAAAAACTCTAGACATTGACCCAGTCCAACAAGAAATGTATGATTATGTAGAATCCCTATAACAAAGAGAAAAACAAAAAGAAAATCTCTCTTAGAATAAAAAAAATGAAATTGGTGAAACTTCGTTGATAGAAGAAACTCCAAAAGATGAATGCAGAGTTGAATATGCTTTGAAATAGGACATATATGAGCTAGATATTCTTAATAAAGACCTAACATGGGAAAGGGATGCAACAAAGGTACAAAATGAGATATTAAGTGTTGCATGCAAGAATTGCGATTAGGCAGACTCCTTCAACATGTAATCGTCAACCATGGGGTTTAGTAAACTTAGAGACGAAGCACAGGAAATGCCGGAAATGATATGAAATTTTCCTAACTCTATTCCTACTTCCTTAATTCTAATCTTGCAGAATCAAAAGAAAATATCACCCAACAATTTACACCAAAGAAATTCTAGTGTTGGAATGTGAAAGAAAGTACTTCTACACAAAACATAAATGAAAGAAAGTCTCAAACATCTTGTATGCAATCTTGACTAATGGAAATTTAAATATATGTTTATCTTTAGTATAGTTTTGTGTATTGTTAATAATTGGACCCTTGAGGATATATGACTTCGTTATAGATCTTTCTCCCCGCACTAAGTTGCTATTCTTGAACTACTGCAATGTGCTTGCACTAGTAGCAGAACAAAGTTTAGGTTGTAGAAGTATATTCTACACATGTACTTAAGATTTATGTCCTCATTAAAAGGCTATAAGCCTCGGGACTAGAGCACTCTGTTCCTATATCAGGATATTGATTCTTGTACTGGAACAGAGATTCCTGCACCAAGTTTTCTAATTCCTCTTATAAGAAAATAAATAATGTGTTAACTTAGAGAAAGAATTTTCAAAGGTGAAAAAAAATTCAAAATGACTTCCTCAAACAAGAAACAAAAAATGCTTCAACCAATCTCAATCTGTAACATAAGAATTAGTTTCGAAAGTAAAAGCACACTTTTCTTCAATCAAGGAACTCCTTCATGCAATCTAAAAGAATCATCTAATTGTGACAGCAGGCCTCAATCCTGTAATAGTTATTCACACAAATATAATTTGCATTCATAACCTTCTTAACTCAAAAATATTTTCCTTGAAAGTAATTAAACATGAAGTTCTATCTTTCCCTAAATAGTATGAAGTACAGGTACAAATTAATGTGTCGCAATGACATTCATTCTTGAATTACCAAAGCATATTTAGTTCAAGATATCAAGGAAAATTTGGAATGATAATCACACACTTCAGAAATGAATTAAGGCTTATATATCATATAAGAATAAAAGACTATTACTGTGATGAAACAAAAGAATCAATTTGCGAAATTGTAAATGCACTAGTGTAGGAATGCGTTCTTGCATGATCTAGGTAGAAACAATGTTAAGCTTTTAATAATAGAAATCATAAAGCATAAAACCAAACTCAGTTGAGCATGCACAACATGGATCTATCACATAGTGATGAAATCAAATATGGACTTTGCTAAAGAATCTATTTAATTGACACTTTGCCTTAAACAAAATCAACACACCATTAACAAAAAAGAAGAATACGAGGGAGAACAAGCTGGGTTTGTTGAGCCCTAGCCAGCCAACTGATGAGCCCCAAAAATGGATAATTATATGGGCTCATTCAGCCTCCTAATTCGACTTAATCCACCATTCTCATTAGTTTATTGCATTTTTTTAATTATATTTATGCTGATAGAGTGAATTGGGTTAGTCATTATGCCAACAAGTCTAATGTGTGCTTTATGCAGTCTTTTTGGTCAATTTGGAGACAAAATCAAAGGTTTAAATGAGCACTTGGTAGCCAAATTCGTGGAGAGGATTTTTAGGAAGGTGTCCCCTTCATTTATGGGGCCTTACCTTGAATTCTCCACCATCATCTCGGAGATCAAGGGCCACCAAATCAATTATCACAAGGGCAACCGAGCAAGGGCTAGTAAAGGTGCTGTTAACTACAAGTTTTGGCAGCCGAGTTCCTAAATTTTAGGAGGGCTGTTGGGGTCCTCAATTTGTATAAATAAGAGGGCTTAGGGCCTCATTTCAGTTAGTCATTTTTTTGGAAGAAGTTAGCTAGTTTTTATTTCAATTTTAGTCATTTTTCTTAGGCAGTAGGTTAGCTCTGCATTTCAGCACATTTTCAAGTTTTTCTTTGTGGACAGTTTTTGGAATGTAACTATTCTTTTGATCAATAAAGATGAATCCAGCTTTGCACCAGCTCTAATCTCTCTTGGGAGGCTGTAGCTGTTGGGGTTGGGCCCAACCCAAGTGCCCAGTACCTCCTTTGTTTACTTTTATGTGTTTTTGCTGCATTCTTAGAATAAAATCTGCTATTCAGATTTAAATCTTGTTTTGTTGTTTAGGTTGATTTTGATGATTAAAAAGGATTTTCATGTTCAGATTGATTTGGATAGGTTAATAAAAAATAATATCTTCAGGAAAAGGCTGTCAAGCACCACTGATCTCACCTCTCCCTCAGTGGGACCATGAGCTGGGACCAAGGTGTCCTTGTTGCCACCAAAAACACTGTTTTTTCTTCATCATGCAATTATTAGTTTTAGATTCTCATTTGTAGAAGTTGATACCAGTTGTGATTACACGCTTAGGTTCATGATTGCTTAGTTTTCATAGCTACTTCACATGATTTCATTGCAAGTAAACTGCTTTTCATTTTCTTTGCTGTTATTCAGGACAGATTAGGTTAAAGTAGCTAGGTCCTTGATTTTCCGAGTCTTTGTTTGTTCAGTTTGAGAAATAACTTGCAGAGCACCTGTGATACCTCCTCATGTATCCTTACCCCATCCTTGCAACCTTCTTCATCCTCTAACTCAAATTCTTGCCTCTCATTCGCCACGTTTTCTCACTTTGCCCTAGTTTCTACATTCTTGTGCATCATTGCTCCCTCCATCCTTGAACCAAATCCAATCGCTCCTTAGCCTCATGTGCTAGGTCCTAGACACCTTAACATCATTATCTAACCTCCATGTCCACTTTCCCACCGTTTTCCTCCATCAACCCTCCAAAATCCTCTTTTCGGAACATCCTGTAGAAAATTACAGAACATCCTGTAGAAATTTCAGAACACCCTGTAGAACCCCTGTAGACTTCCTGTAGAAGCTCACGAAAGAGGTTTCTTGAGATCCAATCACTGTGAAACTCTCTAGAAGGGTGCTAGGGACCCCTTAGGCCCTCTTCTAACCTTGCCAATCTCCTGCAAGAATTTCCTTTCGCCAATCCACCTCTGCATAGTAAAAAACAATTAAAGCACATGCACAATAATTCTGCCAACTTACTCAAAAATACAAAAAAGATGTTTCTTTTCATATTTCACTTCAGAAGTAGTTTGTCACATGAATTTTACCCTTCTAAGATTAAATGGCATTCCTTTCTGTAGCTTTCATCATTTTTCTTGCACGAGTAGGGTTAGTCGGTAAAAGTAGGGTTTGCATTTCCTTTCCGCTTTCAGTTTCTTTCTTCAAGTAGATTAGCCTCCTTTGAGTTATCTTTCATCCATCAGTTAAAAATCTTCTTCTAAGAGCTCATAGAAGTTGGCTTAAGCTTCTAGCGGACTTGTGCCAGCTGATCAAGTGACAACCGCGGCAAGAGCTAGTACTTGTGCATACAACACCGTCGCTTCCAAGTTTGTTACGAACTACCAAGTTGATAAAATTAGAGAAGGGAGTTCCAGGAGTTGGAGCATTATTATTGCTGCAATACTAGGGCCCATCATCTTTTTGGCACTGTTTCCGGGGAAGCATCAGAGTATTGGTGATTGCTGCTTTTCTTCTATTTTCTACTACCACCTTCTACTAAGTAGTTTATTTCATTTCCATTCTGCAATTTCATTTTTGCAAAAGTAGATTAGACATTTCCTGCTTTCATAGATTAGCATTTCAATTCCGCAATTTCAATTCTGCAAGCGTAGCCTAGCATTTCATTCCTTCAATTTCATTCCAGCAAAATAGATTATTCCTTTCCTTCTTTCATTTCAATTCCACATTTTCATTTTAGCAAGATAGTTAGTTGCAGTTCAATCTATTTCAGTTTTGCAGGTATAAGTAGAAAAACAAAAAATCAACCAAAACGATTTCCTTTCCTGCCTTGTAGGAGTAGAGATAAGTCAGAAAAATGTTTGCACAACACCCCCCACTACTTCACACAGCCAACCTTCTCCCTTCTTCGATGGCTGTGAGTAAGAACCACCCCTAGGTGGACATCAAGACATATTTAAAGAACTTCTAGGGGATAAGAAGAAGGAAACATTCCTCTAGAGCAAATGGCTACAAGAAAAAATGTTGGGAGCAGTACCTTACCCAAAAATGAATTTACAAATCAGATGGAAGATTTTAAGAGCGAGGTGAGACAATTTCTTGCCATGCAATTGGATACCTTGTGGATCCAAAGGAAGCAAGAGGAAGCTAAGAGGGCTTTAGCCATCTTTTGTCCCAGGTGCACTAGAAAGCACCCTAGGGACGAATGTCCATTGCGCTCCATAGAAGTGTGTTTTGTTTGTGAAGAGGACCATCCTACGAATTAGTGCCTTTCCTTGCCTAGACATAAAGCTGCATATCAAAGGGCCAAAGGAGTCACTGAATCACTCTATCATATGAACCAAAGGAGGCCAAATGGACCTAGACCTTACCAGCAGGGACTTCAAGCGACATCTCAGACTTATTACAACCCCTATCAGGCCACTTCCATGCCTTCTTGGGGTCCCCCTACTCATTCTTCCTGGGTCACACCTCCTCCTTGTTCCTTCAAAGATCCATATTATGCCTAAGAAATTGCTCATTCATTTCACTCTTATGCTCAACCACAGCCTCAGTGGAATGCACCTCATCAGGGGTGGAGGCCACAATACAACTCTCCTCCCACTCCTTTGCCTCCACCACCTGCTCAACCGCAACCATCGCCTCCTCCTCCACCAAGGGAGCCCCAAATGCCTGCCCAACCACAACCCCATCCACATCCATCTCAAATATACACCCCCACTTAACTACCCGTACCACCATTTCCAAATCCACAAATTGGAGTAGCTCAACTCCATTACAATGCTGAGGCACAACATGTCCAAACAACTCTTCTTGAGCTCCAAGATATTCACCATAGCTGAGGAAGAGTATTGGAGAAAAGAGATTATATTAACGGCACTAAAGGATCACATCCAGCAAAAGAAGATTCAAGAGAGGAGATCAAAGAACCATGGGCTGCACTTGATGAAGAGAAGAGATCAGAATCAGAGATCGATAAAGCTCCCTCATGGTTACCATCAAATCCTCCATGTAGTCAAGAGAAAAATCAGCAAAAAGAGGAAGATGAGAAGGTCATGATAGAAGGTGACATGAAGAATGATGCAGATCAGCAAGAGGACCAAGGATATCATAGCTAGATTGAGATATGGTAGCAGATGATCACTAAGTTGCAACAATACTCTCCTCCTCAGCTATGTTTGATCCCTTCAAAGTCAAATCATTTGGTCTCTGAAAACTGGATACCTGTCAAAGCATGCATTTCAAGCCTCCACATCATTTTGTCTCTCATCTCGATGTGCACATGGCTCCATTGGAAGTATTCTTATACTTGAAAATGATTTTGTTTTTCAAATAGGGTAGGGTAGAAAAAAGAAAAAGAAAAAAATGAAAATAAGAAGAAAATAAAAATCTAAGGTGAAAACCTCCTCGGAGGCGCCTCAGATTGGTTGATTGATTGAAAACCTCCATGAGGCGGTCAATGGGTTGGAAAGAAGAGAAAATAAAAAGAGAATAAGATCCTTGGGTCAAAACCTCCCTTGGAGGCGCCCAAGGTAGGAAATTAGGGTGAAAACCTCCATGAGGTGCCCTAGTTGTTTTAAAAAAAAAAGAGAAAAAGAAAAAGAAAAATAAATCTAATTTCCATTAAATAATTGTAGGTTGCAGCAAGGACATTTTAGGTTAGGAGGATCACTTAAAACAAAGACAGAGGAAGTTCTGTGCCTTCTACAGGAAGTTCTGTGTCTTCTACAGGAAGCGTACAAACAAGCCAAAATTGATCTCCGAAGAGGACCAGAAGGCTAGGAATATGTCCATGAGGCCTGAAAGCATCCATGTTTCCATCCCTCACCCTTCTCCATCATTTTTTCCAGCTCCTTGTGCTTCTTTCCTAAAATCTGCGTTTTCTACAGGGAGCTCCTGTAGAAATTACAGGATTTCTATAGGAAGCTAGAAATGGATTTCAAAAAGGTAGTTTGGTGAACATGATAGCTTCCTCATGGGTTCATAAGTCCTCCTACAATATTCAAACTCCTCCTCCATCATTTCCATGCCTGCATCACAGTCCAAGCTCATTTTTTCTTACCATGCAAAAAACTGCAGAATGCTTGGAAGCAAAAATACATAGTGCTGAAATTTGTTTTTTCTCTCACATGAAAACCGTGCATCCATTTACAAAACCGTTTAATGGGGAGTTGTATAAGGATGATGGAAACATGCCCGAGCAATTTCAGCCAATTCCGATGCACGGTTTCCAAGAAATCAACCTCCATTACCTTCAGCCATTTTTGCATTTTCTCCATATCCGTGCATCCGTTTCAAAATATATTTCATGGGGAGATGCACATGAGTGATAGTAACCTACCCAAGTAGTTTCAGCTGATTCCGATGCACGGTTTCCAAGAAATTGATCTCTGTAATCTTCAGCCATTTTCCATTTTTCTCGAAATCTGTGCATCCATTGATCGCAATTTTGCTATGGGAGGTGCATAATGATGATAGAAAGAGGTTCAGAAAGTTTCAGATCGATTCGGTCTATCGTTCGGGAGCAATGGACAAAACAAGTCTTTGTCTTGTAAAAATTCAACATCAATAGCTTGAGGGTGCAAGTCTGAACGTGGAAACAAATTCCTACAGCTTAGATCTAGCCAGAGGATATCTACACAATAGAAATAGCCATGAATCAACAACCAAGCCATCATGCAACCACAGAAACAAATGCATGCAGCAGAAGGAAGGGCCACAACACCTCACAGCAACCACATGCGGCTTCCAGGTATGTGACTAAACTCGTTCCTCTGATTGCATGAGTGTAATTTGAAAACTACGTGAGCAATGAGATGGTTGTGATTAAAAAAATCGATGGCCAGCTAACTAGCCACCCTCATCCAGTTCAAACAGCGCTCGGTGGGTGAATACGACACGTGTGCTCAGCCATCTCAGGAGGAAATCTGGAAACAGGTAGTGGTGACCGTTTAAACTTCAGCGTGATTGATGGATGTGATTACAGGTAGAGAACAAACAGTTAAACACTGCAGTGGGGACCAACAGTCTGCATGGGGCCAACATGCAGTGGCCAGCTCACCCTCCATCAACGGAAGTCTCCATAAAATAGCTAATCGAACTCTCACCACTGTTGTTTCCAGTTTATCATCGTCCTTGCAGCTGCGACAAGTTCCATACCATCTCCATAGCAGCAAACTAAGCTTTCTTGGCCATTTTTTTAAAAAACCCTCCTACTTATCGGCGTTCTACAAGAAGTACGACATAACTTTCAGAAGCAGGGAAGCCTGGACTTTTCTTCGTTGAATTTGGAGTTCTAAGAGAGTTAGGCTCGAAAACACTCTTCCATGCATGGTATGTTTCGAAAAGGTGGTGAATTGAACTGTCTTAATTGGGGAATCACAGAAAAATCAGCCTGTGAGTTGGAAATAAGAGTTTGCTTGTGTATTGCATGGAATTTCTCAGTTTTTCTGCATCAAAATTCTTATCCACGTTTCCGGTCTAAAATTCTCTTATAAGGAAGGCATATGTAGCTGTAAGAGCCAGCCTGTGGATGAAAATTTTAAAATTTTCATATCTGAATGTGTCCTGAGAAGAAAACTTGGTCTCTGTCCTCTGTCTGTAGAAGCAAAACTCTTCCTCTCATAACCAGATAGCTGAAGAATTTTTAATGTCCCTGAGATCTCAATCAAAGACACATGCCACAATGAATTTCAGAGGGTTGACCCTAAAGCTTACCCCTGAGCTCATTGGTCAAGTTACTGGTCTGCCATTAGGGATACCCTGGAGCAAAGAGGAGAGGGCATTGGGCTAAAAAACGAAGAAAAAATTCTTCCTACCCGACGAACATCCTGCAAAAGACAAGAATGGATCCCACCATTCTCTTTGGCGCCATTGGAGCTTGAAAAGAGGTAGGCTCAGGAAACTTCTCTGCATAGGATGTATTTATATAATGTGGAGGATTAAAAACACAATATTGGGTTGAAAGAAAGGAAAGTGAAGCTTAAAAGACTTCCTGTGTTTTTTTTTCCTTCTTTGGGTTACACACAGTTTCTTTGTTTTCCTGCTCTGCATCCAAAATATGCCTTTTTCCTTCTCACATTCTTTTGAAAAAAGGGATGCAACCATAGAAGCCAACCTATGAGAAACCGAATTTGCAAGACTATCCACTCTTTGAAGCAAAACATTGTGTTATAAATATTCTCTGTTCTGTCAAAGGTATTTATTTTTCTCAAAAATCGAGAAGCAAATTCAAGTTGGAAATAGTTCGAAGAAAAATTTGCAAATTGATGTTGTGAGAAAGAAGAACATGAGGAATTCCTGACTCCAGAAAGACAAACCTCAGCCATTTCTCTATTTCCAGTTTTGAAAGTTTGTTTCCTCCCTCCTCACCTAAACATTTCCAGCAGTCACCACACATCATGATAGGGACATTTTTAGAAATATGGCAGGGGAAGATGAGGAGGAAATAGAAAAAGAGGAAAAGACCAAAATGGAGAAAGAAGAACTTGAAACAAAGGAGGAAATCAAAACAGAAGATGAGAAGGAAGATCCAGAACAGAAAAGAAAAAGACTGAAGCAGAGAAGGTAAAAACTAAACAAGATGAGAAGAAAGCCAAAACGGAGTGTGAGGAAGCAAGCTAATAGAGGCAGAGAAGACAAAAGAAGAGGAAAATAGTAGGAAGAGACACACCATGAGATATCAGTGAAACAGACTGAAACAGTTTCTATAGGAAGCATGAAAACAGTTTCTACAAGAAACATGAAAACAGAGAAGAAAAAGGAGAAATCACTTGAGGTTTTGGCCAGGGAGGCAGTAGCTGTGCTGGCTGCCTTAGGCACATCTCCAAAATAAAAAGGGAAGCGAAAAAGGGAACCTTCCATGTACTTTAAGGCAAGAAGGAGCATACAGATCAAAGTAGGTAGACCCCAGCCACAGTCAAAGGAGCAAATTTTCATTAAGGACACAACAGCTAAACAAAAGGAGGAGTCTCATTCAAAGATAACCCTCACCTATGAATGAGGAAGCCAAAAACCTTCACTTGGAGAGAGAGAATTCAGATGATGGACTCAAAGACAACTCTACAGGAAGCTGAGACAGTTCTACAGGAAGCTGAGAATTCTCTACAGGAAACTCAGGCTAAGCTAAGAGAGACCAAGAAATTGGAGGAAAAGGCGGCCAAACAATCACATGAAGAAGGACAAGCTGTAGGCTGAGGTTGAGGCACTAACAAAACTGCGACAAGAAAAGGAGCACAGGCAGTGGGAAGAAGCAGAGAGAAAAGCATGGTTTCATGACTGAGAAGAGGACATCACTTTAGAATGTTGGCATGACAGGGAGGCCACCAGGGCCATCAAATATGAAGAGATAGATTAGTTGCTCAGAGGATGAGCAACACTTTCAGTAGGGGGTGATGGTGAGCCCCAAAAATGGATAATTATATGGGCTCATTCAGCCTCCTAATTCGACTTAATCCACCATTCTCATTACTTTATTACATGTTTTTGATTATATTTATGCTAATAGAGTGAATTGGGTTAGTCATTATGCCAACAAGTCTAATGTGTGCTTTATGCAGTCTTTTTGGTCAAATTGGAGACAAATTCAAAGGTTTAAATGAGCACTTGGCAGCCAAATTCGTGGAGAGGATTTTTAGGAAGGTGTCCCCTTCATTTATGGGCCCTTACGTTGAATTCTCCACCATCAGCTCGGAGTTCAAGGGCCACCAAATCAATTATCACAAGGGCAGCCGAGCAAGGGCTAGTAAAGGTGTTGTTAACTACAAGTTTTGGCAGCCGAGTTCCTAAAGTTTAGGAGGGCTGTTGGGGTCCTCAATTTGTATAAATAAGAGGGCTTAGGGCCTCATTTCAGTTAGTAATTTTTTTGGTAGAAGTTAGCTAGTTTGTAGTTCAATTTTAGTCATTTTTCTTAGGTAGTAGGTTAGCTCTGCATTTCAGCACATTTTCAAGCTTTTCCTTGTGGACAGTTTTTGGAATGTAACTATTCTTTTGATCAATAAAGATGAATCCAGCTTTGCACCAGCTCTAATCTCTCTTAGGAGGCTGTAGCTCTTGGGGTTGGGCCCAACCCAAGTGCCCAGTACCTCCTTTGTTTACTTTTATGTGTTTTTGCTGCATTCTTAGAATAAAATCTGCTATTTAGATTTAAATCTTGTTTTGTTGTTTAGGTTGCTTTTGATGATTAAAAAGGCTTTTCATGTTCAGATTGATTTGGATAGGTTAATAACAGAGAAGATCTTCAGAAAAAGGCTGTCAAGCACCTCTGATCTCACCTCTCCCTCAGTGGGACCATGAGCTGGGACCAAGGTGTCCTTGCTGCCACCAAAAACATTGTTTTTTCTTCATCATGCAATTATTAGTGTTAGATTCTCATTTTCAGAAGTTGATACCAGTTGTGATTACATGCTCAGGTTCATGATTTCTTATTTTGCATAGCTACTTCACGTTATTTCATTGCAAGTAAACTGTTGTTCATTTTCTTTGCTGTTATTTAGGACAGATTAGGTTAAAGTAGCTAGGTCCTTGATTTTTCGAGTCTTTGTTTGTTCAGTTTGAGAAATAACTTGCATAGAACCTGTAGCTCCTCATCTATCCTCACCCCATCCATGCAACCTGCTTCATCCTCTAACTCATATTCTTGCCTCTCATTTGCCACGTTTTCTCACTTTGCCCTAGTTTCTACATTCTTGTGCATCATTGCTCCCTCCATCCTTGAACCAAATCCAATTGCTTCTTAGCCTCATGCGCCAGGTCCTAGACCCCTTAACATCATTATCCAACATCCATGTCCACTTTACCACCATTTTCCTCCATCAACCCTCCAAAATCCTCTTTACCACCATTTTCCTCCATCAACCCTCCAAAATCCTCTTTTTGGAACATCCTAGAAAATTACAGAACATCTTGTAGAAATTTCAGAACATCCTGTAGAACCCCTGCAGACTTCCTGTAGAAGCTCACGAAAGCGGTTTCTTGAGATCCGATCATTGTGAAACTCTGTAGAAGGGTGCTAGGGACCACTTAGGCCCTCTTCTAACCTTCCCAACCTCCTGCAAGCATTTCCTTTCGCCAATTTACCTCTGCACAGTCAAAAACAATTAAAGCACATGCACAATAATTATGCCAACTTACTCAAAAATAAAAAAAAGATGTTTCTTTTTAGATTTCACTTTAGAAGTAGCTTATTCACATGAATTTTACCTTTCTAAGATTCAATGGCATTCCTTTCTGTAGCTTTCATCATTTTTCTTGCACGAGTAGGGTTAGTCGGTAAAATTAGGGTTTGCTAGGGTTTGCATTTCCTTTCCGCTTTCAGTTTCTTTATGCAAGTAGATTAGCCTCCTTTGAGTTAGCTTTCATCCATCAGTTAAAAAGCTTCTTCTAAAAGCTCATAGAAGTTGGCTTAAGCTCTTAGCGGACTTGTGCTAGCTGATCAAGTGACAACCGCGGCAAGAGCTAGTACTTGTGCATACAGCAGCGTCGCTTCCAAGTTTGTTACGAACTACCGGGTTGATAAAATTAAAGAAGGGAGTTCCAGGAGTTGCAACATTATTATTGCTGCAATACTAGGGCCCAACACAAACTCATTTCCCCATTTAGGAAATGTGAATATTTATCTCTTAACGATGCATAAACACAGAATTACAACACAAGATTGAAATAACATGGTGTAGTCCCTTTCTATTAATAATAAGCAAATGTACATCATGAGTTCGAATCCAGCCTAGAACGAGGGTGATATCAACAAAATTATAGTATCCTTGCTATAGCTATCACTCGCTACCATTTTCTATTTGAATTGTATATTTTATACATCCGTTCAGGCCTGTGGCCATAACCAAATTACATCCATCATTCCAATCTGAGCTTTTGGGCTATAACAAAATAACAACAATAGTTCATAATAAGCCTTTCGGCTATAAAAAATGCTAATATTAAGCATTTGGCCAGTGACGCAATCTCCATCATATCCTTGACTTAGTCCGAGCCCAACTCGAGTTAACCGTTCTGGAACAAGGTGTTTACATTAGGTAGTGAGTTGTCATGACAGTTTAGGATTTGCCAGTGTTGTAGGAATCCTACCTGCACTTGACCATGCTAACACAATGATCAATACATTTCTGATATAATGCTTTAATAAAAGAAATATTAGTTGCAAATAATATTAAAGGTACAAAATATATGAAAAAAATTAATTAAGCACATTCGTAACCCTTAAATATGAAATATAAAGCTAGTGCAAGAAAAGGCGCGATTCTTCGACTAGTGCAAGAATAAGGAGGTTTCAAGGTTAAAAAACAGGTCTAAGGTTATGGTTTTGAAGTGGAAAAGGGGTTACAAATGAAGAAATTTATCCTACCAACATCCTCCCCTCCTTAAGTTGTTGTAGGTCCTCACAAAACCTTTACCTGCTGCAAAAAATCCAAAACAAAAGAGCCTCCCTTCAATTTTGAACTTGTATGTTGATCCTTCCTTTCACTGTCTTTGTCCTCCTTCTTCGAGTCTTTTTGAGTTTCTTGGTCACCTATTTAAGACGTTCATAACAATTTGAGGCCCGAAATTTCCATATCTGAACTTCTCTTTTCTACTCCTTCACCTCTCCTACCAAATTTACATTTGATCACTTTTGCACTATATTCTTCTATTTCATGGCTTGGTTTTATACCTCTAAGTCGTAAACATGCTGCTTGAGCTCTTCTATCTGACTATTTAGGAAGAGGGTGGAGTTCTCTGCTCCCAATTCCTCGGGCACAAACTTCTTGGCAATCGATTCTAGACATGTGCCGACATCATTAGGGTTGAGGTTATCCTAGCCATCTTTTAGTTCTTGCATGTCAATATTGTTGAGGGTTTCAACACTTAGAGTCTCATGGTCACTAAGGGTATCAATGTCAGTACCCTACTCATCCAATTTACCAGGGGTTTTAGTACCCTTCTCATCCATCTCACCAGGGGTTTCAGTACCCTGCTCTTCAAAATCATTGAGGGTTTTAGTACCCTGCTCATCCATCTTACCAGGGGTTTCAGTACCCTACTCTTCAAAATCATTGAGAGCTTCAGTGTCCTGTGCCCTATCATCCACCTAACCCTTTGTCTAGTCTTTCATTACACTCGAAATCCTTTTTCTCTTCCTCATCCTACCAAAGAGGACTGACAAGGGAATGTCTTCTTCCTTCTCTACATAGTCACCATAAACCATTGTATGGGATTCTGCCTGAGCGAGGATCGAAAGATTATCGTTACTTGGTGAAGTAGGTAGTGAGTCATCCAAAAATATCAGAGAGTTTGACTAAAAATGACCCACCCTTGAAGAGGAAGTCCTTCTCCTGGGCAACCTCTTGGTCTCGGTAGGGCGCGTGGTTTGCGTTTCTGATTTCTCCTTCTTTCTTACACTCTTCTTCTGGGCCGACTTCCCTGCACTTCACCCCTGAGACTCCTTTAAGAATTCCTTCCAAGTCACATTTTTAGCTTCCAGCTCCTTCTTAATTAAAATTGTGATCAGCCTACGGTGATACAATTTGTATGCAACCTAGATTGACTTCCCTTTCTGAACCCCTTTCGACATTTTTTCTAAGCTCCTGAGAAAATAATAAGGGAAATTAATGAGCTTACTAGACTCAAAATGCAAGAGAAATCATATGTGATAGAGGAAAGTTAGTGAGTAGTGACCCTCGCAGGTAAGAAACTTCTGCAACACATAAAGGAGATCCTTCCATTTTCTTATCATAGTGTTCTGCTGGAGACCATTATTCCAGTCTACCTTCTACTTTAGGTTGACCACAAACCAGCGCCACAACTTTTTTTCTATATTCTTGTTCTTAAACCATTGTTCCACCACTACTGGTAAACTTGTAGCCTAAGATATGGATTCCTCTGTCACTGCAAATTCTAACAAACCAACCTTGGCTCAGCTCCCATAAAAAGTCTAGGTGAATGTTATTTCCATGACTGAGTCAAATCCATCAAATTTTTGCATAATGGGAGGAACCCAGATTCTTGTAATATTACAAGACTATTTATGTACTCATCTGTATACTCCATCTCTTTTACGGACTGTGGCTCAATCCTTATAGGCGCCATGTCCGTTTGAATTCACCCAATCTCTGTCTCAAGTTTTGAAAGGATATTACAACATAAAGAACTCAAATGATGGTCGAGATCTACATTCGCCACTATATTAAACACTTCCCGAATGGTCACGCTTCATCATTAAAATTACACGGATCTGAACACAAATCGTTTCATGTACATGCAGGCGATGATGATTGGAAGAGGCAACAATTTAGATAATAATTCCTCATAACGGTCATGCAAGGTCAGATATTGAGTAAGGCCATTATTATCAGGTGATGATTTTTTCAAGTGAAGGTAAGTATTGGATTTCAGGACAAGAATACCATCCTGCATTTACTTTATGATCTCACATAAGGTGTACTTAGTACTCATTAAAAAGATGAGATTTCATAACCTAAAATATATTTGTACTTAAATGATTTCTTCCTAATTTGGTAAATGATAAAACAAAGTGTTAATCATAATACAAACTGAATGCCATGATCTGCAGGTGGTACATTTATTATTCCTGTATAAAATTTCATGAAGCAAAAGATAAGCTTTCAACAAAATTTTTTGCACCAGGTGTTCCTGCACTAGAACATGTGTTTTCCTAATAGGGCGCGCTCAACAATGCAGATTCTTGTAATGAACATGCATGCGTTGAACGTGCATACACCAACCATGCCTGCACCAAGCGTGCTTGCACTAAGACATGCCTACACCGAATATGCTTGCACTCAAACACACATTCCTACATCAGGGATATTTGTAGCATTTTCGGAAAGATAAAGGGGAACGAAAAGAAAATTCTGATAGGATATAATTCATAGGATATATTAAGAAAAAATGTTGAATATACAAGGGAGGTTTTATTCACCATTCTTTTGTGTTGACATATTCCTTTTGGTCTAATTTGTGAGTTCGCATCAGATCTTGCAATCGATCCATGAGGTAGAAAAAAAGTAGGAAAAAGGGTAAATTTTGAGAATGGGAAGGAAATTACAAGAGGGAATTCAAGAGCAAGACTACCAAAAGGGACAAATCGAAAAAGGGATTTCGCGAAAAATTTCAAGGGAAAAAGAGGGATATACGAAATCAGATAGGGAAAGTTTCTTGAAGAAAGGGATGGCAAACTTCATGGGATAAAAAGGAGAAAATAAGGGGTTTTTTTTTTTTTTTAATATACGAATATAGGAAGAGAAAAAGGGCAGAATTTCACTTGACATCTGCTTGTATAGTTCCAATCCATAGATTAAATGCAACGAAATTGAGTGTTGCTTGGATAAAGAATTTCGTGCTAGTTATACCAAACTTGGATAAGGCCCTAGTTCCTGTACTGGAACCTGCTTCTTCTTGGTGAAAGATAACACATCTAAAGATCAAGCAACATTCCCATTTTATTAGAATTGATATTCTTACCAACAGGTTGGTTTTCAGGTGGATCCTTTGGTAATGATGTCAGTGAAACTGATTTTCACAATCACAGATTTTTTTTTTTAATTCTTTTTCTTTTTTTATTTATAAATTCTTTTTTTTGGATTTTCATTAAACTTTATTTCAAGAGAGAAGAAATCAGATTACAATAGGTCGGCATAGATTCCTACCAACTAAACTTCAGACTGTTGCTGCACTCGTTGCATGAAGTCTTCCTTTGTGATGGGCTAAAAATATGCTTTAATCCTATGCCCATCCACAAGGAAAACTGAATTTCACCCATTGATAGTTTTGACTTCTACAACCCCCTTGTCGAAACTTGAATTACCTCATACAGCCTCATCCAACGAGTATGGAACTTCCCTTTAAAATGTTTCAATATAAAGTCATAGACAAGTACCCAATCGCCTAGTTGGAACTATTTCTTCCTGATAAACTTGTCATGCAACTTCTTGCATTACTACTCCAGCAAAATATTTCTTTCAACAACATCCCTTCGAAATTCATCCAACTCCTTTAATTGTAGTAGACGTTGTTCTCATGCTTTCAAGAGATCTAGACCCAACTGAACTGTAGTTCTAAAAGTCTTTATTTGAAATTCAATCCACAAACAAACTTTTTTTCTATACACCAACTCATATGTTGTATTCCTCGTGCTGTTCCTCCAAGTGGTTCTATAAGCCTATAAGGTTTCAGGAAATTGGCTAGCCCAATCCTTCCTATGCATGTTTACTATTTTGGTGAGGATGGATTTGATCACCTTGTTTGTGTATTCCACTTGGCCATTTGTTTGAGGGTGGTACGATGTAGATTTCCTGTGTTGAATCTTGTACTGATTCTTGACTTCCTGTACCAAGTTAGAAACAAACTATGGTCAATTGTCAGAAACAATTTCTCTAGGAACACCAAATTTAGTAAAAATTTCAATGAAAAAAAATCAACAACTTTTTCGGTGGCAAAAGCAACATATTTAGCCTCTACCCATTTAGCAAAAAAATTAGTAAAAACCAAGATATTCTTTTTATTTAAAGATGTGGGGTTTATGGGTCTAACGAAATCAATAACCCATTTTTCAAGGGGATCAGTCATGACTTGAGGACATAAAGGCATTTCATTGGCTTGAACAGGTTGACCCATTCATTGACAACTATCACAATGCCTAACATACTGTTTGGTATCCTTAAACAAAGAAGGCCAAAAATAGCCAATGCGTAAAATTTTATATACAGTTCACTTGTTAGCGAAGTGGCCACCGCAAGGTTCATCATGGGAAGATTTTAAGATATCAAATGTTTTTTCCTCTCTCACACATCTATGAATAACAAAATCTAGTCTAATGTAAAGTAGGTCTCCATGTATCCAAGAATATGAAGCAATTTTCTGAATAATATTCTGCTTTTCACAGATAAGTGAGGTGGTGTCTTTTTGGTGACTATATAGTAGGATATGTTAGAAAATCATGGATATTTTGCTGACATAACAAAAATATGCTCGTCAGCGAAATCATCACCAACAGGAATTACTTCACCAGGATTGTTTAAGCTAGAAAGATAATCAGCTACAACATTAGACTTTCTTGCTCTATCATAATTGTAACATTGAATTCCTGTAATAGAAGCAACCACCTAGTCACTCTATCGGTAGTCAAAGGCTTATTCATTAAATATCTTATAACAAAATGATCAGTATGCACATAAACTTCATATCATGTAATGTAATGTCTGAATTTATTAATATAAAAAATAACGGCTAAAAATTATTTCTCAGTCACTATATAGTTAAATTCAGAAGGATTTTTATTGATGTAGTAAATAGCATAGGACTGTTTATTCTCCTCTTGTCCTCAGGTTGTGCTAATGATATTTTCTGAAGCATCGGAGGAAATATGAAATGACAAGGACCAATTTTGTCCCCTCAAAACTGGTGACTGTACTAATTTTTCCTTCAATCTTTCAAATGACTGTTGTCAAGCTCTGGACCAGCTGACTTCACTATCTTAGATAATAATCCAAAAAGGGGGTAGCAATCTTGGAATTTTTTTCAATGAATCTCTGATAACAATCAGCGTGCCACAAGAAACCTCTCACTTCCCTTTGGCTTTTGGGTGCAGGTAGACGAATGATGACTTCAATTTTAGTGGGGTCCACCTGGATGCCTTTGTTAGAAACCAAATGACCAAGAACCACTCTTGATTTGCACATTAATCTACATTTTTTATCACTCAAAGCAAGATGAGCCTCTTTGCAATGTAAATGCACTTTTTCTATATTTTTAAGAGCTTCATCAGATGAGTTACCAAACAAAGAAAAATGTCGATATAAATCTCAACACATTCAAGATCAGCAAAAATAGCTAGTACAACCTTTTGAAAGGTAGCAAGTGCATTACATAACTTGAAAGGAACCACTTGATAAGAAAATGTACCCCAAGGGCATGTAAAGGTAGTTTTTTCTTGATCTGAGGGTGCGATCTAGATTTGGTTATACCCACTGAATACATCTAAAAATGAGAAGTACTTTTTACCAGCAAGTGTATCTAGCACTCGATCGATGAAAGGAAGGGGAAAGTAATCCTTCAGAGTGGATTTGTTTAATTCACAATAGTCAATGCAAATATGCCATTTCCCATCTTTCTTAGGGACTATCACTAATGGAGAGACCCACTAAATGTCAGAAATGGGGTAAATGGAATTAGCATCTAAGAGTTTTTGTAATTCCTCCTTAACAATAACTCTTAGTGTGAGATTCATTCATCTCTGGTGTTGTCAAATAGGTCGCCCTCCCTCCTAGATATATATATATGATGAGTACAAGTTTCAAGAGGAATTCCTTTCATGTATTTGTAACTCCAAGTGAATGCATCAAAGTGATCTCCCAACAAGGTAACAAGCTGCTCTTGCTGAGATGAATCCAGGTCTGAGCTAATGTGTAAAGATTTTCCTGGAATAATTTCAACAAGAGTGGTCTCGGGCTGAAGAGTACAGGAAGATGATGCGATAATATGGGATAAGGAAGGCTGGGAATCAGAATTTTCTTGGAAATACAGACTAAAGATCTGATGAACTGTATCAAAACTAGGCATAATGTCTAGAATTTTCAAGAAATCTCATAATTCACCATCCTGGGTGGACTCGATGTAATGTTGAATTAAATAAATAGGCCAAGTCTCCTCATCACTACTATCACAGTCTAACCATAAAGTACCCTTGAGTTCCCAAATAGATCTAGCAGGTGGGTATAAGGTGACCTTTTTCCTAGAGTCTCCATGTAAAATGTACATATCACTGAAGCGACATCCAATATAAGCATTGGCCGTGGAAATCCATGGTCGTCCCAAAATCAAAGGATGTCCCCCCCTAGATTCTTTGGCTAAAGCACAATGAAATTCGTGGGGCATTCCCATGAATCTATAGAGACAACCACGTCATCCAATACTCCATCGAAATTGATTTTTGATCTGTCTGCAAGTTCAAGCACAGTGGGTGTAGGACGAATATGGCCCAACCCGGGTTGTTCCATGGTTTGCTTGGTCATCATATTGATGGCCACTGAAAGGTCTATTAATACATTGGAGACAAGAATATCACCTATCTAGACAGAAACAACTGGGTTTCCAAGATCTGTGTATTTCTCCATTGATACACATCCTGTCATCAACTCAGTTGCTCTACCAACAAACTGAATGGTCTGAGGTTCTACTCTCTTCCTCCCTGGCTTTTTAAGACATAATTCCCGAATGATATTTGTCCATATCAGAATTTGTCGGATGGCCTGGAGTAAAGGGACCTTTATATAAATATTCTTTAATTCATAAGCCAGAGTGGACTTGGGGTCACTCTTCTCTGTGACCAACTGCTCTGCATAGGGGGGCTAGTTTGAAGAAGAGGGTGAATCTAAAGTTACATGGATGGGATGAAGGGTGACATTGTTTTTCAAATGATCAAGAGGTGCCTCCTCATTTTTCTCCTCAATAATCACCCTGGATTATTTTTGTTTTTCTGGTTTAACTACCCTTCCCGATCTCAATTGAAGCTCATTTATCCCAACTGGGAGGGTTCGATAGGTAGGAAGCGGGGATGGTCCAACCTAATCAATCAATGTATCGCCTTATTATTAGGATCCAGTGTCGGTTGAGTAGGTAGTTGAGGTGTTCTAAATGGTGGTGGAAATGATTGACTTTGCTGAGGTAGAGAGGGAAAATATGCTTCTGACATATGATGTGGTGCATAGAAAGGAGGATATGATAGAATCTGAGCAGGATAGGAATGATATGAATGGTTTGATGCACTCCATCTTTGTTGCCAAGGTTGAGAGGACTGTCCATGATGAAAATGGTTCCCGTGCTGGAATGTTGAGAGTGATTATTATTATTATAATAGGAATATGGAGGTGCATTATAACCATGAAAATGTAGTTCAGGAGCCATACCTTCACTTACCTATGGCCAGTTTATTCGTGCTGCCATGGCATGTAATGGCTCTAGTTTAGAATGCTCTCCTTCAAGTACAACTTTTAATCCAGGTATGGATGGGAACTCCTCGGTGACGTGGTTCTCTACACAAATCACACATTTATTAGAAATTTTTATATCAGCATGACACTCTCTTAAAGGATGTTTTCTCCTACATTTTCGATAAAAAATAGAGAATGACTCTTGTTCCTTTTCTAATTTCTGCTAGTATTTCAAAGAATCTATTTGTTTGCTAATAGTATTCATTATTTCAATTTTCATGTTGTCCATTTTATTCTCCAAGCTAATGATAATAGCATATGTATATCCCAATTTGTTAGTTTTGCTTCGGCCTCCTCTAGTGGATCTAGTTCGATTTCGGGAGAACATCCTGCACAAGTCACAAATTTGTACAAACATTTTCTGAGAAATGTATCCTTGTCCTAACAAATTCAAATTATGTCTAGAATCCTTAGTAAGTCCTTGTATCAACAAGGTTTGAATAGTACTTAAATCAAATTTTTGTTTGGATCGTTGGAGTATATATAAAAATATCTCTAAGTAGTCCTCCAAAGTCTCATCATCACCTTGTACAATGGGGAAGATCCCATCCTGCATTTCTCTAGTTTTACGATATTCCTGATATTTATTCAAAAATACTCTCTTCATTTGGTGCCAAGAACTTACAGTGTTTCCTCCTAGTCCCATGAACTAGCACAAGGCTAAATCCTTGAGAGTTGTGGGAAACAACTTTAATTTCTGGGCATCAGAAGAATAATCATAACTCCGTCATAATATATCAAACTAAAAAAGAATTGAATCTAGGTCTTCGTGCACCTTACCATGAAGTGTGGAAGAGCTGAAGGTGAAATATTGTTCATTTGTACATTCACTTTTGATTTCACTATTGGAAATCCAAAAGTGGACTACTCTTCATTTCCCTAGTTCTCGCGAGTCCCCTTTGCATGGTCTTCATGATTAGCCATTGTTGTGCCTCCAATCAGACCACTTCTAGAAGATGAATGTTGACTGTTGCTGAATTGAACTTTCTGATCACCATTAGCCTCCTTCTTCCACTTTTCGGGTTGTGTCACACCTAAATCATTGCTTCCAGAATCCAGGTGGAGCATTTCGACGTGATGAGTTTGGGTTTGCTTGGACTTTCTACCAGAAAAGAAGGTGCAATGTGAGAAGATTTTAAAGATTTTTTAGTATTTTTTCAGCCCCTATTAGTCTTCGGACCCCTACATTTCTTAGGCATTGGTTTAAAAGAAATCAAATCCAAAAGCAAAATTCAAATGGTTATAAAGAAAAAGAATCTGTTAATTCTTCCAATGAATAAAAAATCAAGACTCGTAAAAATCATCAAAACAATAGAAGCATACTATAGGAAAAAATAATAGCAAACTTACCCCTATTGCAGAAAATGGAAAGTTCTTACCAATTTCAAATCTTCTCCCCAACAACGGCACCAAAATGTTGGGTGTAGGAATTGCCATTAGGAAGACTCCTTCAACACCTAATTCTCAACCCGGGGGTTTCCTAAACTAAGAGACGAAGCACAGGAAATGCTAGAAATGATATGATATTTTACTAACTCTATTCCTACTTCTTTAATTTCAATCTTGTAGAATCAAAAAGAAAATATCACCTGATAATTTACACCAAAGAAATTCTAGTGCTGGAATATGAAAGAAAGTACTTCTGCAAGAAAATGAAATAAAAGGAACTCTCAAACTTCTTGTAAGCAATCTTGACTAATGGAAATGTAAATCTATGTTTATATTTAGTATAGTTGTGTGTTAGGTTAATAATTTGACCCTTGAATATAATTTACTTCCTTATAGATCTTTCTCCCTGCACTAAGCTTCTATTCATGTACTCCTGCAATGTGCTTGCACTAGTCGCAGAAAAAAGTTTAGGTGCTGGAAGTATATTTTACACATCTACTGAAGATTTAAGTCCTCATGTAGGGGCTCTAAGCCTCAGGGATAGATCACTCTTTTCCTATATCAAGATGTCGATTCCTATACTGGAATAGAGAATCCTGCACCAAGTTTTCCAATTCCTCTTATAATAAAATAAAGAATGTGTTAACTTAGAGAAAGAATTTGAAAAGGTGAATAGAACTTCAAAATAAATTCCTCAAACCAAAAAAAGGATGCTTCAACCAATCTCAATCTGTAAAATAAGAATTAGTTTCCAAAGTAAAAGCACACTTTTCTTCAATCAAGGAACGCCTTCATGCAATCTAAAAGAATCATCTAATTGTGATAACAGGCCTCAATCCTATAATATTTATTCACACAAGTCTGATCTGCATTCGTAACCTTCTTAAATCAGAAATATTCTCCTTGAGAATAACTAAACATGAAGTCTAATCTTTCGCTAAACAATATGAAGTACAGGTACAAATTAATGTGTCACAATGATCCAAATTGGATCCTAAAGAACTCTCTAAGTTTTCATAACTCTGTAAAATTCACGCCAAAGTTTCAAAGACTTACAAAGGTTGAGCTTATGAGAAATATCCTCAAACAGTTGTAATTTGTGAGTAGCACCAAGCAATGAGGACCCTTGGTCAAGTGCATCGACTGTTGGCCCATGGTAATGCACACTGCCACAAAACATCAAAACGGGAAGCCTTTTTGAGAAACAGGGGAATTTTATGATATGTGATTAGTGACAAGTCGCTAATCGCATATTGCCGAGAAAACCCCTCAGAGAAGAAAAAGCCCCGAGTGACCCAGACCTAGAATGTCAAAAACCGTACGAAATTCATCGATTCTGTCAGAGGCATGTCGCACACAAAAAATGGTAGGATATTGGAAGAGCCTCGAGTGGTAAGCAGTTTCAACCGAGTTCTGCCCGATGCCACACACTAGGTGCCACGTGTCCGTGGAAGAGATAGAAAACCACTCACATCGGACATGTAAATGTCATGCAACTTACCCACCTGATATGGACGAAGACCATAGGATCTGGGGGCTACAAATCAATGGTGGACATGCAATCCGATGGATGATCGAATTCAACGGGGTAAACAAGCCAAGTTGTATAAAGGTTTGAAGTCCAGCATGAACAATGAGTTGGAAGAGGAATCATGTTTGCGGCCAATCTGGGAGTTAAACAGAAATAACAGTAGTTCAAACATTTTCAAGAGAACTGACACTCAGTTCGTTATGAAACAGGTGGCCACCTCCCCGTGAAGCGTTACACAGTGATGATGAGGTAGAACAACGGAATTCAAATGGATAGAGGAAGAAGAACCAAAACACTAGGAAGTGGAAACGAACAGTCAGGAAGTATATTGGCTTTAAAGCCACGAAATGATAGAGACAAAGCAAGCAATAAGAAAAGCTAGTTAAGAAAGCTAAGAGAAGAAAAAAGAGAGAGGAAGCCGAGATTACCTGAAGGCAGCATCGAGCTAGACAAAGCCAAAGAGAGTCAAAGAGTCTGTGTACTCTAGAGAAGGCTTGAGAGGTTCAAGTGAACTCCTCTGTACATGCCTATCATGTATGAGTCTCATATTGGGCTCATACTACTGTGACCAATAGAGGTCGAGTTTCAGTAAGGAGAGTCTATGTAGTCCAGAGACTTGGGGAATCCAAGTCCAATCCTACTAATTTATATCTATTGAGTGAGACTCAAATTAATCTCATTGTTGTAAAACTCTACTTTGAAAACATAATAGAGAGGCCACCACTGAAGGCTAGACCAGGAGACGTAGCTCAAGAGCATTAGGTGAACTCCTTATTAAACTTGTTGTGTTTTTACATGTTTTCCTGTTATGTTTTCTCTAACTGCTTCAGTGTCTATGTATTTCACAATCTTATTGATCCGTTGCATAAAGTAACGTAGGCATATCCATGAACATGAGTCTGTAATACCTTTAATTCTTTGTCCATGATAAATTCCAGATTAAGTAGTATCAGAGCTCTAGGTTAGTAAGGTTAGACAAGCTTGTGCCAGATTTTGTTGTTGAATGCTAACTAGACCAAAGATTAAACTAGGAGAAGGAGAGTTGGTTGAAACTAACCCTGAAATTGGAAGGGTCTACCCTAAGAAAAACTGTCAGAAGAAAGTCCCCTGGAATCAGACCCTCAGTTCATGGATAGTTTCATGACCATGAGAGCCATGGTAGAGGAAATGTATAGAGAATTTAAGAAAGGTAGAGGGGAAGATTCATCAAACTCCAAGCAAGATAAAGGAGTAGAAGAATCTCTCCTCCGTGACAACTCTAAAGGAAAAGGGAAAGAAGAAAAAATTCCCACACCTCCTAGTAGCTTTGAAAACAAAAAGAAGACATCTTTAATTAAATTAGATGTTAAATTTGATCTACCAATATATGATGGAGAGTCGAATGCATAGAAGCTGGATAATTGGATTAGACAGATTGATGTTTATTGTAGAGTGCAGAGCATTGATTTAGACAGTAGTAAGATTTAGTTGGCCAGCCTACGCCTTGGAGGCACTGCCTTGGTATGGTGGGAAGGCAGGACACAAGCTGACATGAAGAAGCATGGTAAAATTCTTTCTTTCCGGAGTGAATTTGTTTCTGCAATTAAAAAGAAATTCTATCCACTAGCCTTTATGCAGCAAGCCATGATGAGCTGGAAAACTCTTTGCCAGTTAAAAGGGCAAATTGTACAAGGCTACACTCAAGAATTTAGGAAAAGAGCTTTTATTCTAGGAATTTCTTTAGACTCACCTGAAACTCTACTCAAGTATATAGGTGGTCTACACAACTACTTAAGGCACACTATTCTCATGTTTAATCCCACTAACATAGATGGGGTATCTTTTCAAGATACACATCCAGAGGCTAGAGGCAAGAATGCGAACCCAGAAGTTGGGGAATCATCAAAACCCATTGCAAGCAAGAATAAGGAGAAAATAAAATAGAAATGGAAAGAGAGGAAGACAAATATTGTATAAAAGACAAAATATTCGTGCACTCACTGTAAGAAGTATGGGCATGATGATGAACACCACTGGATTCTGCATCTGGAGCTGAAACCCAAGAAGTATAATGGAAAAAAGAAGAAGACTGTTGCAGCTATTCAGAAAGATTTGGGGCTAGATTCAGCAGATGCTACAACAATTGCAGCCATAGGTATAAAAGGTTTTCTACTTTAGAGAATGCGGAAATCAAGAAGCAGGTATAGGAGCTGCTCGAGAAAGGGTTGATAAGACCTAGCACATCGCCTTGTTGGTCTCCAATTGTCTTGGTGAGAAAGAAAGATGGCTCATGGAGAATGTGCATTGATTACCAAGCACTAAATAAGATAACAATAAAAAATCATTATCCCCTTGCATAGATGATCTATTACATCAGTCGAGAGAAATTGTTTATTTTTCCAAGTTGGACTTGCATCGTGGCTACCATCAGGTTAGAGCTGTAGAGCAAGATGCATGGTAGACTACTTTCAAAACAAACCATGGATTGTATGAGTCGTTGGTTATGCCTTTTGGCTTAACTAATGCTCCTGCTACTTTCATGAGAATAATGAATGATGTACTCAGACCATTTATTGATGATTTTGTCATTGTATATTTAGATGACATTCTTATATTTAGTAAAACATAGGAAGAACACTTACAACAAGTAAAGCAGACTCTAGATGTTTTGAAAAGAGAAAATCTTTATGTTAAGCACTCAAAATGTGAATTTGGTAAAACATCTTTGAATTATTTGGGTCATATTGTAGGGGTGGTGAATTGAAGATAGATCCCTCTAAGGTTGTAGTCATTCTAAACTGGCCTAAACACAAATCTGCTATAGAAGTTAGAAGCTTCTTAGGAGCAGCACAATATTGGAGAAAGTTTATTTCTAACCTTTCCTTGATTGTAGCTCCCTTACATGCTTTAACAGGATTGAACAAGGTGTTTCAGTGGGGAGGCAAATAGTAGAAAGCCTTCGAAACCTTAAAAGAAAAGATTAGTACAACACCAGTACTAGCACTGCACGATCTTCAAAGACCATTTGAGATTGAAATGGATGCCAGTGACTATGCCATGGGAGCAGTGTTGATGCAACATGGTAAACCCATGTGTTATCATTCTAAGACATCTAATTCTGTAGTAGTTAATTATCCCACATATGATAAAGAATTGTATGCATTAGTACAGAGTGTGAAAAAGTGGAAACATTACCTAATGGGCAAAGAGAAGTTATACATACTGATCACCAACCAATTCAATATTTGCACTCACAAACTAAGTCGCAGTAATCAAGACACTATAAGTGGATGGGTTTTCTACAATAGTTTCATCTTGTCATCAGATATAAAAAGGGCATACACAATAAAGTTGCAGATATGTTGTCAAGACCAATCATAAATGCATCCACTATACTTAAGCATAATTCATTATTGCATGAAAGCTACATTGAACAATATGCTCAAGATATAGATTTTAAAGATGTATATGCAACTTTAAGTCATGGCAAACAAGTAGAAGAATGGGATTATCATGTTAAGGACCAACTCTTGTATCATTTGGGAAAGTTATGCATCCATCAAACAAAAAGAGTAAAGATAATTCGAGAAGCACACACTTCTCTAATATCAGGTCACTTTGATGTAAGTAAAACAGTTGCACAACTGCGAATATTTTGTTATTGGTCAAAAATGAATGAGACAGTTTCTAGATATGTAAAAGGGTGTACCATGTGTGCTAAAAGCAATCCCGGCAATAGAAAACTAGGCTTGTACACTCCAATACCAGGTCCTCCTCATCCTTGGGAAAGTGTTTCTATGGACTTCGCTTGGGGACTACCTAAATCTAGAAAAGGTCATGACTATTTATATGTTGTTGTGGATAGGTTCAACAAAATGTGTATTTTAGTACCTTGTAACAAACATATTACAGCTGAACAAACTACAAAGTTGTTCTTTCAGCATGTATGGGATCATTTTGGATTACCCACTTCCATTATATCTGATCGAGATACCCAATTTGTTGGGAAATTTTGGTCAAGTGTGTGGGAATTGATGGACACCAAACTGAATAAGAGCACAACTTTTCATCTAGAAACAAATGACCAAACAGAAGTGGTCAACAAGACAATGATCTAGTTGCTCAGAGGCTATTGCAACAAGCATCCCAAGCTTTGGGATGAACATTTATGTTATGTGCAACATGCTTACAACCGAGCTAAACATTCCTCTACACAAAGATCTCCTTTTGAGACCTGTTTTGGTTTCACACCAAGGTCTCCCTTGGATTTTTTCATAGGTAAAGACATAGCGGTTGATGGATATAGTGATGTGGACAAGGCAACCAAGTTCATTGAAAAAATCCAAGAGATTCACTAGGCAGTATAGGAACAACTAGAAAAGAGCCAAGCCAAGTACAAGGTAAGTCATGATAAGCATCAGATTGAGCATAGTTTCCAAGTTGGTGATCAAGTCTGGTTGTATATCAGCAAATACAGAATGCAAGGTGAAGGTAAGAAGCTGAAGCCAATAAGGTACAGACCTTTCAAGATACTTTAGAAAATTGGTGAGAATGTTGTTCGCCTTGATTTACCAGCTTACATGCACATCTACTCAATTGTTAATGCAGACAACTTGAGACTATTTGAACCTTCATTGATTGAAGATCCCGAAGAGCAGAGTCAGTTTCCTTCTATTGATGATCTGTTACCTAAATATCTCAATGAGTTGTAGGAAGATACAGTTCTGGATAGGAAGGTAAGAACTACGCGTAGGGGGGATGTTGAGTACCTGAGGATTGGACTCAAAGGTTCAAAACCAAGCAGTGCGAAATGGACAGAAATTGGGCAAGAAAGGAATTTGTACCCTCACTTGATTGATGCTTAAAAACCAACTTTTGGTGGCCCAAAAGATTTTAGTGGGAAGGCCATGATCCGAATTGGATCCTAAAGAACTCTGTATGTTTTCATAACTCTGTAAAATTCATGCCAAAGTTTCAAAGACATACAAAGGTCGAGCTTATTAGAAATATCCTCAAATAGTTCTAACTTGTGAGCAGCACCAAGCAACAAGAACCCTCGATCAAGCATGCCGATCGTTGGCCCATGGTAACACGCGCTACCACAAAACAACAAAATGGGAAGCCTTTTTGAGAAACTAGGGAGGTTTCCGATATTCGATTAGCAACAAGTTGCTAATCACTTATTGCTGGGAAAACCCCTCAGAGAAGAAAAAGCCCCGAGCGACCCAGACCCAGAAAGTCAAAACCGTACGAAATTTGCCAATTTCGTTAGAGGCGGGTCCCACACAAAAATCGGTAGGATATTGGAAGGGCTTCGAGCAGTAAGCAATTTCAACCAAGTCCCACCCGATGCCACACACTCGATGCCATGCGTCCAGTGAAAGAGAGACAAAACCGCTCACATTAGATGGGTAAACATCACGTAACTTACCAGCCCAATATGGACAGAGATCGTAGGATTTGGAGGCTCCAGATTGACGGCGGATGTGCAATTCGACAGATAACCGGATTCAGCAAGGTAAACAGGTTGAGTTGTATAAATGTTTGAAGTCTGGCATGAACGATGAGTTGGCAGAGGAATCATGTTCACAGGAAATCTGGGAGTTAAATGGAAATAACGAAAGTTCAAACATTTCCAACAAAGCTGACACTTAGTTCGTTATGAAACAAGTAGCCATCTCCCTATGAAGCATTACACAGTGATGATGACACAGAACAGGGTAATTCAAATGGACAGAGGCAGAAGAACCAGAATGCCGGGAAGTGGAAATGAATAGTCAAGAAGGAGATTGGCTTTAAAGCCACGAACTCAGAGAGACAAAGCAAGTAGTAAGAAAAGTGAGTTAAGAAAGCTAAGAGCAGAGAATAGAGAGAGGAAACTGAGCTGACCTGAAGGCAACATCGAGCCAAACTGAGCCAGAGAGAATCAGAGAGTTCTTGTACTCCAGAGAAGGCTCGAGAGGTTCAAGTGAACTCCTCTGTACATGCCTGTCATGTATAAATCTCAGATTGGGCTCATACTATTATGACCAATAGAGGTCGAGTTTCAGTAAGGAGAGTCTGTGTACTCTAGAGACTTGGGGAATCCAAGTCTAGTCCTACTAATTTATATCTGTTAAGTGAGACTCAAATTGAGCTTGAGCACTGTTGTAAAAATCTGCTTTGAAAACATAATAAAGAGGCCACAACTGAACGCTGGACCCGGAGACGTAGCCCAAGAGCATTGGGTGAACTCCTTATTAAAGTTGTTGCGTTTACATGTTTGCCTATTATGTTTTCTCTAACTGCTTCAGTGTCTGTGTATTTTTCAATCTTATCGATTCATCGCATAAAGTAACACAGACACATGCATGCACATGAGTCTATAATACCTTTAATTCTTTGTCCTGGATAAATTCCAGATCACACAATCACATTCATTCTAGAATTAACAAATCATATTTAGTTCAAGATATCAAGAACACTTTGAAATGATAATCACACACTGCAGAAATGCATTAAGGCTCATATATCATATAAGAATAAAAGAGTATTACTGTGATGAACCAAAGGAATGAATCTACAAAACTGTAAATACACTAGTGCGAGAATGCGTGCATGCATGATCTATGAAAAAAAGATGTTAATATTTGGAGAGAAGAAATCATAAAGAATAAAACCAAACTCTGTTGAGCGTGCACACCACAGATCCATCACACATTGAGGAAATCAAAACTAGACTTTGCAAAAGAATAAAGACGTCTATTTAATTCACACTTTGCATTGAAAAAAGTGAGCACACCTTTAACACAAAAGAAGAATACGATGGAGAATGAGCTGTGTTGGCTAGGCCCTAGCCAACCACATTGTTTCCTTGTGTAGGAAACATGAAGATTCACCTCTTAACAACACATCAAAATAGAATTACAATAGAAGATTGAAATAAGATGGCACAATCCCTTTCTATTAATAATCAACAAATGTACATCATGTGTTCGAATCTAGCCCAGAACGAGGAAGATATCAGCAAAATTACAGAAGAACAAAATTACAGTATCCTTGCAATAGCTATTGCTTTCTACCATTTTCTATCTGAATCCTATATTTTATACATCCGTTCAGGCCTGTGACCATAACCAAATTACTTTCAGCATGTCAATCTGAGCCTTTTGTGTATAAAAAAATAATAACAACAGTTCATACTAAGCCTTTCGGCTATAACAAAATGCTAATATTAAGAATTCAGCCATCGAACCAATCTCCATCATATCCCTGACTTATCTCTGCTCTGAGCCCAAATAGAGTTGATCATTCTGGAACAAGGTGTCTCCATTAGGTAGTGAGTTGTCACGGCAGTTTAGGATTCGCCAGTGGTGCAAGAATCCTACCTGCACTCGACCATGCTAACGGAATGATCAATACATTGCTTATCAAATACTTTAGGAAAAGAAATATTAGTTTAAAAGCACATTAAAGGTACACAATCAATGAAACAATTAATTAAGCACATTCGTAACCCTTAAATATGAAATATAAAGCTAGTGCAGGAAAAGGCACGATTTTTAGACTAGTGAAGGAATAAGGAGGTTGCAAGGTTAAAACAAAGGTCTAAGGTTATGGTTTTGAAGTGGGAAAGGGGTTAAAAATGAAGCAATTCAACCTACAAACATTAAGAATACAAAATGATAACATACTTCTACATATCAACCATTGGTATAAGAAAAATAAGAAACTCAAGGATGACAAATAGTTCCTTAAGAATAGAATAAGGGGATTGTAAAATAGAATCTTGATGAAGAGACTAAGGGCCACCTTCAACATTAGAAATAGAAAGGAAAGAAATAGTATGGATGCGCTTACACAAGCTTCAGAAATCATAAATTAAAGAAGAAAGAATAACCAATTTTGAATTTTTTGTGCATGAGGACATGCAGGACCTTTGGTGTGGGGGAATGTTGAAGTGTATGTTGGCATTATGACACAGGTGTTGTCCTTGATGGCAACTCACTCAGATAACAGATCACAATGTAGCAGGTTAACAACACAGAGTTATAGATCAGACTTCACAAAATGAAGAAAGAAAGGTATACGCAGGTTCACCATTGGCCAAGCCGCGTGTACACACGGGTTCACTATATTCAAGGCGTGTATACGTACACACGCACTTTCACAAAAGGAAAGGCGTGTATACCTTGAAAAACTAAATTTTTGGTCTGAAGTATTTGGTCCATGGTATTTTGATCCATGGTATTGGTCCAAGGTATTTGATCCAGGGTATTGACCCTAGGTATTTGGTCCAAGGTATTGATCCTAAATGGTTTTGGTCCATGGTATTGAGAAAGGCCTAAAACTATAAAAGGAGGAGAAGATCATCAGGCCAAGGCACTCAAGTATTGAATACCTAATGAAGGGTGAGATCTAGTATGCAGGTTATTGGGTTATGATGCATTTCTGGATCTAAACCAAAGACGAACCTTAGCGCTTGATGAAGGATAAGATATAATGATGTATTAGGATCTTAAGACTTGAAGAGAATCATCTTTATATGGTTTGATAATTTATCTAAAGAACTAGTGCATGTTGTAGTCTGTAAATGTGATGATCTAGGTATGACTGAAGTCTGTAATTGTTGTAATATTTAAATCATAATTTACAGATCTGTACACAAATTCACCTTAGAAAAGGTGCGTATACACACAGGTTTTGCATATTGAAATAGTGTATACATCATAAATTTGATTTGCAGATGTATACGGAGGTTCGCCTTGAGGAAAGTGCGTATGCACGCAGGTTTGACACATGGATGTAGCGTATACCTTATAAAATATGTTTTAGTTGCTTCGGTTTGCTGTTGTAGTGTTATGGGTTATTGGTTACTATATTATGGTGACAACATTTTGAATGATCAGAGTGATTGATTGATTCAGTTGTGGTTGGTTCAAAAGGATTTTGGTTGATGCACATATATTTGATGATTGAAGGATATTGTTGATGGATCTAGTCTGAAACTTAATGAAATGTGGTCCTTGGAAGAAAAGAGAAGGTTATAGCCTTCTATAGGCCAGCAACTACGTACTAGTAAACATATCAGCTAGTACAAGAGATAGGGATTGTAGCTCCCTTCCAGTAGAAGCTGGAGAATGAGAGAAGGTTGTAGCCTTCTGCAGATAGAAGCCTGCGTACTAGTATAAGACTGCACCAGTACAAAAATTGTAAACATAATTCTCTTAGTATTAAAAGAAGACAGACATGATTGCAGCAGGTGGTTTTCACCCACATTGGGTTTCCACCTTATATCTTAGTGTTCATGTGTGTTTCTTATGTGTGATGATCTATTCTATTTTTACTACACTAGGTTACTATTTGTATGGTTCTGATGCACTGATTAAAGATCAATATATGAAGAATTAACTAAATCATAAGTTTGCTAGATACACGCTAGTTTCACTTAACACAGTTGCATGTACACACAAGTTCCCTTAACTGAAGTAGCATATATGAATCTGATTATGGAAATGAAAAATTGTTAGTTTGATAACACTGATTCACCCCCCCTCTCAGCCTTATTTGCAACAATTGGAATCAGAGCAGGTCCTTCAGAAGAAGCTTGATCACTTGAAGGAAGATCCATCATCATGAGTAATCAAGAACGCAGAGGATCCATCAAACCGCCAGTCTTTGATGGGAGAAAATTTGTTTATTGGAGGGTAAGAACCACAACCTATCTTCAATCTCTTGGAACAAATGTCTAGGAAATCGTGGAAGGAGGATATACATTTCCATCAGTAATTCCTATAGATGTAGTAGGTAAAAATCAATATGAAACCAATGCCAAGTCTGTCAATACATTATTGGGAAGTCTATCACAATCAAAGTTTGACAAAGTTATGCAGCTCAAATCAGCCAAAGAAATATGGGACAAAATCGTTCTAAGCTACGAAGGAGAGTCTTAGGTAAAACGTGTTGTTATGAAAGAAACTCACAAAAATATAGAAAAGATAGTTGAACTCCTTAGATTCAACCTCTTCAAGGGGGCGACCTCCTTTACATTACACGAATGAACAATTCTTGGATGATTCTAATGAGAAAACCTCCTTTCCATATATAGGAGTCTAAGGGGTCACAATATAACCAAGCTGACCTAACAATAAAAATATAAAGGCACGAAAATAACAACAGAGGGATTTTATGGGGCATAGTAATAACAATATGGGGACAATAGGGGCACAAAAATATTAATAAGGGATACAACTACAATAGTAATGGGGGAATCACTAGTATTATAGGGACCTAACATGCCCCTCTCCTTCAAAAAAATGTTGTCCTCAATGCTTGAGTAGTTCTGGATGCTTCTGTATAAAATTCTCATCCTCCCATGTGGAATCATTAGCAGATAAGTTCTTCCACTTGATGAGATACTCCGAAATGGATCAATTTCGTAGCTGTTGAGTTCTTGTTTTTATGAATGCTTCAGGTTCCAATATAATTTTTCCTTCTTTTTCAAGTTCTGGCAATAATGTTTGAACTGGGAGCTTGTTGCCTATAACCTTCTTTAAACATGAAACATGGAAAACTGGGTGCACTTAAGAAGCTGCAGGAAGCTCCAATTTCTATGCCATAGTACCAATATTTTGCAACACCTTGTACGGACCATAATACTTTGGTGATAATTTATTATCCTTCTTAGATTGCTTGAGGGACATTTATTTATATGGTTGTAGCCATAGCAATACCTAGTCACCTACATCAAAACTTCTTTCACTGCGATGTTGATCTGCTTGTTGTTTCATTCTATTATGTGCCAACATGAGATTATCCTTTAAGAGTTGGAGAACTTGTTTTTGATGCTCAGTGTGATGTTCCACTGCTTGAACCTTATAATTTTCTCTTAAATATGATGTGATGGATGGTGGTTGATATCTATAAAGTGACATAAATGGGGTCATTTTTGTTGCAGTATGGAAGGAAGTGTTATACCACCATTCAACTAGAGGCAACCATTTGACCCATTGTTTCTGTTTATCAGATACAAAGCAACGAAGATATCCTTCCAAACATTTTTTACTGTCTCAGTTTGCCCATCCGATTGAGGATGATAAGATGAGCTATGAGCTAACTGAGTACCAAGACAAGAAAATAATTCTATCCAAAAATTTCCAATAAAAATAGGATCTCTGTCACTTACAATAATCTTTGGATTTCCATGTAGCTTTTGAATTGTTCCCATAAATGCAGTAGAAATTGTACTAGCTTTAAATGGATGTGATAATGCACAAAAGTGTGCATACTTGGTAATTCTGTCAACTACCACCATGATGACACTCTTTCCCTCAGACTTGGGTAAACCTGTGGTAAAATCCATTGAAACCTCCTCCCAACGTTGGCTTGGAATGGATAAAGGTTGTAATAGACCTAGTGTCTTAATTGTTTCAACTTTATTTTGTTGGCAAACCAAACATTCCGCCACAAACTTTTGAATATATGATTTAAGGCCATCCCAAAAAAATTCCTTCTTAACCCTGTGGTAAGTTTTTAAAAATCCTAAGTGCCCTCCTAAGGGAGAAGCGTGCAATTCTAGAAGAATCTTTTGTTTGAGTTGGGAATTCTTAGAGAGGTATAAGTAATCTTTGTACCATAACGAATCATTTTTCCATCTAAATTTATCAGATGTACTAGAATCTTGTTGTAACTTTCGAATAAGTGCCCACACTTCCTCATCATTCTTCCATTCCTCCCTTGCTTCGTTTATCCAATCTGGTTGGATAATAGAAATGACACACAACAATGCTTCCATATCCTCATCCTTACTTGAGAGTCCATCTGCCACAACATTTTGTTTCTCTTTTTTGTAGATGATTTCAAAGTCATAACCCAACATCTTTGTGACCCATTTTTGTTGTTCTTTAGAGGATAATCTTTGTTCTAAAAAGTATTTAAGGCTATCATGATCTGTTTTTACCTTAAAGTGTCTTCCCATTAGGTAGGGTCAGCATTTCTTAAGTGCATGTAGTATTATCAACATTTCCTTCTCATAAATAGCTTTGTGTAAATAATTTCCATTGATTGGATGACTTTCGAAAGTAATTGGTCTTTCATCTTGCATGAAAATAGCACCAATTCCATTTCTTGAAGCATCACATTCCACAATAAAGGTTATTGTGAAGTCTAGTGTAGCTAAGACCGGTGCTTGGCACATTGCATCTTTAAGATGTTCGAAGGCCTTTGTTGCTTCTGGAGTCCATGAAAATGCATCTTTCTTCAATAATGATGTTAGAGGTGCTGCTATTTTCCCATAATTCTTAACAAACTTGCAATAATACCCTGTCAACCCTAGAAATCCTCAGAAATGCTTTATGGATGTGGGGATTTTCCATTCCTTAACGGCTTTAATTTTGCTAGGGTCTACCTTAAATCCTTCATGAGATACAATATGACCCAGATATTCCACCTCTTGTACTCCAAAGAAACATTTGGATCTTTTGCATATAATTGTTTCTCCTCCAATAGTTGTAGCACCCTGTCAACGTGTTCAACATGATCCTTTCAAGACTTGTTGTAGATTAGTATATCGTCAAAAAATACTAACAAAAATTGTCTAAGGAAGGGTTTGAAAATGGAATTCAACAAAGCTTGAAATGTAGAAGGTGCGTTGGTAAGGCCAAAAGGCATGACCAAAAATTCCTAGTGACCCTCATGAGTTCTAAATGTTGTTTTCGGTTCAGTCTTCATTTGGATTTGATGATATACTGAATGAAGATCCTTGTTTGTTAAGTAAATTGATCCATGCAATTCATCCAATAATTCATCAATGACAGCAATGGGAAACTTATCTTTAATAGTGAGCTTGTTGAGCTCCCTATAATTTGGACACATGTGCCATGATCCATCCTTCTTGTGCACCAATACTACTGGAGTAGAGAAAGAACTTTGGCTAGGTTGAATTATACTAGCCTCTAGCATTTCTGCAACCATACATTCAATTGCACTCTTTTGGGAATAGGGATATCTGTACGGCCTTATGTTAGGAGGAACATTTCCTGGAATCAAATGAATAGCATGATCATGATCACAAATAGGTGGGAGACCTTTGGAGGTCTCAAATACCTTGGAATGATTGTCCAATACTTTTTGGAGATCTGGAGAAATAGATGATTTCGATGTGGAAACATCTAGCGAAAATAATTGTGCAATTACACCCCATTGTTCCCTTTTTAGAATCTTTGTCATACCATTAGAGCTGATTATCTTTCCTGGTTTCCCTACAATACCCCTTAATTCAACCTCCTTTCCTTCCTCATAAAATTTCATGAAAAGTTCTCAAAAGTTAAAAGCTATTGTACCCAAAGATTGTAGGCATTGAACTCCTAGTACAACGTCAACACCTCCCATTGGAATGGAAACCATCACTTGACACTCTGGTGCTGGATATAGGAAGCAATTCAATTCTTTTGCTATCTTACAATGAATAAAATTATGGGTACTTCCTGAATCAATCAACACTATTACCTTTTTCTTCTTGATATGTCCTTCTATCTTGACTGTTTGAGGAGTGGTAATTCTAGCCAATGAATTACAGGATATGGTCGAATTCATTTCTTCTTTATCTAGGCTTTATCCTCTTCTTTTGACCTTTCTTGTTCCTTTTCTTCTTCCTCTTCACAATCTATGTAGAATAATTTCTTCTTAGCACACTTATGACCTTTATTGTATTTGCTATCACAATTGTAACAAAGACCTTTTGCTCTTTTTCCTTCCAATTGTTGTGGTGTCAACCTTATAGGTTGTGGAAGGCTAGGGGCAACAACACTTCCATCTTTATAGTTGTGAGTGGTAGGCTTCTTGGTTGCCATAATTTTGCTTTCCATTTTTCTTGCTAACCTGAATGCCTTCTCCAATGAATCAATCTCCCAAAGGCGAACATCATGTTGGATATTCTCCTTTAAAGTCCCTATAAACACATCAATCCTATGCTCCTCTAGAATATTTTCTACCCTTATGTTCAATTTTTGGAACTCCTCAATGTGCTTCATCATTGAACCCTTTTGTTTGAGACTTATCAATTGGCTAAAAAAAGTGTTGCTTTTGTATCCTCATAATGTGTTGTCATTTCTTCCATAAAAATTGCCCAAGTGACAATTTGTTTACAAGAGCAAAGCCATTGATACCATACAAATTTATTTGGTTCCAAATATAAAGTTGAAATACATACCTTTTGTGTGTTTTGAACATTATTGAGATCGAAAAATTGCTCCATCTGTAGTATCCATGTTGCGGGATCCTTGCCATCAAACTTCCTCATATCGATTTTTGGAATATGGTGGGTCTTCGATCCAACATTAGAGTCTATGAAATCATGATTAAAATTTCTTTTGTTCTCATCATGAGTTTCCTTTACTACCCTTTCACCCTTAGTGACCGTTTCTTGTAGCAACTTATTAAAATTTATCTTCAATGCTTCCATCTTATCATCCATGCCATCCATCTTAGCGTCCATGCCATTCATCTCAGCTTCCATGCCATTTTTTTAAACCATCCATCTTAACCTCCATGCCATACATCTTAGCTTCTACATCTTTCTTTAAACCATCCATCTTAGATTTTGTTAATTTTTGTGCCAGTGACATTTGTTGCACTTGGTCTCGTAATTTTGATATATCATGTTGCATTTCTTCCTCTTCTTCATGAGTCATGCTAGAGCTTTCAGGCTGCTTACTAGGAATTTTAATTTCATTTCCTCTGTGCATCAATTATCGATAATAATTCTTTAATATGCCCTTTGAATTCCTTCAACTAATTTTTCAAACCAAGCTTATGCAAAATTAAAAAAAAAAAACTACACACCCTTTTTCACTTTGTAGGAGCTCAATATTGAATCTGATGTATCTCTGTAATTTCAGATCATCCAGATCTAAAATTGCAACCTGAAGTATCCTTCTATGTCGTCTTTCCAATGCCACTAGTTTGATCAAAATTAGATTCTCCAAGGTGGAGTTATGCACAATCTCCCAAGATGACCTGATTATAAACCTTTCCAGAAGAGCGAAATTGTATGAAGTTCCGCGTGTCACTGTTTTGACCTTAGTCTCTAAAAAATATACACAGGAAACTACAGTCTGTCCTATTTTTGTAACTTCTTATGAAATTTCAATATGATGCTCAAAACAAAAGTTATGACGATTTTCCCCAGGTCACCTGTTTGGAATGAAAATCGGGAGTCTGCAAAAAGGCCAACTCCCTCAGATCATATCTCCGAAAATATAGTGCAAAACACTCTGAAACTTGGAGCCAAGGTTCATGATGATTTCTTCCTAAATGGGTTTTTTTTTAGCATCTGAAACGTTGTAGAAAAAAAAGTTATAGTGCAAATGCCACGATGACCTGTTTGGAGCAGCGAAACCCTAGAATTCAAAGCTCTGATACCAAATGTTATGAAGCCAACTCACAAAAAGATACAAAAGATAGTTGAATGCCTTAGAATTTAGCCTCTTCGGCAACCTCCTTTACATTACACAAATGAAAAATTCTTGGATGATTCAAATGACAAAACCTCCTTTCTATATATAGGAGTCTAAGGGGTCACAATATAACCAAGCTGACCTAACAATAATAATATAAAGGCACAAAAATAACAATAGAGGTATTCTATGGGGCACAATAATAAAAATATGGGGACAATAGGGGCACAAAAATATTAATAAGGGATACAACTACAATAGTAATGGGGGCATGACTAGTATTATAGGGACCTAACACGTGCTAAACTGCAAACTCTTAGAATTCAATATGAAACTCTCAAGATGCACAGTGATGAAAGTGTAGCTAGTTACTTCTTATGTATAGATGAGATTGTTAATTGCATGAATAATTTGGGTGAAGAGATAAAGGAAGTTACCTTAGTTCAAAATGTCTTAAGATCCTTATCTGCTAAATTTGAATAAAAAATATCTACCATAGAAGAAAAGCAGGATATACAGACAATTACTATGACACAACTTCATGATATCTTAACTTATTTTGAGATGAGAAAAGGAGGTCCATCAGATATGAGAGAAGCTGCATTTAAAGCTTCAACAAAAGGAAAAGAAGAACTCAATGAATCAAGACGTATTTCTGAAGAAGAAGAGGAAGCGAACTTTGTCAAGAATCTTCAACGGGGTTCTAGTAGATTCAGAGGTAAACTACCTTTAAAATCTTTTGCCTGTGGTAGAGTCCATCATTATGCTGCCAAATGTCCTCATAAAGATAAATATGATAAAGTGAAGGAAACTGCAAAATGGAATAAAAAACAAAGTGTAAGTAAAAAGAGCTACTATACTCATGAAGATAGTGATGGGTTATCAAATAGTGATGAAGATGAAAATAGTAATGACTATAGTCTTCTAATGGCTTATGAAGATGATGATTTTTTGGGTGCTTTAAATGAAGATGGCCTTTATGAAGAAATCTCTAAACTCAATATCTGTTTAGAAGAAAAGAATATGATTATAGATACCTTGACATTCCAATTTGCTGAAAGAGAAAAACACAATGAAAAGCTAGAATGTGAAATTGTGGGTCTAAGAAAGGATCTTGAGAAAGAAAAAGCTCTCAATATTAGATTTGCTAAAGGATCAGAAACCTTAAATGAAATTATCAAAGTGCAGTGCTCTCCTATGATAAAGACAGGTCTTGGATATACTGAAGAAACATCTCAGAAGCCGTCAACCTCCACTAAAAGCTATCGTGATGCAACAAACAACAATGAACATTTCGACAATCATCAACAAAGGCATAAAGTAGATCACCAAGCGAATCAGGCTCAATTTACTTCAAGGATGAACAGAAGGCACAATCAACCTCGGGTAAATCATACTCAATTTGCTTCAAAGAAAATCAATCAACAAGTCATTAGGAGGAACTTCAACTACAATCAATAGGTCAGTAGATTCGATAATCGCAGGAACTTCTTTAATGGTCAATGTCTCTCATGTCATAATTTTGGACACAAATCTGCTCAATGTGTTTCTTACAAAACTATCATTACTAGAGAAGCACAAAATCAAAGGAATGTGACAGGGATCAAGAAAAGTTCCTATAATAACTTTTCTCTTCTTGAAAATGAAATAGAATGTTCAATCTGTAACAACTTTGGCCATGAAGAATCGAAATGCGGGAGTAAATTTCGGCAAATAGCTCAAAAAGAGAAAAATCCATTAAATCCAAAAATATGGAGAGAGAAATAACCACAAACAAAAAAATGTGGTATAGCATTGTATGTAGAAGGACAAGAAAACCAGTGGTACATCGACAGTAGATGCTCAAAACACATGACAGGTGACAGAGAAAAACTACACTTATATAATGCCTTAGAAAAGGAGAAGAGTGTCTCTTTTGGAAATGACACTCCTGTTGTCACAAAAGGTAAAGGCTCTATTTTCTTGAAAGAGAAAGTTAAAGCTGGGAATTTTATGTATGTTGATGGCTTAAAGCATAATCTATTGAGTGTGAGTCAAATGTGTGATCAAGGAAATGAAGTAGTGTTTCAATCAAATGGATGTGTTTTTCATGAGCTTGATATAGGAGAAACTGTGATTAAAGGGACAATAACTCCAAACAACCTATACATACTAAAGGGAGGACAAAAATAGTGTTATCTAAGCAAAAATGATGAAAATTGGCTATGGCACAGAAGATTGGGACATCTAAGCTTTTCTCAAATAATGAAAGCATGCAGATTCCAGGCTGTTCGTGATCTTACACATACCAACATTCCCAAAAATACTATATGCAAATCATGTCAATTCGGTAAGCAAACCAGATCTCAATTCATCGAAAAGGAAGGGTCAACTAGTAAACCTCTTGTACTTGTTCATACTGATTTATGTGGTCCATCGAGGAAAAAGTCACCTCGAGGAGAAGAATATTTTATATTGTTTACTGATGAGGATATAAGTGTTACAAAAAAAGACTTGGGAAAATTATTGAAAGTATTGATGTTGTGGTTGATGAAGCATGCAAAAATCCAAAACAGATAAAAACCAAAGATTACGATGATGAAGAAGATGAGGATCATTTTCCCAAATCAAATCATAGTAATTTTGAAGAATAAACAAATGAAGCACCAGAAGAAGAGATAACAATAGAAGAAAAGACTCTGTCCAGGTATGTTCAGAAAAATCATCCAGAAGCTCAAATCTTAGGAGAAAAAGAAGCAGGTGTGTAGACTAGAAGAACCATTGTCAAAGCTTCAAGCTATCTATCATTACTATCTTCCACTAAACCTCAAAATTTAAATGAAGCATGCATGGTTGAATGTTGGGTCAAGGGCATGAATGAAGAACTTGAGCAAATTGAAAAGAATAATACTTGGGAATTAGTTCATAGACCTCGTGATAAGAATATCATAGGAACTAAATGTATTTTCAAAAACAAGTTGAACAAAAATAGAGAATTTATTAGAAGCAAGGCCAGACTTGTTTGTAAAGGATATGCTCAACAATAAGGTATATATTTTGAAGAAAATTTTGCACCTGTTGCTAGACTTGAAGCCATCATAATGTTTCTTGCTCTGCCTAGTTTTCAAAAATTCAAGGTATATCAAATGGATGTCAAATCTACCTTTCTTAATGGAGACTTAGAAGAAGTCTATATTGAACAACTAGAAGGATTCATTCTTGGAAATGATGAAAAACTTGTATGCAAACTCTGAAAGGCTCTCTATGGTCTAAAACAAGCTCCAAGAGCATGGTATTACCATCTTGACAAATATCTCCACCAACAGGGCTTTTCAAATGGATTAGCAGATAACAATCTATATACAAAGATAGACTTTAGTAAATTGCTAATAATTGTTGTTTATGTTGATGATATCATTTTTGGTAGCAATGAAAGATCCATGAGTCAAAATTTTGCTTTAGTAATGCAGCAGGAATTTGAAATGTCATTGCTTGGTGAGCTCACCTACTTTCCTGGTCTACAAGTTCAGCAAAATAAAGATGGTATTTTTCTCTGACAAACCAAATACCTCAAACAGATCCTGAAGAAGTATGGCATGGAATATTCTAAACCAGTATGTACCCCAATGGTAACAAGATGTAGTCTCAGCTCAAATGATGAATCAGCAGTAGTGCATCAACCAACTTACTGATCCATGATTGACAGTTTGCTTTATCTAACAGGTACTCAACCGGACATCATGCTTACAGTGGGAATAGTTGGAATATTCCAAGCAAATCCAAAGGAGTCAGACCTTCAGGTAGTCAAAAGAATCTTCAAATATATTCACAGAACACAGAACTTTGGCTTATGGTATCCTTGAGATACATATCTTACCATGGAAAATTTTAGGGGCTAATGTTCGCCCAGTGGGCTAATTTTCCTTGATTTTTCCAAAAAAAGATTCGCCAATTACCAATTTTTATAAAAGATGATTCGCCCAAATTTTAGAATATAAAATTATTTTACCTCAAAAATCGCCAACATTATATAGAGACTATATATAAAATCATTATAGATTTGAATAATTTTACAAATATATCAATACACATTTTATAGTTTGCATATTAGGGATTAGTGAGATTCGCCAATTTTTTAAACTTCAAGAAAATTTTCCATCCTTAAAATTTTCCTTGTATCTTACACTTCATGCATATATAGATGCAGATTGGGTAGGAAGTGTTGATGACAGAAAAAGCACTAAACACATATTTCATTAAAATTGCAAAAATTGTATTACAAAGACATCAGTAGAATTGGATTTTTTGGTTATTTTGAAATTCTAGATCCACTATTTAATTCCAAATTTAATGAAATATGTGTTACTAGTGGTGGTGCATTTTATATGGGTTCATGGTTAGTGTCTTGGTTCAGTAAGAAACAAAGTTCAATTGCATTATCTACAGCTGAAGTAGAATACGTGGCCACTGCATCTTGTTGCATACAACTACTTTGGATGATGCAAACCTTGTAAGACATTCAGATCACATGTACTCCACCCATCTCCATTCTATGTAATATTACAAGTGCCATTAGTATTTCAAAGAATCTAGTCATGCACTCCAGGACCAAGCACATACCCATCAAATATCATTTTCTACGTGAACAAGTGCTTGAACAAAAGGTAAAACTGGAGTATGTTCCCTCCAAAGAACAGGTTGCTGATATATTCACTAAACCACTACCCAGAGAGACATTTGAATATCTCAGACATAAGCTGGGAGTAGTTTCTGCATCATCCTGCTGTTAAAATCCATTTTTCAGAGAAATGTGGTTATACATGAGTTTCATGAAGCATAGTCACGTATATACGCGGGTTTCTGTGGGTACACATGTGTATATGTTGGTTTGAAGAAAAACAGTGTGCCAGACTCATGAGAAAGGGGTTTGATATGGTTCAGTGAATTATTTGCTCTGCTCTTCTTGATGATGGTTATAGTCTGTTGATGACATGTGGAAATATGTTTGCTTTCATAAGTTGTTGATAACATGATATATATTTGATTGATGACAATGCCTTGATAACTCTTCTAATATATGAAATGATCAAATCTGATAGTGAATATCTGACACAAGTTCAGGGGGAGCATATGCTTATTATAATGCATTGTTGGCATTATCTTAGAAGATGTTGATGTAGATTTTTTTTAGGGACAGAACACGGTTGCTGATCTGGATGCTGATTGACAAATGCTACTGATGATAGTTGCTGATGACTATCATGGTCTTGTTTAAGATATTTGGTCTCTGTTATATAAGTCCTGTACATCTTTTAATGTAAAGGTCATGAAAATAGCTTGTTTTTAACGCCACTATGCATGGGATGGATGATGTAATGTTTGTGTTTTGACATGTATAAACAATTGTATATCCCCACTTGGTTGGGTGGATGAGTCAAATTTGGTATATCCCCATTTGATTGGGAGATGGATGTATGTATGAGTCTTGGGTGATAGGAAGGTCATTGATGACGTATGTATAGAGTCATATTATGTTTTTGCAGACCTTGCTTGTGCTCAGGGGGAGCATGGACTCAATCATAAGAGCGCAATCAGCACTTCAGCATATCAGAGGTTTTAGTAGGTACTCAGGGGGAGCATGACCCTTTGCCCTTGATGACAAAGGGGGAGAGTGACTTGGTGTTGCCATCAAGTCCAAAGTGGGAGATTGTTGGCATTATGACACAGGTGTTGTCCTTGATGGCAAGTCACTCAAATGACATATCACAGTGCAGTAGGTTAACAACACAGACTTACAAATCAAACTTCACAAAATGAAGAAAGAAAGGTATACGCAAGTTCACCATTGGCCAAGCCACGTGTACAAGCGAGTTCACTATATTCAAGGCGTGTATACGTACACACGCATTTTCACAAAAATAAAGACGTGTATACCTTGAAAAACTAAATTTTTGGTCCAAAGTATTTGGTCCATTGTATTTTGATCCATGGTATTAGTCCAAGGTATTTGATGCAAGGTATTGACCCTAGGTATTTGGTCCAAGGTATTAATCCTAAATGGTTTTGTCTATGGTATTGAGAAAGGCCTAAAACTATAAAAGGAGGAGAAGATCATTAGGCCAAGGCACTCAAGTATTGAATATCTGATGAAGGGTGCGATCTAGTATGCAGGTTATTGGGTTATGGTGCATTGCTAGATCTAAACCAAGGATGAACCTTAGCGCTTGATGAAGGATAAGATCTAATGATGTATCAGGATCTTAAGACTTGAAGAGAATCATCTTTATGTGGTTTGATCATTTAGCTAAATAATTGGCGTATGTTGTAGTCTGTAAATGTGATGATCTATGTATGACTGAATTATGGAATTGTTGTAATATTTAAGTCATCATTTACAGATCTGTACACAAGTTCACCTCAGGAAAGGCGTGTACACATGCAAGTTCTAGATACCAAAACATCGTATACATCTTAAATTTGATTTGCAGAACTGTACGCAAGTTCACCTTGAGGAAAGTGCATATGCACGCAGGTTCGACACATGGAAGTAGCGTATACCTTATAAAATATGTTTTAGTTGCTTTTGTTTGCTGTTGCAGTGTTATGGGTTATTGGTTACCATACTCTGGTGGTAGCATTCTGAATGATTAGAGTGATTGACTGATTCAATTGTGGCTAGTTCAAAAGGAGTTTGGTTGATGCAGATATATTTAATGATTTAATGATGTTGTTGATGGATCCAGTCTGAAAATGAATGAAATGTGGTCCCTGGAAGAAAAGAGAAGGTTGTAGCCTTCTGTAGGCTGGCACCTACGTACTATTAAACATATTAGCTAGTACAAGAGCTAGGGGTTTTTAGCTCCCTTCCAGTAGAAGCTGGAGAACGAGAGAAGGTTGTAGCCTTCTGCAGGTAGAAGCCTGCATACTAGTATAAGACTGCACCAGTACAAAAATTGTAAACAGAATTCTATTATTATTAAAAGAAGACACAGACGATTGCAGCAGGTGGTTTTCACCCACGTTGGGTTTCCACCTTATTTCTTGGTGTTCATGTGTGTTTCGTATGTGTGATGATCTGTTCTGTTTTTACTGCACCTGCTTACTGTTTGTATGGTTCTGATGCACTGATTAAAGATCAATATGTGAAGAATTAACTGAATCATAAGTTTGTTGGATATATGCTAGTTGCACTTAACACAGTTACGTGTACACGCGAGTTCCCTTAACCAAAATAGCATATATGAATCTGATTATGGAAATGAAAAATTGTTAGTTTGATAATACTGATTTCCCCCCCTCTCAATATTATTTCCAACAATGTAAAATTCTTTCCCTTTTACTACCTTTTTCCATCTCCTTCACCATTTTATTGCCTTTTTTGTAGCAGTCTCAACATAATCAAGGTCAATTAAACTTATAGAAAGGTATTTATCATCCATGTTTATAATCTATGTTTATCTATGAATTATAATGAAAACATTCCTATCATAGCATAATTGTGAACATTCCACAACTAATGTTCAATTATATAGCCATATCCATAATTATGCAGGTTTTCATGCATCAAAAAAGGGATCAAGAGTATATAAAGATGACAAATGTTCACCACAGGGATGAGAACCTATCGACATGACTTGGTAGGCTACAAAGATAAGGAGATATAAGAGTCAATATCAAAGTCAAACACTGAGTATAACAATGGAGTAGTCAAGGAAAAGCAACAAGAGATCAAAATGACATCAGGCAAGCGTGAAGAAGACTTTTTCAATCACGAGGATATAATTCAAGAAGAATCCCTGATGATTTTCTCTTTCAGCAGAAAATCACAAGGATATATTGTTTTAATTTAAATCTATTTCGTAGATGAAAGAATATTTTCATTTCATATTAGCATAAAACTCTTCAATTTTCTTAATGAAAACTTGTATCAAATCCATAAGGTGAGACCCAGAAGACAATTCAATTGTTAAGTTTATTGTCGTTGATTTCTAGAATTTGTGATACTCTGTTTCGAGTTAATACAATCCTATTTTTTCAATGCGTGAATAAGAAATCATATGATCGATAGTAGACATACGCTCATGGGAGGCCCCCCTGTCTAGTTCTAAGGTTATTTAGTTTTGATTATATTTCAAGTTTTCTTCTAACATGATAGATTTCTGAAGTATTTTCTTGATTAGTTTCATCACAATAATATTTTCATCATTTTGGTTTCATAGCGCTCCTAGATGGAAATTACAAAAATAATTTAAACTTTCATATGTGTTTCCTTAGAAGTTTCATTACTCAGTCAATTTCGTAGATGGAAAAAGAAATGTATTTTAGAGTTAATCACACACATCAATAATCATTTAGAGTTACAAGTTCTCATTTGATTTTTGTTCTTGTCAGTAGTTTCTTTCTGCAATTGTAATTAGTTTATTTTCTTTCTACAATCAATTTTTCTTAGGCAATCTACTTTTATGCAGTTAGTGTAGAAGTTCCATTCTACAAAATCATGTTGTCGTGTTTTCTATTCTGCAATTAAAATTAGAATTTTTTTTCTACAATTTAGTACTAGCATTTCCTTTTATGAAAGAAGAAGTAAGTTTTGAATTTTACAATGAAAATACATTTTCAATTCTGCAAGCAATAGATTTCAATTCAATTAAGTAGTTGAGTTTTGATGTAACTTTGAATTGAAAGAACTTGTGTGTGTTTACTCTCTAAATCTCATTTCATATGTAGAATAATTCAATCCATAGATATAATTTCTAGCACATATAGTGGACATATATATGATAAGTACATGAACCTTGGTTGACAATTAATGAAGTAATTTAAGAACAATTAAATTACCCAACAGCTATCTATTGTAGGTTTTGGATTTGTTTTATTTTTCCTGGTACTGGATTTCATGGATTCATTCTCTTATATCCTCCCCTTTTTTCTCAATTTTAATCAATGGGTCTCCCTCTAACCATTTTAAGTTATCACACAATTTGAGGCAAGGTGATCCTTTGTCTCCCTTTTTATTTATATTGGCTATGAAAGGACTTGGTCGATTATTTTTAGGTTCTTGTTCATAGGGTAACATGAAGGGTTTATGAATTTTTGGTGAAGATCTTCTAGTGACACATCAATAATTTCGTGATGATGTTTGTTTATTTGGCCCTCCAAACCTGAAAGAAGTCAAAGTAATTCACTCTATGTTGCAGACTTTCATAACATCTTCAGGAACCCTTATCAACAATGAGAAGACTAGCATATTTTTCTTTAATTGTAAAGAATCAATATAATTCCATCTAACACATGTAATGGAGTTTCGAAGAGTTCAACTTCCATCTAAGTATTTGGGGGTACCACAAGTTTTAAATTTGAAGTGTATTTCTTATTGGCAGGAATTATTGCAAGAACTTTCCAACAATATCAATCATTAGACTTTTCAAGCATTTAAGTGAGTAGGTCAATTAATTTAAACCAATGCGTTTTTGTCGGTTATCCAAATCAACCAAATGTCAACTATCCCGATACTAAAAGATATTTTTTGTAAGTTTAGATTGCTATGGCATGGTTTTCTTTGGATAGGTTCTAAGAAGGCTAAGAGATGCTACTGAAACCTAAATTATCTAAAGGCTTGGGTTTACGCGATCCATAAATGCTAAGTGTGACGTTTGGAGTTACGTTATGGTGGAGGTGGGTGATAGGAAGGAATGAACTATGGTAGTGGAAATATTCCCCCCTAATGTTGCAAGAGGATAAACCTCACTATGATTCGATGACTATAGGTTCAAGATTATCGATGAAGGCATAGGAAAACATAACAGAAGTGAGAAAACATGTTTTTTGGGAAATCAAGTGAGGTGATTCAACTTTGTTGAAGAATTATCGAAACAAATGCCTTGTTTAAGTGAGAAATATAATATTTACAATTTACAATTATTTACAACTAATTTAGGAGTAGTGAGGATTTCTGATTACTGGAAGAAAATGACAGAATCTATGTTTTGGATGAGATTGAAGGATAAGGAGGATGGTCGACTTCCTTGCAATATTTTCCATGGGAAGCTTTTCAATAGTAATTATGGAATCGAAGGATTAGATTCTATCAAAATTATGATATATTGAGATGGGGTATGCTTCCAATTACTTCTTTTACCATGAAAGAATCCTATTTGATAATTGAGGATCATTTGAACATGGAGAGAGATTGTATTTGGAATAAGGTCTTGTCTAGAGTGAATTGGCCAAAAATTCTTGTTTTCCTCTATTTGATCACAAGGCGTGGGATTCTTACTTATTATTGCATCAGATGAAAAGGATATGAAGGACCGTAACATTATTTCCTTTCTTTCTAGGCTGAAGAGACTATGGATCATATGTTTCTTTTGTGTATATTTGTGAAGGATGTATGGCTTGGCCCTAATTGGAATTTTTGAATTGAGATGCATGAACCAGAGAGTCTAGTCAGTTTGTTGGAATAATGGAATTATTCAAAGTTTAAGAATCCTATAGTAAATCGGGCCTGGACTCTAGTGCTAGGTTTTGTCCTCTAGAATATATGGAAAGAGTGGAATAATACGATTTTTAGAGAGAAGAAAAGAATAGGTAGAGTGATTAGAGGGTTGGTTCTTTCCAATATAAGAGACACCCTCTTGGTTGTGTCATGGTGAAGTGAAGACTAGAAGGTTGATGGTGTAGATGCAAAGATTTTGTAGAACTTAAATTTGGATAAGAGGATGATCACTCTAAACAAATTCGATCTTGGACTCAAATATTTGTTTAAATTTATTTTTCACTCCTCCTCCAAGAAATTTTATTAAAAAGAATGTTGATGGGGATTCCAAGGGTAATCCTAGATTAGTAGGTTCTGGAGGTATTTTTTATGATTATAACTATTGTCCTTTGAGAGAATTTGCGGTGAATTGTGGTGTAGAGAGTAACAATATGGCAAAGTTCATGGCCTTGGAGAAAGCCATTGAAATTGATATTCGTGAGAGGTTTAAATTGTTAAATGTTGACGGAAACTCACAAATTGTGATATATTGTGTTAAAAAAAAAATTAAATGTCCAACCAACTAAGAAGATAGTGAATGTTTAATATTGGAGGGGATCAGGGAAAGTATAAGTGCTTTATTTTGTATTTTGGACTACATAATTGTTCAACATAATAGAAGAGAAGGAGAAAATGTCACTAATTATTTTGCAAATATCGGATTTCCTTTCAAATATTTTTATTTGGATTTAATATGGCCTCTGATCCCATGGGAATATGAAATGCATGTAATCCATAATTTTATAGAAGAAAATAAAACAATCCATGATGGGGGTGTCGATATGGTGGTTATGGATGCTTTGGAGAGGGCACCATCGTAACACTCATTTTTTGCACAGGTAGAAGTGGCAGGAATTAGTTAATTCATTAGTGTTAGTATGTGTGTTGTTTGGTATTTTAAATTTTGGTCGAGGAAGATGGATGGATGACACTCAAGATTTATTTGCGAGAAGGTGAGGTTTATACCTCGACCTCCACCTTGGTTGGTTCTTGTTAATAATTTGTGTATAGTGGTCACTTCGTATTCTTGGATTTATGTTAGTATGCCCTGGGATTCACTCTGTAGGGCCCTAGAAGTGTGATGTTCATGTTTGAGTTTATCCTTGGTTGCTCATACCCCCTCTGATATTCATCAAGGTTCCTTCTATCTTGGTGAGTTTTAGTTTACTGGTCACTATCTCCCATCCTAATTTTTTGTTCTTCAGATGGTTATTCTATCAAATTTTCTATTATAATACACTATGCCAATGACTTGTGTTTAGTTATGGTGGCTAATTAGGGTTATTTGGGCTACTAGATATTGTTTTCTTGGAAGGGTGGTGTTGGAGTATGTAATTCATGCATTTTAATTTCTCAGTCAATTGTAATTGGAAGGAGGTGTGGGGTTTTCCATGTTTTTTGAGATGTTACAGGGGTCTACATCTTGTTTTCACATGTTTGTTTTCTTGCTGTATAATCCTGTCTGTAAAAGCGAATTCAAGGTTATTCTGTTTTGTAATGAAATTGAAGTGTAGTGAGCTTGATAACCTTTTAGGTTATGGGCTTGTAGAGTGGTTTTTTGTTGATGACCTTATTGTCTATAGATATGGAATTCATGGTCCTCTTCATCATTACTTTTGTTATTTTATTAGTAGATATATTTCTAGTGGTTGTCCACATTGTTTATTTATAGTCATGCTCATGGCTCCAAGGCAAAGAATGAGTAGTGAGTGAGGTGGTGGAGGAAACATTGGGCATAAAAGGGTGCACCCTTTTCCCTATGATTCTATTGCTACTTCTTTTGATTTTATTCCTCTTAAGGTGTGTAAGAAGATCTTGGCTCTAAAAAGAAAGGAGGTAGGGAATCACCCCTATTGTTCTGACTCTGAATTGGTTGAAGAGGAAGCTAAATGGCTTCCAAATATGGGGAGATTTCAAAAGACAAGGTTGCAATTTATGATTTTCTTGGCTTAAAACCAACAAAAAATAGTATTTTTTCACCTCCTCTTCATGGAAAAATAAATAGAAACTTATAATGTTTTCCTGTATTTAGAGGATATCAAAAGGATGCCTCACAATCTGCGTTTCTGTTTGTAAAATGTTGACTCTCCTTTGGCACATCTGTAGAGTTTATTTATGAGTGATTCTTCTTCAAGAGATATCACTAATCATATGGCTGATAATGTTCAAACCCCTAATTGATCTCTTAAAATAATTATTAATATGATGATCATAGGTACTTTTTCTTCTCATTTTGTTAGTTTTGCATTGTTCTGGGATATTCTAGATGACCTACGATGGTATTGAATCCTTATATAAATTCTTAGTCACTATGAAAATATTTATTATAGTTTTGTTTTTGAGATATCATGGTGTTGGATTGATGTTAGTCATGTTTTTGGTGTGTTTATAATGCATAAAGTTTGAATGGTTTTTTGAAGTGTTGACTCATCTATGGACAAAATTATTTTATTGCTAGTTTCTGTGGAAGCATTATGAAGGAGTATGTCATATCTAATTTTCTCTTGGGTTGTGACAAGGGGTTATATTATTATTTTTTCCTATAGTTGAGGTTTGTTGATCTTTTTTCATTTGATGATGTTCATTGCTAGACTCCGCTGCTAATGGAGTTACAAACTAAAGACTGGAAGTTTGGATAGATATATATTTTATGTGTAGTGAGAGTTGTATCTATGTATTCTGTAGTGTGCTAACTATTTTGATACTTCTAAGGAATCAGGGTGCTTAGCTACTATGAAAAATGGGAATTTTAATAGTCAGTGATATAATCTTTAGTATTTAGGCCTAGTTCATAAGGCAGTCTATTTGGTTGTGTTTGAGCAAACATTTATGATGTAATTTGTGTTTTTGAAATGAAATATGAATTTATATATTTACAAGAAGCAAAAAACATATCTAATCAACATATCATATCTTCTCATACATCAAAGAATGCACCTTGAGAAAGAGAAAATCATTAAATCCTATCTCAATCTTAATTGAGAAAGAGAGAAATCATTAACATCCAAGTAATACATGCTACAAATCAAACATCATTAACATCAACGTAATATGAAATAAAATATATACATGAAAATATATTATAACCAAAAAAAGTATCATATATAACTTTTAATTCAAATATACATGTCAAATATTATATATAGCAAGAATTAAGACACATGTCAACTACTACTGGATTCACTAACATAAGAAACTCACTACACTTTGATATATCTATTCAACAAAATCTATATCACTCAATAGGACCATATAGAATGTGGGATTAATTGTTGACGCAATAATTGGATGGATTGATGGTGCAATAGTTGGTTCAGTAACAAGTGTATCTAGTGTCATGTGTGGAGTAGCAGGTGGGGTAGTTGATGGCTCAAGTGGAGGAGGTAGGGGACAAGAAATTGGAGGTAGAGTAGTTCCCTAACAGTAAAATTGAATGGAGAAGACTCATGAGAGTTTAATATAAATGGTTTGTTGAAAGAACTATGAATATGACACATGAATAACATCATATCATAAAGAAGGCTAGCATATATCTTTGCAAGATTGTGTTCCTACATGGTCACTCAAGATCTTATTTACATCTCTTCAGAGTAAGCCATTATACACAACTAATTTGTTACCTACCAATTAAATATATGATTTGGCATTTTAAGCTAAGTCACTCATCAATGTTTCCTTCTTTATCTTAAGCTATGGGTTTACCTCACAAAGATATCAATAATATTTTAAAATATTAGATAAAAATAATTATAGAATTAAGATGAATTATTATAGGAAATTACATGTAAATTCTAAAAAGTAATAAATATACCATTTAATTATTCAAAATATAATAATAACATCACTTTTCACATCTATGGTAGAAGGTCCAATACAATAGTGAGTTTGGATAATCTAGTATAGAGTTAAAAGTGAAATAGATATGTTGAAGAAAAATGGAACATGAGATTAATAAAATCAAACAAAATTTAAAAGCATCATAGAGTAGGAAGAAAAATCATCTAAATAAGGAAATAATACCTAAAGAGTTTGTAGTTGGATATTATGTTTATCTGAAAGTTAGATCCCAAAGCTATCACATGAAACAAACACCCTATGCCAATTTCATATTAAGGCCCTTTAAACTCGTAAAAATAATCACACTAATAGCCTATAAAATTGTGTTACATTTAATATTTGAGAATGTCTCGTTACTCACAAAAAAAAAATTGTATATGACACAAACCATATTATCATCTACATGGAACTAAATGGAAACCTCCATCCATAAGCCCCACAAATCCTAGAGGAGAGAAAAGAATTGCTTCAAAATGTAACGATGACCTACTTAAAAATGCAACACCTATATAGTATAAGAGAGGCACACCTATATATATTTTCATGATATAAATTTTGGCAATAAAAAAATACCAAAATACCAAATATGGTTTTATTCTAAGTGTGAGTGGGTGTATTGCCCCAGTTTCATTCCCTTGAATATTTAATAATTATATATGTTTTTCCATTCTTTCCACATGGATATTTTATCAATGTGTAATAATTAGTGCCATGAAGAGGAATATCCATGGTGTTTAGAACATAATAGATGTAGGTAAATATTTTATTGTTAAAAAATTAGTAAACTACGAAAAGAGATAAGTAAGAGTGCATGAGTAGGGCTGCTATGATACCATAAAGAATGAAAAAAGACGGGATGTACTACATGCCTAAAACCCTATGTTACATGTGAATTAATCATATTTTTAATCTTTAGATTTTTGCATTGTCCTATATTCCAAGTTTGTAATTTTTAAGAGTGTATGAACCCCTATCCTAGCTTAAGCCATAATCTCCTATATTTTTGGAAACATGTTCCCTACATTCATGGAGAATTTCTCCTTACATTATTGCAGCCTACTTCATATTTGGAAAATGACTTATGGCACCTAACTTTATTATTCATTCATGGAAAATAATTACAATGGAAGGGTAAAGGGAGGATAATTCTCGACAAAGACGGTTGAACTATGGAAATAATATTTTCTTATTGGATTTAGAGAATAATAAATTCAATTACAAAGAGAATAGTAATTTATAACTATTTTTATGAGAAAATTTAATGGAATAAATTGATTTTAAAAATTAATGAAATTTAGTATATGATTTTTTAATGATCAAAGACATAATATGTTTTTGTATTCAAGTTTTTGTGATCCATAATGAATTAAACAAAGTTTTTTGGTAGAAATCACATGAGAGAATTTTTTGGCCAGCACATTTCGAACCAACAAGTGCGGTTCATCATTTGGTCCTGATGATGAACCACACTTGTTGGTTCGAAACGCGCTGGCCAAAAAATTCTCTCATGTGATTTCTACCGAAAGACTTTGTTTAATACATCATATGTTATCATTTGTAATATTAATATTAACCACTATAATCATCTAAGACACGTTACTTGAATGTACTTTTTTATTTTATTTTTATATCTAATATAAAAATTTAGAATTCCAATGATGAGGTTCTTAATGTCGATGAGATGGGATGTTGGGGGTGAGCTTGCCACCTCCCTATTACAATGCAAATTAAAAGCATTAACGGGTATGGAAAGAGCAAGTTCAATGTAGCATGCAGGTTTATAGGTTTTAGGATGGAGTGTAGGTCTATTTATATGTGGTACGTTGGAGGTATTGGAGAGTATAGGTGCATGCTAGAGTGGAGGTGAGGGTTGGACATCAACCTCCCTTTACATGTTGATTGTTTATTATATCAAAATAGTGATTTTTGTGTTTTGGATATTTAGTGGTGTCGGGATCGCTCTCAAATAAGAGGCTTTAGTCTCTATCATGTGCTGGTGAGGTATTAAGGGTTTTCTCTTGTGCTCATTTTCAATCATTTATTTTGGATTATTTTTTTGGTCACTTCGAATTTATTTGTGGATTTGTACTATTGGGTGTAGTTCACCTATTTGTTATTGTGCAATTCTTGGTAGAATTTATAGGTTGATCGACCATTCTTGTTCTCTAGAGTGTTTTTTTCTTCAGAGTTCATGTCTTTAGGGTGCCCTGATTTATGAAGTTTCTGTTGTTATGAGAATTAGATTTTTTTTTTCCAATGAAGTCCATTAGAATTGTTCAGGGTTACCTAGTATCTAGATGTGTGATTATTTTGATTATTTTATCTAGTATCTTGGTTTATATATGGGAATATATTGGTGTTTCATGGTGCTAGGTTGTGCGGTATCTGTAGAAGATGGGAAATCTCCATTTGTCCCTCTTGTTAATTAATTGGATTCTAAATTATTTTTTTGGATATTTGGAGATGACTTAGTGGGATTATGGTTAGGGTGTCAAGTTGGTGTGTTTAGTATATTCTCTTGATATTTTACAGGTAATGGGTTTTAGATCATATGCCCAAAATGTACCTTCTCCGCTACATCAATGCCTCTTAGATAGTGAATTAACTTCATATGGGGAGGAGGTGGCAGTGCCTCTGTAAGGTAGAAGAGGGTCAGGCCATTTTCCCATCATTATGTTGTCACATACTTCAATGTTATTCCTCCATAATTGAGAAATGAAATGTAAGTGTTAGAGACTCAAGATGGGATGAACTATCAATGCCATTCAAATTTAGAGAAACTTAATGATGTTTCTAAGTGGATTATTGACCTTTGGCATAACAGTGGTAAGAATAAATTATTTTTGAATTCATTAGCATTACACCAGAAAATGATAACCTTGTTGAGATTAGTCCTCAAAGATAAGAAAGTGGAGAATTATAATGTCTTATCCTCCTTGGAGGATGTTAAAGGAATGCTTTGAAATCATAGCAATTTCATAAACATCCTTGATTCTCATCTAATTTAACTAGAGGGTTACATATTGAGTGAATTTGAGAGTGGGGATGTTACAGACCCCCTGGTTTCAAGTGCTCATTCGCTGGTCACAATTTCCTCCTAAAAGAATGATTAGCGTTGTAGAGGATTAGCAATGTTTGAAATAATTCATGTTAATGTTCATGTTGGTTGGTCTCAGTAATGTTCTTGATGTTAATGTTGTTTTGGTTAGTAATTGTGGTAGTGGCATGATTTCAATCACTAATTTGTTTATGTGATTTCATAAGATATTAATTCACTATGTCCTCGCACAAATTTGTGAGACTGTTTGTTGTGGGTATTAATTTTGGTTCCTCATGTTAACTATTTTGGTATACTATGGAGCTTCCATGAAATGGTTTTCTTCTATCTAGGGATGTGGGTTGTTGCTATGGAACTTCTATCTCTTATTTGCATTGACATTGACTCTATTTTCATTTCAAATTTTGTAAATTTAGCTTGGCTAAGAAAGAGATGGAACTCATAATATATCTTGCAGCTGGCCTAGGTGCATGGTCATGATAAAATTTGATGTTTTGGTTTCTCCATTGGTATTAAAGTTTGGTTTGTAAGTTGTAGATGGTAGTGAATGAAAAAAAATTCCTTTTGGATTCTTCTGAAACATCAATGTAAACATGTTTATTAATTAATATTATAACTTTAGTTCACAAAAAAATATATAAAAAATTAGAATTATTTTCATGATTTAATATACACTATCTTATCCCTTCATGAAATTAAAAGAATGATTATTTCATAAAATATAACTACCAAATTTTAAATTTCTATCAACATTAATAATAATTTTAATAATAAAAATATTTAATTGTAAATTCAAAAAAATTGATTTAAGAAAAAAATATTTAAAAAAAAATTAAATCAGCTAATAACTATGTCAATCATCCTATTCATCAAGTTTTTTACCATGTTCAATCGATATATGATATTCTCTTTCTTATTAAAAAAATGCACCTTGAATGAGAGAAAAACATTAAATGGCATCTCAAATTTAATTGAGAAAGGGGGAAATCGTTGACATTCACATATTAAATTTTATAAATAAAAAATAATTAACATTAACATATCGTATAATAAAAAATAGAAAAGAAAAGATAATATAACTTAAAAATAAAAAATCACATGCAAATCTCAATTCAAATACACATATGAAATAATATATATAACAACAATTAATATAAATGTCAACTACTAAAAGATTCAACATTATAAGAAATTGGCTACACTAATATATCCCTTAAAAAACATCTATACCACTCAATAACATCATATAGAATGTGGAATTAGTAATTGGTGTAATAAGTCGATAGATGGATGGTGTAGCATGTGGTGCAATAGCTAGCGCAACTAGTGTCATGTGTGGAGTAGTAGGTGGTGTGGTTGATGGATCAAGTCGAGGAGGAGGGGGCAAGAAGTTGGAGGGACATAATTAGTTCCTTCGAAGAAAAGTCAAAAGGAGAAGACTCGTGATTTCTCAATCCATGGAGATTATTGAGAACACCAACAACATGATACATAAATACCATCATATGACAAGGAAGACTTTCACATATATTTGTGAGATTAGTGTCCTATATGATCACTCAAGGTATTCCTTACACCATGTTGGATAAATTGTTTTCATTGATTGGTGTTGGATGATTGACATTGGATATTGTTGGTACATTGATGTCAAGTAGTTTCAAGATTAGAGGGAGTCTTACTAGTTGACAAGAAATTATGTTGAGAACCGTCATAGCAGGAGGATAAGTGAAGAATCCTTAAAATCATTATAATTGTGATGGTTGGATATATGGTTCAGTGGAGCATTGGTTGAAGGAATTTTATTTTTACAATATATTCTTGAATGCTCCTACAAACTATATGGTTGGATGGCCCTTAAAAATATTCTCACAATGATATATGTTAGTCTGAAAAAACTTCAAGGGTTAAAGAATTATGGAAATTTGAAATTATGGAAAGATTCCAAGTCTCAAGGTTCCTTTTTAGACGAAATGTGGTCGACAAATTTCTTCACATCAAACTGACTAATAATTTTATGTTCACATCGTGGGCTTGTTCCATCAAAGGTTGTATAAAGAGCGGTTGGCAGAGCCAGGGGCCGGAAGCTCTAAGTGGAGGTCATAAGTATGAGGAGGTCTTGAGGTAGACTCTAGGTAATGGAAGGGGTGCGATGGAGAAATCCAAAAGAAAAAAAATGATGGGAAATTCGGATCACAAGAGAATTATCAAATGAAGTGGCACACAGGTTGTAGTGTTGTGAGGAGTGGGATACATGGCATAATGTGAGAGGTGATAGGTGGCATGCTAATTTGAGGCATTCATGTAGCCAAATGGGTAGTACCTCGGTTACATGTGGCAACAGTAATCAACTAACATGTGGTAATGATGATGCTAGAATGTGATTTTGTAGGTGATGTGGTATTTTTTCATAGTTTGTGTGAGGGGTCATGTTTGTACACAAATTATCCTATTAAAAAATGCCAAATGGCCAATATGGTAGAGAATATGTTTGGACTTTAATATATTTGATCTCTTTAGAAGATAAGATGTATCAACGTTGGTTTAATTATTAATAATTAATAAATTTATTTTTCATTTTTTTAAACTTATTTTTTATTTTTATGTAATTGCATTGAGTCAAAATGTTTGGAAAACATAAAAACACATTACAATATCTCTTCCATAGTGGGTTGGAGAGTGTCTCTTTGTGCAAAAATGTAATGAAAATAAATTAAAAAATATATTTTTATAAAATAATTTGAATGTTAAATGAGAAATGGTTTTTGGTCATGTGGTATTGATGAGCAAAGGTATTGACCCATGGTATCATAAGAAATCCTATTTACAAGTTAATAATATCTATGGTAAAGTAGGGGATGAATATCCATCATTAAAAACATGTTATATTGTGAATATTAAGTTTATATGTGCTTATTAATGAAATTTAAATATGTTTACAAAATTATTATTTTAATTTATATAGTAAAATAGACATTCATTTATAGTTACAATTTATATTTTATATATTTTAATGTGATAGATGATTTATATGTCTCTCAAAAGTAATTATAATTTATTTTTTCTTTTAGATGTTATTAAAAAATGTTATAAAATTTAATTCATATAAAATATTTATAACATATTTTGATTATGAAATGAGAGATAGTTTTTGGGCATGTGGTATTTATGAACCATGATATTGTAACAAAGCCTATTTACAAGTTAATAATATCTATGGTAATGTAGTTGTGAATATCAATGGTTAAAAATATTGTTATATTGTAAGTTTATTGTAAGTATTGAAGTTTTTATGCGCCTATTACTTAAATTAAATGGAGTCGTCTATGAAGGTGGACAAATTTCCCGGATGGTCAAAAGTGACTGGAATCCGAGAAAAAAATATTCAAAAATCATCCAGTAGCAGTGTTTGAATCATGTTTTTGATGGTGGAAATGGATTCAGCACCATCAAAAACCTCTAAGGCATCCAAAATATTGAAGATTAACAACTATAACTAAGATTGAATTTGTTTGAATCATGTTTTTGATGGTGGAAATAGATTCAGCACCATAAAAAACCTCTAAGGCATCCAAAATATTCAAGATTAACAACTATAACTAGGATTAAGAAAAATTCACAACGGATTTTATCAAAATGTGCCCGAAATTTCCATGATTTTCAGGGCAAAAAAACAGTTTCGTTAGACTACGAAAAATTAAATAGGTTACATAAATATTATTTTAATTTATAAGATAAAATTTATTTTAACTTATACATACTACTTATATGTTATATATTTTAATTGGATATGTATTCTATAGTATTCTTTCATCTAAAAAATTATTTTTAATTAATAAAAACAAAATTACAATATAACAAATTGAATTTTATTATTTTTATTACTTTCAAACTTTTATGTATGATACAACATTTCCCCCATACTAGGCTCTATATTACTTTTAACATTTTATTATTATTTAATTCATCATAGATATAAATGTTTACAAAACGTTTATGTCTCATAAATTGAACATATTAATAATATCTAGATTCAACATATTCATTGGACATGCAAAAATATGTTTACAAACTTTCTTACAATACACCTACACATCTCACAGATATTGGGCACATCTTCCCCATATTGGGCTCTATGTTACTTTTAACCTTTTATTATTATTTAATTAAGCTTATATGTAAATATTTACAAATCACTTCCACCTTACAAATTGAGGAAATTAATATTAATATATATTCAACATATTGAAAAGACATGTAAAAATATGTTGACAAACTTTCTTACAATATACCTACACATCTTCCCGATATTGAAGCATAGAATCCCTCTCAAGACTATAAATATAAAATATAAAATATAATATGTAATTTACTTTTAAGAGTATAAAGTATTTTATGAACAAAAAAATTCAACATAACTTTAAATAAAGTTAAAACACAAATATGAAAGGTTTTAATTATTAAAAAAATAAATATATTTTTAAAAACTAAGTGGAAAGTTGATAAGATATGTATTTTTTTCATTAATTTCAAATTATTTTAAACAATGATTTAAATAGGTTAATAACTATATATTTTTTAAATATATAATTGTTATGAGAATTAGAAACTTATGCCGTACATTTTATAAATTCAAATATTCTACCTTACACACATATGATTTAATTAATTTAACAGTGAACATTTCTATTATAAAGTGTCCTTTCATGTTATGTAACCAACTCATAAAATAGAAGAAGAAATAGATCAATGACTTCAAAATTAGCCTTTTGAGAGGGAAACTTTCTTTACATTACAAAAATGAATAGTTCTTAGATGATTCAAATGACAAAATCTCCTTTATATATATAGGAGTCTAAGGGGTCACAATATAACTAGAGTTGAAATAACAATAATAATGTAAGGGTACAACAATAACAATTGTGGGCTTCTATGGGGCACAATAATAACATTATGGGTACTACATCGTCACAACAACAATAATAAGCGGCTACAGTCACAATAACAATGAGGGAATACATTAGTATTATAGTCACCTAACATGCCCCTCTCCTTAAAAAGAGTGTTGTCCTCAATGATTGAGTAGTTTTGGATGCTTCTGTATAAAATTCCCATCCTCACATGTGGAACCTTCAGTGGGTAAGTTCTTCCACTTGATGAGATACCCTAAAATTGATCGATTTCATAGCTGTCGAGTTCTTATTTTCGTGACTGCTTCAAGTTCCAATATGATTTTTCCTTCCTCATCAAGGTCTGGCAGTATTGTTTGAACTGGGAGTTTATCACCTATAATCTTCTTTAATCATGAAACATGGAAAACTAGGTGCGCTTGGGAAGATGCAGGAAGCTCCAGTTTGTATGCCATAGTACCATTCTGTCGCAAAACCTTGTAAGGACCATAATACTTTGGTGATAATTTATTAAGGCTTCTTAGTTTTCTTCAGGGACATTTGTTTGTATGGTTGTAGCTGTAAAAATACCCAGTCACCTACATCAAAATGTCTTTCATTGTGATGTTGATCTCCATGTTGTTTCATTCTATTCTGCGCCAAAGTGAGGTTATCCTTTAAGAGTTGGAGAACTTGTTGTTGATGCTTGATGTGATCTTCCACAACTTGAACCTTAGAATTTTATCTTAAATATGATGTGATGGACAGTGGATGATATCCATAAGGTGCCATAAATGGGGTCATTTTTGCTGCAGCATGGAAGGAAGTGTTATACACCATTCCGCGAAAGCTAAGAACTTGACCCATTGTGTCTATTTATCAAACACAAAGAGAAAAATATATGCTTCCAAACATTTTCTCACTATCTCAGTTTCCCATTAGATTGATGATGATAAGATGAGCTATGAGCTAATTGAGTATTAGGACAAGAAAATAATTGCATCCAAAAATGTCCATTGAAAATGGGATTTCCGTCGCTTACAATAATCTTTGGGTTTCCATGTAGCTTTTTAACTATTCCCATAAATGCAGTAGAAACTGTAATGGCTTCAAATGGATGAGATAGTGCACGAAAGTGTGCATACTTGTTAATTATAACAACTACCACCATGATGATGCTCCTTCCTTCAGAATTGGGTAAAACTGTGATAAAATCCATTGAAACCCCCTCTTGAAGTTAACTTGGAATGGATAAAGGTTGTAACAGATCTAGAATCTTAATTGTCTCAACTTTATTTTGTTGGTAAACCAAGAATTCCAACAGAAATGTCTGAATATCAAATTCAGGCCATCCCAAAAAAATCCTTCTTAACCCTATGGTAAGTTTTTAAAAATCATGAGTTCCATCCTAAGGGAGAGGTGTGTAATTCTAGAAAAATCTTTTTTTTGAGTTGGGAATTATTACAAAGGTATAAGTGATATTTGTACCATAATGAATCATTTTTCAAGCTAAATTTTTCAAATGTACTTGAATCTTGCTGCATCGTTTGAATGAGTTCCCACACTTCTTCGTCATTCTTCTTTTCATCCCTTACTTCAGTTATCCAATCTGGTTGGATAACAGAAATGGAACAAAGAAATGCTTCCACATCCTCATCCTTTCTTGAGAGTGCATATGCAAGGAAATTTTGCTACCCCTTTTTGTACATGATTTCAAAGTCATAACCCAACATATTTGTGACCCATTTTTTCTTCTGTTCAGAAGGTAATATTTGTTATAAGAGGTATTTAAGACTATCAGGATCCGTTTTTACCTTGAAGTGTATTCCTATTATGTAAGGTCACCATTTCTTAAGTGCATGTATTATTGCCAACATTTCCTTATCACAAATGGCTTTATTTAAATACTTTCCTTTGATTGGACGATTTTCAAAAGCAATGGGTCTTCCTTATTGCATTGAAACAACACCAAATCCTTTTCATGAGGCATCACATTCCATAATAAATGTTTTTATGAAGTCTGGCATATCTAAGACTAGTGCTTGGCACATTGTCTCTTCAAGATGTTTAAAGGCCTTAGTTGCTTTTGGAGTCTAAGAAAATGCATCTTTCTTTAGTTATGTTGTTAGAAGTGAAACCATTCTTGTATAATTCTTAAAAAACATATGGTTATACCCTGTCAACATGAGAAATCCTCACAGATTATTTATGGATGTTTTTATTTTCCATTCCTTAATGGCTTTAATGGAGTACCTTTTCTGAGGGTTGCACATCATGTAGATCAAAATATTACTCCATCTATATTATCCAAGTTAACGGATCCTTGCCATCAAACTTCCTCATATCTATATTTCGAATGTGGTGCTTATTAAGCCCCACATTCTAGTCTATAAAATCATAATTGATATACATTTTGTCTTCATCACGATTTTCATGGATTTGCTTGTCACTACTAGGATGCCTTTCTTCTAGAAGCTTTTCCAATCCTTCCTCCAAACCCTCTCTCTTAACATTCATCATTACTTCCATGTATGATTTTAAACTATCATTCGAAACTCCCATTTCCCTTTTTATACTTTCTATCTTAACATTCATCATGGCGTCCAATTCATTTTTGGTTACTTTTTGTGACAGGGAAATTTGTTTCACTTGATCTCACAATTTTGATATATCATGTTGCATTTCTTCTTCTTCTTCATGTGTCATAGTAGAACTTGTGGGTCGCTTACTAGTTGTTTCCATTTTATTTCTTAGGGGAATCAATTAATGATAATTATGCTTCAATATTCCTTTTGAATCACTTCAAACTACTTTTTCAAACAAAACTTTTGCAAATTTTAAAAACTACACAACTTTTTTTGTTTCTTTGTAGGAGCTCAATATTGAATATGTTGTATCCCTATAATTTATGATCTCCAAGGTGTGAAATTTCATCCTATGGTGGCCCTCTGAGTCCTCTTTACAAACCCACAAGTATGATCAAGATTTGATTATCCAACAAAGATTTATGCCAAATCTCCCACAATCAGTTGATTATAGACTGTTTCAGTAGAGCACAGTTGTAAGAAGTGTCACTTATTATTGTTTCAACATTCGTCCATGAAAATGATACGAAACAAACTAAATTCCATCCTATTTCTATCAATTTTTTTGAAATTTGAATCCAATGCTCAGAGAGAGTTATGATGATTTTCCCAAGGTCACCAGTTTGAGATGGAATTTGGGATCTTGCAAAAACCCCAACTTCCTTGGATCATATCTCTGAAAATATAACAAACCAATATCTAAAATTTGTACCGGAGGTTCACAAAGAATTCATCTCCCTTGGGTTTTGATTTTAGATTCTGAAGATTCGTATAAAAAACATTATAGCGAAAATTCCACGATGGCCTATTTGGGGCAACGAAACCCTAGAATCCAAAGCTCTGATACCAAATGTTATGCAAGAAAATCACAAAATAGAAGAAGAAATAGATCAACAACTTCAAAATTAGAGTATTTTAGGGGTAAACCTCCTTTACATTACCCAAATGAGCAATTCTTGGATGATTCAAATGACAAAACCTCGTTTCTATGTATAAGGATCTAAGGGGTCACAATATAATTAGAGCCGACAAAACAATAATAATGTAATGATACAACAATAACAATAGTGGGCTTCTATGGGGAACAATAATAACAATATGGGTACTACATGGGCACAAAAATATCAATAAGGGGCTACATTGTAAATAAAAATGAGGGAATACATTAGTATTATAGGGACCTAACATTGTAAACATTGAAAAATAATACATTTATAGAAGGTAAAACATGAATACTTGGAATGCATTCATTGTAAAAAAATGACATATAATATATTAATTGTAAAAAGAATGATATAATAAATACATTTAAATTTATTTCCATCAATATATATAAGTGATATTGTGTTACGCAACCAGATCACAAATACAAGAAAAGATAGATCAACAACATTAAAATCAACCTCTTCGAGGTGGAAACCTCCTTTACATCACATAAATGAAAAATCATTGGATGATACAAATGGAAAGACCTCCTTTCTATAAATGTGAGTTTAAGGGGTCACAATATAATCAGGGCCTACATAACAACAATAATGCAAGCAAACAACAATAATAATAATCGACTTGTATGGGGCACAACAATAAAAATATCAGGTCTACAATAAAAATAACAATAAGGCGGATACACTAGAAATAAGAATAACATGATTACACTAGTGTTATAGGGACTTAACGTGGTCCTCTCCTTCAAAACAAGTGTTGTACTTAATTTTTGACTAGTTTTGGATGCTTTTGTATAAAATTCTCATCCTCCCATATGGAATCTTCAACGAGTAAGTTCTTCCACTTAATGAGATACTCTAAAAATGATCGATTTTGTAGCTGTCAGGTTCTTATTTCCATGACTTCTTCAGGCTCCAATATGATTTTTCCTTCTTCGTCAAGTTCTGTCAATATTGTTTGAACTATGATCTTATCACATATGGCCTTCTTTAAGCATGAAACATGGAAAACTGGGTGTATTCGAGAAGATGCATGCAACTCTAACTTGTATGCCATACTACCAATATTTTGCAACACCTCTTAAGGACCATAGTATTTGGATGATAATTTATGAACCTTCTTAGTTGGCTTGAGGGAAATGTGTTTGTATGGTTGTAGTTCTAAAAGCACCCAATTGCCTATGTCAAAAATCCTTTCACTCCAATGTTGATATTCTTGTTCTTTCATTCAATTCTTCTCCAAAGTGTGGTTATCATTTACTAGTTGGAGAACTTATTTTTTATGCTTGATGTGATATTACACTACTTGAAACTTAGAATTTTCTCTTAAATATGATATGATGGACTGTTAGTGATATCCATAAAGTGCCATAAATGCGGTCATTTTTACTCTAGTATGGAAGGAAGTATTATACCACCATTCAACCCAAGGAAACCACTTGACCCATTATCTTTGTTCATAAGATATAAATTAATGAAAATACACTTCCAAACATTTGTGTGAATCACGGTTTTCTCATTAGATTGATGATGATAAGATGAGTTATGATCTAATGGATTACCAAGACAAGCAAATATTTTTGTCCAAAATTTTTTGGTGAAAATGGGAACTTTGTGACATATAATAATCTTTTGGTTTCCATGTAGGTTTTGAATTGTTTCGATAAATGTAGTAGAAACTATATTGGTTTTAAAAGGATGAGATAATGCACAAAAGTGTGCATACTTGGTAAGACTATCAACTACCACCATGATGACACTCTTTCCTTTGGACTTGGGTAAGGATACAATAAAATCAATTGATACCTCCTCCCAATTCTGACTCAGAATGGATAAAGGTTGTAATATAATGGGTTTCTTAATTTTCTCAACTTTATTTTGTTGGAAAACCAAACGTTCTGCCGGAAACTTCTAAAAATCATATTTAAGGCCATCCCAAAAAAAAATTCCTTCTTAAACATATGGTAAGTTTTTAAAAATATTTAGTGTCGTCTTAAGGGGGAAGTATGCAATTCCAAAGGAATTTTTTCTTTGAGTTGAGAATTCTTATACAGATATAAGAGATATTTGTACCATAATGAATCAACTTTCTTGATAAATGTATCAGATGTACTAGGATCTTGCTACAACTTTTGAATGAGTGTCCACACCAATTCTTCATTCTTCCATTCATTCCTTGCTTCAGTTATCCAATCAAGTTAGATAATAGAAATGTCACAAAGCAATTCTTCCACATCCTCACCCTTTCTAGAGAGTGCATCTGCAACAAAATTTTGCTTCCCTTTTTGTAGATGATTTCAAAGTCATAACCCAACATCTTTGTAACCCATATTTTCTTCTCTTATGAAGATACGTTTTTTTTCCAAAAAGTATTTAAGAATATCATGATCATTTTTCACCTTGAAGTGTCTTCCCATTAGGTTAGGTCACCATTTCTTTAGTGCATGCAGTATTGCCAATGTCTCGATCTCATAAATAGGTTTGTGTAAATACCTTCCCTTGATTTGACGGCTTTAAAAAAAAAATGGGCCTTCATTCTTGCATTAAAAAAATACCAATTCCATTTATTGAGGCATCACATTCCACAATAAAAGTTTTTGTGAAGTCTACTATAGCTAAGACAGGTACTTGGAACATTTAAGATGTTCAAAGGATTTAGCTTCTTCTCTAGTCCAAGAAATGCATCTTTATCTAGTAATGTTGTATGATGTTTTTCTATTCTCCCATAATTCTGAACAAACTTGTGATAGTACCTTATCAAACCAAAAAGTCCTTAAAGATACTTTAGGGTTGTGGGGATTTTCGATTCCTTAATGGCTTTAATTTTGTTAGGGTCTACCTTAACACCATCATGAGATACAATATGACCCAAATATTCCACATTTTGCACTCCAATGAAAGATTTGGTGGTTTTTGCAGATAATTGTTTCTCCTGCGATAGTTTGACCACCCGCTAAACATGTTGAACATGATCCTTCCAAGAGTTGTTGTAGATTAGTATATCATCAAAAAATACTAACAAAAGTTTTCTAAGGAAGGGTTTGAAAATGGAAATCATCAAACCTTGAAATGTGGAAGGTGCATTAGTAAGGCCAAAATGCATGACCAAAAATTCATAATGACCTTCAGAGTTAAGAATGATGTTTTCAGAATATCTTTAGTCTTCATTCCAATTTTATGACATTCTAAACAAAGATATAGGTTGGTGAAGTAAATTTCTCCATGTAATTCATCCAACAATTCATCAATGATAGGAATGCGAAATTTATCTTTCAAAATGAGCTTTTTGAGCTCCTTATATGCCGAACACATACAACATGATCCATCCTTCTTCTGTGCCAATACTACTCGAGTAGAGAAATTTTTTTGGCTAGGCTGAATTATAGAAAACTCTAGCATTTCTGCAACCATATGTTTAATTTCACTCTTTTTGGCAGAGGAATATTTGTAAGTACTGATGCTTGGAGGAAAACTTTCTAGAATAAAGTGAATCACATGATCATGATCATGAATAGGTGGCATGCCTTTGGGAGTCTCAAATACCTTGGAATGATTGTCCAGGATTCTTTGGAGATCTAGAGAAATGCGATATTTTGATGCTTAAACATCTAATGAGCATAATTGTGCAATTATGCATCATTTTTATTTCTCAGAAACCTTTTTAATTCCATTAGAGATGATTATATTCATTGATTTCCCTATGATTCCCCTCAATTGAATTTCCTTTCCTTCCCAAGAAAATTTCAAGAAAAATTCTTGAAAACTAAAAGCTATTGTCCCAAAAGATTGTGACCATTGGAATCCTAATTCAACATACCCACCCATTGGAATGGAAATAATTTGACTATTCAATACATATTACTCGTGGTTAGATTGATATTATGAAACTTCCCTAAGCAATTTATAGTTCCTCCATTTCCAACCATGACTTGACAATCTAGTGCTAGATATAGAAAGAAATTAAATTCCTTGTCTAATTTACAATGAATAAAATTATTTGTACTACCGGAGTCGATCAACACTATTACCTTCTTTTCTTGATATATCCTTCTATCTTGAGAGTTTGAGGAGTGGAAATTCCTGCCAATGCATTACAAGATATGGTTAGATTCATATTTTCTTTCTTTGGGGTTGGCTTTCTAGTGTAGATCCTCTTCTTTTGATGTTTCTTGTTCCTCCTCTTCCTTCTCTTCACAATATATGTAAAATAATTCCTTCTTGGCACACTTATGACTCTTTGTCTATTTTCGATCACAATTGCAACAAATCCCGTTTTATCATTTTTCCACCAATTATTGTGGTGTCAACCTTGTAGGTTGTGGGAGGCTAGGAACATTAACACTTCCATTTTTATTGTTGTGAGTGGTAGACTTCCTTGTTTCATAGTTTTTCTTTCGAGTTTTCTTGCCACCTTTAATGCCTTCTCCAACGGATTAGGTTCCCAAAGGAGAACCTCATGTTTGATGTTATCCTTTAAAGTCCCTATGAAGAAATCAATTATATGCTTCTCTGGAATATCATTTACCTTGATATCCAATATTTTGAAGTCCTCAATGTGCTCCTCCATTGAGCCCCTTTTTTTTAGATTTATCAACTAGATAAAGAATGTATTTATCTTTGTATCCTCATATGAGTTACCAGTTCTTTTGCAAAAATTTTCTAAGTGACAATTGATACATAAGAACAAAGTCATCGATACCACACAATAATTTTGTTATAAATATAAATATGAAATGATTACCATTTGTGTGTGTGGCACATCATATAGATAAAATAATTTCGCTATCTGTACTATCCATATTACCAGATCATTACCATCAAACTTCCTCATGTCAAACTTAGGAATGTGGCGGGTTTTAAAACCAACATTGGAGTCTCTAAAATCATAATTCATATTCCTTTTCTCATTATCATGATTTTCATGGATTATCTTGTTACCACAAGGAATCCTTTCTTGCAGCTACTTTGTCAACCCTTCAAATTTGACATTCATTGCGCCCATGTCTACTTTAAAAACTCCCATATCTGATTTTAAGCCATATTTCAAGCCTTCCATGTTGTCCTTTATTTTTTCTTCTATATCATCTATCTTAACTTCTACTTCATTTTTGGTTACTCTCTTCAAAAGAAAAAATTGTTGCACTTGATCTCATATTTTTTATATATATCATGTTGCATTTATTCCTCTTCTTCATGCACCATAGTATAGATTTATGGTTGCCTACTAGGTGCATCCATATTTTTTTTTCCAGGATTTTTGGAAGCAAATAATGATATATATGGTTCACTATTCCCTTTGAATCACTTCAGACTGATTTTTCAAACAAAAGTTATGCAAAATTTAAAAAATAAACACTTTTTTCTTTCTTTTTAAGAGCTCAATATTGAAACTGTTATATTTATGTAATTTTGAATCTGCAAGGTCTAAAATTGTGTCCTGTGGTAGCCATCTAAGTCTTCCTTCCAACACCATAATTTAGACTGAGATTGGATTCTTCAAAAAAGAGTTATTCCCAATATGACATGATGACCTGATTATACACTAGTTTAGTAGAGAAAAATTGTATGGAACGCCACATGTGACTCTTTCAACCTTTGACCCTGAAAATGATAAAATAAAAACAAAATTTCATGCATGTTCATCCACTTATTAAGAAATAAAAATCTGATGCTCAGAAATAAATTATGACGATTTTCCTTAGTTCACCTGTTTGATATTTAATTCTAGAGCCTATAAAAATCCTAATTTCTTTAGCCCATATATCAGAAAATATAACAAACCAAGACCTAAAATTTGTACACGAAGTTAACCAAGATTTCAAATTTACTTGGTCAAAATTTCAACTTCTGACAACTCATAAAAAAAATGTTACAGTGAAAATTCCAAGATGACCTTTTTGAGGTAGAAAAACCCTGGAATCCAAAGCATTGATACCAAATGGTATGCAACCAGATAAAAAAACAGAAGAAAAATTAGATCAACTACTTGAAAATCAACGTTTTCGAGGGGAAAGCCTCCCTTACATAACATATATGAATAATTATTGGATGATACAAATGACAAGGCATCTTTTCTATATATAGGAGTCTAAGGGGTCACAATATAATTAAAGCTTACATAACAATAATAATGTAAGGACAAAACTATAACAATAGTGGGCTTTTATGGGGCACACAAATTACAATATGGGGGATACATTAATAATAACAATAAGGGGGCTACACTAACAATAAAAATGAGGGTACTACACTAGTATTATATGGACCTAACATATTGTTATGTCACTTAAAGGTATTTGAAAGTTTTATGCAATGCACTATCTAAGAAGAAAATTGCACACTAGTTTTCTTTTCTTTCTTAGTAGCTTGAAGTTTAGGGAATTGCAAAAGGAATTTTTTATTGTACTTGTTTTTGAAATCATTAGTTTTGTTTTATTTATAATTGAAATGGAGTGGAAATAATTTTTATAATCTATCAATCTGTAAAACAACTCTATATTTTTCTTCTACTTTTCCTTAAGGTTCATTTTCTTTTTTCATCCAACCTATAACATCCCTCAGTAAACCTTGTGCAAAAATACACATGATTAGAAATATTTACCATATTTACTAGCATGCAATATTTTCAATTACTTATCACATTCTTAATTAATTATTAAATTTATAAATCACCATCATAAAGTGAAGTAACCTTAGAAAACTAATAGCACATCTCGTAAAGGAATAATTATCAGCACAACTTGTTAACATAGTGGATTTTGTCTTAGCTTTCCTTCATTACATTGTTCAACTAATGAGAGATTATTTATAACACATTGTTTGATCTAATTTCAAACGTCATGCAAGGAAACAAAATCATCAATATAACCAAATAGAAAACACATAATTGAACACAGATATACCCTAGAAACCCCAGAGGGTAAAACTAGCAAATACTTACTTTATTAAAGGTTCATGAGGGAGTTCACCCCTAGACAATTTTCATACTCTAATAATCTATACGACAACTCTATATTTTTCTTCTACTTCTCCTCATGGTTCATTTTCCTTTTTCATCCCATCTATAACATCCCTTGGTACACCTCATGCAAAAATACACAAGATTAGAAATATTTACAATACTTACTAGCATGTAATATTCACAATGACTTATCACATTCTTAATTAATTATCAAATGTCTAAATGAACATCATAAAGTGAAGTAACCTTAGAAAAAATAGCACAACTCATAAATAAATAATTATCAGTGCAACTTGTTAAAATAGTGCATTTTGTCTTAGATTTCCCTCATTACATTGTTCAACTAATAAAAGTTTATTTATAACACATTGAATGATCTAATTTCCAATATCATGCAAGGTAACAAAATTATCAATATAACCAAGTACAAAACACATAGTTGAACATTGATATACCCTCGAACCCTCGAACGGAAAAACCAACAAATATTTACTTTATTAAACAATCATGAGGGAGTTCACCCCTAACTCAATGGAAGCAGGGGAAACTGATATGATCTAAGGTAAGTCTCTGATATGAACTTGATATGGATTTCACTCACTTAAAATAATTAACTTTATAAACCAATTTAATTTAACCTGATTAATTTTGAAGGCTTAAATCTAATTTGAATTAAAACATCATTTAACTATGCTTTTTCTATACATAATGAATTAACACGTCTCAACATAATTGTAGAAACTAAAAAGAAATGTATAAGAAAACATGAGACAAGATATCAAATAGCTAAATGGGGTTCACCCAGTGTGCGCTACATCTCTCAGCTCACAAATCAATGAAATGCTTAATTATCTTCTTCAAATATTCTCTTCTACAAAGAGATGATCTCCTATGGATGGGTTGATCTCTCACAAGCATGTGGCATAAATTGTACTCACTCACATAAAGTAGGAATAGGTCATGTTGAATGTGTGGTTCAAATTCAAGTCATACTCATCATCATCATACTAGTCTTGTGATTGTCAGACCAATGATTGTAAACATGAATACTTTCCAATGAAGTTTTAAAATGGCCTTTTCTCAGTGCCGCACCACCGTGGTCTGCATGAAAAGGCTCAAATGATAAATTCTCTACAATGATTCAGATCTTGTTTCCGTACTGCAGCATAAAAAGATCACCAGGACTTACAACAAACAATCAACCCTTCACAATATCCAAAAGGAGACAAAAACCATAAATACATAAATCTTACATCAGTTCTCATGCCAAAGAAATCACAGTCTTTCTCAAAGCATGACTAACACATCATCAAAACCTTCACCTCACCATTATATGAATATTGACTCTAGAATTGAACCCATTCAAAAGAGTGTAACCATGGGGGCTTCACTGGATAAGGAACACCATACCACGCGTGTTCATATTGGGGGATATGTATTCAGGAAAAAATGATGTAATATATTCCACATATAATAGGGGGTAAAGGGTTTCTATATTGGTAGGTATAAAAAATGGAGCTCAGAGTTAATGAAAAAATATAAAGGTGTAAAAAAAATGTTAATGAAAAAATGGATACCTACAATATCATGTGAAAGTAGAGGTTTTCTAAATTCAGAAGGTCTAGTTTGTTTGCAATAGTAGGGGGTTAAATAATGTGATTTGTAAAATTGTTTTCCAATATGTATTGAAACTAAGGGTATTATTTACTATGCCATGAATGCATGTGATATGTCATAGGTTCATTGAGCAAAGCCTCCATTAGTGTAACATTGTCTCATTAAGCATGTTAAAAAGTCATTGTTAAATCCAAACTTCAACTGCGAGCTTTGAATTCTACTACTCAAACTGTACCATACTCCATACCAGCAGCTCCTTAGAATTCTGTAACTCTAGAGTATAAACATGACAAATTTTTGACATGTGCAAGGTTGCCTCAAATATTGTACCAAACATTAATGGATAACATGGGCTTCTATCCAGATCCCTCAGATTTGTTGCTCAATCCCCATTTTCACTGAATTGTTTAATTCCTTGCGAAATTTTGAGTAAAATGAGTATAAAATCGACCTGGTTTTGTAACCTTCAATTCTAGCCTCCTCAAAAACCTCTAAGGTTCCACAAGAATATTTTAACAAGGTTCCCCTACAATATTCGTAGACCATACCACAAAATATTCTATGTATTATCCTACCACAGTATACGTGATTAGGAACTATTCTAATGCCCTATTCAGCCTTATGTGGATTCCAATCCTTATTCTACCATGGACCTCACCATCCCTCTCCGTGTGTACGGAAAAGTTTAAATAATTTTTTATAGGCGAATAAAACAAAATGAGTTTTTGGCTCAATATATTATATAGTTTAATTAGAGAGTTTGTTTGTTGGGAATTTCGAGAGGTCTCGAGGTCAAACCCACAAGCCTCCTTTATTTTATTTTATATATGTAACGAATATTAACCATTAACCCAAAAATGTATGCGTGTTGTAACAAACAAAAACCATGGTCATAGGATAATTAGAGATTGCATGTGTCCCTATGCCACATGGCCTATTTAGAGGTGTCATGTGGAAACATTTGATTGGGCCTCATCGCATGCTCACATAGGTCCATAATTTTCTAGTCAACATGCCACATAACCTGCTAGTGAGTGCCACATATCAACTTGCAATGATTCCATGTCACCTTATAGTACCACATCACCTGTTGTGGGTCCCACTTGGACGTGTGTATATGCACTTCCATGTCTCATCCATAGCCTACAACATGTTACGAGGTTGACCTTGATTTTTTTACTATTTGACCAAAAGTTTTGTTACCATAACTTTGTCATACAGACTCGGATTGTAGTGTCGTTTATGTCATTGGAATCGTATTGCTGAGCTCTATGACTTAACGTTATTTCCATAAACTTTTAAGAATTTTGATTTTTTGGAGTTTTTTAGAGCCTCCTAGATCAGATTTCATCCCTTTTCTATTGTTCAAATTTTTCAAAATATCATAATATTTAATTCAAACATAACTAACTAGAGCTAAATACATTCAAGATGATGTCACATATCTCAAAAAAATTACCTCACATTCTCGAGCATAGTATCTTCATTGCATGGTAAATTATACCTTGATGATACTTCAGTTTACATGAATCAATAGTCAATGATAATGACTTAATTACTTGTCATATTTTTATTTTTCATCCATCTTTTGTTTGTTGCAAAGGGGATAGATTTTAAATTATCAATCCGATCTTCACATAAGTCACGTTTATTTCCTGCAATTACTATAGTCAGTAACTCTATCATCATGATTAGGTAAATATCCATTTATAAAAAACCCAAATATTCAATCTCCATTGGTTATCACTTATAATTTTATATGCATTATATATCTTTTCATGTTTCACTTTCACGCATATGCACATTAACATTAAAATTCATGCTAAATCTCTAACTTTTACATGCATCTCCAAGTGCAAGACCATTTTCTTGCACATGAATTAATAAAATTAAAAGTTATCTTCAATATTTTACTTTTACATGCATAGTCAAGCACCAAACTATTCTTCTTTGTACTAATGTAATAACGTTGATTAATAATAGAAAACACAACTAAAATCTCATTATTTTTATTTTAATGCATTATCAAATGCACATACTTACAATTGCATGTCTAATTTTTCAATTTTCCAATGCATTAATAAATGCATCCAAAAACCACAGGTATTTATCTTGCATTAAATAAATGCATAAACTTATAAAGAATGCATTTTTGTTCACGATTGACATACTTTTAATACATGCATACAATTATAAAAGCTGTTTTCTTATCTACATCACACATGCAATAAATAAAATTCATAAAGAATATCAATAATGCCTATTCATATGCATTAATTAAAAAAGATCCCATATAAATCCTTATTACAACTACAATACCACCTTTAGCTATATAATAATAACTTGCAATATACATGTGAATGAAAATCATGCATGCAATCATGATTTTTTATCCACATGTCACATACAAACCACATTTATATTAACATATCCTTATTACAACTACAATACCACCTTTAACTATATAATAATAACTTGCAATTTACATGTGAATGAAAATCATGCATGCAATCATGATTTTTTATCCACATGTCACATACAAACCACATTTATGTTAACATTGATGTGAATAAATGACGTGAATGCAATTACAAAAATTCATCTATTCAAGAAATCACCACAATTAACTTATCTTTATAGACACCACAGTTAACTTATCTTTATAGACACAAGAACATAGTTAACTTATCTCTGAAATATTTTCAATGAAAATATGATGGTTACCTTATCTCTCTGCATGAAACACGGATTTTTTTCCAAGAAATTAATAGAGCTAACTAATCGTTGTTGACAATAGTCCATGAAATATATTCGCGAAATTTATATAGTTAAATTATCTTTGTTCACAAGAATCCATGAAATCCTTTCGCAAGAAAATAAAAATGTTAACTTATATTTTTGTGCACAGGAACATGATATATTTTCAACAAAGTTAAAATATGGAATATTCTCAACAAAGTTAAAATATGCAATATTCTCAAAGAAATCAAGGAAGTTAACATATATTTTTATGAAGAAGAATCAATGCAATCTTTTCAATAAAAATAACATGGATTCTTAAATTTTTATGCACCAAACTCATATGGAATATTTTTAAGAAAAATAAAATGGATTCTTATCTTTTTATACACAATATTTATAAGAAATACTTTTTAAGAAAAATAACATGGATTTTTATCTTTTTATACACAATATTCATAAGAAATACTTTTTAAGAAAAAAAACATGGATTCTTATATTTTTATTCACATAAATCCTGTGTAATTTTTTTCAAAAAATTAAAATGGATTCTTATCTTTTTATGCCTAAGATTCATATGCAATATTTTTAAGAAAAACAAAATATATTCTTATCTTTTTATATGCACAATATTCACAATACTTTCAAGAAAAATAACATGGATTATTATATTTCTATGCACAATATTGATATGTAATATTTTTCAAGAGATTAACACACATGAACCATGCAAATTAACACAATTATTTTACCTTTCCACGGAGAGAACCGTGCAATGTTTTTCACGAAAATGACATGGTACATATCTTTTTTATGCAAAGGACTTCCGATATCAGGGCGAGGTTTGTAATGTTCAATCCACCAGTCAATTCGAACAAGTGTATAAATGTGTTATCATAGTTCTTAGTCTAATGAATATAGAACGAAAGAACCAAGGGAATAATATCATATGATAACTCCATGAGCCTGGAAGTTGCATGTTCTCTCACCTTAAGCATATCAATAATGTTACCATATAAAAGCCTCATTAATCTAACTTCCTAGATAGGGCTCTAAATTTAGATCAGTAGCTCCCCTCCATGCATTTCCATGCCATTTTTTTCTACTTCACATGAGTGACCTGATAATTGCATCCTCAGTGATTGGAATTGCATAAGAAGAGATGAATATTATTAATGGACCTGTAGAAAACACATTACTATGTATGGCAAAAATCGAAAGCCTGGGTGTAGAGATAAAAAATTAGGTTATTATATAATGCATGATAGAGGGATATGGATTGATACGGTCAAGCCATGGAATGAAGAATGGAAAAATCGTTCCCATGTATGGGTACATGAATATCATAGCGTTATTTTGATAACAAATTCTTGATGCTAACCATAACATCTCAGGAGAATAATTGCACATCAACATTTTAAAACAATAATATTTTCATGCCAAATGTTAAATATGGAATTTCAGGGATATTAAATTTTCTCCCACTCAAAGATAACACCATCCTCAGTGCTTAACTCTTATTCCTTTCATCATTATTATCTTTTTTCCTAGTCTTTATCTCCCACTGGGACTTATATATATTTGTAGAGGATTTTTTTTATGGACTTATGTAGAGAATTAATATTTTGTTCAATTTTATTTTAGCTGATCCTCCACTTATCATCAAGCACTAAAGCATATTAAATTATAATTTGCGAGTGCTAGTTAACATTAAATAGAAATGAAATTAATTAATTATTAATTTTTTTTTTTAAAGAGTGGTTAAAGATAGAGTCAAAAGATCTTGATTTAAATAATTAATAATAAAAAGAATATTTAGAAAAATAATTTAAATTCAAAAAAATTAATAAAGGAAAAAGTCGAAGACATAAATAAATTATATTGATGTAAATATAAACAAAATAATGATAAAACTTTTGATTTACATCATTAATAAAAATTTTCTTTTTTTAAATAAAACTAATAAAATTCAAATTAATTATGAAAAAAATGAAACCAATAAAGAATAAAGAAGAGGAAGAAGTCAAAGAAAGAAATAATAATAATAAAATAAAAATCAACCATTAATATAATTTTTTATTAAAATATTTAATAATAAAAAAATTGATTCGAATAATTTAGTTAAGCACAAAGAAGTTTTTTATTTAAATATTTAATAATAAGTTTTTGATTTAAATATTTAATAATAAAAAATATGATTTGAATAATTTAGTTAAATACAAAGAAGTCACTAATCCAGAGAAAAAGATAAATGAAAATATATTCAATGAAAATTTAAGAAATTAATGATGAAAATATCAATATTTAAAATAAATAAATAATTTAAAACTAGTTGAAAAATTCAAACGAAGAAAATAGATAACTTTTAATAATAAATAACAATTAACAAATAAAATAACAAAAATAATAAAAACTAAACTAGCTAAAATAAATTAGATAAACCAATCAAGAGCTAAAATAAATTAGATAAATAAATCAAGATCAAATGAAAGAAAGAAAAAAATTAACGTGAACGGTGATGAGTAAGAGGCTTCCAAGATTGCATTAATGTGAATCCATCTTCTGTACTGAGGTGCTTCTTGATTTCAAGAGCAATTATTGAGGTGCTTCTTGATTTCAAGAGCCTCCCTCATTATGACAGTGTTGTGAAAAAGAGTGAGGGACAAGATTTTAGATTGATCAAAGAAAACAAGGTGCTTTGAATTAAATGAATGCTCAACAACGGATGACTTAGATAAACAAATATGGTTGGTATCAGCTATATGTTCCTTCAAACTATCTCTAAAGGGACGACCAGTCTCAAGAGTATAAGATTTCCTTCATAAGCACAGAATTTGATAAACCCCTAAACATAACATGGGGTCAGACTTATGAGGTTTAAATGGGGTATATTCCTTTTTGATAAGATTTTAGAAATGCTATTAGTGGTCTCTTTAATATAGGGAAGAGAGACCTGATGTTGGACAGGAGAGGGGCTAACAAACCGATATTTGGGACTGGAAACATCATCGAAGACTTCACAAATTTGATAAGGGGTGTAGCTATTTTCTTTGAAATGTTGCAAAAGGTAGGAATTTTCTGATGGAAAGAATTGAGGAGCAAAGATTTGAAGGGCTGGAAATTTATTGTTCTGAAAACAATAATCTCTTGAGCCCTTAAAATCTCTCGTCCTAAATTCCTTTTTCCATAAAATACCCGTCAAATTGAGAAGGGCCAATATAATTTCTATAGAGAAAATGGATTATTATTAAATAAATCCTGAAAGCATGTTATCGATCACTTTTCAGTCTATTTTTTTTTTCTCAATGTTGATTCGTTTATCTAGTTTATCTTAACTAGTTTATTCTCCCTTATTTAATCTGATAATGTTAATTTTTTTTTATTCTTAACAGTTATTTATTTCCTCTTTTGTTATACATTTTATTTTTACTTATTTTAATGAAATGTTTCATTATTTTTTTGCTATATTTTAAATCAATATACTTTTGTATCCTTTTAACTTCCTCTTCTTGATTTTAATTTAATTATTGATATCAAATTTTTTATTATTAATTATTGAAATAAAAATCCATGATAATTGTTCATTTATTGTTGACGGTTATTTTTTTTTTTTTTTTATATATATTTCTTCCTACCCTTTATTTTTTTTAATAATTAATAATATTTTTTTTAATTTTAATTTATTTTATTGTTAATTATCTACATTATTTATTTTATTATTATTTTGTTAATATTTAAATCAGTATAATTTTTTTTAAATATAATGATTGAAACATAATAAACAAACTGATATTTGGGATTGATCAAAGCAAACAAGGTGCTTTGAATTAAATGAATGCTAACAACAGATGACTTAGATAAACAAATATGGTTGGTATTAGCTATATGTTCCTGCAAACGATCTCTAAAGGGATGACCAGTCTCACGAGTATAAGATTTCCTACATGAGCACGAAATTTGATAAACCCCTAAAGATAACATGGGGTCAGACTTGTCTCTTTATCACAAAAGCATCTACCTCAGAGTTTTATGAGGTTTAAATGGGGCATATTCCTTTTTGGTAAGATTTTAGAAATGCTATTAGTGGCCCCTTTAATATTGGGAAGATAGACCTGATGTTGGACAGGTCCAGAGGGGGTAACAAACTGATATTTGGGATTGGAAACGTCATGAAAGACTTCACAAATTTGATAAGGAGTGTAGCTATCTTCTATGAAATGTTGAAAAAGGTGGGAATTTTCTGATGGAAAGAATTGAGGAGAAAAGATTTTAAGTTCTGGAAATTTATTGTTCACAAAAAAATCATCTCTCGAGCCCTTAAAATCTTTGGTCCTCAATTCCTTTCTCCATAAAATACCCTTCAAATCGGGAAGGGCCAATATAATTTCTATAGAGAAAATGGATTGTTATGAAATCAATCTTGAAAGCATGTTAACCATCACCTTTCAGTCTATTTTTGTTTTCTCGGTGTTGATTTTGATTCGTTTATCTAGTTTATCTTAACTAGTTTATTCTGTCTTATTTAATCTAATAATGTTAATTGTTATTTATTGTTAACGGTTATTTATTTCCTCTTTTGTTATATATATATTTTTAATATTTTTAATTATTTTAATGAAATGTTTTATTATTTCTTTGCTATATGTTAAATAAATATATTTTTTTATCCTTTTAACTTCCTCTTCTTTGATTTTGATTTTAATTTAATTATTGATATCAAAATTTTTATTATTAATTATTGAAATAAAAAATCCATGATAATTGTTCATTTATGGTTGATTGTTATTTATTTCCTTTTTTTTTAATATTTCTTCCTCCCCTTTATTTATTTTTTAATAATTAATATTATTTTCAATATTAATTTATATTTTATTAATTTTTTTTAAAATTTTAATTTATTTTATTGTTAATTATCTAAATTAATGATTTTATTACTATTTTGTTAATATTTAAATCAATATAATTTAACTTAATTTTTAAATAAAAATTATTTTTTATTAATTATTTAAATCAATATTTTCTTTATCTTTTTGACATTTTTTAGAAAAAGAAAAAATATCTGTTTTTTTTAAGAGTAACCAACACTCACATGTTATTATTTAATATACTGAGTTCCATAATTATATGAATCATATACATAGTTTTATCCACAAAGTGTTTAGGAAAGTAAATTTATACCAAATGTTCAAGTTATATGATTACAAAATTTCTATAATGTTAACAAATTATTATAAGAATTACTATTTCTTATAAATTACAAATTATTAATATGGATTTGAGAGAAAAAATTAATATTACAAATTAACATTATTTGATATTGATTTCATATTTAATATTGTTGAAATTAACATTATTGGTATTGTTATGTTTTTTGAAAATGTGAATTACAAATAATTTCAAATTAATATAATTTTAAAGCCTAACAAATATATGATAGATAAATAGTTTAGCAATATACAAATTTAGATAAATAGTTTAGCGATATAGAAATTTAGATAATTTAGTGCTATTCAAATTTATAAAATTTTAATATCCTAATCACTAATAATGTGTTCTTGGAAGTATTTTTCAAATAATATTTTTTTATATTATTTATTTAATAAAATATTATTTATTTAATTATGTATTTGAATTAATATACTAATTAATTTTATATATGTATGGCATAAAATTTAAATAGATGTAAATACTTTATAATTTTATTTTCACAATTAATTTAGAAATTAAAACAATTAAAATATAATTTTTATATATGAAATATTATTGAACAGTGAAATTAAAAAACGTTATATATTTTTAATTTTATTTATTAAATTTCATTGAGAGTGTAGATTCATGCGAAAAGAGTAATTTTGTTTTAATATTTTTTATTATTTATATTAAACTTTTGTGATCAATATTTCAAATCATTGAATATGGCTTATTTCCAGGATAATGATATGAAATCATGAAATCGTAGTGTCGAGAAATAAATAAATAAATAAGTATGTAAAAGAAATACCCTTAGGTTAGTTGAACATTAAATAATTAAAAATTAAAAAATTAACGCGAAGATTCAAATATTTATATTAATTAATAAAAATATATTAAAAATATTAACCTAACAAGGAAATTGAAAAAAACTCAAAGGGTTTTAAATATTATTTTTTAGAATTATTATTAATTTGATAATTTTAATAATAAATTTAAATACAATATTGAAATAAATGGTAATATATGTACCTTAACCATAAGCAATGAAAAAACATAAATAAAATAAATAAAGAACACACATTCGAATTAAATATGGAAAAACTCAAATGAAATTATATTCATATAGGAAGGTAGTGAATAAAATTTGGAAAAAGCATTAATATTAATTAGAAAATGGAAACTATTAATATAAATATCAAATATTAATATTATTAATTTTAAAAAGTATTAATATAAATAATAATAATAAATTAGAGTTAGAATTATAATTAGCCCTATGGGGTAGCCGAGTTGGTAATCACAATGCAGTGAAGTTCGTTAGAAAGGCGGGCTCCATACTGAAGATCACGAATTTGAATCCCCCAGACGCGGGCTCCATACTGAAGATCAGGAGTTTGAATCCCCCAGACTTACCCTGTATAGAGTGAGGAGTACAACTCCTGACACCATGTAACGTAAGTCGGGAGGCCACCCCTATTGTCGATTCCACTGTAATAAAAAAAGAATTATAATTAAAATTAATTAATATAAACAATATAAATATCATATATTAATATTATTAATTAAATAAAATATTAATATAAATAATAAGATGGGAAAATATAATTATTGACTTAATACTTAAATAAAAAATATCAAATAAAAATAATAAATTCATTTTTTAATATTATAATCATAACTTAAAATATGAATAATAAATTCACTTTTAAATAATATAATCCTAACTTAAAATATGAATAATAAGTAAATTTTATTTTCAGAATATCTAAATATAAATTTTATTTTAAAGAGAATATCTCTTAACCTTAAATTGAGCACCCACGAAATTACACCTCGTGGAGTGGAGAATGTGTTTCATCTAATAATAATTTTTAAAAATATTAAAGAAAAAATTTCAAATTTATGAAAAATTCATTTTCAAAATAATAATTTTTTTTAAATTAATAATATATTATAAATTTTAAAGTATAAAAATTATTTAAATAAATTTTATAAAATAATTATTAACAAAATTAAAATATTAACAATTAAATTTACAAATAATTCTAATATTTACACCATTAATTTTAAATATTTTTCAATCACAATAATAATCGCTCCTTGAATAAAAAAATTCTAATAATTAAAAATAAATAAAAAATCTTAATTGACTTAACGTGAGTGCCGTGACCGAGATTGTGAAAGTCATCATTGATGAGTGAAAACATTTACATTAAAATAAAGCAAGGATCAACGTTCGGTGTGGCCATAGGTCTTAAGAAACACATATCCCTTGGTTTTCACAGATACGACTTGTAAAAATTATGAGAAGTAATATTATAATTTATATAAAGTTTTTAACGAGGACACTCCACGCATAATACGAGTCTTTACCTGCCTAAAATAACAATGCGTTTGTATGCTCAACCATCACGCAGGGGTTAAATTTGACGGGTGACCTTACCCATCAGCGATTTTTTTGACGTTTTTATTTTTAAATTGCTCATCATAAATTGCTCATCACATTTACAAGACTTTTAATATTTATTTTTATTAGTTTTATATAAATTTTTCAAATAATATTCACCATAACTAGATTCTTAATAAATTTAGAGAGTTAAAATGGATTTAGACTAGTTGATAAATAGATAAACTTCAAATCTTACAAAATATATCTAAACCTTAAACTACTGAATTATTTTAAAAAACTAATTTTAATCAAATTAATGAACCTCTTGACCTTTAAAGGTAGTAAGAAGAAACACTCTTACTCAGGAAATTAGAGAGCAACTTAGCAGACCCTTAATAAATTTAGAGAGTTAAGATGGATTTAGACTAGTTGATAAATATATAAACTTCAAATCTTACAAAATATATCTAAACCTTAAACTACTGAATTATTTTAAAAAACTAATTTTAATCAAATTAATGAACCTCTTGACCTTTAAAGGTAGTAAGAAGAAACACTCTTATTCAGGAAATTAGAGAGCAGCTTAGCAGTTTGAAGGCTTGGGAATTAGATTCATGAACTGCGATGAACAATGTGGCTTGGAAATTAGATTCATGAACTACTATGGACAACATTTACACGCAAATTCAAGAGTTAACCACAACTTGGGATAGGCTAGCTTGCATCCAGAATAGTAAATTATCTCTTTCTAGTCAAAAATGTTTTGCCGATATATAATTGTAATGGATGAGTGAGTTAAACAATATAATTGTAGTATTTTTAATTGTAGGTCATCAATTTGTTTTTAATTCTTCTTATAATGTGGGAATAACATTTCAGAATCTTGCAAATCCTTGTATGGTTTCAGCCGCAGTGGTTTTGATTGAAATCCAATAACCATTATTTTGAAGAAAAAATAATGGAAGCTTGGTTGTCAATGGAGCAGTTGTCAAGTGGTGAAATCAAAGCACTTCCAATAATGCTCATGCCTTGTTTCAATACCACGTTAATGAGAACAATAGAGCTAAACACAATCAGAAATCTAGAGAAAACCCTATTGAAGAACCTTCAAAGGAGTTAACTATCACATCCAAGACCAGGGTAAAATCCTAGTGGCCTTGTTGGCCCACAGATGTGGTTTATCTCAAAGAACAAGGCTAAGTGGCTTTGATTGAAATCCAATAACCATTATTTTGAAGAAAAAACATTGGAAGCTTGGTTGTCAATGGAGTAGTTGTCAAGTGGTGAAATCAAAGCACTTCCAATAATGCTCAGGCCTCGTTTCAATGCCACATTAATGGGAATAATAGAGCTAAACACAATCAGAAATCAGGAGAAAACCCTGTTGAAGCACCTTCAAAGGAGTTAACTACCAAATCCAAGACCAGGTAAAAATCCTAATGGCCTTGATGGCCGACAAATGTGGTCTATCTCAAAAGACAAGGCTAAGTTCCAGTGCCAAACGGAAGATAAGGCCACTTCACTAATAAAGGACTATTTACTAACCAATAAAAAACAATAGAGGTCGGGTAAAGGTATCTTTGTCATATTTGGTTAGTCTATGCTCATTTTTCGTTTCAAAATTGTCACACAAATGTGGATATGCTTATATTTTAGGGATTCCTATTAAAAATAAGGCATTTGTACAAAACGGTTAAGAGAATTTTCTAAGGACTCGGAGGCTTTGGCATAAATTTAACAGAGGCATCAAAGTGAAGCTTGTGCATGAGTTTAATAGAAAGTGAAGCTTATGCATGAATTTAATAGAATCATCAAAGTGAATATTCAATTAAGAAATGTACAAGGAAAAATACAGTTCAAATTGGGGGAAGACCACAAATTCCAATGTCCCTTTGAAAAAACAGGTTCCAGGGGTGCAATTTCCTCCTATATACATCATCTTGCTGAACCATGGCCTTGAAATACCTTGTTGTTATTGATTTTAACTTTGAAGAAGCATCATAAACAATGAATGTGGATATGTTCAGCAACAACTGCGCCTAATTTGAGACTTTTCCCTCAATAAGGGTTCTCAATTTAACTCCGCGACCACTTGAACAACATAAGTCAGTGTGTAATTAGATGCTGAGACCCCAAATAGAATCACTGAAAGACGATGCAGGGTGCTAAAATCCAAAGGATCTCTTTGTTCCTGTTATTTCGCCAAAAGTTGGGGAAGAGAGTATTATATAGATAAATCTTTACAGAAGCAAAAACTAGTTTATATTATAAACTAGAAAATAAAGGAATAGATGAACCAATAGATGTAGACTGGTGATTAAGGGGAATAAAGGAGATGGTTGCAGACCATTAGCCCTGAGTAGTTGTGTGGACTTTCCGCTTGCCGTTTCTTTTTCTTTTACAGTCTCTGCAATCGTGTATTCCTTTTAGGAAACTGCGAAAGCTCGAGGCTCCAATGTTGTGATGGGCATTGGCATTGATTGAGTAATCTTGCCAAAATGTGAGATTATGATAAAATTGGGATGAAATTTGTAGGAGATCGATGTGAGAGCAACAACGTATGGAAAAAAAAAATAGATTTATATAATATACTCATAATTTTTATAAATACTGAACTCTATAATCAATGCATTATAATCAATGCATTACGCTTGAATGCCAAATTGCCAATGTTGTCTAAATTAATGCGTTAAATAACTGGTGAGCTTCGCCATTTAACTATGTGCCTTAACGATTTTGGAATTTAAATCTAGAGCCGAAATTTGTAGGAGATCGATGTGAGAGCAACAACGTATGGAAAAAAAATTAGATTTATATAATATACTCATAATTTTTATAAATACTGAACTCTATAATCAATGCATTACGCTTGAATGCCAAATTGCCAATGTTGTCTAAATTAATGCGTTAAATAACTGGTGAGCTTCGCCATTTAACTATGTGCCTTAACGATTTTGGAATTTAAATCTAGAGCCGAGACAAGATGGATATGGACTCTGTAGTCCCCTTGTGATAATTATCATAAATTCATACGATTGTTAGTCACGAGAAGTCCGACTTAATACATTATTAGGTAGGTACTTATTACTATTAACCTCTATAAAATTTAAACACATGAATTATTAAAATATATATATATATATATATTAAAACTTATCATTTTATTATATACCTGTCATTATGACAGTTTTAGAAATTATTGGCAAGTTAATAATAACGTGTATATTTTGAAATAGCCAGTATTTGATGGCGAAAAAGGTTCAAAACGTGCATACGGACGTCAAATTTACCCCGTGATTCACACTGTGTATTTATGGCCAAATAGCTTGAATTGAATTGCATGCCTTGACTTCCTAATTAGACGGCGCGAGGGCAATGATACATGTCAGAGGTAACACTTATACACAGTTTGCTGATGGCATTTGAAGTCTCACAAGATGTATTTTGGATTTCAGGACATATTTGACAGTTGTCGAAAATTTTTCACTCACACATTTGACGTGTGTTATGATAGGTAAACTGTCAAAATGACTTCCAATTTCAAAGTTAAACCGTAAAAATAGCCTACAGTAAAATATTATGATACCTCATTCCAATATACAATTCGTACAAATTATAGTACATTACATTAACATTATGTCAATAGAATATTATGATACCTCATTCCAATATACAATTCGTACAAATTATAGTACATTACATTAACATTATGTCAATTGATTGGTGAGAACACCAAATGGTGTGACATTTAAACACTGTATTTATGCTCCTATTTATTAGGATACCAAACCCCTATGAATTGAAAACTGTTGATATACGTCTGTAATTAGGATTATTTTTCACTTTTTGTTATCGGATTCTCATTCCAAACTTTTGGGGTTCAGGGGCTTGTTTACTTATCATTAACCAATATTGAGTTGGTATAAGTCTGTAATTAGGATTATTTTTTCCCTTTTTGTTATCAGATTCTCATTCCAAACATTTGGGGTTCAAGAGCTTGTTTACTTATCGTTAACCAATATTGGGTTTCAATTCAATTTGGAATGTGCACAGAAGTAGTAAGTTGACAGTTTCATCTTTCTATGCCTCCTTGGACAGGAATGGGTTGGTAAAGACAGCTTATGAGCTCTCAGTGCTCTGCGATGTTAAAGTGTGACTTATAATTTTCTCGCCATTATAGGGAAGTTATAGGAATTCACCCATCCCGGTGTGTGTTGGATGACGATTTTCCCTAACTATTAAATTTCTCTACTGAATGTTTAATTTCTCTATTTATTATTTCTCAATGATTCATTGTTCTTCACGCGGATATAACATGAATAAGCAGTTAGATACATGTTTGATAATCGTTAGATATATTTTTTATTATTGTTTCATAGTTCCCCATAAATGATTCATTGTTCTTTCACGTTGGATAGCAAAGAAAATTTTGGGCATAACTATCTAGCGTTCACTTGTTAAAGGTAAAAGACATTAGCTTTTATTCTGGGATTTAGGTTTATGATATTTCAGAAATGAAATGTACTCATTGGGCCAAGTCAAAGGCTTTCCTTACCCTAAAACTCGAATAGACCTACACTAGTGTTTCAAAGCAATAGAAATTGATAACTCCTTTGTGTCTATTTATTTAATTTCTCAATTAGCAATGTGTGTATTTAATTTCTAGATTAGCAATGTATGTAGGAAAATATTGAATGCTCTCAACATTTGTGAAAACGATGTATTTCTCTTAACTAAGTAGAGGTTGTAGTTTTTTTGTTGGTAGAGGCTGCATTTTTTAGTTGGTATTATGCACTCTATGAAACAGTTTGGAAAGTGGTTGTCTAATTAGAGAGGTTGATATTCCCAAATTTACTTAGAAAGTAAAATAAAAGACATAGAAAATGCAAAAAACGTGGTGAAAGTGAAAATTTTGTTTGACAGGCGAAAGGGATTTGAAATTCCAAACCTGTTTGTTTCTGAGTATAAAAGTTTTCCGATTGTTTCTGAGTATAAAAGTTTTCCGACGAAAAACAATTCCGGTAATGAATGTCAACGTACGTCTATGTAAACGTACGGAGACCGAGAAGCGGGCCCAAACGACCACGTAAGTAGGAGGTGAGAATCTGCAACCGGGATGAGGGATGCCCTCGTAGTTTGAGGTTAGCCCAGAGGGGGCAGCCCGCGGAAAGCACACGAGAATTTAGTTCCTTATGACTCCGCTGATTGCAAACACGGTATTTCATTTCTGCGTACTAAATGGCCTTTCCATTCGGTCAGCTCTGTCCACACCCTCCAGTTTTTGTAATAACATTGCAATATACCGATGCGTTGTTGAATTACCATTTTCATTCCAGCTATCATAGAGTTTCTGAGTTGCCAAATATGGAGATACCTCCCTCGGAGGAACAAAACCACGGCCATGTTGGGTATTTTTGATGGGGAAAATACCAAAAACCAAGATTCAATTTAAACACAGAGACAATGCTCTGTTCTTTGACTCCAGGATCTTTTATGCACACAGAAGACTCAAAAAAAATTTCGCAGAGAAACAGAGTAATTCACCTCCATAAAAAAACATTTCTGAGAATTTACTGAACTGGGTTTACTGCTGTAAATCCCCTTTTACATTCACTTGTGTAAAACAATTTTACATACTACTGTAAAAACAAAACTTACACAGACTTACAAAAATTCACGCTCCACCATTTTCTTTATGCACTGCTGTGCAAAAACCACACATGGTTTTTCTTACACCTGTGTTTTACAAAAAATGCCCCTAAAAACATTACCACTCTGTTCTTCCTATATTTTCTCGCACTGCCGTGCGTTCAATACATACCAGACATTGTTTTTTTTTTTGGCCTCACGAGCTCTCTCTATTACAAAAAAGTCAACTACAAAAATATAAAAAAAATTACCAAGTACCAATACCCCATACGAAATTTACTTAATGAGCATATGCGCCCATACCTCCGATTAAAAAAAAACATTAAAATTTAAACCCTTACCAATACTTCTACGGTAACAATTAATTCCATAATTATTTTACTGCGGTCAACCATGCTTTTAATTTACTCCACGCAATAGCATTAATGTATGTTCGTATGCAGGTTTGGGCAATCAACGGTTGAAAGGAGTGGAGCAGATCGAACGGCGAAAATGATATCGGAAGGCCAACAAGTGCTGAACATTAACCCCCGAGATTCTTACGTTGCGTTACGTCAGGGCTGAACCACGTGTCAGCTCCAAAATTTCTCGGGCTCGATCATCGGAAAAGTACCTTTGCCTGAAATCAACCCGAGAGCTTTCCGGCTGGTTTGCTTAACGTTTTCTGGCGGTTTTGGCTGAGAGCGTATGGCTGCGTTGAAATTAGATTTCAACACTCCCCTTTAATTTCAACAGCTGGGCATTCAGTCATACCCAGACACTTTCTCAAAAATTCAAAGCTTTTCTGATCTAGTGGCTTTGTCAAGATGTCTGCGACCTGTTCCTGAGTCCTGCAATGTTCTAGGACAATTTCTCCATTGTTCACCAATTCTCTGATGTAGTGAAACCTTGTATCAATGTGTTTCGTTCTCTTATGAAACACTGAATTCTTTGACAATGCAATAGCTGAGCTATTGTCACAAAAAATCACTGTCGCTTTTGCCTGCTCTTGGCCTAAGCTTCTCAACATTCTTCTCATCCACATTGCTTGACATGCTGCTGCTGTAGCTGCCACATATTCAGCTTCTGCTGTAGACAATGCTACAATGGACTGCTTCTTAGAAGCCCATGAGATGGCTCCTGAACCCATATTAAAAACATAACCGGAAGTGCTCTTCCGATCATCTACACTTCCAGCCCAATCACTGTCAGTGTATCCAACCAAATCTGAATGTTCTGAGGCATGATATAAAATTCCAAACATTTTGGTACCTTTGACATACCTCAAAATTCTCTTTGCTGCCTGCCAATGTGCCTCCTTTGGCCTCTCCATAAATCTGGAAATTAAACTAACAGCATACATTAAATCAGGCCTAGTAGCTGTTAAATACATAAGGCTGCCCACAATGATTTTATACAAACTAGGATCAAAATCCTTGCTGCTGTCCTCTCTGCTGAGCTTTAATCCCATTACTGTGGGAGTGATGGCTGCCTTGCATTCTTGCATGTTAAATCTGCTCAATACTTGATTTACATATCTAGCTTGTGAGATAAATATTCCTTTTTCATTTTGATCTACTTCTATGCCTAAGAAGTATCTCAAGAAACCCATATCAGTCATTTCAAATTCCTTTTTCATGACTGATTTAAAATTCTTAATGAGCTGATCATCATTACCTGTGAAAATCACATCATCAACATACAAAACAACAATTAAAATTTTACCATCCTTTTCCTTGATGTAGACTGTGGGCTCTCCTTCACATTTGTCAAATTCATTATCCAAGAGATATGAATCTATCCGGCTGTACCATGCTCTTGGCGCTTGCTTCAGCCCATAAAGAGCTTTCTTCAATTTGCACACTTTGTGCTCTTCACCTTTCTTCTCATATCCGAGAGGCTGTTCAATGTACACCTCTTCCTTTAACACTCCATTTAGGAATGCTGACTTCACGTCCATTTGGTAGACTTTCCATTTGTTTTGTGCTGCTATGGACAGCACTGCTCTCACGGTTTCCATTCTTGCAACCGGGGCGAAAGTCTCCTCATAATCTCTTCCATACTGCTGCTTGTAGCCTTTAACAACCAGCCTTGCTTTATGCCTTTCAATCTTGCCTTCAGCATTGCTTTTGGTCTTGTAGACCCATTTCACTCCAATGACTTCTTTGCCTTTTGGTAACTCAACCAAATCCCATGTTTTGTTTCTCTCTATGGCATTCATCTCCTCATCCATAGCTTCTATCCATTTCCTATCTTTAATAGCTTCTTCAAAATGAATAGGATCATCAACATGACAATACAAGGCAAATAAGGAATTCATTCCTTCTTCATAAATTTCACTTAGATTTCTAAACTTCTTACCTCGTTCACTTGGTGTGCAAGTGCTTGAAGATGCACTTGAATTTCCTCCTTGTGGTGTGCTTGGAGAAGCACTCTCATTGATCCTCAATGGTGTCCCTTGCTGTCCTTGTGTTGGCGCTGCTGTTTGGGGATGCATTTCAGCCACCTCCTCTTCATCTTCATCATGAGACAAACATTGTTTAACATTAACTGTCTTCTCTATGCTTCCATCCCAAGCTTCCTCTTCAATGAATTGAACATCTCTGCTGACAAAAAACTTCTTGGTAGATGGGATGTACAGCCTGTAGGCTTTGGATTCATCACTGTATCCAATGAAGATGCATTTCTCCCCTTTGCTGTCCAACTTCCTCCTTAGCTGATCTGGAATGTGTGCATAGGCCACACACCCAAAAACTTTCATGTGGGTGACTCCTTGCTTTCTCCCACTCCATGCCTCTTCTGGCACTTTGTTCAAGACTGCTTTTGTAGGACACCTGTTCAATATATAAACTGCACAATGTACAGCTTCAGCCCAATACTCATTTGGCAAATGCTTTGCCTTCAGCATGCTCCTCGCCATATCCATGATGGTCCTGTTCTTCCTTTCAGAAACTCCATTTTGCTGCGGAGTGTACCTTGCTGTAAACTGTTTATGAATTCCATTTTCTCTACAAAATCTTAGGAATTCCTTGGAGATATACTCACCTCCTCTATCAGTTCTCAAAACTTTAATGTGCACCCCGCTTTGGTTTTCAACAAATGCCTTGAAATTTTGGAATTTCTCAAACACTTCACTTTTGTTCTTGAGGAAATATATCCAAGTCTTTCTTGTAAAATCATCAATGAATGTTAGGAAATATTGGCTGCCAGCTAATGATGGAGCTTGCATTGGTCCACACAAATCTGAGTGGATAATCTCTAAGGGTGTCTTTGCCCTTATGCTTTTCCCTGATGGAAAACTCTCTCTATGTTGTTTTCCCAAAATGCAGCCTTCACATAGGCTGTCCGGTTTCTCTATCAATGGTAATCCCTTTACCATTCCTTTTCTGCTCAATAAGTTTAGACCTCCAAAATTTAGATGCCCGAATCTCAAGTGCCATAACCAGTTCTCATCCTTTGGCACGCTTTGGAAGGCCTCTTGGGTGACTGCTGCCATTTCCCTTTTGTTCTTCATGTCTGCCCTGATCCGGAGAGGGAACATCCTGTTCCTTGTCATCTTCACTTCAGCAATGCATCTTTTGCTGGGTGGTATATCCATGATGGTGCACACATCATTTTCAAAGTAAACATTGTAACCCTTTTGGATAAGCTGTCCAACACTCAATAGGTTACATCTCATTCCGGGGACATAGTAGACATCTGCTATGGTTTTCCTTTCTCCTTGTTTTGTAAATATTTTTACCTCCCCTTTTCCCATAACAGACACTTTACTATCAGTTCCTAGTGTGACCTCTGATTTCAAATTCTGATTTAAGGCTGAAAAGAGGGCTATATTCCCTGTCATATGGTTGCTGCAACCTGAGTCTAAAAACCATATGTCTTCACTATGTGTTTCAGCCATGTTACAAGCTAACAAGACATTATTTTGATTGTTGTTTTCTCTTGTAACATTTGCATTTTGTCTACTGTTCATATCATGTTGTTTCTTTCTACAATCACTTGCATAATGTCCATACTTTTTGCAATAATAGCATTGAACATTAGATTTATCATACCTTTGTCCTTGAGCATGATACTGTTCTCTTTGTTGGCTGCTGCCTTGGCCTTGGTTCTGATTTTGATTGCTGCCTCTTCCTTGTGCATTTGCTGGGCTGTTCCTTCCACCTCTATTCTGGCTTCTGCCTCTTCCTCTTCGGTTTCCTCTGCCTTGACCTCTTCCTCTTCCAAAGGACATCTGGGTCTTGAAGGCTTGCTCAAAAGATGAGTTTTCATTCCTACTCAACCTCTGCTCATGTGTTATCAGTGATGCATGTAGCTCATCAACTGAATAGCTTGAGAGATCCTTTGTCTCTTCAATGGTGGTGACTATGGCATCAAACCTTGAGGGTAAGACCCTCAACATTTTCTCCACAATCCTTCTATCTTCAATTGTTTCTCCATGAGTTCTCATTTGTGTGATTACACCAATCACATGAGTGAAGAATGAGTCAATGTTATCTGACTCCTTCATGTTCAAGTTCTCAAAATCCTTTCTCAGCAATTGTAGCTTTGCTGTCTTCACTCTCTCCATGCCTTGATAGGCTGTCTTAAGGGTTTGCCATGCTTCATTGGCTGTCTTAGCTGCTGCTAACCTTGGAAACACACTCTGGTCTACTGCTAGATACAACAACATACGGGCTTTTGAATCCTTCTTTCTATTGCTCTTCAGCTGATCTCTCTCTCCCTGAGTTAGTGCATTGAACTCAGTTTCATCTGCTACTTCCTCAAAACCAGATTCAACTATTTCCCATAAGTCTTGAGAGGCAAACAGGGCTGTCATGGTTATTGCCCAGTAGTCATAGTTCTTCCCATTAAACTGTGGGAGCTGGGTGTTAAACAAACCCATACCAGTGCTTGTGCTGGCCATTCCTTGACTGTGTATTTAAAACAAATCACTGCTTCTTCAGCAACACAAAAAAAACTTTTGAAATACCTGAATCCTTTGATGTCTGAGTCTTCTGTCTGCCTGAGAAGTTTTGCTGCTGCAACAACCTTCTCCCTTCAGCTTCTTTGTCTCCTTCAAAGAGCCTAAGCCTGCTCTGATACCACTGTTGGGTATTTTTGATGGGGAAAATACCAAAAACCAAGATTCAATTTAAACACAGAGACAATGCTCTGTTCTTTGACTCCAGGATCTTTTATGCACACAGAAGACTCAAAAAAAATTTCACAGAGAAACAGAGTAATTCACCTCCATAAAAAAACATTTCTGAGAATTTACTGAACTGGGTTTACTGCTGTAAATCCCCTTTTACATTCACTTGTGTAAAACAATTTTACATACTGCTGTAAAAACAAAACTTACACAGACTTACAAAAATTCACGCTCCACCATTTTCTTTATGCACTGCTGTGCAAAAACCACACATGGTTTTTCTTACACCTGTGTTTTACAAAAAATGCCCCTAAAAACATTACCACTCTGTTCTTCCTATATTTTCTCGCACTGCTGTGCGTTCAATACATACCAGACATTGTTTTTTTTTTGGCCTCACGAGCTCTCTCTATTACAAAAAAGTCAACTACAAAAATATAAAAAAAATTACCAAGTACCAATACCCCATACGAAATTTACTTAATGAGCATATGCGCCCATACCTCTGATTAAAAAAAACATTAAAATTTAAACCCTTACCAATACTTCTACGGTAACAATTAATTCCATAATTATTTTACTGCGGTCAACCATGCTTTTAATTTACTCCACGCAATAGCATTAATGTATGTTCGTATGCAGGTTTGGGCAATCAACGGTTGAAAGGAGTGGAGCAGATCGAACGGCGAAAATGATATCGGAAGGCCAACAAGTGCTGAACATTAACCCCCGAGATTCTTACGTTGCGTTACGTCAGGGCTGAACCACGTGTCAGCTCCAAAATTTCTCGGGCTCGATCATCGGAAAAGTACCTTTGCCTGAAATCAACCCGAGAGCTTTCCGGCTGGTTTGCTTAACGTTTTCTGGCGGTTTTGGCTGAGAGCGTATGGCTGCGTTGAAATTAGATTTCAACAGGCCATGCTCAACCTAACGAAGATAGCGGACAAACATCCCGGAAATTTAAGGGAATCCCACTGCGAGAATGGGGGAAGTGGATATCAGAAATTCGGATAACAAGATCCAGAGACAGGATCTATCTTGGCTCCTACAAAACCGCCGAGCAGGCCGCCCGAGCCTTCGACGCTGCAATGTATTGCTTGAGAGGGCCCAACACTAAATTGAACTTTCCAGATTCTGTGCCTGCCATTCCGTCCGCGTTTTCTCTTTCCCCTCAGCAAATCCAGGTTGCCGCTTCCAAGTATGCCTTGAACGAAATCCCTGGGACTTCGCCTTCTCTGCAAAATAATAGTAAAGAGGAGCCCTCACGTCCCTCCCAGGCGTCTTCGGTATCTGACATGGAATTGTCGAATGACGCCCATCATATATCAGAAGACTTGGCGCTTTGGAAATCTCTGTTTGCGGAACCAGATGGTCCTCAGTATTTGAATTTGGAAAAAATCCCATCCATTGACGAAAAATTGGCGTTGGAGCTCATTCCGACTTCGCAGGAGGAGGACGAGGAGGTTGACATAATCCTATGGAACTTTGAAGACAGTCAAGTTCCTCGGAGGTGAAAGAATATAAAAATGGACTTTTTTTTTTTGCAGTCTATGCGCATTGCCAGTATCTAGGTCGTTTTCAAACCTACCAGTGTCACGGCATGCCTGAATTGTCGTAGATGATATTCGATCGGAATACCTTATTAATGCCCGCATTTCTGTGTTACGGCATGCCTGAATTGTCGTAGATGATATTCGATCGGAATACCTTATTAATGCCCGCATTTCTGTGTTAAAACTCCTTGTCTTCCTCTGCAAACATGTCGCAGTAGAACGTTTACAAGTGTCTATTGGATACTATGATTGCATAATAACTCAGAGTGTCTATTGGAAGCTGTGATTGCATATTAAATCTGATTGCATAATAACTTAAGAGTATCTATGGGTAGCTGTGATTGCATACTAAATCAGAGTTTATAATATTTTGGAAATTTGATAAATATGAGTGAAGATAAATATTATTTTATTTTTGAAATATTTTGTAATTGATATTAAAATAGGTGTAAAAGTGTTTATTATGATAAAATTGGTGTTTTGACTCAATGAAATTGTTTATTTTTATTTGAAAGTAATCTTGTTAACAAAATTGTTCACTTTTATTTGAAAAAAGAACATTTTTGTAATGTACAGAGTGATAGACGGATATGGTAGAGCTATTTCAGTAAATAGGGGCAACAAAATTATCTAAATAAGCTAGTTTAATGAATCAAAAGTAAATTACAAAATTGTAAATGTCACTATTTAATTTTATTATTGAAAAAGGATATACGGAAAATAATATTTTGACGATAATAACTATCATGTAAAGTTAAAGTTACTTAAAAGATCTGGTTTTTTTTTTTAAACCATTACTGTAAAATACTGTTATAATTATCATAAATAAAAATAAGAATTGCACTGTTATAATTATCATAAAGAAATAAAAATTACACTGTTATAATTATTATAAAGAAAAATAAGAATTATACTATATAGTTATCATAAAGAAAAATAAGAACTATAATATTATAATAAGATTGAAATTAAGAAGAAATTTATTTTTTTAATTTCTTTATTAAATTTTAAATTTAGCAAATGAGTAAAGTGAAACATTGTTTTTGTCTATTAAATTTTTGAAATATTATTTAGAAAAAATAAAAATAAATGTAAAATGTCCATCACTATAAAAGAGTGTTTAAAAAACAAATTGTGCACTTTTATATTGAAATATTATTTAGTAAAGATAAAGGTAAATGTACAATGTCCATCACTATAAAAGAGTGTTTAAAAAACACGTTGTCCACTTTTATTTGAAAAGAACCATGTTTGAATCTTAATAAAATATTTCTTGTATCATGAAAGTGGTAGGTAGGTTGTTTTTATTTTAGGAAATAATTGTAAGGAAGATTTGTTGAACTGAATAAAAACTAGACTAAAAGATTACATATGTTTGTTGAAGTGAATAAGATGTTTGTTGAAGGGAATAAGAACTAGACTAAAAGATTACAGATACCACTATTTAGTTATAACATTGAATAATAATATTTTAAAACAAAAATAAATTAAAAAATAAAGTCTATGCTAACTGTCTAGTATTTACATCGGTTTCAAACCTACCAGTGCTACGGCATGTCTGAATTGTTTCAATATTTCCACAGTATATGTTGTACACATTAGTACATGATATTTGATCCTAAATGCACCTACTTGTGTGTTAAGATACAATGCACACTTTATATGAGTATTTACAACAATAGAGAATCCTTATTCCCTTGGGTTTATAATCTCTTAGGATTTTAGTGTTAATCGCTGGTTTATTATTCTAGTGGGTTTAATATTATTCCATTGGGTTTATAATACCATAGGGTTTTAGAATTAATCCCTCAGGTTTATAATATAAATCTTATTTTAGTGTCTATAATATTTATCATAAGGTTTATATCCCTTGTTGTATAATATTTATCTTACGATTTATCATAGGATTTTCACAATATGGAAATGAACCATGGTCAACCATGGTCCAATGTAGCATTGTGACAAAGTTTGTCTCAATATGAAAGTCAATCATGGTCAACAATTGTCAAAGATAACATTGTGATAAAATTTGTCTCAATATGAAAGTCAATGATAGTCGACCATAGTCCAATGTTTATTAGAAAACAAATTGTCCAAATTTATTAGAAAAGAACAATGTTTAAATTATAATGAAATGTTTCTTATATTACTATAGTGATAAAAAGATATGTTGGAATTACTTTAAGAAATAACTGTAAAATAGATTAATGGAACTAAATGAAAACTAAATTACAAAGTCACTAATGTTATTATTCAATATTAATAAAAAAAAATTAAAACAAAATTAAATTAAAAATATATTTTCTTTCAATTATATATATATATATATATATATATATTTTGATGATGATGATGATGATTATGGTTAACGTCCGCTGAGACAAAACAATGGACTATCGGACCTAAAGAAATAAATTATTTATTTTGATTTAAGATTTTATTCCTATGCTCAAAAAGCTTCGAGAGAAGTCTCCCAAGCTCACTATAATTTTGACATTGTAAAAGGCTAGGAAGGTCAATATTATAACAAAGATTGTGAAACTGAGATCTAATGTGGTGGTATGCGGGGCACTCTAAGAGGAAGTGGTTTTCATCCTCGATGTTCCTATTCTCACATATATGGCAAATCCTTTCCATCCATGGCGTTTTAGGAACTGCCCAATGATCTGTTTCACTATGGAGCTCATGAGAATTCGTTCTAATCTTTGCTATATTAATTTTCTTCTTTGAGCTAGTTAAAATAGAGAGATACTTTTGATCTTCTAGGGTGGGGTTGATGACCTTCTTATAATAACTTAATTTTATTTTAGCCGTTAAATCATTCTCACACCACATTTTTTCTTTGAACGTAGAAGTCACAATATCTTTAATGTTATTTATGTTGTGCAATGCATCATTTCGTTGATCTCCCAATAGTTTAACCAGACCCTTGTGTCTTTACGCCACCCTCGATTGAGCCTTAGGTGGTTTTCGCTATAATTTAAAGCTAGCTTAGGAAGTCTATGATCGTTTATGTTATTGAGTTTGTACTTGTACAACAGAAACCTAAGCATTGCTAGGCTCTCAATAGGGGAAAGACCTGATTCTATAAGGAGAATAGGATAGGGTGTATTACTTTTAATTTTCAGGTTATAAGTTATAAAACGCTTCTGGATTTGCTCAATATTTCTCCATGATTCTCTAGAGATGCTACAACCCCAAACCTCACAGCCATATAAGATAGCAGGAGTGACTAAAGTTTCAAATAGGAACTTCTTTTTATCCTACATTACGAGGTTTGTTGTTTTGCAATTATTTTCAAGACCAAAATAAGCTTTCCACCCCCCATTAATCCTTTTCTCAATGCTATGGTTCCAGTTGAGCTTGTGATGAATATCAATTCCTAGGTACTTGTAAGAATACACTTCCTCCAAGTTATTATTGTCATACATAAAATTAGCATAAGTGTCCTTCTTGGATTTGATAATCATAACTTTTGTTTTGTCAGTGTTAATAGTCATACCCATGGTAGAGCACAAATCCTTAAGAAGCCTGAGTTTCTTATCAAGATCAAATGGGCACCTTGCCAAAAGAACAATATCGTCAGCATAGAGAATAAGGATTACGACTATCCCAGCCAAGATCGTGCCATCACATCCTGCTTCCTCTAAATAGCCTTCGAGCTTATCGATGTAAATGCCAAATAGGGTAGGGGAGAGGGGGAAACCTTGTTTAACTCCGATGTTACACTTAATACTTTTCGACAACCCCTCATTTCTCTTTAACTTGGCAACTACATTCTCATATAACCTTATAGCAGCAGCTCTCAACTCAAGAGGAACCTTTAGCTCTTCTAATCTATTCCAAAGGTTGTATCTAGGAACCATATCAAAAGCCTTTCTAAAGTCCACAAAGCAACAAAATAAATTGGATTTATCATTACAACATTCCTCCGCAATGATCCTAAGCATAACAAGGTGGTCTGTTGTTGAGTGATGCCTTCTGAAACCTACTCGGCCTTTAGCCCGCTTACCTTCACTTTCAAGCCATATGCTTAACTTCTTTTCCAAAATACTACCATATAACTTCGCTAACAGAGGGATGATCATAATTTTCCGATAATTAGAGGGGTTATTTGTATCCCCACTTTTAAAAATAGCGATAATGAGGCTCTTAGTCCAAGGTTTAGGGAACCCTTGCTTGACTACTTGATTAAAAAGCTTGTGGATGTGGGGAATGAGGACAGGACCTCCAATTTTTAAGATTTCCACCTAGTAACCTTCAATGTCCTTAGCTTTCCCATTAGCGAGGCGATTAACCCCAAACTTAATGTATTCTAAAGAGAAAACTTCTTTCGTTGTGAGAAGGGTTGCCAAATTATCCATGACATTTGGAGATTCATAAAGCTTTTTAAGATAGGAATTCCAATCATGAAGAGCAATTTTATTGTTATCCTTAGTCTTCCTAGTCAGAATTTGCCTCCAAAATTTCTTAGGAGCTACCTTAGAGAGGTGTAAGAGATTCTCGTGTCTTTATGAATTTATTGCCTCTTTTTCCTTTTAGTTAGGGCTTTGTATATTTTTATCTTGTCCATTTTAAGAGATTCATCAACAGCTTCCTTAATTGCTCTCCTCGCACTTTTACAATCTTTGTCATACCATGGATTGATTTTTCTATTTATTTTATTATTTGAAACTTCAATTGAGAACTTGTTAATAGAATATGAGAAGGGTTGTAGTAAAATTATGATAGAGGTCTTCTATGTTGTCTATACTAGATAAAGGAAGCAAATTAGATTTTAACTCATTTAGAAAGAGATCATTTTTATTTCTATCAAATATTAAGTTCTTTTGGCTGTAAGTATTATTTTCTATGGGAACTCTATGCATGTTAAAATTGAGAGTTATAAGTAAAGGCCTATGATCAAAGTTAGGTTCGTGGTCATATAAGATGTCAAAATTTATTATTTCGTTGTATAATGGGAGATCGGAAATAACGTAGTCTACCACGTTGCTACCAAGTCCATGGATGCAGGTCATCTTGTTGGAATTGGGACACTTCTTTAGACCGTTGCAAATTATGAGATCCTAAGCACTGCAGAGCTTGACTAGCTCCGACCCAACAAATTTTCCCCGAGGTCTTCAGAGCTCCTTTTGTACCTGCTAGCCAGAGTAGGGTCTTCGTCTAACTAAAGAGGATTAGGGTTGGAATGATTGCTTAGAATAATAGCTTGGTTGTTTGAAGTTTGAGCATTAAATTCACCTATTAAAAGGATATTACCGTCATTCTTTAGGCTAGAAATATCATTCTCTAAACCATTGTAAGGGTTAGTTTTATCTAGATTCTTCTTCTTATAGAAGTTAGAATTGATGGGGGGAAAATAACATATTGCTATGTAAGACTTTTTATTATTAATTTCTTTGATCTCTATCCAACTATATTTGTAAGGCCTTCGAGTTGCAGATGCGACGGGCGCCGGCGAGTCATCGTGCACGAAGGCACGGGCGGACGTGCGGGCGGGCGCGCGGGCGCGCACGAAATGACGGTGCAACGGTCTGCGGACATAATGCGACGTTGGGTGTGACAAAAGGGCGAGACACTTATGCGACTAAGTGTTGAAGCGACATAATATATACATGCGATGGATGAGACTTGAGGCCGACTTGAGTACAAGTCTTATGGGCGCATGGTTAGTGGTTTTGGGGGTCGGCCAAGGGGCTGCACACCCCATGTAAACCCACGCTAGGTTGTGTATATATGTGGGAGCCTTGAGGCTCATTTCAACAACACTTCCTCTCATCTCTTCTACGCATAAGATCAAGAGGCAAGTAAAAGTGCACAGAAATAAGGGGAGTTGTGCATATCTCATGCGCTCCACTTGAAGGTGCACTTGAAGGTGATCTTGAGTCGGTCGAAGAGTGGGCAAGGTGTGCCCAAGGTACGATGGATGTGCAGATTTGTGCAGGACTTAGTGAAGAGGATTTAAGTGGCTCAGGTGAGCACTTCTCTTTGTGCAAGGGTGCATATGTATTGTAAAAGGCAGGGTTGCCTCTCCGTTGTAATATTTGGCTAAGTGTAGACTTGGTTTGGCAAGGCACACTTGTACATTGTAAAACTGATATTCTTGATATATTGTCGGGCAGACTCACATTACAGGGAGTTGCCCCTCCCTTTATACTTGTTGCAATTGTTTTTCTTGGTATAATTGCAAGATGATAATGAATGAGTATGGGCTTCATTAAGTATAAAGGATAATTGCATTTTACTTGGTTTCGAAACAAAAACTAAGTAATGTTAATGTGAAAGTAGGCGTAGTCCACGAATGTTAGTATTGGTGAAAAGAAAGCGTTCGGTGGTGCCACACCTTGCTACAAGCGGTTGGAAGACTACCGCAGGTGTAGGGGCGTGACAGGTGGTATCAGAGCTCGGTCTAGAGCCGTTGAGCAGGGTTGCTCGTGACAGGTACTTGCAGGTGAAGGAAACTGTTTCACACAAGTGGAACAAGGGTTGGTTCGGGTTGCAGGTGACTTGGTGAATATGGAGAAGGTTGAAAAGGTAGTGATGGTAGATGAACCTATGAAAGGTGAATCTAGCCATAGTGCAGTTAAAGCTCTCCGGTACGAAGTGTTGGAACATATGAGTCGATGGAGTTCTGAATGGGTTTCGATGAAGGCCGAGAACATGAAGATTCGAGAGAGCTGTTCAGAACTAAAGAAGGAACTTGAAGAACTCAAGAGCCAATGCGGAAGTACGATAGATGTTGAACTCAATGAACTTGATGAGGAGATCCAACGAAGTGGTCTTGATCTTCAAGAGCTCTTTGATGAAAGAGCCCGGTTGAGGAAGGAAAGTGCCAGGGTGGAAGCCGAAATCAAGCAAATTGAGGAAGAGATAAAGAAGAAGCTTCTTGGTAAGAAGGTTGTTGTGATTGAGCAGGAAGAGCTCGACTACATTGACAGGTTGGGAACTCACTACCGAGAGCATCCAGAGGACATTCAGAAGTTTAGTTCTATGAACTTGTTCAGTGGACACTTGGTTGGTGCACTTGAGAAAGATGCGATGAAGGGCAAGCTTGAAGGGAGTCAAGTTGGACTAGGATCGAGTTGCTTAGAGGAGCCAAGCAAGGAGGTGAAGTACCTTAGGAGGAATGTCAAGGTGGAGCACGGGCCAATTGACACTTCTGAGGCTGAATTCTTGAAGAAGGTTGCTGATGTGAGGCGCAAGATAAAGCCAACAAAGGGAGGTGATTCCTTGAAGCTAAGTTTTGTGCAAGCGACTGTGAAGGGAAAGAGATTTGCAGCTTTGGTGGATACAGGGGCTACTCATAGCTTCTTAAGCAGGAAGGCAACAAAGTCTTTTGGGAAGAGAGCAAAGATGGAGAGGGAATGGAGTGCTTTCAAAGCAGTCAACTCTACCATTAGAGCTGTTGATGGGGTGTTGAAGGACACTCAGGTAAAAGTAGGATCATGGTTTGGAAAGTTGGACTTGAGAGTTGTGGACATGGATGATCATTCTATGGTGTTGGGGCTAGACTTTATGGAGCTTGCACAAGCCATACCAATGGTGGACCGGGACATTCTCTTGATCACAGCTGAAGGGAAGACCATGATGGTACCGATGAATAGAAGAAGTTGCTTGGGGTATAGACCAAGGATGGCTTCTATGACTTTGTATCCCAAAGATCCGAATGTGAAGCATGAGGATGTGGAGCAAAGAGGACTTGGGAGTGTGACTCAAACAACGAAGGAAAGGAAGCTTGTTGACTTGCAAGAGCTGGAAAGAAGAACGAAGGAAGTGAGAAGACAACCTCACGAACATGGAGACACTTGTTGGGAGCATCTTCTACTGATGATCTTCACAATGGAGTTGCAAGTGAAGAGATCCCGAGTGCTACTTCAGAGGCAGTGGTTGATAAGGATTATGGAGGTAGAGATCCTACTGGGATAGTGGAATTTTGCAGGTATGCCATGGGCATATATGACTTTCAGTTGACAAAGGACAAGCTAGGTGAGCTTGGGTGTACATGTGAGGAGATTGAGGCTGTGCATAGATACTTGAGGACACAACATCAATCTGACACATGGGTGGATGAGAGTCAGGGAGGAAACTTCCTGGCTTTCCTTTCTCTATAGATAACCTTGGAGGAAGGTTGGTGTGGAGGCCTTGGTAGGAAGGAACCACATCAACTTTACAAGGGGCCTTGGAGGAGGCTTCTTTATGACAGGTGAAGACTTGGATGAATATGGCCAGAGGTTGAGATGGAGTCTACATGGATTGGACATCATGGATGACAAGAGTCATGGACATCAGGTTGGTTATATGGAGCATGTTGCATATGGGATGGAGGTTCCATGGACCTGAGCATGGGATGATTGATAGATTCTTGATGAGTTTGAGATGTAGCAGAAGTCAGGGGGAGACTTGTGGTGGCATAAGGATGTGCATTCTTATGGTTTGGGCGTATGGTTGGACTGATCACCCGACTAGTTCGAGTCATGTGGGGTACCAATGTGCAGAGATATGTTTGCATTAGTCGAGACATGGTAACACATATGTGTTGGCATCTGACAGGGAGACTACATGGAGGAAGGGACACATGATGAGGTCGACACGAGATGTTGTAGTGGAGATTGTGGCAGAGGGGTCGATGATCATGGATCGAGATGATATCTAATGAAGTGCATACCGTTGAGGTGCATACCTTGGTATGGTGAGCTTGGTGGCAGTTGGTCACTAAGTCGAGATATGGTGGAGATGAGACTCTACATATGTTGCAAGGATGTTTGCCTTATGTGGAGAAGTTGACATCATGGATGATGATGATCTTGGTGGATGGCTACCGGGATGGTATGTTGTCGAGGACGACAACGATTTCAGGTGGAGGAGGATGTAAGGCCTTCGAGTTGCGGGTGCGACGGGCGCCGGCGAGTCATCGTGCACGAAGGCGCGGGCGGGCGCGCACGAAACGACGATGCGACGGGCTGCGGACATAATGCGACGTTTGGTGCGACAAAAGGGCGAGACACTTATGCGACTAAGTGTTGAAGCGACATAATATATACATGTGATGGATGAGACTTGAGGCCGACTTGAGTACAAGTCTTATGGGCGCATGGTTAGTGGTTTTGGGGGTCAGCCAAGGGGCTGCACACCCCATGTAAACCCATGCTAGGTTGTGTATATATGTGGGAGCCTTGAGGCTCATTTCAACAACACTTCCTCTCATCTCTTCTACGCATAAGATCAAGAGGCAAGTAAAAGTGCGTAGAAATAAGGGGAGCTGCGCATATCTCATGCGCTCCACTTGAAGGTGATCTTGAGTCGGTCGAAGAGTGGGCAAGGTGTGCCCGAGGTAAGGTGGATGTGCAGATTTGTGCAGGACTTGGTGAAAAGGATTTAAGTGGCTCGGGTGAGCACTTCTCTTTGTGCAAGGGTGCACATGTATTGTAAAAGGCAGGGTTGCATCTCCATTGTAATATTTTGCTAAGTGTAGACTTGGTTTGGCAAGGCACACTTGTACATTGTAAAACTGATATTCTTGATATATTGTCGGGCAGACTCACATTACGGGGAGTTGCCCCTCCCCTTTATACTTGTTGCAATTGTTGTTCTTGGTATAATTGCAAAATGATAATGAATGAGTATGGGTTTCATTAAGTATAAAGGATAATTTCATTTTACTTGGTTGCGAAACACAAATTAAGTAATGTTAATGTGAAAGTAGGCGTAGACCACGAATGTTAGTATTGGTGAAAAGAAAGCGTTCGGTGGTGCAGCACCTTGCTACAAGCGATTGGAAGACTACCGCAGGTGTAGGGGCCTGAAAATATTGGTTGTGAGGGTCATTTTTATAAATTCTAACATGGGGGAGATGTTCTTCTTAATGTAACAATATATGCCCCCAATGCTTCTATGGGAGGATCGCTTGTTCCATGTAGACCATAGCGTAAAGCCATCTATGTTAGGGACCTTAGATTCTTCGTGCTCCCAAGTTTCAACAAGAAAAATAATATGAACATCATTTGAAATCCAACTTAGCTTGGGGCCTTTGTTCCATGGGAAGCCCCGACAATTCCAAGAAAGGATCCATAGCATGTTTAATTGCTATTGATTACTATCTTTTTGGTTTCTATCTCGAAGAAAGGCTTTTCTATTTCTAATTATTGCCCATTTTCCTTCCTTTCTAGCTTCTTTTACCTTTTAAACCTCCTTTCTTAATTCTGCTTGATCTTCTGGAATGAGATCTTCATTTATGAATATTTTCGTTCCCTTTAGACTTGAGGTTTACTAAGTATGTCATGTTTATGATCAGTGGAGCTCACCTTTATGTGGATTATTCTTCCTTTATTCTCGGTTAATTTCTCCAACCTTGTTGCTTCTGTGAGACACATTGTTTCAATTTGTAATCTATTATGTAGTTATGTTTGGGCTAAGGCTAAAGTATCCTGATCTACTTCCTCTTTTAAACCGAAGATTATAAAGTTCAAGGCCCTTTTGTTACGTTCATGGTCTAATTCTATTAATTTTTTCATTTCATCTTTAATTGGTTTGACATCTAACTTATCTACCACATTATTTAGGGTGAGGAGGCTATTAACTTTTTGTTCTAGTTCTTTAATCACGTCTTTCATTTTAAGACTCACGTCTTTCATTTTAAGACTCTCTAAAGTATCAGCATCTCCTTGCTGGGATGGTTGGTTAGTATCTTGGTTTTGCTTTTCTATAACCTGCAATCTAGTCTTCATTTCCTTTATTTTATTTTTATTTTCAATCTTATCATAATATTATAAAATTGAATTATAATATTATGATAAGATTAAAAATAAAAATAACTCTATTTCCCAGAAATATCTACGGAGTTTTAAATTAAAAAAAAATTAAAATTATATGTATTTTTTTATTAATTTGTATAAAATATTATAAAATTTGAATAATTTTTTATAAATTTTATATTAAAATGAAAATGGAAGTAAAACTAAAAAAAATATTAAATCATCAGTCCTAAACGTGTCCATTGGACAATCCTACTAAATCGGAGTTCGTAATATTTCGGAAATCTGATAAATATGAGTAAAGTTAAATATTATTTATAATATTTTGGAAAATTGGTAAATATGAGTAAAGTCAAATATTATTTATTAAAATTTTGAAATATTTTGTTATTGATGTAAAATTAGATTGTTTTTGAAAAAACAAAGGCAGTTGTCTATAACGCGACTTTTTGAAAGCCTTTCAGGCGGGTTTTTCTGGTCGAAATCCGACAGTAATTTATTGGAATCGCAAGTTTGATAGCTAGTTTCTGCACAATGAAAGCGTCCCACGGGTTTTCGAGGGTGCTGAATCCAAATATGCAGTTAAAAAACCATTTTAACTGCAAGAAATCAAGATTTAACCTCAATTTCTTCCGCCGGATTCCGTTACCGGAATCTCCAAAAAGTCACATTATAGACAACTCCAAAACAAAGTCGTGTATTTTTATTTAAAAAGAAAATTATTTTAATTATAATAGTGATTTTCATTTAAAAATATATATATATTCTAATTATAATAGTGTTTTTTATGTCAAAAAGAAATAGGTAAATTTAGTAAAATTAGATTATTGGTAAGAGTTTTTGAAAAAACAAAGTCATGTATTTTTATTTAAAAAGAAAATTATTTTAATTATAATAGTGATTTTCATTTAAAAATATATATATATTCTAATTATAATAGTGTTTTTTATGTCAAAAAAGAAATAGGTAAATTTAGTGGAGCACTATTAGAAGGTAGATTAGTGAAAATGAATGAAAAGAAAATTACCAAAGTGTGTGGAGAACAGAGATATTTTAAAGATGTACTCTAGTTGAAATGAATGAAAAGTAGCTTACAAAATTATAAATGTCACTATTTAATTTTAATATTGAATAAAGGTATTATGACAATCACATTTTGACTATGACAAATATCATATGAGATATCATGTGATGTTGATCTTAAATCAAGATTAATTCAAGATATTTTTTTATTAATTAATGATAAGTTAAAGCTTTTTTTATAATTATCATAAATAAAAGTAAAAATTAAAATATCATAATAAGATTGAAATTAAAAATAAATTAATTTATTTAAAAATTATCAAATATTAAATTTAACACATGATTAAGGGAAACATTATTAATTTCTATTAGATTTATGTTTTTTTCTAGTTGACATATAAAAGTGTCCATCACCATAAAAGTGTGTTAAAGAAACAAAAACTCCATATTTATTTCAAAGAGACGATTTTTGAATTATAACAAAGAGGTTTTATGTCATGAGAGTGATAGAAAGATACGTTGAAGATAAAACAACTATAAGGTGAATTAGTTGAAGTGAATGAAAAGACAAAGAAATTAGAATAACAGTCATGGTACACACAAAAATAATTCATATATTATACACAAATCCAAATTACAAGCCACATAAACAGTGCTCATGAGATCCAATAGATTCCAAACAAGGAGATTATTGTTAAGAAAACCTCTAAACAAAACTCCAACAACCCAATCCTACCTATATACTAATTTAAACATTATTTGAAACCCTCTCTTTAATGCTTACACTACACTATGGCAAAGATTGATACAAAAAAGACAAATTACAATTCACGTGTAACATCTCTGTGTCATCCTAGGCACTTATAAGTGTGTCCGGGACAATGATTTTTTCACTACTACAATCTTCGAGCTTCTCATTCAACTCATTTAAGACATAACCACCTATAATCATCTTTGATGTACTTTGTATAATTGAAGCTTCTCGATCTGTCGAAAGAAAATCTCAGTATTGGACTCTATCCAACAGTGAATTATGCAACTGACCTTTCTACACACATGGATCTCATAATATAACCTGTAACTAATGCTCTTGAAGACTGAAGCACAACAAGACCCATGAACATATAATCATCAACATAAAAGAGATTCATAGAATCAAAACACAACAAGACCCATTGACATATAACAAACTCACACAATCAAAACATTGAGAACCACTAATTTACATCATACTAATTTTTTCATTAATTAATTCTTCACTTTTACAATCACAATAGAAAACTACACAAATCATAGAACAAAATAAATAAATATGAAACTATCCACTTTCATGTCCGAGATAATCAACTCTTCTCCTCCTTTACCTGTGTACCTGTGAAAATATGGAGTCCTTTGTGATCCATGAAACATGCAAATAAAATGACAAACCATTATGACTGGCGTGTCCAATCCAAAACACATGCGCAACATATATATACCTACAATATAAAACAAATTTTCTTTCACACCCTACACATTTTTTCTGACATATTTGTTTAGGGACCAAGAACTATATAATATATAAACAAAGAAGGCATATGAAACGCACGCCTCTATGGAGATATCCATTTTTGTTGTATGGAAATCAACTAAGGTTTAAGCTTTACACAGAAATGAGTGAGCTATCTGGTTAGTTGAGCTTAGTTTTGTCTGTGGAATCGAGTTGTTGAAGCATACAGAGTTTAGACACAACTTGAAACTAAAGCGTCTCCCCAAGAATAGAACATATGAAGAATATATCTCGACTGACCAAAGTGGAAACCTTCTACAATAAAATGGCTGCGTGAAGTTTGACCTCGTTAGTTTCTTTATGCAAGATCACGGTTAATAACCTAATGCTCGTTGCCTCTGCCAGCGACTTGGCAGTTTCCTGGGTCATAGGAAGCAGATGCAAAATTCCCAAAGTCTCTTCACAAGTCCTGAACTTTTCATTGTCAATCTCTTCACAGCAAGAGGAGTTGATCAGAGAGACTAGAACATGACTTGTAGCAAACCCAGCGATGCACCGTCTGTTTGCGTGACTCTCCTGTGTAAGGCATAGTGTATTAATGCCCTCGAATGATGGAGATTTGAGTGCGGCTTGAAGTAACTTGGACACTTCATTGGAGTCGACGGGTGGCCTGGGCGAGGGGATTTCCTCTACGCCATTCGAGCTGTTGGCAACGCACCATCCTTTAATGAGGCGACGCAGCATGTGGTTGGGTGTTAAGTCGAAATTCTGCAACGGCTGCATGGTAACGGGACATATATTCAGTAAGAAACCTAAGGAGTAGACAGGGACAGGAAGAACGCTAATGGAAGCTGTGAGCACTAGTTGGGCACTCCGATGAAACTGATAGCTGCACAAGTGCTGCGATATTGGTGTTCGGACAGTGGTCACACTTGTCATCTGCAATATTGGTGTACGGACAAAGGGCATGCTCTTAGTCATACAATTCACTCCATATCAATACCTCGTGATCTAGGGTGTGTAAAACAATGAATCAACCCCGGTGGCTCCTACGTGTGGTCTGAGTTGCAAACACCAGGAGTAAAATGACCCTAGGGACACCAATGCTTGGATATGAGTTGTAGATGGCTCACTTCACTTTGTGTAGCTCCTTATCAGTGTCATCAAAAGCTTGACAGTCACCACAACCATAGTAGGATCCCAACTATCACGCCCCTACACCTGCGGTAGTCTTACAACCACTTATAGCGAGTTGCGGCACCACCAAACACTTTCTTTTCACCAATACTTATGTTCGTGGACTACGCCTACTTTCACTTTAACATTACTTAGCTTGTGTTTTGCAACCAAGTAAACATACATTTATCCTTTATACCAATGAAGCCCATACTCATTCATTATCCATAGCAATTATAACAAGAACAACAACAATTGCAACAGTATAAAGGGGAGGGGTAACTCCCCGTACTGTGAGTGTGTTGGAATCAATATATTATATAATCATCATTTTTACAATGTACAGACTAAGTCCTTGGGAAACCCCAAATTTACACTTAGCCAAATTTTCACAACTTCGGCAAACTCGGTTGCCCAGCTCGTCGGCACCTCCGCATGACTCTCCAACCCATCGTTCACCTCGTCACACGTCTTCAGCGGTTCGCTCTTCGTTTGGTCGCAAACGCCTAAATCATGTATCCCTGCCCACACGCAGTCCCGCTTGTCACTTCTTGACAAACCCCCAAATCGTGTGCACAACATGTAGTACCGCCTGCCCAACTCAATGACCTCCGGTTCCAACCTCCATTTCACCTTCGTGCACACTTGCACGGTGGGCGGGTGCTCACCTGAGTCGCCAAGCCACCCACACCAAGTCGCCGCACAAACGTCTCTGCACAATACACCCGGGCACGCCTTGCCCAACGCATCCACCTCTCACCAAGAGCGCTCTCACCAAGTGCGACTCACCAAGAGGAGCGCATGAGGTATGCGCTCATCCTCCTCTTAAATCTGCGCACTAGAGATCTTCTTCCAAGAGCGTAGAGAAGTGCGAAGCTTGTTGTTCAAAATGACTCAACGCATGTCATATTTATATGCGTTCCATCCTTGGTTTACATGTGGGTGGCAGCCCCTTGGCCGACCCCCAAAATACTCATAATGCGCCCATAAACCACTTCTTCTACCGTCGGCCATGCCTCAACGCAGCCTCCTCCAAGTCGTAGTATAAAGGCCTCATTTGTTCCACGCACATTTCAAAGTGTCGTAATTCTGCTCACGGTATCGTCGCACTGAACTCGTACAAACGTCGCATTTCTGCCCGCACATCGTCGCACGCCCGTTCAGCACGCGCCTGTCGTGCGCCTGCGTGCCTGCCCGCACCCTCGTGCATGGCGAATTCGCCCGACGCCCATCGCCCGGAGGCCTTACATCCTCCTCCACCTGAAATCGTTGTCGTCCTCGAAAACATACCATCTCGGTAGCCATCCACCAAGATCATCAAATATCAATGATGTCGACTCCTCCAGATACTGCAAAAATCACTGCAACATATGTAGAACCACCGTCTCCACCATGTCTCGCCTCGGCAACCATCTGTCACCAAGATCACCATACCAAGGTATACACCTTATCGGTACATCCATCAGAGATCATCTCAATCCATGATCATCGACCCCTTTGCCACAATCTCCACTGCAACATCTCGTGTCGACCTCATCATGTGTCACCATGTGAACTGCTGCCATGATACTCCAACACAATGCTAACACATCTCTGCACATTGAGCTCCCTCATGTTTGAACTAGTCAGATGGCTAGTCCAACTGTCACGCTCAATCATGAGAATGCACATCCTCATGCCACCATCAGTTGTTCCTCAAGACATCTTGCCACATTCTCAACTCGATCAAGAATCCATCTCCATACAAGTGTAAGCCATGCTCAGGTCCATGAAGTAGTCCTCATCTCATCTGCAACATGCTGTCCAAAGTAGTTGAGTCTCGGCTCAACCCATGCCCAAGTGTTGCCACCAAGGCATCATCATCGTTGTAACTCCATCACTCCAAAGTGTCTCATATTGATCCTCCACATCAAGTCACTCTTCCAAGCCATGCCCATACATATACTTTGAAAGTATTCATCCCATACTGCATCAAAGTGACCTCAGCTCCTCAATGCATCAAATCCTCTAAGTCCACCATGTATGAAGTCCCTAAAAGTCACAACAATATCATGTCATCATGAGCTCCATAATCTGCTCACAAATGCATCCAAGTCCATGGTCTTGTTGTACAAGAGTGCACAACCTCTCCATCAACTCATAAGCAACAAGTCTCCATGTCACACTAGCAAATCCATCTGCACAACATCCCTGCCTTGGCACTCTTCCTTGGATGTCCATGAGTGACACCTCTACAAGTGCTCCCACACAATGTCCCTGCATAAGACTGCCATGCTCCATGCATCCAACCTGATGTCCATGACTAAGTTGTCCATGTAGCCCAACCAAGTAGACTCATCACAACCATCGGCCATCCTCATCCAAGTCTACAATCTTTGGTCTAGTGAACTCGGTCAACCAACCATATCATCATGTCATGAGTCCCTCCATCATAGCTCCTCCACCAAAGTGTCCACCAAGACTTGCTCTTGGTCTTGGCCATGAGAAGTCCACCCAAGCATCATCATACCTCAAGTGTGTGCCCTCCTCAATCTGTCCATGAGTCATGTTGGGCACCTAGCCAATTCTCCATGTGGCTAAAGCATGACCCAATCCTCCACAATGATCACCATGTTCCTCCTTTGTGAAGGGCCTTTGCACCTTCTACCATAAGGTCACAAACAACCCCAACAAGTCCTGCAACAATCAACAATCCTTGCCCTTCATCATCATCATGAGGCTCTTCCTCTTTCTCATTCATCCATGTCTGCAAACTACACGATCCTGGTCCAACTTGATCATCCTCAAGTTCATCCTCCATCGTTGTCATGTCTGCAACATCTTCAAACATCACGGCTTCCTCTTTCTTGATGGCACAATCTACAACTTCATCTTGCTCTATTGTCCAACCAAGTTGAAGAAGTTCATCTTCAACAATCTTCTCCAAGACTTCAAGTTCCTTTCAGATCCGGGGCTTCTCTTCCTTCAACCTCTTCAACCTGTATAAGGTAAGCAAGAGCTTCCCTTCACCTTCTCCCAAACTTGCCACGTCTTGTCGTTTAGCTTGGCCCAAGCACTAAGCTTCACCCCTGCTAAACCTATTTCCACCAGCTTCACCAAGTTCCCTGCAACCATGAACCAGCCCTTGTCTCACTTGTATGTGAAACCAGCTTCCTTCACCTGCAAGTACCTGCTTCCACTGTCACTTCGTCACGAGCAACCTTACTCACCAGCTCCAACCGAACTCTGATACCACCTTCAAATGCTTCAACACCTGAACCTTGTTCAAGCCTCAATATCACCTGTCATCAACTTCCAAGTGTATGCACACTTGCTTCACCCAGCTTCCTGCAAGACTTCTCCAAGTCTTCAGACCTGCTCTGATACCACCTGTCACGCCCCTACACCTGCGGTAGTCTTCCAACCACTTATAGCGAGGTGCAGCACCACCAAACACTTTCTTTTCACCAATACTTATGTTTGTGGACTACGCCTACTTTCACTTTAACATTACTTAGCTTGTGTTTCGCAACCAAGTAAACATACATTTATCCTTTATACCAATGAAGCCGATACTCATTGATTATCCATAGCAATTATAACAAGAACAACAACAATTGCAACAGTATAAAGGGGAGGGGCAAATCCCCGTAATGTGAGTGTGTCGGAATCAATATATTATATAATCATCATTTTTACAATGTACAGACTAAGTCCTTGGGAAACCCCAAATTTACACTTAGCCAAATTTTCACAACTTCGGCAAACTCGTTTGCCCAGCTCGTTGGCACCTCCGCACGGTCGCCGCATGACTCTCCAACCCATCGTTCACCTCGTCGCATGTCTTCGTCGGTTCGCTCTTCGTTTGGTCGCAAACGCCCAAACCGTGTATCCCTGCGCACACGCAGTCCCGCTTGTCACTTCTTGATAAACGCCCAAATCGTGTGTACAACACGTAGTATCGCCTGCCTAACTCAACGACCCCCGATTCCAACCTCCGTTTCACCTTCATGCACACTTGCACGGTGGGCGGGCGCTCACCCGAGTCGCCAAGACACCCACGCCAAGTCGCCGCACAAACGCCTCCGCACAATACACCTGGGCACGCCTTGCCCAACGCATCCACCTCTCACCAAGAGCACTCTCACCAAGTGCGACTCACCAAGAGGAGCGCATGAGGTATGCGCTCATCCTCCTCTTAAATTTGCGCACTAGAGGTCTTCTTCCAAGAGCGCAGAGAAGTGCGAAGCTTGTTGTTCAAAATGACTCAACGCATGTCATATTTATATGCGTTCCATCCTTGGTTTACATGTGGGTGGCAGCCCCTTGGCCGAACCCCAAAATGCTCATAATACGCCCATAAACCACTTCTTCTACCATCAGCGATGCCTCAACGCAGCCTCCTACAAGTCGTAGTATAAAGGCCTCATTTGTTCCACGCACATTTCAAAGTGTCGTAATTCTGCTCACGGTATCGTCGCACCGAACTCGTACAAACGTCGCATTTCTTCTCGCATACTGCCGCACGCCCATTCAGCATGCCCCCGTCGTGCGCCCGCACGCCCGCCCGCGCCCTCGTGCACGACGACTTCGCCCAGCACCCGTCACCCAATCGCCCGGAGGCCTTACACCAACCTTGTCAGTCTCGCTCAATGGAACCTCACAAACATTCGCAAATTTAACAAATAATCACAGATACATACAGAGGTACACTAATCGATATACAATAACACAACACGTTCAAAGCTTTTCCATTTTCCTGATCTTCCCATAAGGCAATCAGGCCATTGAAGGGAGTCAGGCGAGAAGAGGCTCTTATAGTTCAAAAAAAATGGGGAAGAGTATTCATAGTTGTTAAACACACATGGATAGCTCAAACATATGAAAGATAAATCAGTGAGTGCATTTTTTATTACCATAAGATATACATTTATAGTACAACATATGACTCTTGGGTTTCAGATCCCAAGGTCTCTTGGACTCCTTTTGTCCATTCGACTTCCACACTAACCCTTTAGGATTAGGTGTCCAACATTCCCCCCCTTAATCCGAAGGGTTATGTATGAGTCCAAGAAAAGAGCTGTAATACAAAATGTGCAAAAAATACATGGAAGCACTAGGCTGAATGTGCTCTATGAAATGTTGGTATAAAGGGCAGTGGTTTAAGGATGACCACCAACACTGGAACGCTTAGTGCAGTTCCCAGAACTCTTCCAAAACTGGCAAGAAACTGAAGTTTTCTGCTAGAGGAAGTGTTCTCAATCTGTGATGGTTTAAGGATGACCAACGACTCTGGAATGCTTAATGCAATTCCTGGAACTCTTCCAAAACTGGCAAGAAGCTGGTGTCTTCTGCTAGAGGAAGTGTCATTAATCTGTGATGGTTTAAGGATGACCAACAACTCTGCTGGAACTCTTCCAAAACTGGCAAGAAGCTGGAGTCTTCTGCTAGAGGAAGTCCCAGATTGCCAACTGAAGGCATGTTCAGGCATCTTGTCTCTGGCTACAACTCTGAAACTGGTGTGGCAGGTTGTGGCTCAGGCTCGCTTGATGTGGCTTTGAAGCTTGTAGATGACCATCATTTCCCCCCCTGTCAGATACAAGGTGAGAAGATGGAGAAAACTCAACTGCAAGACTGTTCAATATTCTGGAACAAGTTCTGACGTGTGTTTGGAATATCTTCTTGGCTGTTGATGCCCATTGCCAAGAAGCGACCCATCCAAGATGAATCTCTGTTCTTGCAGGATGTTTGTTTTTGAAGCATCTGTTTGAAGAATGAGTGGTTTTATAACAATGCTTACATGGATGAAGATCAAAACAGTGATCTTTCAAATGGCCAACTCGGTCACAGTGTTGGCATTTCACAATCTGTTGTTGTTGTTGTTGCGGTGAAAGAGGAGTAGAATCTGGAACAGCTGAAACTGAACTGTCATAAGGAGCAAGTGAACTGTCATGAATGAATCCAGCACTTTGAAACTGAATGGGCTTAGCATAGTCTGGAATATGAAAGGACAAGTCCTTGTCATATCCAAGACCAGTTCTGTGCTTGTTGTGGACAAGCTGTTCCCAAGGTTTGATGATGGGCTTGGGAAGTGCAGACTGAACTTCTGCATCTGTATGTACAACGGCTGCTTTATTGGGCATTGGATCTGAAACATTATTGACTTGTTGTTGATAGGTGGTTGTTTCAATGTTCTGAACAAAAGCAGGTTCAGAATGATGTCTTCTTTTATGTAGCTCTTCTTGCTATAGCTGTGATTCAAGCTGCAAAAAGTCGATCTTTTCCTGCAGCAGGTTCATGATCTCCATTCCTGACCTGGACTCTTTCTTTTTCTCCATTAAAACTTGATTTAGCCTTTCCTGCAACTTGATATATTCCTTGTCTTTTTTCTTCATCTCGTGTAATTGTTGAGTCCGAACTTGTTGGTTGTCAATAACCATCCTTTGAAATTCATCACGCTCTTGTTGAAGCTTCTCAATTTGAGCCTTAAATGCAGCAGAAGCTTTTTGCTCCGAGCGTGTGAGTGGAGCAAGCTCTCGCTCTTTTGTGGCAACCAGGGCCTCTAGCCTCTCAACCTTGTACTCAAATCGGGACATATCTGACAGCAACCTTTGCCTCTGTTCATTAGACGATTCTCGAAACTTTATATCACGTTTCCGCTGCTGTATGAGAGCATATATGCAGTTGCAAGTGTGGGCAACTGAAACAGGATCGTTTGATAACAAATCCAGAGACGCTGGAAAGCCATATGTAACCAAGGTCTGATTCAAATACTTTATGCAATGCTCCAAATTGTGCACATCCGCAAATGTATATTCTCCTATACCGTATCCCAGCTCCATTGAAGACCTCAGATCCGCTTCCGTGTCACTCATTCCCATTCTTTAATTCTGGGGCTTAAGATTCGAGAGCAGTCGCGTGATCGAAACCAGGAGAATGCAGACAAAAGCAGATGTTATAAATGATCAACAACAAGAAGTTATAAACGATCAGAACCGGAGTTAAACATTTTTTTACTCTCAGAAAAACAATATATTACATAGTGCAGCGCTTCTGAATAAAGTACATTTGCTTTTGATCCAAACTGTGAAAAGAAGAACTGTGTGTTTGTTACAGCTGACAGTCAAAAAGGCACATGCATTAAACCCGTAAGTACATTCACGACCGCATATTTGCTCCAGTCACTCTCTCCGTTTTATCTGTCAAACACACATAAACAGAAGCACTGCTTTCAGGTTTCCCGTCAACGCCACCCCGTTTGTGCTGTTCGTTGCTTTCGTTGCCTAGCTGGTTGCCTAGTTTTTATTCAACCAAACCCTGGGGCTGCTTCGAGTGATTGAGAAAGGCCAGGTCACGCCATTGTTGCTCAACTTCTAAACTGCGATGACCATCGTCATTTTCTGCGAAAACACAAACAGGACCTAGCAATATTTCGGCCTGATATTGTTCACCAGGCTCTATTGGCAATTTTGGACAGCCCTCTTAACAAGTCTGGAAGGGTTAGTGCAGTATATGTGCAAACTCAGAAGAAAGTGCTTATACAAGTGAATCCCCATGTTCGTCTTCCAAGAACCTTCAAGCGGTTTTTCACTTCACCACCGGCGGCATACAAATCCATGACCCCACTACAACACTATTGAGAGATCCGTCATCATCGTCTTAAATCCAGCGTCCTCTATTTCTATCTGTGTGTAGCAGTCAACGGCTACACTCTGAAGCCACAACCAATATATATTTATTGGTTTTTTTTTTCATGTAGGGCTTAAACATATCAAGAGGCTTTCAGGTGATTCAGAATAAACAGGCCAAAACGAATCAGAGCATTCGCCATGAAACTCACACAACGCACACCCTGTTTAGCAGACGGCAAAATCAAATGTTTAAAGCATTTACAGTTCATGGAGTTATTATTCGTTGAATAAATGACACCATTGCGTTAGCAGTTTTCAGGGCGCACAATCTGGATTCCACCACAGCGTCTTCTCTCGCCAAGCGTTGCAGCAAACAAGACCTCCTACTTCTGCCCGAACCGCACAGAGGATGATTGTTGGAGCTTTAAGAAGCCAAGGGCTCACCAAAATTCCGCTGCGCCACTTCCGCTGGCTCACCAAAGGGGTGTTGAAATCGTTTGCTTTCCACGCCACATGCGAAGCGCTGGACTGTTGATTCAGCTTTAATTCTTCAAAAAACTTCTTTGTTATCTCTCGGCTGAGCAAAACACGTTCAGATGCATGTAACCCGAAAATAGTGTTCAAACGCTTCAACGGATGTATAGTGCGCAGTCTTCATGACACCTCTGTCCTGATGACTGAGCGCAGCAGAAAACACATCTTCATGACACCTCTGTCCTGATGACTGAGCGCAGCAGAAAACGGATGCGCAGAGATTCAATGAGGTGCAGGGAATCAGGCAGAGGACAGAGCGCTAGGAGGTGCAGAGAATCACGTAGAGTACAGATGCGTTATATGGCAGAGGCAGCATGTCAGGAGCGCTGGAATTTATGGGAGAGAACGTTTCGATTCTAGAACTGATAGAATGTTTTGATTACAACAGCCACTGAATGGTCTCCAGCAGCGTAACGCACCATTACACTCATGAACCGCACCATATACCATTCAAATGATTTAAAAACAAGGCAATATCAAGCATCAACCATTCAAATGTTATTATTCAAAAGCATTCCAACGAACATATATACCAGCATATAATCGGTCTTCAAAATATATTTGCCATCACCATCTTACATATACAACCAGTGTATAATCGATGCGTAGGTTTACACAGGCCACAAAAAACAAGTGGCTCACAAAGGATTGAGCAGATTATGAACGTACTGGCTCTGATACCATGTTAAACACACATGGACAGCTCAAACATATGAAAGATAAATCAGTGAGTGCATTTTTTATTACCATAAGATATACATTTATAGTACAACATATGACTCTTGGGTTTCAGATCCCAAGGTCTCTTGGACTCCTTTTGTCCATTCGACTTCCACACTAACCCTTTAGGATTAGGTGTCCAACAATAGTTCACAGATTACGCACAAAAATAATTAATATATTTCATACAAAGCCAAACTACAAGTCACATAAATAATGCTCATGAAATCCAAAATATTCCAAACTAGGAAAATATTGTTGAAAAAATCTCTCAACAAAACTCTAACAACCAATCACCCAATCCTACTTATATACTAAAATAAGCATTATTCCAAATAAAACTATATATATTAAATTAAGCATTACTAAAGTAAAACTATACTATAAGATTACATATGAAGAAAAACTAGATTTGAGAGGACAATAATTGCACTATTTAGTTATAAGTTAAAACAAAAATGAGTTAAAAATAGAAGTTTTCTTTATTATTATTAAATTTTATTTATCGTAATAAAAGTATTTTTCTAATTATTTTGAATTACAATTATGATATTATAATGAAATTGAAATTAAAAATAGATTTATTTGCTAAAAATGCTATGAAAATTTAAATTATATGTTTTTATTATTAATCTCTATAAAATATTATAAATTTACATAAATTTGTATAAAGTTTATATTAAAGTTGAAAAAATAATAATGTAAAATAAGAATAAATATTTCTAAGTTTTATATGAAAATAGCTAGATAAAATATATTTAAAATATTAATGTTGTAAAAATAAAACTATTGATATATAAATAATATGACAAAAGTTTGGATTCACAAACTTTGTGAAATTTAAAATTCTAATTAAACAAAATATTAATATAAAATATGTGTTTTTAAAAATAACTAAAAATAGATCATTCACTTTAATTTTAAAAATTAACTAATAAAATTAAATAAAATCAATCACTTTAATTTTAAAAATAAACTAATAAAACTATTTTTTTTAATAATAAAATAAATAAATTTCTATTTAATATAATTTCATTATGTAAACCATCATTATTAAAGAAATAAATTTCTATCTCATAGAAATTTCATTATGTAAAATCATGATTATAAAAATGAATAAAAATCACATTTCTTATAAATTACAAATGGTTAATAGGTATATGAATAATATTTCTTTAACTATAAATATATGGTTAATAGGTATATGAAATATATCTATATATATTTCATTCATACGTATATGATTAATATTATTTTTAAATATAAATATAATTTTTATTTTGAAATATGTTATGGAAAATAATTTTATAATATATAATATTTAGATAATTTATTTCCATGTAAATTTATAAAATTGAATGGTTAATTATTTTAAAAAAATGTATTTTGGTAGAAGTATTTGTGAATGATGTCTCTTTTATGATGACTTTGTATTGTCTTTTTGGCTTGATTAGTGCTAAAAAGAAAATGAGCATTGCAAAGATAAGAACTAATTCTCATGAGCTTAGAAGTGAAACTAGATGTTGGTCAATTACCAAAACACCTTGGGGCAAAACAGTATATCCTCTTTCTGATACTAAGATGGTTGAATATGAAAAACACTTTCTCTTGGATTACTCAACTCTTACTTATATTTGTTCTCATTTCCAAATCCTTTATAACACTACAACCATAGGAAAGTCAACAAAACTATAGTTATCTAAGCGCCTTTCTCTATCTTTTTTTTTATCATATATATAAAATATTTAAAATTTCTATTAATCTTTTACTTTATTAGTGTTCAATAAACCACATTTGTCTCAATAAACATTAATCATCATCACCATTATTTATTTTTCAACCTAGATGATTTTAAATTAAATTTATTTTATTTAATTATTTTTCAACTTTTAATATAATTTTGTAATGAAAATAAGTGAAATAATTTGAATTAATAAAATATTTAATTTTATATATTAAAAATTTAAAATTAAAATAACTTTAAAATGTCATTTATGATACGATGGAACTTGTGGTCATCTTTCTAATAAAAAATATTATTACCATTACCAATGAATAAATTTAACATTAACAAATTTACAAGTTATTTTCAAATATTATTTATGTTTGGTTATCATTATTATTAAAGAATTATATATTTTAAAAGATTATAGTTAATAAAAATTTCCTTACTTTTAAAAATTTTCTATACCTCTTAGAAGCCATTGAAAATGATAGAGTTAATGATATCTACATTAAAAAAGAAAAGGAAAATAATGTTCGGCAATAAATAATCATACTTTAAATATTAATTTAATTTAATATAATAATTATGATTGTATTTCAAATTAAATTTATTTTTGAAATTATATATATATATATATATATATATATATATATATATATATATATATTAATTTTTTTTATTAAAAATACATATTAATTATTAATAATATCATATATGTATGTATATATAATACTATATTATATGATATAGAGATAACTGTAAAAAACAGTAAATGGAAAGAAATTTCGATTGATAAAATATTCTAATTAATTGATATTAAAAATAATAATTAAAATTTACGAAATCTTTTTGATAATTTCTTGGTTCTCTTTTCAAGTTCAAGAAATATAATGTGGATTCTTACTCTCATGCATGATAGTACTTAGGGTAATTATCAGATGGATTTAGGGTGAGACTCTTGTATCTCTTAGATTGGTGGGATGCTCCTGATTTCAGTTGATATGAATCACTTCCAATTTGAAAAATTTGATCTTTTCAAGGTAGGAAATTTCTGTTATGTCACACTAAATTGGTTCTATGTAGTTCCTTTCCAACAAATTCACGTCGAAAATTCTTAGATTCCATGGAGTCATCTTGGTTATATGCTTTGCCTCACTTAGGGTAATCCCATTCTTCATCAAACTCTATGTTTTCCTAGTTTTTATGCATATTGGTGAGTTAAATTGCTTCATTTTCATATTTTGGACTCACCTTTCTTTACAGAGTACCACAATTGAAATCAATCTCCTATGCCTTGTGTATCCTTGGTGGCTCTCTTTCCATATTGGTTCAGTCTTCTCTTTGGATCTTTTTTTCATCTAACATCTTTGATTCGTTTCGGGCTTCCTCTACTTCATCTAATCTTAACCCCTCCCAATCCTTTTTTATTCACTCCACTATGTGGCTCAATCCTACATCCCTCTCTTGTGTCAACCTTTGTCAGCTCTTTATTAATCTTGTCACCTAGTTAACTACGTCATGTGGGTGTTTTATTGTCACTCATTCTAGGCAAGGAACGATATGCTCCTTTGCCTTCAATTCGATTGATAACAACATTTTTTCCACTTCTAGTTGTGTGCCCAAGTACAAATGTGAGAATCCTTGGCTTTCTATAAGGACATGTTTCCTAAAATATTTGGTCGAGAGATTGAGAGAATTGAAGATGAGGTTCACTATGAGATTCATTGTACTCCTAAGCATCATGTCAATGCATGCACTAAGGATTAGATTCACAACACTTGCATTTCCACACACTCACGATCCTTAAGCCATATTCAAGCTACCAATATTTACTGGTATAAAAAACAAATTCTAGGCCATGTCCTCACTCACAACAACAATAGACAGTAGGAAAATGACATAATATTTGTAGAATTGGAGGAGAAACTTTAAGGGATTGATCATAAGCTAGACATCCTTTTCGACAGGGAAATTAACCACTCTCACTCCTTCGAGGGGAATCGTTCTCAACACACTTCAAAACCAGCTAACTAGGATCAATAATCTTTACACATTATTGGTTTTTGGACATTAGATTTTATAAAGATCTCTGCACATCTAGAATATTTCTTGATACTTTCACTTTATGTGTAAGTTTTTCTGTCTATCAAATGTTGTAGTTAAAAGGGGTTTATATAACCTCAAGACACTGAATCATAAATTAGTTTGGTTTCCCACTAGGCATAGCAAGATTTTTTTGGACAATGTAGCTCTTCCCCATAGTAATATCAAGTGACTTACTTATTAAAAAAAAAAACAGAACAAAATAATACATTTTCAAACAACTCCAAATAAAATATCGGAAAGGTCTACCTACACTTTACCATTAAATTTCATTGTTGAAATTGTTTAATTTCCTTCTCACATATTGAAATGCAATGTAAGAGTATAAAATAAATAACAAATATGACACATTGAAATAGGATGGATGAATTTAATATGTTTAAAGAAGTTTTATACAATAAATTCAAGTTAGCCATTTGGAATTTTTTTTTAGCTATACATAATTATTCTTTTGAAATAAGTTGAAAAGTAAAAATTTATGCGTGTAATTCAGTGGCATAACTGACATGTCGAGGTTCATTGAATCTATGAGTTCTTTAAATATATATTAAGAAAATATTATTCCCTAAACAATTTATGAATCTTTATACTGAGATATATGAAGAGGTACAACAAATTTAGATTAGATTTTTTTTATCAACGTACCTTATTTTTCTTCAATGGTGGTGTTATGAATGGAGATGAGTATGGGTTATTGTGCCCACCATCCTCAGTGTTTTATTGTTGCATTGATGTAAGGTGTACACACTTGGAATTCCACATGTAGGAGCATGCAACCCTCAAGTTGGTGTTGGGATTATGAAAGGATATGAACAAGGTGAAAGGAATTTGTATAAGTTGGGGCGAGGAAACTGCAAGTCCCTTGTCGCTCTATTGTAGTAGTTTTGTAGTATGCAATCATGTTGATTCTCTAGTTAAGAGATTTATTCTACGGCTTTGATAGTGTCGTCATTCCATAAACCTTGTTGGGGGAGGGTTTCTACCTTAGAAGGAAGAGTGGGAGTCTCGAGAAAATTTCTTGTTTACAAAAAGAAGTGTTAAGATTTGTACATTTTTTATGGTCTTTCCTACTTTAAATCAGTTATGCCTATGTAGTCCTTGTGAAAAGATAATAATTCAGGGTTTAGTGTCTCAGCTATTAAATTTCTTTTGAATTCTTAGAATTGGGTCTATTGTGACTGTTGGGTCCCCATAATATTAGTGATTACCCCATTACTATTGTAGTTATACCCCTTATTAATATTTTTGTGCCCCTATTGCCCCCATATTGTTATTACTGTGCCCCATAGAATCTCTCTATTGTTATTTTTGTGGCTTTATATTTTTTTTTTCTCGGTAACAAGACTAATCTATTAAATATGTACAGAGTGCAAAAATACATCAGGTAGGACCAGTATGTTCTTGCCCTCTAAGGGCACCAGACATAGACAAAAAACTAAGACTGACAAAGACCCAGACATAATTCCCTGTAGCAAGCCCACGCAGGGGTGATTCCATGAAGTACCAAGACTGTCCAAAGACGGAAGCCCGCGCAGGGGTCATAGACAAAAAGAACTGTTCAAGTCTTCCCACGCAGGGGAAACAGTAAGTACTCTCATCATTAACACAAAAAACCAACAGCTTAGACATCCTAAAAAAACATTGACTGAACCAACAACAAACCAGGAGGCGGCGACTGAGCCTGGAGCAACCTGGTGGAGCAAGGGCGCCAGCGTGATTAATCATTCGGCTCATCAGGTTGCTCTTCCACAATTGGGCACCAGCCGTAGTAATTCGGCTCATCTTCAGTCGGCATGGTTGCTTCCGCTTCCCCAGTAGTCGCAATAGGAGCATTTTGGGAATGCTTGGAATTTTCCTCGACGGTGGCCCGGCTTTTTTCTTCCTGCTCCAACTCAGCTATCCCTTGCTCCCTGGCTTCTATGGGGTCATCCACCTCAGGAGGATTCTCGATGAATAGAATGGAGACGTGTGCACTGATACTCGGGTTTGCCGTAGAGCTGGTGAAGTTAAAAATAGTGGAGCCAAAAGCTGGCAAGGAGGCCGAGCTGGATGACCCAGCATCCATATGTTGGCCTGAGTGCAGGGGAGTGGCTCCAATGGAGCTTATCAGATTACAGTGGCAGCAATGCCTCGAATCCTCTCTCACAGGTCTGCTCGAGCCCCTACCTCTAGAAGAACCACGACGGCTCAGCAACCTCTGTCTGGGTCTCACCATACTGGGATGGGACTCCCTACCAACTGCCAAGTGAACCAGACTGTCGATTACCAGGACCAGCTCCGTAATGGACTCAACCGTCTGAGAGGGGACCTCTTCAGCGTCAAAGAGGCCAGCCAAATGCAACACGACCAATATTCCTTGCTCAGAACCGGATATATGCTCTTCATCGTCACCTACCCACCTCGAATTCCCATCCGCCATAACTGCAGCTATGCTCTGGTTCGAGTGCTCTCTCCGGGCATTCACTGCTGCCGTCCTCAGTCCCTTCGAATTAAACCAGGAATGAACTCGCCGTCCTCTCGCATGGAGCGCCACGTGATGCCCATGGATCGGCATGTGGCCAGCTTCCAACTCCCGTCCCATCGCTTTAAACACCCGCATCCGGGGGAGTTGCCTCCATTTGGACCAGTCGAGAGCATTCTTGGGCTTCCTCATTCGATAATATGTCATTCGGCTCTCCTGTAATTAGAGAGTGATTACCTCCCACTCCAACATTGGCCATGTAGTCCGCTATCTTATTTCCCTCCCTCTTTGTATGGGTGAAGATGATAGCTCTGTTGCTTTGAAGCTTCTGTTCTATTGCCTCCAAACGAGCCTCTAACCTCCAGCTGGTTGCTACTTTTTTGGCTTGTGATCGGTTTAGGATTTTTTTTGCCATGTTGATGAGAATTTGGGAGTCTCCTTCAACTTCCAGAGGATAGAGGTGTAGCTCCCCTGCGAGCTGAAGACCTTGCCATAACCCTTCCAATTCAGCAGAGTTGTTGGTGTCCCAACCTATGCTTCCATAGAAGAGTGTCATGGGAGTCCCTTCGTGATTTCTGATGATTCCCCCAAAGCCTGCTAATCCAGGATTCCCTTTTGAGGCTCCATCAAAGTTGAGTTTGAAAGTATGCTTTGGCGGAGGCTTCCATTCAATTTGTTTATCCATGCTGTTTGCAGGGGGATTCTGCTGGTACGTGTCGTTGGTGCATCTGATCTGCCAATTGTCCATAATAGCTTTCTCATTGTCTAGGGTAGGCCAATCCTCCTTCTTCCATGATCTTATCATCAGAGTTTCTTGGATATTTTTGCAAATCATATGCCAGATTGTGTCCATCGAGGAGCGTTGATTTTTGAAGATGTGCTTGTTTCGCTCCTTCCATATACTCCATATGATTAGCCCGGGAATCAATTGCCAGAGATGATTGAGGATGTTGCTCTTGTACGGGTCCTTTTGCCACTGTCGTATGGAATTCGTAATTTCAGCTTCAAGTCGGCATCTCTTTTGGCATCGAAAGCTCGCTTTCTCCCATAGTTGGTTGGCTAGAGGACAAGAGTCCAACAAGTGTTGGAGCGTTTCCTCATGGGCGCAGCAGTTAACGCATATGGAGGGTCCGTGGAAATTTCTTCTTCGGAGCTTGTCCCAAGTTAGGATTCTCTGATGCCCTACCAGCCAGAGAAAATGACAGATCTTGGGCCACGAGCCTGAGTTCCATATTTGGCCCCAGATCGGGTCCTGAGGTGCAGCGTCATTGCAAATAATTTTATAAGCTTCAGACGTGGTGAACGCTCCCTTTGGTAGATATCCCCATCTTAAGATATCTTCCCTTTCGTCACATCTGATTTTTCTTTTGCTGAGCTCCGTTTCCAATGCTGTGGATGTCTGGCGATTATCATTTGAGAGGATTTGGGTGCCTGGTTTCCAGGTTCTGAAACCTTTCTCCACATCCTGGGTCCAAAAGTGCCTGATTTTGACCAGCTGTGTTTCCTCCTCCAGATGATGTATAGGCTGGTTCAGAGCATTGCTGAGGGTGGGCATTTGATTCCATGCGTCCGTCCAGAATCTGGCGTTGTTGCCATTTCTTACCTCCCAGAAGCTGTGCTTCTGGATCATTTTATAATGTTCCTTGGCAGCATTCCAAATTAACGAACCTTTGCTACAGGGTTCCAATCTGATAAGCTCTTCTTGGGGTCGCTGGTTTGCATATTTTGCTGTCCATAAAGTGACCCATGGCTTGCCTGCATTGGTGAGCCATTGCCACCAGATCTTGGCTCCCATGATGGAATTGCTGTGCTCCAGATCCCTTAGTCCAATTCCTCCTTTTGCCTTTGTCTTGCAAACTGTGCTCCATTTTACTAGAGCCCACTTGCGATTGGTTGCATTGCTCCCCCAAAGGAAATTTCTCTGAATTTTCCTTAGTCTTTTTAGGACCCATTTAGGCGCTGCCAAGATGGAAAAGAGGTACAGCGGCATAGCTTGAAGGATAGCTTTAATAAGAACCACCCGGCTGACAAGGTTCAGGGTTCTATGAGTCCATTGATTGAGTCGAGATTCAAGCTTTTCAATTAAATTGCGCCAGGAGGAATGAGTGATGGCTGAGGTAGTGAGGGGAGCTCCAAGATATTTTGAGGGGAGGGTGGCCAAAGGGAATCCCAGGATGCGGATTATGGTCGTCTTGACTACTGGAGGAGTGTTGAAAAAGAAGATCTGCGATTTGGAGCAGTTGATATTGGTTCCTGAGGCTTCTGAGAAATCAGTGAGGACTGCTTTGAAAGCTGAGGCTTCTTGAACAGATGGGTACCCAAACAACATCGTATCATCAACAAATTGCTAATGGGAGGTAGCTGGCAGGTGTTGTATGGAGATACCCTTAAGCTGGTGCATGTGGAGAGCATTCTTAATGTGACGTCCCAGTCCCTCAGCCATCAAAACAAAGAGGAAGGGGGAGAGTGGGTCACCTTGCCTGATACCTCGGGAGGGAGAGAAGGGGTGAGAGGGGATCCAATTTACTAGGATGGAGAAGCTAGAAGAGGAGATAAGGCTCATAACCTAGCGAACCCAAGTGGGGTTGAAACCAAAAGCAGATAGCATTTGTTGAATATAGTTCCAACTGAGTTTGTCAAAAGCCTTGGAAAGATCCAGTTTAAGGAGCATACCTTCCTGCTTTGAATGCTTGAGAGTATGTGCAATCTCATGTGTATGGATGATTCCATCTAAAATCTGTCTTCCTTCAACATAGCCTGATTGTTCCGGCGAGATGAGCATTGGTAGGAGGGGCTTTAGCCTGTTTGCGATGACTTTAGAAATGACCTTGTATATGACATTGCATAGTGCTATGGGCCGAAATTTATCCGGTTTGAGCGCATCCTCTTCTTTTGGAATCAGGGCAATGAAGGTGGTGTTGAGCGAGGGAAGCAGCCAATGAGCAACTCTCGACTCCTCCACCACCTCCCATACTTCCATCTTAATCAAATCCCAGAACCTGTGAAAGAAAGTAGTGGTGAAGCCATCCGGGCCGGGAGCTTTTCCATCTTTGAGCTGGGTCATTGCATTGTCTACTTCCTGCATTTGAATTGGGCTTAGGAGGAGTTCATTATGCTCTTCTGTGACTAATTTTGGTATATGGCGGGTAATTCTTTCAATTGCTGGATTTCTGTTGATGTCAGGTTCTTGGTGGACCTGCTTGAAGTGTTCGAGGAGAGTGTTTTCGATTTCCTCATGCTGCTCGACCTTTTCTCCTCCTGGTTTTTGAATGTATGGGATATTGTTGCCCATTCTGCATTGCACTATTGTTCTATGAAAAAATTTTGTATTTCTTTCTCCCTCTTTGAGCCATCTGATTCTTGATTTCTGTTTCCATTATATCTCCTCCTGCCTTCTTCTTTCTTCTAGCTGAGTGTGGATGCTCTGTTCCTGTGCGAGAGTACGCTCGGTATGCCCGCATGTACTTATTTCTCTTTGCAGTTCCTCCAGTGCTTTTTGAAGATCATTTTGCTCCTTGAATATGTTTCCAAAGGTCACTCTGTTCCATCTTTTGAGGCAGAGCTTTAGATGTTTGAGTTTCTGTTGAAACTGAAACATTTTGGAGCCTTCTTGAGGGCGGAAGGAGGTCCATGTGGAGTTGACGAAGTCTCTGAGAGTGGGATGAGTGAACCAAAACTCCTCAAAACGGAAGGGTCTTCGCGTTTTATTGCCTGGGCGTTGCCATTGGAGGGCAATCGGCCAGTGATCAGAGCCCGAGTGAGGTAGAATGGCCACCGAGAAATCCCCCCCTAAGTGGATCGAGTTATCTGAAATGAGAAAGCGATCCAGCTTGGAGGCTATTTGATGAGGGCCTGTTCTGCGATTACTCCACGTGAAAGTGCCGTTGCAAAACTGTAAATCTATCAATGATGCATTCTGAATAAAGTTTTTGAAGTAGGTGTTTTCCTGCTCCAGCTTGTTTCTACCTCCGATCTTCTCCTCTGATTTTGTGATCATATTATAATCCCCTCCCGCAATCCATAGAGGGTGCTTGCGATTGGCGTTGAGGACTTCTAAAGTGTGGAGGAGAGCCATTTTTTCCTTTTCTTCCTGAGGGAAGTAAACATTCGAGAGATTCCCATGAATATTTGTGCCGACTATGTGGAAGGTAGCCTGAATGAGATTGTGTGAGGCATGGAAGTCCGACAGAGTAAGGGCTTGAGAGTTCCATGCAATGGCTAATCCCCCTGAAGCGCCCGATGCATCTACAACGACTGATTGACAACCTGACCATGCTTTGGAGAAGATTATTTCTATAGTATTGCTATTACATTTTGTTTCCTGGAAAAAGAAAATTTGTGGCTTTTCCAATTTAATCATATTTTTAAGCATTCTGAGCTTTCCTGGGCCGTTGAGCCCCCTTAGGTTCCATGAGATGAGCTTCATGATTCACTATTGGAGGAGGGCTTGTAGTACTTCGTAAGCTTAGCATACTTACCGGAGTCCACCAGAATCTTTCCGAGCGCGATTGTTCTTTGGAGGTCTATTCTTCTTCCTCTTTTTTTGAAGTCTTTTGGGGTTTGACTAAGATCCCAGTGACTGCCTGGCTGAATGCCAAGCTGATTTTGATAGTAGGCCCTGGAAATGACCATTTCCAGTTTGTCCAGCTGTAGTTCTGGAATACTTTCATATGCTTTTATCTTGCATGCTGCTTCCATTTCAAGTATGTCTAAACCATATAGATCTATACTTTCCGGCTCTTCCTCCATTTGCTGCGCCTGATTGTCTTCTTCTGCGGGAATACTCGGATCCTGGGCCAGAGGATCCATCAACCTCCATTTCGTTATCTTTGTCTTGTTGCTTCTCTTCGCTCTCCACAATGAGGATAGGGGGATCTTTGGAGGAGTGGGATTTGGATGGGTGGGCCTCGGGATGTGGCTGTGAAGAGGAAGAGGGGTGGTCAGAACTTGGAGGGGGGGAGGTGGTGTGCTCATCCGAGATATTAGCCAGGATTCCAAAGCTGTTCCTGACTGAATGGTCAGGGCCTGAATGTTCAGGGCCTGTATTCGATTTGGGTTTCTTCCCTATGGGTGGTTTTTTGTGCGCTCTCCTGCAAGTTGGGGCTTTGGTGAAGCCATCATTGGGCTGTGATTCAGAGGGTGAAGGGACTTTGTCTTGAACATTCAGGGGGCAGTCTCTAAATAGATGCCCTATGGCATGGCATTTACGGCAGCGAAACGGAACATGTTCATAGTCTAAAGGTTGAATCCACTCATTATCACGGTGAGAGAGACTTATCGATTCCGGCAGGGCTTTGTCCAGACGCATGAGGACGCATAAGCGGGCGTAGGATGTGAATCTTCAGAGTTTCGTTTCTTCAGCAGTCCTAATATATTCCCCTTAGCCATTTCCTATGTTTTTCAGAATGTTCTCATCCCAATATTCGTCTGGTAATCCATAAAGTCTTATCCAGACTGGTGCCCATGTAAGATTCTCCTGATCTGGGTTGAATCTGGGACCCCAATCCCTCAGATATAGGCCCGCAGAATTAAAGAAATAAGGACCCTCAACCAGGATTCTATATTTATCTTCCAGACAAAAAAAGATTGCTGTGAAGAATCCTTTTGGGCCTAACTGCAGTGTTACATCTCCCTTAGGTTTCCACTTTGCGGCAATCCAACTGTACAGGGCTTTCTCCGTCGGCCAAAACCCTATGAACTTCCTGATGAGTGCATGGTCAGTCATATATTGGATTCGGGCTTCTATTATTTCCCCTGGCAGTTCGATTCTGGGTCGATCTGTGGCTATTGGTTTGCATGTAGTTGAAGAGACCTTTTGAGTACCCTCTGATGGGGTTGGCTTCCCTGTCTCTCCATTTACCTTGTCTTTCAGGTTCTCTTTTCCTTTGTGTTCATTCTGGCGCAAGATTTCTGGATTGATGACGTTCTCATGGATTGATCCAAATCGGATTGATCTCTCATTGTGTTGCTGTACTACATGTACACTGGGGGAGGTTGCAGAAGCCCCCCCCTTGGGGTCTCCCATGTGTCCTGCGCCTTTTCCTCGTTGGTTTTGAAGAGCCTGCGTAGGTCGTCAGGTCCTTGCTGGTAATCTGCACCGAACAGTCTGTGCCGTCTGAGCACACAGCCAAACCCTAGCCGCAGTCGCCAGAGCCGTAGTCGCTAGAATACCCTACCCCATTTTATTTAATATTTTGTGGCTTTATATTATTATTGTAGGTCGACTGGATTATATTGTGACTCCTTAGATTCCTATATATAGAAAGGAGGTTTTGTCATTTGAATCATCCAATAATTGTTCATTTATGTAATGTAAAGGAGGTTGCCCCCTCGAAGAGGCTGAATTCTAAGGCATTTATCTATCTTTTCTATCTTTTCTTGATTTGGTTTCATAACATTTGGTATCAGAGCTTTGGATTCTAGGGTTTTGCTGCTCCAAACAGGTCATCGTGGCATTTTCGCTATAACTTCTTTTCTGCGACGTTTCAGAAGTTGCAAAAAAAACCTATTTGAGAAGAAATCACGTTGAACTTTGGGTCCAAATTTCAGATCTTTTCACGCTATATTTGCGGAGATATGATCTGAGGAAGTTGGTCTTTTTGCAGACTCCTGAATTACATTCCAAAAAGGTGACTTGGGAAAAATCATCGTAACTTTATTTCTGAGCATCGGATTGAAATTTTGCAAGAAGGTACTGAAAGAGGACAGACTGTAGTTTTCTTGTATATATTTTTTAGAGTCAAAGGTCGAAACAATGACAAGTGGCACTTCATACAAGTTCGCTCTACTGAACTAGTCTACAATCAGGTCACTGCAGGAGATTGTGCATAACTCTTTCTTGGAGAATCCAATTTGGATCAGACTAGTGGCATTGGAAAGAGGACACAGAAGACTACTACAGGTCACAATTTCAGCAATGGATGATTCCAAATTACAGAGATACATCAGATTCAATATCAGGCTTCTACAAAGTGAAAAAAGGTGTGTAGTTTTTTTTTTAAATTTTTGCGTAAGCTTGGTTTGAAGGAATTCAAAGGGCATAGTAAAGCATTATTATCGGTAATTGATGCCCTGAGGAAAGAAAATGCAAACACCTAGTAAGAAACCTGAAAGCTCTAGCATGACTTATGAAGAAGAGGAAGAAATGCACATGATATAGCAAAATTACGAGACCAAGTGCAACAAGTGTCACTTGCACAAAAAGGAACATAATCTAAGATGGATGGTTTAAAGAAAGATGTAGAAGCTAAGATGGATGGTTTAAAGAAAGGCGTAGAAGCTAAGATGGACGATTTGAAGATAGATTTGAAGAGAGACATGGAAGAATTGAAGAAGTTGCTACAAGAAAGGGTCACTAATGGTGAAAGGGTTGTAAAGGAAACTCATGATGAGAACAAAAGAAATGTTAATCATGATTCCATAGACTCTAATGTTGGATCGAAGACCCACCATATTCCAAAAATCGATATGAGGAAGTTTGATGGCAAGGATCCCGCAACATGGATATTACAGATGGAGCAATTCTTCGATCTCAATAATGTGCAAAACACACAAAAGGTACGTATGGAAACTTTATATTTGGAACCAAATCAGTTTGTATGGTATCAATGGTTTTTCTCTCGTAAACAATTTATCACTTGGGAAATTTTTACGGAAGAATTGATAGCACATTATGAGGATACAAAAAGCAACACTTTTTTTAGCCAATTGATAAGTCTCAAACAAAAGGTTCAATAATGGAGCACATTGAGGAGTTCCAAAAATTGAACATAAGGGTAAAAGATATTCCAGAGGAGCATAGGATTGATGTGTTCATAGGGTCTTTAAAGGATAATATCCAACATGATGTTCGCCTTTGGGAACCTGATTCATTAGAGAAGGCATTCAGGTTAGCAAGAAAAATGGAAAGCAAAATTATGGCAACCAGGAAGCATACCACTCACAACTATAAAGACGGAAGTGTTGTTGCCCCTAGTCTTCCACAACCTATAAGGTTGACACCACAACAATTGGAAGAAAAAAGAGCAAAAGGGCTTTGTTACAGTTGTGATAGCAAATACACTAAAGGTCATAAGTGTGCTGAGAAGAAATTATTCTACATAGATTGTGAAGAGGAAGAAGAAAAGGAGCAAGAAAGGTCAAAAGAAGAGGATATACTCCAGGAACAAAGCCTAGATGAAGAACAAATAAATCCGACCATATCTTGTAATGCATTGGCGGGAATTACCACTCCTCAAACCATCAAGATAGAAGGACAAATCAAGAAGAAAAAGGTAATAGTGTTGATTGATTCAGGAAGCACCCACAATTTTATTCATTGTAAGGTAGCAAAAGAATTGAATTGCTTCCTATATCCAGCACCAGAGTGTCAAGTGATGATTGCAAATGGAGGAACAATAAATTGCTCTGGAAAGTGCCATAATATCAAGCTATCCATGGGAGAATATGTATTGACTAGCCCAATGCTTTCCATTCCAATGGGAGGTGCTGATGTTGTACTAGGAGTCCAATGGCTACAATCCTTGGGTACAATAGCTTTTAATTTTCAAGAACTTTTCATCAAATTTTCTATGGAAGGAAAGGAAGTTGAATTAAGGGGTATTGCAGGGAAACCAGGAAAGATAATCAGCTCTAATGGTATGACAAAGCTTCTAAAAAAGGAGCAAAGAGGTGTAATTGCACAATTATGTTCGCTAGATGTTTCCACATTGGAATCATCTATTTCTCCAGATCTCCAAAAAGTCCTGGACAATCATTCCAAGGTATTTGAGACTCCCAAAGGTCTCCCACCTATGCGTGATCATGATCATGCTATTCATCTGATTCCAGGAAGTGTTCCTCCAAACATCAGGCCGTACAGATATCCCTATGTCCAAAAGAGTGAAATTGAACGTATGGTTGCAGAAATGCTAGAGGCTGGTATAATTCAACCGAGTCAAAGTTCTTTCTCTGCTCCAGTAGTATTGGTGCACAAGAAGGATGGATCATGGCGCATGTGTCCGGATTATAGGGAGCTCAACAAGCTCACTATTAAAGATAAGTTCCCCATTCCTGTCATTGATGAATTACTGGATGAATTGCATGGATCAATTTACTTCACCAAGTTGGATCTTCGTTCAGGATATCATCAAATCAGAATGAAGATTGAAGACATTCCAAAAATAGCATTTAGAACTCATGAGGGTCATTATGAATTTTTGGTCATGCCTTTTGGCCTTACCAATGCACCTTCAACATTTCAAGGTTTGATGAATTCAATTTTCAAACCATTCCTTAGAAAATTTGTGTTAGTATTTTTTGATGATATACTAATCTACAACAAGTCTTGGAAGGATCATGTTGAACATGTTGACAGGGTGCTACAACTATTGGAGGAGAAACAATTATATGCAAAAAGATCCAAATGTTTCTTTGGAGTCCAAGAGGTGGAATATTTGGGTCATATTGTATCTCATGAAGGAGTTAAGGTAGACCCTAGCAAAATTAAAGCCATTAAGGAATGGAAAATCCCCACATCCATAAAGCATCTGCGAGGATTTCTTGGGTTGACAGGGTATTATCGCAAGTTTGTTAAGAATTATGGGAGAATAGCAGCACCTCTAACAACATTATTGAAGAAAGATGCATTTTCATGGACTTCGGAAGCAACAAAGGCCTTTGAACATCTTAAAGAGGCAATGTGCCAAGCACCGGTCTTAGCTACACCGGACTTCACAAAAACCTTTATTGTGGAATGTGATGCTTCAGGAAATGGAATTGGTGTTGTTCTAATGCAAGATGAAAGACCCATTGCTTTTGAAAGTCGTCCAATCAAGGGAAAGTTTTTAAGCAAAGCTATTTATGAGAAGGAAATGTTGGCAATACTCCATGCACTTAAGAAATGGCGACCCTACCTAATGGGAAGACACTTCAAGGTAAAAACGGATCATGATAGCCTTAAATACTTTTTAGAACAAAGATTATCCTCTGAAGAGCAACAAAAGTGGGTCACAAAGATGTTGGGTTATGACTTTGAAATCATCTACAAAAAAGGGAAGCAAAATGTGGTGGCAGATGCACTCTCAAGAAAGGATGAGGATGTGGAAGCATTGTTGTGCGCCATTTCTATTATCCAACCAGATTGGATAAATGAAGCAAGGGAGGAATGGAAGAATGACGAAGAAGTGTGGGCACTTATTCGAAAGTTACAACAAGATTCCAGTACGTCTGATACATTTAGCTGGCAAAATGATTCGTTATGGTACAAAGATCGCTTATACCTCTGTAAGAATTCCCAGCTAAAACAAAAGATTCTTATGGAATTGCACACTTCTCCCTTAGGAGGGCACTCAGGATTTTTAAAAACTTACCACAGGGTTAAGAAGGAATTTTTTTGGGATGGCCTTAAATCAGATATTCAAAAGTTTGTGGCAGAATGTTTGGTTTGCCAACAAAATAAAGTTGAAACAATTAAGACACCGGGTCTATTACAACCTTTATCCATTCCAAGCCAACGTTGGGAGGAGGTTTCAATGGATTTTATCACAGGTTTACCCAAGTCTGAGGGAAAGAGTGTCATCATGGTGGTAGTTGACAGACTTACCAAGTATGCACACTTTTGTGCATTATCACATCCATTTAAAGCCAGTACAGTTTCTACTGCATTTATGGAAACAATTCAAAAGCTACATGGAAACCCAAAGATTATTGTAAGTGACAGAGATCCCATTTTCACTGGAAATTTTTGGACATAATTATTTTCTTGTCTTGGTACTCAGTTAGCTCATAGCTCATCTTATCATCCTCAATCTGATGGGCAAACTGAGATAGTAAACAAATGTTTGGAAGGATATCTTCGTTGCTTTGTATCTGATAAACAGACACAATGGGTCAAATGGTTGCCTCTGGCTGAATGGTGGTATAACACTTCCTTCCATACAGCAACAAAAATGAACCCATTTATGGCACTTTATGGGTATCAACCACCATCCATCACATCATATTTAAGAGAAAATTCTAAGGTTTAGGATGTGGAACATCACATCGAACATCAACAACAAGTCCTCCAACTCTTAAAGGATAACCTCGTGTTGGCACATAATAGAATGAAACAACAGGCAAATCAACATCGCAGTGAAAGAAGTTTTGATGTAGGTGATTGGGTATTCCTACGGCTACAACCATATAAGCAAATGTCCCTCAAGCAAGCTAAGAAGGATAATAAATTATCACCAAAGTATTATGGTCTGTACAAGGTGTTGCAAAATATTGGTACTATGGCATACAAATTGGAGCTTCCTGCAGCTTCTCGATTGCACCCAGTTTTCCATGTTTCATGTTTAAAGAAGGTTATAGGCGACAAGCTCCCAGTTCAAACAATATTGCCAGAACTTGACGAGGAAGGAAAAATTATATTGGAACCGGAAGCAGTCACAGAAACAAGAACTCGACAGCTACAAAGTCAATCAATTTCAGAGTATCTTATCAAGTGGAAGAACTTATCTGCTGAAGATACCACATGGGAGGATGAGAATTTTATGCAGAAGTATCCAGAACTACTCAAGCGTTGATGACAACACATTTTTTGAAGGAGAGGGGCATGTTGGGTCCCCATAATACTAGTGATTACCCCATTACTATTGTAGTTATAACGCTTATTAATATTTTTGTGCCCCTATTGCCCCCATATTGTTATTACTGTGCCCCATAGAATCTCTCTATTGTTATTTTTTTGGCTTTATATTATTATTTTAGGTCGGATGGATTATATTGTGACTCCTTAGACTCCTATATATAGAAAGGAGGTTTTTTCATTTGAATCATCCAAGAATTTTTCATTTATGTAATGTAAAGGAGGTTGCCCCCTCGAAGAGGTTGAATTCTAAGGCATTGATCTATCTTTTCTATCGTTTCTTGAGTTGTTTCATAACAGTGACTTTGTATTTGTAGTCACGTCTTGGTGGTTGATTATGTGCCCAATTGAAAAATTAGGCAGTGGGGTTTTGAGTCTTAAGGTGGTGTGTGTGCCTCTGTTTACAAAGAGTAGCATGTGGCATTGGAGGTGTTACATTATTAATCATCGAGGTTTTGAATTCTATAGTGTTAGGGTCTTAGGGTTTCTTCTGGTTTTTTCAATGGTGAAGGGGGATGAGTCTTTGGATGACAACGAGTGGTCCATCCATCTCATTTCATGGTGAGTTTGTGTCAGAAGTCAATTCGTGTCGCTGGTGTTTTTGTGACCATGTTATATAGTGGTACCTGGGTCTTGATAAAGTTGAGTTGAGTCAGTGGCTTTGTCCCTTTGTAGGTAGAAGCAACCCTTTCAAGGAAGAAGATGAACCCTCCTATGTGTCCATGATTTCACCCAGACAAATATGGAGAAGAAGTAGGGGAGGAGGATCTAGAACCAAACCGTGCCAACTTGGTGTGAAATTATTTTCTTACAACTTTTTGTCCTCCTATTTTAATGCCATTCCTCCTAAGACGCGTCAAGCGATTCGTGAGCTAGAGATTCATGTTGGCGAGGAGAGATAGTCTCTCTCATATTCAAAATTGTTAGATGGCATTTCAGGATAGGTTCCAGTACCTGGAAATAGAAGGGGAATGTGCAGGAAATATTTGAATTTAGTGTTTCTCCACTAGAAAATAAAAATGCTTCTAGGGTTGGTGTTAAGAGATAAGAAAGTGGATAAACATAATAGTTTTTCCTCTACTAAAGATGTGAAAATAATGTTGAGAAACCTAAGGTTCTGTGTGGATAACATAGTAACTCGATTCATGCATGTGGAAAGCCACGATCCCTATTATTCTCAGGAGGGGAACAATTGGATCCCTTAATTTCTAGTGCTCAGGCTCCGTCCAACATCTCTTCTTCAGAGAATGATTAGCTTGGGTAAAAGGTGGTGGGTTGTTTGTGGGTCTTCCTTTCTAGGTGGAATGAGTCTTTTGGTAGTCCTTTTGTTCACAAATTCCAACAACATAAAGGATTTATGGCCATGGGTCTCAAATTTTTGTTTACAACCTGAAGTCTCAGTTATGGAGGTTGATTTATGTCTTACAAGTGGTGAAACGATGAAGTATAGCGGCTGGTGTGAGGATTTGGGTGAGATAAATTCATTATTTTTGTTATCTCACAATTCTTATCTTGTGCATAAGCGACGTCTCAGTGAAATATCTATGTTGTTTTTTTGTTGGCAATGCAAGTCTTAAAACCTTGGCTATCAGCTTCGCCTCTGATATTTTGTTTAATTTGTCAATGTAAAAATTGTTATCCATGTCTATGGTGGGATAGAGGATTATATGTATGGGCTTATTTTTTAGTGGTAGTTGCCATTTAGTGACAGAAGTTGAGACACTCTCCCTCCCTTTCACCTCTAGGACACCTATAATGTACTTTAATTTCCTGAAGCAATAGAAGTATTTTAATTTAAAAAAAAAAAAAGCATTGTACCTTATTATTATTATTTTATATATATATACGAGCCTAAAAAAAATTAAGTTAAATTAAAATTACAATAGTTCCAGATTTTCCACGTGCCTTGTGTATTGTTTTAATACAGATTTTTTGAGTCCATGTGCCTAGTATATTGTTTACATATAGATTTGTTTTGTAGTGGTTGGAATTAATTTTACATAGTTCTTTAGACAATAGATGATGTAGTGTGCATAACATCCAACTTACCACGTTACTAGGAAAAAGAGCATGCAGTGTTTATAACGTCCAACCTACCATGTTATTGGTTTATTTTATATTGTTGAAACCTACTTTTTTACTTAATATTCTTTTAAATGGTATTAATTTCATTAGTTTATTTTAATACACTGGCATGATAAATATGTCGAGTTAGATGACCTCCTTTCATTATAACACCACCAAAAGCCACCTAAACTCTTATTTTTTTAATTATTTAACCATCAGATGTTGTTGTAGCTAGTACGACAAAAGGAATAGCCTCACAATAGTTACAATGAATTGTAGTTTTCTCATCTAATAAACCAAGTTGAACTTACTACTATAAGGTGTTGTTATATGGTATGATTTCATTTTTTTCTTTATGTGCATTCATATACTGAGCCTCCTTTTTCCCATGGTTAAAATGACACTTATATAAAATAAACATCCTTTTACAAAAAATACAGTTACTACACAAACATGTCTCTTCTATTTTTTTAGATTTATTGTGTACTTAAGTATAAAACATGAATGACTTTGCTTTGGGCTATGCTCCATGCACTCTTATCATCACTGCTACAACATCCTCAAAAATTTGGCCTGCACCAAATTTTAGAGCTTACCTTGGTCTTCGACATTTTCATCACAAATATTGAAATCCATTCCATGTGTTTCCTCTAAGTGTTTTGGTCCCTTTTGTGAGAAAAGAAAAATATCATATTTTTCGCATGGTAAGAATCACATGATGTATATAAGCTTATTTTGGGGGTTTCAAGAGGTTATGCTTGTGGAAATGAGTCAATCTTACCATGCAAACATCTGTCACACTCATTCCCAAATTTTTAAGCATTATCGCACAAGTGTCGTCACAGTCATCGCAAAGTGTATCTTTAGTGTCACAGTTGCTGTAAGTTGTCACAAAGTTGTTGCACTGATGGAAGTATGTTATTTAAATGTCCTAGATGATCTATGTTATTATTTTTTCAAGTGTCCTAAGTGTGTGATCACAGTTGAATTTTTATCATTGTTGACATCAGGCTCACTGATCCCGCACTTAGTTAATTTTCAAAATATTTCTAACCACATAACTTAGCCTCATCCGACCCTATTGAACCATGCATTGTGCAATATCAACCCTCTAGCTATGACCCTACCTCTTGACACTACGTAATGTGCAGTTCCTTCTTCCCAAGATTGTGCACTGCGTATTTCTAGTGCTCAAGCCGAGACCTTGGCCTTCAAAATTGTGCAATCCAACCCTCCAGCTTGGCCTTAACTGCACATTTCACAATTTCCAACCTCAATCTCATACCTTGAGCTCTTGAGATGCATAATTGAATAATTACCTAGCCTCCTCTACCTTCCAAGCTCAATAGGTGGAACCATTTCCCATTCCCTTAGCCTGTCACACTGATCTCCTAGATTGTGTAGTTTTCTTCCTCAATCCAACCTTAACTATGAATTATGTAGTATCAAGGCTCAAAATTCACACTTCGCTGTCTGAGCTATGCAATTCCATAGTCACTGAGCCTCTCTCTTAGCCTATCACCTCGTTCCAGCTTAGTTAGTGGATCAACATGCACTATCTTAGATTAGGGTTTTATCGTACATATGTCATCTCGTCATGAGTGAATTGCAGATGTAGGTACATTATCATACGATGAAAGGATGATGAAGAAGGGAAAAATGTTGAACGATATCTTTTTAGCAGATTACACATGTTAATCAACAAAGAGAATGCAATGGGACAATATTTTGCGACCACAACTCAAGACTTGATAACATTGAAGACTCCTTACCTCTAAGCCATATGAAGGTGGATAGAGGAGCATCCTCACAGAAACACATAGCAGGGAGCAGCAAAACTGGCTTGAAATTTCCATATCATCAAGTAGTCCATGTCACCATTGTCATTTCATGTCATGTCATGAGTCTTCATATGCCACATCATTATTGTGGATTATGTAATTCCTTATTTGAAAATTTATTGTAAAGTGGAAAGTCCAAAGGACATGTACAAAATATGAAGAATCATGTGTCGTTTTAAAGTCATGGGAAGTGAAACAGTCATAAGGGTAGTCAAAGAGTCACAAGGAAGTTGAAGCATAACCTCCCCATTTATTATATATACACCCTCATTGTATGAGAAAAGGACTTTTCACCTTGGATCCTCCCACAAGGCATTAGTGAGACAAGTTAGCTTTTTTTAGGAGTAAGGGTTGGCTCCAACACTCCACTATTGGAGCTAGTGGTGTTCATTGTATACATGTGTCTTGGAAATGTTAGTTAATACCATAAGCCTTATGGCCAACACGTTCTTCATGCATGGATTATGAATATTCATAAGGCTATTATGTGGATGTTTGTAATTCATGTTTTCCTTCATGTGTGCTAATTTAGTTGAGATATTTCATTTATTTTAGTACTTATCATATTGATAATGTGTTGTAATGGTTTCTATAGTTATCACATCCTTGTGGACTATTCCACTAGATGTTAGACACATCCTCTTTGTTGTATTGGTTGTAATGACCATTACATCTTTGTTGACTATTCCGTTGGGTGTCAAACAAATCCTTCTTATTTTCACGTGTCTCTACTAGGATGGTACTATTACCTCTCTTTTAGAGGCTCACTTTGTCTTTCTCCTTCGTAGTAGAAGAACCTTGAGATACCTACAACTGAACACTCACCAGGAATACTCACTTGTTGATTTGAGATTACCTATGCATTACTGTCTTGTGCTGAACTTTCTAGCCAAGGCAAACCTATAATAATATATGGCAGCCAGGATGATATCCCAAATGGGGTTCCTATTCCAAACAGTGTGAGGTCTAATTGGGAATTCACATCGAGGAGACCCCCTTAGTTGATATATTTCTAGCACCCATCAACAAATGACACTAGAAGGAGGGAAAATCACAAGTTGTGCATGTTGAGTCTGTTTTCAACCTCTTATCAGAAATGGACCATCCTCAAATCATACTCCCGATGTGTTTTTCCAACCTATACCATAGTAAAATTTTAATCCCCGAAAATTTTAATCCTCGATGAGCATCTTTATCAATTGTCTCAATTGAATTTTGAAGGTGAGTATGGAACATCCATAAGCAAGCACATTTAAAATTTCTTAAATTTTGTGAATATTATGAAATCAATGATGAAGATTTGGCTTGTGTGGATTTCTTCCTCACCCTTGAAGATCATGTTAATAAATGGTGTCATACCTTACCATATACTTCCATCCATTATTTTCATCATTTCCTCAAGGAGATTTATCAAGCCCTTGATAGGTATGATTATAGAGATGTTCTTAAAAGAATCAATCAACTAAGAATGAATCCTGATGAATGGGTTGAGGATTTCGTTGATCGACTCCTTCACCTTTGTTATGAATTCCTAGAATAAGACACAAATTGGTATATATTTAAGAAAAAGTTTGAGCATTTTGTTCATATTTATTTGCACAGTGAATCTGAACGTTCTGATGTTTCTACTTCCCCAACACTTATAAATCATGAGACACCTCTAATTTCAGAGGAGGAATGTAGGATTCCTTTTGTTCCTTGTCCTCCTCCCTTTTTAGTTCTGATGTGGGTGCCTCCTTGTGATGATTCCGCAGTTGTGTAGTTTGAAAATTTAATTCCTAATCCATCTCTTCATCCTCCTCCCACTTTTCATGATTCAGATCTAATGAAAGAAACCCCATAATGGCTCATGGAGCCTAGGGTGAAGGCTAATTCGCTCATTCCTCAAGATGACATTGGTACTCTTAACATCAATCTTGAATCTGGTTCAATTTAAAGTGTTACTTCTTCAAGGGACATCTGTAGTCCTCTATCATCTAAATGTCATGACTCTGTGTATCATGATCTACTTTATCAATCTGCTCCACCAACTAGTTTTTCATGCTCTCTTGATTTTCGAGTTGTTGGTTCAAATTGTGATCATATACAAGGCAGTCACATTACACTTGTAGAGGATGAGGAAAGTAAAGAGAATTTTGATCTCTCTTCCATTCTTGGATGATTTTCAATCTGCTAATCTCAGTATTGAATCAAATGCAATCAATTCTCCCAATCAATATGTAGCTTTGGGAAACAACCATTTTGATGAGGATGACTCCATCGATATATATGATGATGGATGCCTATGTGAACCAACTGATATTCCAGTTCCTTAAGAAGATTTTAATTTAGAATATTTCAATGTAAATCTAGAATCTGATTCGGTCAAAGAAGATTTTCTCATCGAAACTTCCTTTTCATCTCACTATCCCTTGTGCTATATTGTTTGTGATGCATGTCATTAAGGGAATTTTGAGTTCTAAAATGGGCCTACTAAGAAAATGTACAACCAAAATAATTTTTTTAAGAACCAATAGGATTCAAGCTGATGATGTCAACCATGATGATTCACCATTTTTGGAGTAAAAAAGTAAAAAGATTAAAAAATAATAAAATAATAAAACTATCTTTTAACCTCCTATTTTCAACTTATCTCCTTAATTCTTTACTCGAATTTCAATGGGAGTACTTTTTGGATGCAAAATTTAATTCCTCATTCAATGAGTACACATGCTACCTAATTTCGATGGACCCTTCTATATGAAAAATGAGAAATGAATGAAAAACATTATTGCAATCATGTATTTCTCATTTATCGTGTAGCAGGGTCCATAGAAAGTATGAAACATGGGTATTCCTTGGACGAGGAATCAAATTATGTATCCAACGAGTGTTGCCACTCAAAATTTGAGTAAATCCATAGGGAGATAAGTTGAAAATACAGGTTCAAAAAATGTTTTTTATTTTTTTTTATTTTTTCCCTCTAAAATTTGATGATTTAATGTAACCTTATTTTATTATTTCCTCTATTATTTTATAATTTCCTTAGGATGCCCATTGTAGACCTCAAAAATCCCCTAATGAATCATGATGGGGATGCTTCATGCTTCTCAAGTTCTTCTTCCGATGAGTTAACTTCTCAATTGGCACAAGGTGGTGAGGATATCCATGATGAAGGAGAAAAAATTAAAATTATTGAGTGTCCTTTCCATCCCTCATCATCTCTTATTTTTCATAAAGATAATTCTACAATTTAGCTTTCTTAGGAAATCTCCCCGGTTCTTTCATCTTCGGATTTGCGATCAGAAGAATCATTCGACTTGAGTAATTTGGTTTTTGAAGTTGTAAAATCTGATCAAATCAGTGACAAATATGGATTCCATTCAGTTAGTAGTAGTCTTATTGAAATCAACAACAGTAGCTATCCTCACACTGTGCATGATCTGGTTCAATTTTCAAAATGCGATTTTATAATCCTTGAAAGTTCTGGAACTTGTCAGGGAGTTGAGACACTTCAAATTCCATTGATGGTTAGGTCAGGATTTCGTGACTTTGGTAAGGCCCCCAAACTAAGACAAATCTGGTTTCTCCCATGAAAATTATTCTCTTTGCATGGTTTCACTCGATGTAAATTCCTTCTTGAAAGATGTTTGGTATTGCGGATGTAGTCTTTCAAGATTTCAAGATATTATCTATGATTAGATTCATGAATATTCCTCAGTCAATTCACCTTCATGCAAATCTCTTGCATTACACTTAGGTTTGGAATGTGTATCTCTCATAGAATCATGGAATTATGAATTTGATCATTTCAAGAATCATCTTTGGCCGAAGCAATCATGCCTATCATATTCATTTCGTAATAGTCAGCTCCTAGTTTTTCTTGCAAATGTAATATTGCAGATCTTTCTCTTTATCACACCTGAAATCCTCTGGAGTGATGATGAATTCACACATTATTTGGTTAATAAATTTTTCTTCACTCATCCTATCCTGATTGCTTTCATGTATTTTTTGTATTGTCATTCATTTTCACTTCTTTTGATGATTACGATGCTAGTACAATATGTTATTGGTTACAAGGATACGGGTTGTCATGTCCATCATGTGAGGAAAATGATTCACTTGTTCAAGGCATTCATAAAGATGTTCAAATTGATCCATCTTTGAACTGGAAATATCATGCCATAAACTATCCATCTGATCATAATATTAATTGTCATTTGTTTTATCATTTTCCCACCAGGATATCCAATGACAGTTGTTTTACATCCTTTGATCTTTAAGTTTTAACATTTCATCATTAGAGTACATGTAAAATGGTTGAAGGACTTCAGCCTTCGCTGATGGTCATGTCAGGTCTTCACTGTCTTGATAAGCTAGATGAATATGATGAGATCAATTGTCTCTCATAAGATTCTCGTATTGACCCAATGTTTCTAATTGAAAACTCATATTTTCAATGATTTCATGGTTCTATAAAGGACTATTTTAAATTTTACGATCCAATTGCTAAATGGTTGGAGCAATCCTACTTGGAAAGCTTTATCACAAATAACAAGTTTTGATCTTTCCTCGTGCTTGGAAAGGAGTACCATACACATGAATATGCATTGACAAGAAGTTTCCAAGGTTTGTTGAATGATGGTTCTCATAAAAAAGGTAAGAATGTGAACTGGTTAAAATTAGTGGCTATGACCTGTCTTTCTATTGACAAGAAAAACCTTGTAATATTTGTGCAAGTTATATTTTCTGTTGCACATTGTTTTATCTTAGTTTTAATCAATAATATCTTTGTGATTGTAGGTCAGAGCTATTATGATGGCTACATTGGAAATTTCATTATACGAGACCCCGACCTTCTAGCTAGTTAGGTTTGGAGTAGGTCTAGTCACATATTAGTTTACCTACAAATTCCTCATGCATATATTCTCTGTAGTTTTTCTTGTATTTGGATTTGCATCATGTTTTGGTTTAGCATCCTTTTGTTTTTTTTTTCCTTGTTTTGTTTTGTCTTTTTTTTTTGTAAGGTCCTGCATGAAGATGCTCTGTTAGCTCAAAATGCAATATGGAAAATTAGAAAAGGGCTTTGTGACACTGCAACATTTGGCTAACTCTTCACTCTTTTTCTTTGTGTTGGTTACATATTTTGGTTAATGAAGTTCTAATAGAAAATACCATCCATCCATAAGGAGATTTTTGGTCAAACCATGATACTTGTGCCAATTCGGGAAACCTCATGTCGACACTTGGTTCTTTATGTTTCGATGTTTTCATGCTTATCCAATGAGTAAAAGAAGGAAAGAGGAAAAATCTAAATGAGAAAACCTAAATCAGAGGTCTCTATGTGCTTCTCTGAAGGAAAAAACTCTCCTGCTCTCAATAATTCAGGATCCCTCTTCCTCCCATAAAATGAATAAGTTCCAATGCCTAGTCCTATTAAAACAAATAAATAAAGGAAAAAGAAGAGAAAGGTTTCCTGCGCAGAGAGGTGAATCAAGAAAATCCATCGGGGTACTGACTAGGCTCGCTAGCATTGGAGCAATGTTTTCTTCCTGGATTGACTCCACCATGGTGTTGTCTAGGCCCGCTGGTCCTCTAGAAAAACAAGAGATAAAAAAATATACTCTGAAAATCTAAAACTCTCAAACTTCACTACCCTTTCAAATTCAAAACATTGCGATATTGTTGAATCTTATGTTGTGTTCAACCGGGAAGGTACAAAGGGGACCATGTTTATTCACGGGGGATGTGGGGAGGTGAGAGTGATTTACACGATGAATCAATATTTCCTGAATAATTAAGACCCTCCACAGAAAATTTGAGCAAGACAGAGAAGTTGGAATTCTACTAGTGCCTCACCAAGTGTTGTCGCTGCTAAACCACCCTCCAAAATTTTGGTCTGCACCAAATTCATAGCCTACCTTATCCTTGTATATTATTGTCACAAATATTGAAATCCATTCCATGTGTTTGGTCTAAGTGTTTTGGTCGTTTTTGCGAGAAAATAAAAATGTCATCTTTTCGCATGTTAAGCATCACACAATGTATATAAGCTTGTTTTGGGGGTTTAAAGAGGTTATCTATGTGGAAATGAGTTAGTCTTACAATGCAAACATTCGTTGCACTGATTCCCAAAGTTTTAAGCATTGTCGCATAAGTGTCTTCACAATCGTCGCAAAGTATATCTTTAGTGCAACACTTGTTGTAAGTTGTCAAAAAGTTGTCGCACTGAGGGAAGTATGTTATTCATATTTCATAGATGATCTATGTTGTTGTGTCATCAAGTTTTCCAAGTGTGTGGTCACAGTTGAAGTCTTATCACTGTTCACATCAGCCTCATTGATCCCACACTTAGTCAATTTCTGAAATCTTTCCGACAAAGCAACTTAGCCTCATCCAGCCCTCTTGAAATACACATTGTGTATTCTCAACCCTCCATCTATGACCCTAACTTTTGACACTACCCAATACATAGTTCCTGCCTACTCGGAATGTGCATTGCGTAGTTCCAGTGTTCAAGCCCAGACCTTGGCCTCCAAAATTGTGCAATCCACTCCTCTAGCTTGGCCTCAATTATGAATTGTGAAATATATAACCTCAAGCTCAGCACTTGAGATCTTGATGTGTGCAGTTGCGTAATTACCCAACCTCCTTTTCCTTCTAGAATGGTGCAATAAGCCGAACCAATGCCCATCCCCTCAACCCGTCACACTAAGCTCCCAGATAGCGTAGTTTTCTTCCTAATTTTAGTCTAAACTTTGCATTACATAGTCTTAAGGGTCAAGTTTCACCCCTATATTTGTGATCTATGCAATTAAATAGTCACTGATCCTATCTCTTAGCCTTCCACCCGCTTCTGGCTCAGTTAGTGGATCAACATGCACTCTCTTAGACTACAGCTTTTTTGGGCTGATGTCATCTCGTCATGAGTGAATTGTAAATGAAAGTACCTTATCATACTATGAGAATATGATGAGGAAGGATATGAAGAAGGGAAACATGCTCAAAGACATATTTTTAGCTGATTACACAAGCTGATCAACCAAGAGAAATCAAAGGGACACTAGTTTGTGACCATAGCTCAAGACTTGACATCATTGAAGAGTCCTTACCTCTAATCCATATGGAGGTGGGTAGAAGAGTATCCTCAGAGGAAAGGAGTAGCAAAAGTGGCTTGACATGGCCATATCATCAAGAAGTTGACATCACTAGTGTCATGTCACATCATGTCATGAGTCATCATATGCCACATCATTATTGTGGATTATGTAAATCCTTATTCGAAAATGTATTGTAAAGTGGAAGCCAAAGGACATGTACAAAATATGAAGATTCATGTAAAGTTGAAAAGTCATGGGAAGTCAAACAGTCATGAGGGTAGTCAAAGAGTCACAAGGAAGGTGAAGCATCACCTCCCCATTTGTTATATATACACCCTCATTATATGAGAAAATGGATTTTTACCTTGGCTCCTTCCACAAGGAATTAAAGAGACAAGCTAGTTCTTTTAAGGACCAAGGAGTGGCTCCAATTCTCCACTATTGGAGCTAGTGGTGTTCATTGTATACATGTGTCTTGTAACTTTTACTTAATATCAGAAGCCTTATGGGCAACACATTCTTCATGCATGGATTATGAATATTCGTAAGACTATTTTGTGGATGTTTTTAATTCATGTTTACTTTCATCTATCTTAAAGTAGTTGAACTATTCCATTTATTTTAGTACTTATCATATTGAGAATATGTTGTAATGGTTTCTATATCTATCGTATCCTTGTGGAATATTTCACTAGATTTTAGACACATCCTCCTTATTGTATTGGTTGTAATGACCATCACATCTCTGTGGACTATTCCATTGGGTGTCGAACAAATCCTTCATGTTTACGTGTGTCTCTACTAGGGTGGTACTATTACCTCTCTTTTAGTGGCTCAATTTTCCTTTCTCCTTCATAGTACAAGAACCTTGACACACCCCCCTCTATTCATGATGAAGAGGATTTGCAACTACTCATGGCTAAGCTACAAAAGAAAAGTATGAAGTTGAAGGATAAAGAACATAAGTACAAAACCTTATTTCGTTATGTGAGGGATGATAAAACAAGTCTCGAGACACAAATCTCTCTCTGGTGTCTAAGAATGATGCATTGGTGTTAAGGAACAAATGTTTGGTTCATTGGAAGTTGAATTGGTTGAGGCCTGTCAAGAGGTATAATGCTCAGAAAATAGCTTTTTATTTTTATAAATCTCTGGTGAAAGACATTCATGGCCTAGAAGTTTTTTTCAAAACAATGGGAGTATAAAGCTTTCCCTACTCTATTTTTGGTGACTAGTTGACAGCTGCGTGAGGACTTGCAACCTTTTAGGCATGGGGGGATGCTGGTCCCCAATTTTGTACTTATTTACACCTACTACCTTACTGTTTCTATAGACATTTACCTCCTTTTCCCCCTTTTTTACTACACTATCACTGTCAAACTATGCTATTTTGCAAATGGAGGTAGAATATTTACTTAGTACTATCTTCGTGTGCTTTTTATTAAGTTTAACTAGATATTAATGAGCTCATATCCATTGGACTACTTTTGACTGATCATTATTTGGAGTCGTAGACCTTGAAGCATGTAGACAATTAACAGAGGTTCCAGCTCATGGATGGATAACACACATTGATGGACAACTCATCCAGCAACCTATTATGAAACCACCATTCTACACTCAACTCTGCACCGTGATTCTATACCTTATTTAGCAGCTGATATTATAAATTGTATCCCATATGTTCCATAATGAATCTCCTTATACTCAGAAAGGAAATCATTTTCATTAATCATGACATGACCCAACCTAGTTTAATTGGGGATCTATTTCAAGATCATTCACAAAGATTTCATCCAGCCTAGTTTAGTTTTGATGTTATCTATTTTACCTTTCTGGTTAATCAGTAAGATCCAGCTCCCATCAGTTGAACCTTTTTAATGCATGATGTGTTTTGTATCTAGGCTAGGGGAGGAAGTAAGAGAAAATACTGTGAAGTAGTTTTTGTACAAGTGAGATTTTCCTCAGAAGACATTGTGGTGATGATGTAAAAGTCATTCGAATTAACATTTTTAACTTTAATATATAATTTTGATCTAGAATTTACTCCTCTGTGAGTATTATGGTTTTCTTTAGTTTTTAACATTATTGAATTAATTCAAACTTGCTCCGGGAGTGGCAAGGGCCTACCACACCCTGGAAACAAGTCCTGCAATTAATATAGATAATAGGAATTACATTTGATCAAAATTTAGAAGTGTGAATTTCGTTTAAGGAAGTTACTGCGTAGATCTTAGAATCGTTATCTTTATTTTGTACTTAAAATCTCTACTTTGTTTCACAGATATGCACCAAATGCTATAGATCTCATTTCGTAATTATTAAAGACCAGCAAGGATTGTACTGAGTGATGATTTCTAATACATGAATGGTTTCTTTGATATGATTGCATAGTGCAGAATGTTTGAAGATTATTCTTAATTTGGAAACATACATGGGTTATTACCATATCATATGTTTAGGAACGGAATTGGTTTTATGCTCTGCCTGTTTTCTATTCAATACTGAGTTCTGTAATGTTAAGCCTATGTGAGGAATGCTCAGGAGTAGTGAAAAAAATATTGGTTGCAATTAAGTCTATTGGTTCTGGAACCTAGCATGATTAAAATAGGATTGAATTGAAATTGAAGTGTAATGCTTGTCAAGAAAATATTTCTTGAGTTTGATTATAATAACATTAGTTTAGAACAGGGATTAGATTTTTGAATTGAGCATGTAATACAGTCGGTGTGGAAAATCGAATGAGGGTTGTGTATTTAGATCTTCTAGAATTCTTGCAAATTAGAATGTTTGTTGATTGACTTCATATGACCTGAGATTTATGATCAATAATTAGATTTCATTTGATTGGAATTTTCTTTCTTTCTCTAGCATGAGGACGTTTTTAGTTGAGCATTACCTTTATCTTCATTGAGTTTGGTATGAATTTGATTATGTAGGGAATGCATGAGTTTAATATGAATCTAGTTTGACTTCTTTTAATTATGTGTTTAGACTGTGATTTCCATTATTCAAACAAGGTTGAGATTTCTGAGTGATCTGTGTCATTTGAATTGAGGATTCCCTTATTGAAGATTTTTGAGTGGTGAACTGTAGCAATTTGTGATACGTTTCTCTTAGGTAATGATTAGAATCTTCAAATTCGAGAAATGGTTTCTCCTTTGTTTACATCATGATTAGAAAATCCATAATTGATATCATGGTTCAGTTTATATAGTTGGGTTATTTAAGTAATGATTGGTATTCTTTTACAACAGTGATCCATATTTCTTAAACTGTAAATTTTGAAGTAGCTTGCATAATGGATTTGCATCAATTAATTTGTTTGCTTCATTTATGAATATATTCTCAAGATAGATCAGTCATTATTGAAATTTTATATAGAATACAGATTGGATTTAATAGTTTTCTTCACTTTAGATTTCCGCATTTATGAAAAGAAGGAATTAAGAATTTTGTACTTAATTTTGGAACCTGAATCGAAACACAGTGTGACTCAAATATTACGATCCTCGATCGATGATTTAATTTAGGGGATTTAAGACAACAAATAAAACTCATAAAATGAACATCGAGAGTAAATATGTAGTTATAAGGATATTACATACCCACCCCCTTTAAATATAACATTGTCCTCAATGTTTATCTTATTATCATTATACGTTCTTCCAGTCTTTATCTCCCACAAGAATTTATTCCTTTTACTCAGATTTTTTTTAGCTTTCGTAATCTCCTTTTTCAGATCGTTTACTCGTGACATTTATCTTTAGACATGATAGTTCTATAACCAAAACAACCAAAAGGGGGTACTTCCCCTCCAAAATGAAGTATTTTATTTCGAGGAAATACCAATAAGAAAAAACAATAATGCTTATCAATAATCATAAATATTTACAACTACACAAATATTTAGTTTCTACTTTCAATCATTTATCCATTGTTCAATTTCAAAAACACAAAAACAAATTATGTATACCAACTTATTGTTACTTCTCAATAATCTTGGAAATCATGGCCACTTCACGCAATAATTTTAATTACAGGTGGTTTATAAACTATGGGAAGTACTCTACAAAGTGGTTCATCATCTCGATAATAAGCACCTAGGGTGTTTTAACAACCTCCATGGCAAGTGCCAAGTAGCGTATGACCAACAAATCCAATTAGTATATTTCATTCATCATGAAATTATTTTAGTCAATTATTTATGTAGTGGTAGGTTATTATTTTTTAAAAACAGTACCTCAACAAGTACTCAAAGAGCACATAACTATTTAATCATTGAAATGATTAATAGATTCATAACTAGACAAAATGTATACTGTCGTAGCCCCTACTATAGAAATACACAAGACTGGTAATAGAATAGAGGAACAACACTTCTAGTAGTTCCTTCCCCAGCACTAGTCTCCTTTCCTATCAAGATGTACATAAAATCCTTATACAACACACAAAAAAATCATTTTAACACATCAGTTGTCTAGCCAGTGAACTTGGTTTACCATGAAAACAACAATGGGTGAAATAATTCTCCTCCCAACTAAGGAGAACTGATTTCCACTAACCAAATTGAGCCAATTTCACATTCAAGACAATTCCCTCACAATGACCATACTTGGTCCAACAAAGGATTCCTCTTGGAAATGTTCTGCCTATTCCTCGCATAGCTTCCTATACTAAGGAATTTTAGCTCAACAACTAAATCTATTGGGCCTCCTCCAATAGGCTCCAAAACCAACAAGGTTACCTCAAAATTTTCCTCTTTCACCTTCTTCGTCAACACTTTTCCCTTACTAATATCATCTTTCTCCAGGGAGAGGAAATCTGGGTAGGAAACTACCTCTTCCCATGGCTCCAGGAAGAGGAAATCTGGGCAGGAAACTACCTCTGCCCATGGCCCTCCTTGGTCCTTTCCCAACTATCTTATAAATGTCTTGGATGTGAAATTATCTTTAGCACCTTTTCTTATTGTAATTTACATATATTACCATATTCACATTAACATTAAAGCAGATGGAATATTTATGTACAACATGAATTCATACTTGACCCTCAACACGGGCCCCATATTCTATAAAAGTAAATTTGATAGGAAATCATGACTAGCATCTCATGTCGCATGAGTGGTGTTTATTCCAAACTTTCCATATAATAACCATGATGTAATTTAGAAAAATCTTGCATATCATAAGAGTAAACATTATACCTTCACAGTTGAATTTGTAAATCACATTGCAACATTTTACCTCTCACTGGTTCTTATATTCAGTGTTACTAGAATGTTAGTGATATCAATATGGTGCCATTAAGCTACCCCTACATAATCATACTAGAAACATTAGTCACAACTACTTTTGATAAAACCATACCTTCTACAAAAATTTGTTATTTATAAAACATCTTGTCAATTTTTGCACATGCATCAATGATATCAATATTTCAATAAAGTAGAAAGGTACTTGTCCTATCCATATTTCATAAACCATTTCCATGCATTAAGAGTATGCATAAAAAATAAGGCTACATCCAAATAACTTTAAAAAAAAATCCATGAAGTTTCTTTCCAGTAATAATTAAGGGAATAAGACCCCTTTAAAAGATATAGACATTCTAATCCAATAATTTCCATTCAACATAGTTCTAATTCAGGAAAAATGAGATTTCACTCATGCATATATATCTGATCGACATTCATTATTCAACATCACTAAATTGAAGTCAATCACTCAAACTTTTCTTGGTTAAACCAATTAGTAACACTAATAAATTCAGAATTCGATCCCGTTTTTTGTTTAGCAAGGATAATGAAGACACAACATTTCCAAAAAACAGTGGACTTAATTGGTTAGATTTAACATGTAGTGTCAACACAATATTTACACATACTATATGAATTTCTAAAAGGTAAACGTACCATAGTTGTTAGATGTATGACGCATATTAGTTAACATCCTCATTGAATCATCGACTTCTAGAGTTGTAAAGTTTGAACAAACAATGTAATCAACAACATCTGATTACTGCTAGTTCTATCATAAGTTGGTAGAATATAAATAATAAATTTCATCTCATGCATTATAGTACATTATTAAACTATCGAATAATATTGGCTTCCCTCATCTTACAATTGTCATTTATGTATGTTCATATGTAAAGTGACAACCCTTTTCTAATTATCCTTGCATTAAGTTCTTTGCAACATTCAAGAACTTACATTCATGTAGTAATAATTCATGAAAGGTAGTGCAATATGCTAAATAATCAATGCTACACACCATCATAACCTGAATCAAAAACCACGAGAAGACTCAATCGATAATTATCCATTACAGTCAAGATCTACCACTTGACTCATTGTTTATCTTTAACATTCAAAGGGATTATTTCAATGCATTTTAAAACATTATATTGTCGTCTTCAGGGACAACCCCCACCTTTGCACATTCCTTCACTATCACACAAAACAATACATGCATTCATTATTTTCTTATAATCAGTGCAATCTAACTCTAATCACTTTTCTTTAAATGAATCATTAAACATTATTGCAAGAGTATTCATGAAAATGTTGGTAGTTAATATATAGTATCAATAATTATAAACAATGTAAACTTTGAAACGGGAACTCATACTGTTACTTATTTTGGAGAGATAGTAAAAAAGTGACCTGATTTTGAAAAGGGGTGATGCAGAACACACATGTGTTTTTTAGAGCTTAGTTTTTGGCACTATAAATTTTTTATGTACATCACATTTTATAATGGTAGTGTTTTTTATGCTGATTTAAAAACGTGGTAATTCTACACCAGGCCCTTTTTAAAAAAGGCTTTTTCCTTTTTTTTTCTAATGTATAAAATGCAAATAATTATTTTGTAAACTTAATAATTTTTGAAGTGGTATTTTTCTTCATATTTTCTTGTTTTTATTTATTTTTATTTTTTTTGTAGTGAGGTTTTTATTGTTTTCAATATTTAAAGAAGAAGGTCGATATTTTTAATTTTTGATATTCTACATATTTATACATTGTTAATTAAATTTTCAATCCACAAGAAATAATTGCTTTTAAAAAACAATATTTTTTAACAATGGACATAAAAATAGCCATTTTTTACATAAATATAACTAAAAAACTACACGTTTTGATAATTTTTTGCTACAATTGACATGCGACAATCACAATTTTTATACGAAAATTTTAACTAAAAATAGTTAAATAATAGTTTTTTTTATGAATTTAATGTCAAAAAAATAATAATAATCACTTTTTTTTCGAAAAATAATGATTAACTTAAAAATTAATGCGAAAATCACATATTACAGATATTGAACACATAACAACCTTAATTGAGTGTATATTCTTCTAATAGAATGTCAAGGTCAAAACATTGCAAGTATAACTACTTAATAGTTACAAAAAAAGATCTTGATTTCCAAGCATAACTTAAATTTAATCAACAATGTCACATAATCCAAACTCTTCATCCTCTAGAATTTCATCATTGTCTTCTTCCACAATATTTTCTGCTTCCTTTTTCTCATTTTCGTCTTCTAATGGATCTTTTATGTCTACAAATATCCCAATGTATGTCTTTCCAAACATCCCATGTAATGGTGGTTGAGGTTCCTTTGCCTTTTTTGCCACACGTGACTCACTAAAGTCCCCTTTCTTCAACCCAATTTCTTGCATTGCATCTGGAAGAAATTGAAGAGCGTTAATTCTTTCCTAAATGAAATTGCATTGTAATGGATCTTTTTCAATTGCAATGCATTTTCTTCCTTTTTTAAGGCAACATGCTAGTGTTGTACCTAATTATCAAGCACAAAAGAAATAATGAAGTAATTTAGTACAATGACATATTAATTAAAAAATAACATATTGAAATTCAATTCTATATAACAAAACTTACCTGAGCCAAAAAATAAATCCAGAATCCAATCTCCTTCATTTGAACATATGTCTATAAGATAGTTAATCAATAATTGTGGTTTTTGATAAATGTTAACTATCTCTCCTTTTCCTTCTTTGTCTTCATATGTTAGTTTTCTCACAACAACATCATAAGTCAGTATTTGGCTATGACTCTTTCCGTCTACCGGATTAAAAATCATAGACATATAACTTTCATTTTTTGCCCAACTATCAATATGAATGAAGTCACAATCATTTATAAATACTTGATCTTCACGGTTAAGAAGATTTGACCTTTTCCTGTAACATGAAATACTAAAAGTTCAATCAACTTGTACATAAATGAATTTTTCAACATTAATCTAATATACATTTTAAATGTCTTACCATGTAAGCTACATCCTTAAATTTGTTTTCCCCTTGAAGCTTGACAATATCATTGCCAATTGTGTGTTTGAATGAAATGTCATAAATCCGCATAATGGTGATGACGGGACTTCTACAAATCTCGCAACCACTTTACTAAGAGCTTGATAAGTATAAGGGTCACTATCATAGTCAATGTTTGGAATATTGAAACCATGGGGAATATCTGCAATAACTAGGGCATACTCCCTTTTAGGTATGAGTTTAGCAATGTCTTCACAGTCACCTTGTATTACTTGATATTGCATAGTGTCTAGCCCATTCCAAATTAAATGAGTAAGAGTTGGATCAAGTTCAACATTCTTAATACGTTGCTTCCTCAGTCTTTCGATCTTTATTTTTTCAATAAAGGTTCTAAAGTTAGTTGGCACTCCATTATCATCATTCTTCATCTTTTATAAAATAAACAAATATATGTGTAAGTTATAAATTAAAAATAGTACACAGATGAATAAAAATGAATGTGTAAATCAAGATACCTTCTTAAATGCAAGATAAAAAGCTTTTAATGTTGACGTAGAACTTGAATCTGGATAGTTGCGTACAACATCTTCCCAACTATCTTCATTCAACAATTTAACCATTCGTTTTTGAATTTTCATGTAAACATTGTGACTGCATAGATAAATTAACAAAAATTTAATATAATTATATGTATAACAAATACTACCAAGAACAACATGTTTTATTTAAAAGAAAATTATAATCTAGAAATAAATAAAAATAATTCAACAAACTTACTTTTGAAATTACTTAGACATTTCCTCCAATGGTAATTCCCCTGACTTCACACGAGATAATATTGTTTTGACAATTTTTTCATCTTTCACTCCTTGCATTGCTATCCAAGGTGTGATAGTCATATCTTTAGGAAGCTGCTTCAATTCAGGAGCTGGTTTACTGCCACCACATATCAATGGCTTAGACATTTTGACCTTCTGGTTTTTAATGCCAATGTTTTCTCACATGCTAAAAATATCATCAATCAACTTCCAAACATCTCCAGTTCTAAATGCCAATTGGAAAATGTTATCAACACCTCTGAATATATCACTAGGAAGGTTGCGTTTTCCACCTTTTGAATTGGGTTTCTCTTCAATTTGATAACCTATTTCCATACAACATTCCCTTCGGAAATCTAACGTAACATTTATCCTATCCCCACCACATTTTTCTTGAAATTCACTATGAATAAATCTAACCCTTTGGATGAAAGTCATAGACATCCTATATTCATTATCTGAATTATGATCCCATGCCACCAACTTTGCTTCTATATCTGATAAACCAGCATAAATGATACATTTCATTGTTTTAGAACGTGGGTTATTGGGATATTCCTCCATCAATTGTCTTTGAGCTTCTACAGAATGGTTCCCCCCAAGCACATAATAATTGTATTCAAAACATTTTGACTTATCAAATGCTTCTCTGTTGGGAACTTGAACTGGATCAACAAGAAGCACATAATTAACCACATGAGCATATGGATTGTACCTCATCAATGTCTTCAAGTTTTGAACATGCAGATGTTGTGGCTTTTTGACTTGATATTGGCATTGTCCTTCACTTGCCTTATAGGTTTGTCTGACATTAAGATGAAATGTACGACCACCATAAATTAAGTTTATCTTTGTCAAATTTTGTCGAATGGCATTTTGTTTTGTTTTGATAATGCCATCCTCTAAATCAGCTCCGGGTGTAATGATTTCTCTTCTTTCATTTGAATTTCCACTAGGTTCTTGACTGTTGGTAATGACTACTTCAAAAGCTTCAACTTTACTTTTCTTCGTCATAACATTTTGAACAAATTTATTCTTGGGCATTGTTACTTTTGGTTTTTTACGACTCTTCTCAGTTCCAATGTCATCTTCAGTAACGACAACATATGCTTCACTATCAGTTTCAACTTCGTCATCCTCAAAAGTAACTTGTCTACCCTTGCTAGATTTATCCACTAGAGGACTTTTTTCTGATCCTTTGGATGTAGTTTTGTAGCATCATCAATTACTACATTTTGCTTGTTTTCCATTTCTTCTTTTGACACCGAGTAAAAACTACTGACAACTTTCATGATATCATGCTCTATGAAATGAATGCCTCCCAACCTAATTGAACAACTTTCAACAAAATTCTGCCAAACAAAATATCATATGTCAATAAAAACAAAGTTAAGAGAATATAGTGAGGCACTTTCAAGAAAGCAAAATACAAATATAAATAACAATACTTACAATGTTTTGTTTCATCTCATTTACTACTTGTTTACACAACTTTGTAGATACCTCTCTTGTGTCATACAACGAATATGATAGTCGATATTTAATCCTTTCATGTGACTTGGGAACTTTTGTAAGTATGTAGACAACTTCAGTGTCTAGTACAGAACACATATCTATGACTGTTCCCATTAGCTCAAAAATTCCATGAGCATTCGGTATATCAATATATAGATATATATTCACATTTTGGCTTTCTCTTTCTTTCACATACTAGATTCTTGATGGGAATTTCATCTCTTTTGAATTCTTCCAGTCTGAAATCATCTTCTTATCACTTGAGGCACTTGAAAGATTTCTAACCATGAGCTCAAGTGGAGTTTGTTCACCAATGTTTTTTGAAGATGCACCTTTAAGAGCCTTTGGTCCAGAAAGATTCACAGAAATCTTCTTTGATGCCATTTTCCTAGAAAATAGAAACCATAAATCAGTAAATAATGAGAACATATTAACTTAAATCCACAACGAAAATATATCATAAATTTTTAATTTGTATAATCGAATAATTGAAATTAAAAAAATATTAACACTAAGAAATGGCAGAAGCCCACCAACACCAACCTGTCCATCCGCGGAGTGGCAGGCAATTCCGAGGATCGTGTAACCTCCACGAGCAGACGGGTGGGCTACCATGGTGGTGCAACATGGGGTTGTGGCAGCTCCTCATAGCACCACCTATGCGGCCCGTCCACCCCTTCCGCCCCCACACACCCTCCCAACACGCCAACCCCTCCCCACCTCCCAACACGCCTCCACCCCTCAACCCGCTCTCGCCCTCCCCTACCACCCCCTCCCCCCTCCCAACATGCCCCCACCCCTCACCCCCCTCTCGCCCGCCCCTTCCCCAACTCCCCACATCCCCCACCTTACTCGCCTCCTCCCCCGACCCTCTCACCCGCTCCTTTCCCCTTTGCCACCTCTCTCCCCACCCCCTCACGCCCGACCCTTCCCACCTCCCCACTCCCACCCCCCTCCCCTCACCCTACCCGTCCCCTCCCCCCACACTCCCCTTCCCACCCCCTCACACCCCACCCAGTGCCCCCCACTCCTCACCCCACCCCCTCACGCCCCACCCCCTCCCCCCACAATCCCCTCCCCACCACCTCACGCCCCACCCGGCACCTCGCTCGCCCACCCCGCCCGGTGCCCACCTACACTACCCCACCCGACCACCCCACCGCCAGCCACCCTTCCCCCCCCTCCTCCGACCCACCACACCCCATTCCGCCCCACCCTGCAATCAGACAGCCACCCCACCCTACCCTTACCCACGTTCCACCCCTTCCCCCTACCCCCCACGCCCCCCCTACACCCTGCCCCCCAACCCCCATCCCACGCCACCCCTATCCCCGCACCCCCCTACCACCCTTCTCCCCCAATCGACTCACCCAACCCACCCTACCCCACAATCGAACGACCACCCCACCCCACCATTACCCCCCTTCCGCCACTTTCCCCTACCCCCCACCCCTAAACCTCCATCCCAACCCACCCCTACCCACCTACCCCCGACGCCGCCCCTACCCCCTATCCCCCGCCCCTTCCCCCCCACACCCCCCCAACCCACGCCCCCCAACTCCCATGCCAACCCATCCCTAGCCCCCCACACCCGCACCCCTACCCCCACGCCTCCCCCCCTACTCGCCTTCACCACCCAACCAACCCACCCCACCCCGTAATCGGACGACCACCGCATGCCACCCTTACCCCCCTTCCACCCCTTCCCCCTACCCTCCACACGCCTCCCTACCCCCCGGCTCTACCCCCCATGCTCCCACCCTCCCCCCCGCAAAAACTGATCCACCCCACCCTTACCCACCTTCCACCCCTACCCCCTAGGCCCCGCCAGCCCCCCTTCCCCCCCAACCGACCCATGTCACCCCGCAAACGGATGACCACCCTACCCCACCCTTCCACCCCTTCCCCCTACACCCCACCCCTACACTCCTACCCCCTACCCGCCACGCCCCCCGATACCCCCTACCCGCCACGCGCCACCTCCCAACCCCCATCCCATCCCACCCCTACCGCTCTCCCTGCCGCCCCCAACCCTCCTCCCACACCTACACCTCGCCCCCCTACCCCCATCCCAGCCCGCCCGTACCCCCCTTCCCCCTACCGCCGCCCCCCCAACCCACCTCTCACGCCACCCCTACCCCCCACGCCCCCCCTTCCTCCACAACACCCAAGCACCCACACCTACCCCCTCCCCCACGCCCCCTCCCCCACCCTACCCGCCACCCTCGCCCACCCCATCGCACCCCACCCCACGCCCTCCATCGGACACCCCTTCTCCCCACCGCACCCCACCCCACCCACCCCCGGCCCCTCCCCCACACCCAACACCACCCTCTGCCCCCCCTTCAACCACCCCACCCAACAAACCACCCCCACCCTCGCCCCACCCCTACCCCAACGCGGGGAGCGGGCGGAGGGCGACGAGCGGAGGGCAAGGGTAGGGGCGGGGGTGGGGGTGGTTGGTTGGGTGGGGTGGGGGAAGGGGTTGGTTGGTTGGGTGGGGTGGCGCGGCGTCGCCCACCCTGCACCACCACGGTGGCCCTCCCGCCCGCCCGAGGTGGCCATTCGACTCCAGGAATCGGGGACAGCCCGGGCGGGCCGCTGGGGTGGCATGGGGTGGGGCGCCCACCGCCCACCCCAGGCCACCGCGGTGGCCCGCCCGCCCAGTTGGGGTGGCCGTCCGATTCCCGTAGGGTGGTGGAGGGTGGGGCACCCGCCACCCACTCTGCACCACCAAAGCGGCCTGCCCAGCCGCCCGGGGTGGTCATCCGATTCTTGGAACCGGATGGCCACCCCGGGTGGGCTGGCGGGCCGCCATGGTGGTGTGGGGTGGGCAGCGGGCGCCCCACCCCGCGCCATCGCGGCGGCCCACCTGCCCACCCGGGGTGGCCAGCCGATTCCCGGATTCGGACAACCACTCCGGGCAGGCAGGCGGGTTGCCGCGATGGTGCAGGTTGGGCGGTCACGCCCCACCACACCCAACCAACCACCCCCACCCCTACCCCTACCTCCGCCCTCTGCCCCTTGCCCTCCAACCCTCGCCCTCCGCACCTGCCGCCCACCCCGCGCCACCGCGGCAGCCCGCCCGCCAACTTGGGGTGGCCATCCGATTCCGGGAATCGGACAACCACCCCGGTGGGTGGGCAGGCCGCCGGGGTGGCGCGGGGTGGGGCACGAGAATCGGTGTGCAATTAGACGCTGAGAGCCTAAATAGAATCGCTGAAAGACAAGGAAGGGTGCTGAAATCCAAAGGGTCTCTTTGTTCATGTTATTTCACCAAAAGATGCGGAAGAGAGCATTATATAGATAAATATTTATAGAAGCAAAAACTGGTTTATATTATAAACTAGAGAATAAAGGAATGGATGAACCAACCTATGTAGACGGGTGATTAAGGGGAATAGAGGACATGGTTGTAGACCATCAGGCCTGCGTAGTTGTGTGAACTTTCCACTTGTCATTTTTTTCTTTTACAATCTCTGCAATATCATTTATTCCTTTTAGGAAATTGCGAAAGCTCGAGGCTCCAACATTGTGATGGGCATTGAGTGTGTAATCTTGCCAAAATGTAAGATTATGATAAAATTGGGATGAAATTCATAGGAGATTGATGTGAGAGCAACAACGTATGGAAAAAAAAGTTAGAGTTATATAATATACTCATAATTTTTATAAATATTGAACTCCATAAAGGCAAATTGCCAATGTTGTCTCAATTAATGCATTAAATATTTCACTAGTGAGCTTCGTCCTTTTAACTATGTGGCTTAACAACTTTGAAATTTAAATCTAAAGCCGAGACAAGATGGATATAGACTTTGTAGTCCCCTCATGATAATTATCATAAATTTATACCATTGTTACAGTCACAAGAAGTCCCACTGAGATACATTATTAGGTGGGTACTTATTAATATTAACCTCTATAAAATTTAAACACATGAATTATTAAAATATATAGATATAATATTAAAACTTATCATTTTATTATATACCTGTCATTATGACAGTTTTAGAAATTATTGGGAAGTTAATAATAACGTGTATATTTTGAAATAGCCAGTATTTGACGGCTAAAAAGGGTCAAAACATGGATACCGACGTCAAATTTAACCCGTCATTCACACTGTGTATTTATGGCTAGATAGCTTCAATTGAATTCCATGCCTTGACTTCCTAATTAGACGGCGCGAGGGCAATGATACATGTGAGAGGTAACACTTATACACAGTTTTCTGATGGAACTTGATGTCTCACAAGATGTATTTGTATTTTGGATTTAACGTATTTGACAGTTGTTAAAAAATTTTCACCGTCAGATTTGAAGTGTGTTATAATAGGTAAACTGTCAAAATGACTTCCAATTTCAAAGTTAAACCGTCAAAATCTATAATACCTTAACCGCCAGTAAAAATAGCCTACAGTGTAATATTATGATACCTCATTCCAATATACCATTTGTACAAATTATAGTACATTACATTAACATTATGTCAATAGATTGGTGAGAACACCAAATGCTGTGACATTTAAACACTCAATTTATGCTCCTATTTATTAGGATACCAAACCCCTATGAATTGAAAACTGTTGGTATAGGTAATTAGGATTATTTTTCACTTTTTGTTATCAGATCCTTATTCTGAACTTTTGGGATTCAAGAGCTTGTTTACTTATCATTAACCAATATTGGGTTGGTATACATATATAATTAGGTTTATTTTTCCCTTTTTGTTATTGGATTCTCATTCTGAACATTTGGGGCTCAAAAGCTTGTTTACTTATCATTAACCAATATTGGGTTTCAATTCGATTTGGAATGTGCACGGAAGTAGTAAGTTGAAAGTTTCATTTTTCTATGCATCCGTGCCTCCTTGGGCAGGAATGGGTTGGTGAAGATAGCTTATGAGCTCTCGGTGCTCTGCGATATTAAAGTGTGACTTATAATTTTCTCCCCATTATAGAGAAGTTATATGAATTCATCAATCCTGGTGTGTGCTGGATGACAATTTTCCCTAACTATTAAATTTCTCTCGTGCATAATTCTTGAGAATGTTTGACTTCCTTTTTATTCACTAAACTATTAATGTGTATTTCCCTAGACTAAATGTTTAATTTCTCTATTTATTATTTCTCAATGATTCATTGTTCTTTCAGGTTGGATTGCAAAGAAAATTTTGGGCATAACTATCTAGTGTTGACTCGTTAAAGGTAAAAGACATTAGCTTTTATTCTGGGATTTATGTTTATGATATTTCAGAACTGAAATGTAGTCATTGGGCCATGTTGAAGGGTTTCCTTTCCCTAAAACTCGAATAGACTTACACTGGTGTTTCAAAGCAATAGAAATTGATAACTCCTTTGTATTCATTTATTTAATTTCTCAATTAGCAACGTGTGTATTTAATTTCTCGATTAGCAATGTATGTAGGGAAAATATTGAATGCTCTCAACATTTGTGGAAATGATGTATTTCTCTTAACTAAGCAGAGGTTGTAGTTTTTTTTGTTGGTAGAAGCTGCGGTTTTTAATTGGCATTATGCACTCTATGAAACGGTTTGGAAAGTGGTTGTCTAATTAGAAAGGTTGACATTTCCAAATTTACTTAGAAAGTAAAATGAAAGAGATAGAAAATGCAAAAACGTCAAGAAAATTTTGTTTGACAGGCGAAAGGGATTTGAAATTCCATGCCTGTTTCTGACTACAAAAGTTTTCCGACGAAAGCAATTCCGGTAATAAATGTCAGCGTACGTCTATATAAACGAACGGAGACCGAGAAGCGGGCCCAAACGACCACGTTTAGGAGGCAAGAATCGGCAACCGGGATGAGGGATGCCCTCGTAGTTTGAGGTTAGCCCAGAGGGGGCAGCCCGCGGAAAGCACACGGAGAATTTAGTTCCTCATGACTCCGCTGATTGCAAACACGGTATTTCATTTCTCAGTACTAAATGGCCTTTCCATTTGGTCAGCTCTGTCCACAGCCTCCAGTTTTTGTAATAACATTGCAATATACCGATGCGTTGTTGAATTACCATTTTCATCCCAGCTATCATAGAGTTTCTGAGTTCCCAAATATGGAGATACCTCCCTCGCAGGAACAAAACCACGGCCATGCTCAACCTAACGAAGATAGCGGACAAACATCCCGGAAATTTAAGGGAATCCGACTGCGAGAATGGGGGAAGTGGATATCAGAAATTCGGATACCAAGATCCAGGGACAGGATCTATCTTGGCTCCTACAAAACCGCCGAGCAGGCCGCCCGAGCCTTCGACGCTGCAATGTATTGCCTGAGAGGGCCCAACACTAAATTGAACTTTCCAGATTCTGTTTCTGCCATTCCGTCCGCGTTTTCTCTTTCCCCTCAGCAAATCCAGGTTGCCGCTTCCAAGTATGCCTTGAACGAAATCCCTAGGACTTCGCCTTCTCTGCACAATAATAGTAAAGAGGAGCCCTCACGTCCCTCCCAGGCGTCTTCGGTATCTGACATGGAATTGTCGAATGACGCCCGCGGCCCAACATATATCAGAAGATTTGGCGCTTTGGAAATCTCTGTTTGCAGAACCAGATGGTCCTCAGCATTTGAATTTGGAAAAAATTCCATCCATTGACGAAGAATTGGCGTTGGAGCTCATTCCGACTTCGCAGGAGGAGGAGGAGGTTGACATAATCCTGTGGAACTTTGAAGACAGTCAAGTTCCTCGGAGGTGAAAGAATATAAAATGGACTTAATTTTTTTGCAGTCTATGCGCACTGCCAGTATCTACGTCGTTTTCAAACCTACCAGTGTCACGGCATGCCTGAATGGTCGTGGATGATATTCGATCGGAATACCTTATTAATGCCCGCATTGTGTTAAAAATCCTTGTCTTCTTCTGCAAACATGTCGCAGTAGAACGTTTACAAGTGTCTATTGGATACTATGATTGCATAATAACTAGAGTGTCTATTGGAAGCTGCGATTGCATATTAAATCTGATTGCATAATAACTTAGAGTATCTATCGGTAGATGTGATTGCATACTAAATCAGAGTTTAGAATATTTTGGAAATTTGATAAATACGAGTGAAGATAAATATTATTTTATTTTTGAAATATTTTGTAATTGATATTAAAATAGGTGTAAAAGTGTTTATTATCATAAAAGTGGTGTTTTGACGCAATAAAATTATTTATTTTTATTTGAAGTAACCTTGTTAACAAAATTGTTCACTTTTATTCGAAAAAAGAACATCGTTTAATTATTATACTGTTTTTTTATGTAGAGAGTGATAGATAGATATGGTAGAGCTATTTCAGCGAATAGGGGCAACATAATTATCTAAATAAGCCAGCTAAAATGAATCAAAAGTAAATTACGAAATTGTAAATGTCACTATTTAATTTTATTATTGAATAAAGATATACAGAAAAGAATATTTTAATGATAATAACTGTCATGTAAAGTTAAAATTACTTAAAAGATTTAGGTTTTTTTTTTTAATCATTACTGTAAAATACTGTTATAATTATCATAAATAAAAATAAGAATTGCACTGTTATAATTATCATAAAGAAAAATACGAATTGTACTGTATAGTTATCATAAAGAAAGAAAAGAACTATAATATTATAACAAAATTGAATTTTTTTTTTTTTTTTTTTTTTATTTCTTTATTAAATTTTAAATTTAGCAAAGGAGTAAAGTGAAACATTGTTTTTGTCTATTAAATATTTGAAATATTATTTAGTAAAAATAAAAGTAAATGTAAAGTGTCCATCACTATAAAAGAGTGTTTAAAAAACAAATTGTGCACTTTTATATTGAAATACTATTTAATAAAAATAAAAGTAAATGTAAAATGTTTAACACTATAAAAAAGTGTTTAAAAAACAAATTGTCCACTTTTATTTAAAAACAAATTGTCCACTTTTATTTGAAAATAACCATGTTTGAATCATAATAAATTATTTCTTATATCATGAAAGTGGTAGATAGGTTGTTTTTATTTTAGGAAATAACTGTAAGGAAGATTTGTTGAAGTGAATAAAAACTAGACTAAAAGATTATAAATGTTTGTTTAAGTGAATAAGATGTTTGCTGAAGGGAATAAGAACTAGACTAAAAGATTACCAATACCACTATTTAGTTATAAAGTTGAATAATAATATTTTAAAACAAAAATAAATTAAAAATAAAGTCTATTCTAAGTGTCTAGTATTTATATCCGTTTCAATCCTACCAGTGCTACGGCATGTCTGAATTGTCTCAAAATTTCCACAGTATATGCTGTAAACATTAGTGCATGATATTTGATCCTAAATGCACCTATTTCTGTGTTAGGATACAATGCACATTTTATATGAGTATTTAAAACAATAGAGAATCCTTATTCCCTTGGGTTTATAATCTCTTAGGATTTTAGTATTAATCGGTGGTTTATTATTTTCGTGGGTTTAATATTATTCCCTTTGGTTTATAATTCCCTAGGGTTTTAGAATTAATCCTTGACGTTTATAATATGAATCTTATTTTAGTGTCTATAATATTTATCATAAGGTTTATATCCCTTGTTGTATAATATTTATCTTAGGATTTATCATAGGATTTTCACAATATGGAAATTAACCATGGTCAACCATGGTCCAATGTGGCATTGTGACAAAGTTTGTCTCAATATGAAAGTCAATGATAGTCAACCATAGTCCAATGTTTATTAGAAAACAAATTTTCCAGATTTATTAGAAAAGAACAATGTTTAAATTATAATGAAATGTTTCTTATATTACTATAGTGATAAAAAGATATGTTGGAATTTTTTTAAGAAATCACTGTAAAATAGATTAATGGAACTAAATGAAAACTAAAGTACAAAGTCACTAATGTTATTATTCAATATTAATAAAAAATAATTAAAACAAAAATAAATTAAAAATATAATTTTTTCCAATTATATAGATATTTTTTATAATTATTATAAAATTAAATTATAATATTATGATAAGATTGAAAATAAAAATAACTGTATTTCCAAAAAATATCTATGAAATTTTAAATTCAAAAAATTAAAATTAAATGTATTTTCTATTAATTTCTATAAATTATTATAAAATTTAAATAAATTATTATAAATTTTATATTAAAATGGAAATGGAAGTAAAACTAAAAAAATATTAAATCATCCATCCTAAACATGTGCATTGGAAAGTACTACTAAATCAGAGTTCGTAATATTTTGGAAATCTGATAAATATGAATAAAGCCCAATATTATTTATAATATTTTGGAAAATTGGTAAATATGAGTAAAGTAAAATATTATTTATTAAAATTTTGAAATATTTCGTTATTGATGTAAAATTAGATTAATGGTAAGAGTTTTTGAAAAAACAAAAAACAATGAGAAAGTAGATTAGTGAAAATAAATGAAAAGAAAATTACGGAGGTGTGGAGAACAGAGATATTTGAAAGATGTAATCTAGTTGAAATGAACGAAAAGTAAAAAATTATTAATGTCACTATTTAATTTTAATATGGAATAAAAGTATTTTAACGATCACATTTTCACTATAAAATATCATAATGAGAGTGAAATTAAAAATAAATTAATTTATTAAAAAATTATCAAATATTAAATTTAACACATGATTAAGGGAAGCATTATTAATTTCTATTAGATTTATGTTTTTCTTCTAGTCGACATACAAAAGTGTCCATCACCATAAACGTGTGTTAAAGAAACAAAACTGTCCATATTTATTTCAAAGATAGGATTTTTGAATTATAACAAAGAGGTTTTATGCCACGACAATGATAGAAAGATACGTTGAAGATATTTTAGGAAACAGTTATAAGGTGGATTAGTTGAAGTTATAAGGTGGATTAGTTGAAGTGAATGAAAAGACAAAGAAATTAGAATAATAGTCATGGTACACACAAAAATAATTCATATATTATACACAAAGCTAAATTACAAGCCACATAAATAGTCTTCATGATGAGATCCAATAGATTCCAAGTAAGGAGATTATTGTTAAGAAAACCTCTAAACAAAACTCCAACAACCCAATCCTACCTATATACTAATGTAAACATTATTTGAAACCCCATCCTTAATGCTTACACTACACTATTGCAAAGATTGATACAAAAAAGACAAATTATGATTCACGTGTAACATCTGTGTGCCATCCTAGGCACTTATAAGTGTGTCAGGGACAATGTTTTTTTCACTACTATAATCTTCGAGCTTCTCATTCAACTCATTTAAGACATAACAACCTATAATCATCTTAGATGTACTTTGTATAATTGAAGCTTCTCGATCTGTCGAAAGAAAATCTCGGTACTGGACTCTATCCAACAGTGAATTATGCAACTAACCTTTCTACACACATGGATATGATAATATAACATGTAGCTAATGCTCTTGAAGCCTGAAGCACAACAAGATGCATGAATGTATAATCATCAACATATAAGAGACTCACAGAATCAAAGCACAACAAGACCTATTGACATATAACAAATTCACACAATCAAAACATTGAGAGCCACTAATTTACATCATACTGTTTTTTTCGTTAATTGATTCTTCACCTCTACAATAACAATAAAAAAGTACACAAATCATAGAACAAAATCAATAAATATGAAACTATCCACTTTCATGTCCGAGATAATCAGCTCTTCTCCTCTTTGCCTGTGTACTTGTCAAAATATGGAGTCCTTTGTGATCCATGAAAGACGCAAATAAAATGCCAAACCATTATGACTGGCATGTCCAATCCAAAACACATGCCCAACATATATATACCTACATTATAAACAAATTTTCTTTCATACCCTACACATTTTCTCTGACATATTTGTTTAGGGACCAACAACTATATAATATATAAACAAAGAAGGCATCTGAAACGCACACCTTTATGGAGATATCCATTTTTGTTGTATGAAAATCGACTAAGGTTTAAGCTTTACACAAGAAATGAGTCAGCTATCCGGTTAGTTGAGCTTAGTTTTTTCTGTGGAATTGAGTTGTTGAAGCATACAGAGTTTAGACACAACTCGACACTGAAGCATCTCCCCCAGAATAGAAGCATATGAAGAATATATGCCAACTGACCAAAGTAGAAACCTTTTGGAATAAAATGGCTGCGTGAAGTCTGACCTTGTTAGTTCCTTTATGCAAGATCATAGTCAATAACCTAATGCTCGTTGCCTCTGCCACCGACTTGGTAGTTTCCTAGGTCATAGGAAGCAGATGCAAAATTCCCAAAGTCTCTTGACAAGTCCTGAACTCTTCATTATCTAATATCAATCTCTCCACAGCAAGAGGAGTTGATCAGAGAGACTAGAACATGACATGTAGCAAACCTAGTGATGCACCGTCTATTTGCGTGACTCTCCTGTGTAAGACATGGTGTATTAATGCCCTCGAATGATGGAGATTTGAGTGCGGCTTGAAGTAACTTGGACACTTCATTGGAGTCCATGGGTGGCCTCGGCAATGGGATTCCCTCTATGCCATTTGAGCTCTTGGCAATGCACCATCCTTTAATGAGGCAACATAGCATGTGGTTGGGGTTAAGTCGAAATTCTGCAACGACTGCATGGAAACGGGACATATATTCAGTAAGAAATCTGAGGAGTAGACAGGGACATGAAGAACGCTAATGGAAGCTGTGAGCACCAGTTGGGCACTCCCACCGAGAGATGAAATTGATAGTTGCACAAGTGCTATGATATTGGTGTTCAGACAGAGGTCGGACTTGCCATCTGCAATATTGGTGTACGGACAAAGGGCATGCTCTTAGTGATACAATTACTCCATATCAATACCCGGTGATCTAGGGCGTATAAAACAATGAATCGACCCCAGTTGTAAGGCCTTCGTGCAGCAGGGTGACGGCGAGCAATCGTGCACGGACGCGGGCAAGAGCGCGGGCGGGCGCGCGGGTGCGTTCAACCATGATGTGCGACGGGTGCGACGGAGCGCGGAGGAAATGCGACATAAAGTGCGGCGTTAGAAAAACACTTATGCGACTAAGTGTTGAGCTAAACGCACGTATATATGCGATGTAAGGAAAGGAAGCAAGCCGACTTGTGAATGAAGACAAGTGGGCATGCGTTGAAGACTTGTGGGGTTGGCCATGGGGCTGCACACCCCCTTAAAACACACGCAGAGTTGGGTATATATAAAGGAGCATGAAGAGCTCATTTGCAATCAACACATTCACTCATAGCATCTACGTAAGAGGGAAAAGTGCGCAGTTTGGAGAAGGAAATGCACATATCTCATGCGCATTAAGTCTTGGAGATTGCGCAGACTTGTATCTTGGTTGATGGTTGGCAAGTGTGCCATGTGTTGGGTGAATTATGAAGTATGGTTTGTGCAGGACTTGGTAAAGTGAATTAGTGGCTCGGGTGAGCACTATCCTTTATGCAAGAGGTGTACATGTATTGTAAAAAAGGCAGGTGGCCTGTCTATTGTAAAATTTGGTTAAGTGTGAGACTTGGTTCGGCCAAGACACACTTGTGTTGTAAATCTGATATTCTTAATAAAATTGTTGGGCAGACTCACATTACGGGGAGTTGCCCCTCCCCTTTATACTTGTTGCAATTGTTGTGCTTGGTTTAATTGCATGATGATAATGAATGAGTATGGGCTTCATTAAGTATAAAGGATAATTGCATTTTACTTAGTTGCGAAACACAAGCTAAGTATGTTAATGTGAAAGTAGGCGTAGTCCACGAATGTTAGTATTGGTGAAAAGAACGTGTTCGATGGTGCCGCACCTTGCTACAAGCGGTTGGAAGACTACCGCAGGTGTAGGGGTGTGACAGTTGGTATCAGAGCTCGATTGGAGCTGGTGTTAGAGCAAGGTTGTTCGTGACGAGGTGCAAGTGTGGGTACACTTGGAAACTTGACAGTTGATGACAGTGGAAGCAGGTTTAGCAGAGGTGAAGCTTAGTGCTTGGACCAAGCTGAATGACAAGGCATGGCAAGTTTGGGAGAAGGTGAAGGGAAGCTCTTTCTTACCTTATACAGGTTGAAGAGGTTGAAAGAAGAGAAGCCCCAGATCCGAAAAGAACTTGAAGTCTTGGAAAAGAATATTGAAGAAGAACTTCTTCAACTTCGTTGGACAATGGAGCAAGATGAAGTTGCAGATTGTGCTGACAAGGAAGAGGAAGCCATGACAGTTGAAGATGTTGTAGACATGACCATGATGGAGGATGAACTTGAGGATGATCAAGTTGGACCAGGATCGTGCAGTTTGCAGACATGGATGAATGAGGAGGAGCCTTATGATGATGAAGTAAGTATTGATACTTGTGTTTCATTTGGGCATTTGGTGGATGGACCGTATGCAGGGAAGGGCAAAGCCAGTTTGCCAATGCTAGGGAGGATCTCACCATGGATGTCTATGATGGAACCTTGTATGGAGGAGCAAGGATTGTCGATTATTGCAGGACTTGTTGGGGTTGTTTGTGACCTTATGGTACAAGGTGCAAAGGCCCTTGACAAGGGTGGAACTTGATGATCGTGGCGGATGATTGGGTCATGCTTTAGCCACATTGGCTAAGTGCCCGGCATGACTCATGGACAGATTGGAGGGCACATTTTTGGGTGGACTTCTCATGGCCGTGACCAAGAGATAGTCTTGGTGGACACTTTGTTGGAGGAGCTATGATGGAAGGACTCATGACATGATGATATAGTTGGGTGACCGAGTTCACTAGACCGAAGATTGAAGACTTGGGTCAGGATGACCAATGGTTGTGATGAGTCTACTTGGTTGGACTACATGGGCAACATAGTCATGGACATCAGGTTGGAGACATGGAGCATGGCAGTCTTATGCAGGGACATTATGTGGGAGCACTTGTAGAGATGTCATGGACATCCAATGAGGAGTGCCAAGGTAGGAATGTTGTGCAGGTGGATTTGCTAGTGTGACATGGAGACTTATTACTTATGAGCCGATGGAGAGGTTGTGCACTTGTGTACAACAAGACCATGGACTTGGATGGAATTGTGAGCAGATTATGGAGCATTCCTACTACATGGAGATGTTGGTTGGAGATGACTCATGGAGCTGATGATGACATGAGATTGTTGTGACTTTTAGGGACTTCATACATGGTGGACTTAGAGGATTTGATGCATTGAGGAGCTGAGGTCAGGAGACTTTGATGCAGTATGGGATGCATACTTTCAAAGTGCATGTATGGGCATGGCTTGGAAGAGTGACTTGATGTAGAAGATCAATATGAGACACTTTGGAGTGATGGAGTTACAATGATGATGATGGTGCCTTGGTGGCTGCACTTGGGCATGGGTTGAGCCGAGACTCAACTACATTTGGCACATGGGAGCTGATTGAGCAGCACATGGATAGACGAGACAAGTGCATACTTGTTTCTATGGCAGACTTGAGGGATGACACATTGTAGATATGATGGAGATTGCTTCATGGACCTAGATGTGGCACATCGAGAGTCGGTTTGAGGAGATGATCTCTTCATATGGAGGAGACACACACACACATGATGATGTTGGGATAGATGTGGCTGATTTCATGTAGCACATTGACACCAAACATCATGGACAGCATGTTGCAGATGAGGTGGATGGAGTTCCATGGACCTGAGCATGGATTATGGAGATAGATTCTTGATGAGTCAAGGATGTGACAGGATGTTTTGAGAAACGACTGATGGTGGCATGAGGATGTTCACTCTCATGGTTTGAGCATGGCAGTTGGACTGGCCATCCGACTAGTTCAGGCATGAGGTCTGGAAGTGTACAGAGATGTGTTGGCATCATGTTGGAGTATCATGGCAGCAGTTCACATGAAGGCACATGATGAAGAGAGGAGGTTAGTAATCATGGATTGAGATGACATCTCATGGAGAACATACCTTGGTATGGTGAGCTTGGTGGCAATGGTCATTAAGCCGGGACATAGTGGAGAAGAGTCTCTACATATTTTGCATAGATGTTTGCCTTGTGCGGAAAGGTCGACATCGTGGGTGATGATGATCTTGGTGGATGGCTACCGAGATGGTATGTTGTCGAGGATGACAACGATTTCAGGTGGAGGAGGATGTAAGGCCTTCGTGCAGCAGGGCAACGGCGGGCAATCGTGCACGGACGCGGGCAAGAGCGCGAGCGGGCACGCGGGTGCGTTCAACCACGATGTGCGATGGGTGCGACGAAGCGCGGAGGAAATGCGACATAAAGTGCGACGTTAGAAAAACACTTATGCGACTAAGTGTTGAGCTAAACGCACGTATATATGCGATGTAAGGAAAGGAAGAAAGCCGACTTGTGAATGAAGACAAGTGGGCGTGCGTTGAAGACTTGTGGGGTTGGCCATGGGGCTGCACACCCCCTTAAAACACACGCAGAGTTGGGTATATATAAAGGAGCATGAAGAGCTCATTTGCAATCAACACATTCACTCATAGCATCTACGTAAGAGGGAAACGTGCGCAGTTTGGAGAAGGAGATGTGCATATCTCATGCGCATTAAGTCTTGGAGATTGCGCAGACTTGTATCTTGGTTGATGGTTGGCAAGTGTGCCATGTGTTGGGTGAATTCTAAATTATGGTTTGTGCAGGACTTGGTAAAGTGAATTAGTGGCTTGGGTGAGCACTATCCTTTATGCAAGAGGTGTACATGTATTGTAAAAAAGGCAGGTGGCCTGTCTATTGTAAAATTTGGTTAAGTGTGAGACTTGGTTCGGCCAAGACACACTTGTGTTGTAAATCTGATATTCTTAATAAAATTGTCGGGCAGACTCACATTACGGGGAGTTGCCCCTCCCCTTTATACTTGTTGCAATTGTTGTTCTCGGTTTAATTGCATGATGATAATGAACGAGTATGGGCTTCATTAAGTATAAAGGATAATTGCATTTTACTTAGTTGCGAAACACAAGCTAAGTATGTTAATGTGAAAGTAGGCATAGTCCACGAATGTTAGTATTGGTGAAAAGAACGTGTTCGGTGGTGCCGCACCTTGCTACAAGCGGTTGCAAGACTACTGCAGGTGTAGGGGTGTGACAGCGGTGGCTCCTACGTGTGGTCTGAGTTGCAGACAGCAGTAGTAAAACGACCCTAGTGACACCAATGCTTGGATATGAGTTGTAGATGGCTCACTTCACTCTGTGTAGCTCCTCATCAGTGTCATCAAAAGCTTGACAGTCACCACAACCACGGTAGGATCCCAACCTTATCAGTCTCGCTCAATTGAACCTCACAAACATCCGCAAATTTAACAAATACTCACAGATACATACAGAGGTACACTAATCGATATACAATAACACAGCACATTCAAAAATTTTCCATTTTCCTGGCCTTCCCATAAGGCAATCAGGCCATTGAAGGGAATCAGGCGAGAAGAGGCTCTGATACCTCACAAAAAAAAAGAAAAATAGTAGTCATAGTTCACAGATTAGACACACAAATATTTAATATATTATATACAAAGCTACAAAGTTAAATGACAAGTCACATAAATAGTGCTCATGAAATCCAAAATATTCCATCTCTCCAAATAAAACTATATATTAAAGTAAGCATTATTACAAGTAAAACTATATTATAAGATTACATATGAATAAAAACTAGATTTCAGAGGATTAGTTATAAGTTAAAACAAAGATGAGTTAAAAATATAAGTTTTTTTTATTAGTATTAAATTTTATTTATCGTAATAAAAGTATTGTTCTAGTTATTTTAAATTAAAATTATGATATTATAAGGAAATTGAAATTGAAAATAGATTTATTTGGGAAAAAATGTTATGAAAATTTAAATTATATGTTTTTATTATTAATTTGTATAAAATATTATAAATTTACATAAATTTGTATAAAGTTTATATTAAAGTTTAAAAAATAATAATGTAAAAATAAGAATAAATATTTTTAAGTTTTATATAGAAATTTCTAGATAAAAAATATTTAAAAACACATCTTTTTATTTTTTTATTTTTGTAAAGCTAGTTGTTTTTTGTTGCAACATGCTATGGAAATCAAGATCGGTGATAATTTTTTTATTAATTTGTGTATGTAGATGAATTATAATGGAAATAATAGTTCTACAAACACTCATATTCACTTTATCACCAATTTGAAAAAATGCTTAAATATCACATTTTTTTGGCTTGCGGACTTGATGAAATTTTTGAAAAAACAGTCGGGACAGTCATGTTTTGAGGGACAAAAATGGAATATTTTTAAAACTTGTTTCTACCATAAGTAGATATTTCTGTCTACTTTCGAACCCAATTTGAATCACTCAATTTGGATTTGAAACGAAAAAGTTAGAACCAAAACATTGACAGGGTGTCTAGCGGGAAGCTCAGGAAAAGAGTTGGGACAGTCAGTTTTTGGAGGCCTAAATGAATGAATTTTTAAAACCTGATTTTATGGTAGATTCCCCTATGAATCTAGTTTTCAATTCAATTTGAATCACACATTTTTGATATCGTATGGGGAAGATATGACCAAACTACTGACTGTCTATCGTAAATAAGCACTCTTAAAACTCTCTCTTTCCAGCTGTTCCTTACAATATTTGACCTATCAATTTTTCTTGTCTTCAAATTTTTTTTCTACTGGAGATAAATAAATGAATATATTTTCATTTCCAATTTGAATCATTTGAATCTGATCTTAAACGAAAAAGTTATGCTTGAAATATCAACTGTTGGTCTAATTCGGGTAATCGACAATGACTCTATAATGCAGGTTGTTCTAACTAAAATTGACATATCATATCATTTAATCTTTACAACTTGTTTCTACTGGAGATAAACCTTTAAATTATCTCTCATTCAGATTTGGAATCACTCAATTTCGACAAAAAACAAAAAATTTGTGATTAAAACACTGCAGGTTAACATGATTGGTCACTGCTCTCCCGCAGGTAACAAATAAATTTTACTTTGTTATTTTCTCCGTGGATTTATTCTACAGAGTAACTACTTGTTAGTTTTTTTGGCACAATTCTTGGATTAGGGGGGCTCGTGCACCTCTCTTTCTCCATGATTTAATATTTTATTGCAGGTAGATACTTGTTTTTTGCAGGTCTTCGGAAAATAAAGAAGGTCAATTTATGGACAAGTGATTTTTGAAAGAAATTTTAAATGAAACAAAGGAATTTCATCCAACTCATTACCCAATGGATTCATAATAGAAGAAATGAAGAATTGATTTCCATTTGAAGATTCATGTCTTGTCACTATTGCCAAAACATTTTTCAAAGAGATCATTTTTTTTTACGTAACATCATAGCTGTTGTAACTTAATTTACTTATTTACATGTTGTTTTTTTAAATAAAATGTTGTTTCCTTTATGATTTCTCTTATATTTTGTGTTTCAGGTGTTGCTTCATTCAAATTGTAACATATCTTTAGCATCAATGCCGTGAACAGCTAATTTTTTTTTTGCATGTTTGCATTTTATGATTGTCAATTTTGTTGTTCCTTTTTCACATTTTGTTGTTCATTTTCGAAATAGAGCAGCACATTTTGCTGTTCATTTTCGAATGGAATAGCACTTCTGCACTTTTCATTTTTGCTGTTCCTTTTCCAAAGGAACGAAACTTTTCATTTTTGTTGTTCCTTTTCCAAAGGAACGACACTTTTTCATTTTTTTTGTTCATTTTCCAAATGAACGACACTTACATTTTTGCTGTTCCTTTTCCAAAGGAACGACAATTGCATTTTTCTGTTCCTTTTCCAAAAGAATAGCACTTTTCATTTTTGTTGTTCCTTTTCCAAAGGAACAACACTTGCGTTTTTTTGTTCCTTTTCCAAAGGAGCGGCACTTGTATTTTTGTTGTTCCTTTTCCAAAGGAACGACACTTTTCATTTTTGTTGTTCCTTTTCCAAAGGAACGACACTTGCGTTTTTGCTGTTCCTTTTCTAAAGGAACGACACTTTTAGTTTTTGCTGTTCCTTTTTCCAAAGGAACGACATTTGCATTTTCACACTTTTTTGTGTGTATTTTTTCTTTTTGGTGTGCATTTCCTTTGTTGTTCCCTACAAGGAACAACACTTTTTTTGAGTGTTTTTGTTGTTCCTTCAAAGAAGCAACACTTTGGGATTATTTTCGAGAGCAACCCTTCCTTCCTCTTGTGGGATTATTCCTAGTTCATCTCAACCATATTTTACTGATTCCTCTTCATGCATGAAGTAAACTATTTTTATGAGGACAAGAATTATGAATTCTATTGAAGCGAGTTAATATCATTCACGTTATGATCTTTAACAGGACAACTCCTTGATGATAGCTTATTTTCAAAATGGACACAATTATTTATATATTACTTCATTTTTTTATGTTGTACATGATACTGATTGATCATCTTAATACCATGCTAGTTCCATCCTCCCTGGTTATAATCTTCTCTGTCTCTACTAAATGAGATTATGGGTATATTTTTTTCTATTGACATGTTCAACTTCTTCCACCATCCCTGCTCTTAAGCAGTACTGAGCCTCTCTCTTTTTATCATAAAAATATGTCATAATAACAAAATTTTGTTTGCAGATGGAGGATAGGGGGTCTCATTACGAGCCAGCCTACCATGTTCATAAGGTTGTAACAAAGTGACATTCCCATTATGGCCACCACACCAGGGTTATGATCCATTGGATAACCAAATTATCCTTGGAACAGGAGGTCTCATCACGAGCCGACCTGATCACTTTTGCTACATCCCAGTGAATGGCAGTGTGGTTATCTGGTTACCATGCCAGCACACTGATCTCTTCTGTGGAACAGCACTGTAACTTTCCATTTATAAATTGAGGATCCTGGCTCATATGGGTTAAAAAGCAACCCTGCAGACGCTATGGACGCCTTCTGGAAGTAGAGACTCTGCTTATGGTATTGAGGTTATATCTTATCGTCAATTATTACTATAATACCCTGTTCTTATTTTTTTCTTTTTCTCGGAGAAGTTATTTCCTTAATTTTCCCTGTTTCGAACCTTTATGCATGAGAAATTGTTTTCAGATCAATCGCATCATTTTCAGCTAGAACACAGTGAGTAAAGCATCTTTTTGGCATATCGTTGTTCTTTTCTTTTTTCACATAACTTATCATCAATCCAAAGTGTCCTATCTTTTATTCATAACTATCTTTACACACTCTGCTCTCATTATAACCATAACTCTCGTTATTATTGATATGTGTACTTTTCTTTATTTACTGCAATATTGTTCATTCCCTTGCCTTGCTGTCAGCACAACACCTTTCATATGCTGTATGGTCATGGAATCCATTTTCCAATTGGAGGGGGGAATGTATGCATTATGGGCTAGCATGCGATATGATTACTGCACTTTGCCATAACTTGTTGATTTGACAAAATATTACTATTGCCTGTATACACAAGTTTTTCTAATTGAAATTTTGCATGCATCTTATCTGTTGCTATTCAAAGCTAACACTATGGATTCAAGAACATTGTATGCAAAATGGTACTTTGTTTACAGGAGAATAACAAGTATGGGCAGAATTCTATTCACAACATGACCACACTATTGCAACTAACAGAAGAGGCTCGAGCAACTCGTGAACGTGAACAATTCTTCAGACATGATGTGCTTACCTGGATTCCACCTTTTGCATCACTTTCAGCACCAACTCTGCCTACATCAGCTTCAACAACTGCCAGTCCATATATGTCATTCCACATTTTTCTTTTTGGAGGTAAAACTTGAGGTAAAATAGCATAATTTTCTGATTTATTACAAATTTAGGAGAATTTAATGAAAATCCATTTTGAGCATTATTTATCATCCTTCATTCCACATCTTTACCACTTTCCCTTTTTCAGCGGCATATCATCTTTCAGTTTGGGGGAGTGTTGCTTTCATTCATTTCTTTCTTATGACCATGTCATTCATATTCTTTATCATCCATTGCTATTCTTATTCCTTCTCAACACCTCCCTTATTCCATGTTGTTTTACACCAGGGATAGAATTCAAGAGCTGGTAGCAACCACCTCTATTTGTCTTCTATCATTGCATGAGGACATGCTATTTTTTCAGAGAGGGGGAGGAATTGCTACGCATGATGGATGTTTTCTATTTTCTTTCTCATTTAAGGCATAGAATTTCATTTTTACACAGTGCATAAATTGATTTCCATAATATTAAAAAAAAATGAACTCAATTCTTGTGATCTCTGGAAAACATAGACATATTGTTAAAATACACATACCCAGATAATTTCAAGATAAATTGGTTCATAAAATTTCAGAAATCATGCCCTCTCACCTACAGCCATTTTGTTTATATCTCATGATTTTTTGGATCATAGAGGCATTCATATATTACAAATTTACTTGCAACATTTCAACAAAATCTGGTTTGTAGTTTTATGGAAAATGGTTAATGAAGGTTGATGTCACTTATATCATATTTTGCTGCAACTTCATACGCACATAACTTGAACGTCAATGAAAAATTGTTATTCCTTCATCAAGAGTGCTAAAAGTGAATATTCATTAATTAAGGAAGAATTCATTTGTTCTATCCATTTCATGAGCTGGGATGAACAAATTTTTTTTATTGCTTGATTAACACATGGGTTTTGTCTTTGGGTTGCATGAGGACATGCAACGTATTGAGTGTGGGGGTATGTTGGGTCGTTAATATACCATTATTATTGTCACTTTTGAATACTTATTCCACCCATTTCTACCATTCTTCATCACGTAATTTATCATAATTTATCATATAATTCTATTTTACACTGATTTATGCTCTTATGTAAAAATATCATTTATTCTCCTTTATTTCTAATAAATTGATGATTATACATGATTTTATCAATGAAAGTTTAATAAATTGGTTATAACATTATTCACCATTTTTAGCCTCCAAGATAATTTCTAGATTGAAAATTTGACTACTAAAAGTGCCAACTTAGAAATTCGCTAGAATAAGAAGTGACAGTTTTGCAGTTGAGATTCTGAGCCAATGAAGACAAATTTCGAAAATCTGGAACATGGGTTTTGTCCAGAATGAATCCAATCAACATTATTGAAGAACGGTTTGCCCAAATTCGGCTCGTACTGAGAGAAACACAGGGTTCTTTGAACACGATTTTCTAAGATTTGTTGTTGCGGCCGTCCTCCAAATCTTAGCTGCAAAGCAAAATTCGTCTTGCTCTTGTTGAGAGATGGATGGAAATATATCTTCTTGTTGATCAATTGGTTAGAAACAATCTAATTTTGTAATATAAATTATGTTGTAACTTCTCTCTGATCTCTCTCTATTTAAATGAAAACAAAGATCAGAGAGGGAGATGGAAAAATGATGGAGAATTGAGGATTCAGAATCAGAGATTCAAGAATGATGAAGGGATAGGATAGAATAGGAGGAAAAGGAGATTGTTGCGTTGCCATTGTAATTCTCAAAGCTTTAGCTGTTGTAATAATTTCACAGTTTGATGATGAATAAATAAAAGGGTTGTTGTTCACTCTTTTCATCTGAAGTAGCCCAGCAGCATCCGCTGGTGGCTAAGGGCCCAGCCTCTGGTGGAGTATGTTGCTGCTGTATTTTATCTTTCTGATTTTTTCCGTGTGATGGGTTGGTTTCCTTCTCATTTCTTCAAATTGTGTTATTTAGCAATCTTTTGTTTATGAACATTTTGCAGAATTGTGAAATCATAATTGTATTGCGTAGTGACAAAATTATTAATTATAACTTGAATTGTCCTGCTCTTAATTGTAATCTAATACTGCGCTGTCTGATTAAGACTATGGTTCATTTAATTGCTGTTCATTTGTAATTGCAATTGTTGTTCAATTATGTTACTATTCAATTATAACTTCAACTGTTGTTGCTTCAATAACTGTGATTAATGTTCATGCTGCAGGGTTAAGGTCGTTGATTCAATTACATTTGTAGTTGTTGCGTATTTCTATTTCATTAGCTTTGCTGTTCAGTTTTACAATAGATTTAGTTTTTGTTCCTTTTCCGCAAGGATTTGTTTTTGCCTTTTAAATGTTATTACAGCAAGTGTGCTTATTCCATTTCTGTTAGCAGCAATATTGATTTATCATTTTCAATTTATTGCTTTAGTATGGTGTGAGAGATCAACAACTGTAAAGGACATTGGCTATCACTGTCTAAGTTCTCAGATTGTGGATCTTATTTATGCTTGATTTAATTTATATCAGTTGAACAAGGATAGAGTTTTGTTGTTCAATCCTATTTATAAAAGTAGACGATGTTCCATTTCTTGTTATTCGCATTATCTTTGCTTTGGTGTGCAGAAGGTTTGAGACTGTAGTGAACATTGACATATGCTGTCTAGTTCCCAGTTTGATGATATTTCTTTTGAGTGCCTTTTCAACTGCATCAATCTCTAGAGGAATGAGTTATTGCTACTGTATCCTCAATTGATGTTTGCTGAGTGAATATTTGGATTTCAGAGCATTCGAGTTTATGTTATTCTTAGATTTCTTTTTCAAGAATTCATTTACTTTTGGCACTATACTACAAAACATTACTCTTGAGTAAATAGCCGCCTCAGACTGAGTACACTCTTGAAATAAAAAGTCGTCCCTCCATTGATAATTAATGTGAAGGTAATTAGCAGTTAAAAAGACACATTTTTATCGCTCGACAGTTGGCATCTGAGCCCAGGTCCAGAATGACCTGATCCATATCATACTCGCTGATCTGCACCGTTAATCGCATTTCCCACCCGGTCCGCGACGCATGTCCTCCAAATTTTCGAACTACATGAGCTCCACTCCACCCTGAACATCTATTTTTCAATTCCTATAAGCCTTTAATTACCCTATTGTCACGAAGCAATTTTATGCATGTCTCTAAAAAGGTAGTTATCACCGAGGGATCCTTGTCCAGCTCAAGCTAATCCCTACTACCTGGGGTAGAGTCCTTCGTGAACCTCTCCCTAGCTTCTAGATGTTTCTCCTTTCCAACCCTTGCATCTTCCTTACTAAAGTTCCTTCTATCTCCTCCTGTGGCCGCGCCACTTCTTAGTACCATGTTTACTTTAGGGTCTTCATTTCGGGGTTCAGACCTCATCATCTACACGTTCTGGGTCATTGTTGGTTGTGATGCCATTTTTTCACAACTCTATGCTATCAGTGTAGGGCAACCTATCAGCTCATGATCGAATTGTTCACAGTAAGTGCATGAAATTCTAGTTGGGTTGGTACAATCCAACACGTAATATCCCGATCTACTGCAGTTGTAACAAATTAGCTGCCCGCAACCCCTTCCTGGCCCCATTCTTCCCCATCCTCATCCCCGTCCCTGCAACCCACAGCACGCTACCACCGCGGTTAGATCCGGACCTCGTGCTTCAATCTGCATTCTATAAGCAGGTGACTGGTCCATTAATAACTGATAGCTACGATAGTCTCTTTCCTCATGTCCCACTGACCTGCAAAAGTTGCAAAATAGCTACTAGGGGTTTTGGTTGAATTTTAGCAGTAAATGATAGTTATCTGTATTATGCTTTCCCCCCATGTGACGGATTGCACACGAGAGCGGGGTTGTCGCGCTTGGCCCTGGCTGTGCCTCTAGTTGCAATGGCGTTGGTGCCCTCGTTGCCGCGTAATTTGTCACGATCGAGCAGTGATCCTTATTGTGGCACTGGCTCCTGCACTTTATACACCATACCTCCTCCCGGACTTCTGGGCTAGGTGCTTGTTCCTGTTTTAACTTCTTCATTTCCAAACACAAGTTTTGGATCCATGCTTGGATTTTCTAAACTCCCAACCCCAGGTCTTGTAATGGAGTTTCATGCAACCTCATCGTAGTCTCCAATTCTTCAGCCTAGGTTGAAATCTTTTGTTGTGAGAAAGCCATCCTCAGATGTGGTGTTAATGATGCCATAAACCAAGCACAGTGTTGCGCATCCGTTAGTGTCATGTTTTCTTCGTGGATAGTACTTAGTGTCATGTTTTCTTCGCGGATAGTACTTTTTAATATTTTATCCAAATCCCACGGGGTTTCACCAGCCATCATCACGATATCCTTGAACCCTATGACTGACTATTTTTCTGACTTCGTCCAGCTAAACTCTTTCCTTAGTTTGATCAAGATTTCTGCCATCCTCGCAGTTGGGTGGTCACTTGAGTACTTTATGTACCATGTCAGCGCCGGGTCCTACAACATGCTAACTAAGGTAGCCTTTCTAATATTATCTTCTAGAATTCTATGTGTGTCCCATACTAAGGTTAACACGAACCAAAATTGTTATGGGTCTTCGCTTCCTACTCCTTTGAATATTGGTAGCTAGATCGTGCTCGTCATTGTCAACTCCGCCACTATACTTTGAACTACTACTGCTCCTGGTCCCTTCGATCCTTCAATTCTTTTTCTATAGAGTCCTTTCGTTCCACATCAGACACCACTTAAGCAAATCGCAGGCCTGGCAATGGAACCATTTGTTGGCTTCTAAGGGCTTGACCTAGGTTCGGAAGAGTTATTTAGCCAAAAAAATCTCATAGCTACCGGCCCTTTCGGCAACAGCCTGTGGAGCGCGGACTAAGGTCTCACACGAGGTAGCAGGGGAGGGTGATGGAACCATGTCTCCGCACCCTTGGGATGTCTAGATGTCTAGAGGTTTCATGCACCGTTCCGTAGCTTGGTGCGGCTTCATGCAGATCCAGACCCAGAATAATCCTTACTACTCATTAATGCATTGTTTGATAGATTCAATATACTTTTCATTATGTTTAAGAAAACATTTATCAGAGTTAACCAGTTCATGAACTCAGAATAAACATATATTCACATATAATCATAACATAAGCATATGCACATAGATCAAACAGTTATATTAACCATACAAAACTTAGATCCACAATAATTCAGATTTCACACAGAATTTCAGAAGCAACTTATCTTTATTCAATTTCTTCACCAATACATCTAGATCTGCCCCGCACACTCAACTGCAGGGGTCTGCGCACACAGTTGCGGACTCTTCCAGGGCTCTGCACACACAGCTGCAGAGCCTCTATCTACTACCCAATACCTCGACTCAAACTTACATACGCTTCAGGAGTTTTCTCGTCAAAAACCCATTACATTTCAGATCCAAGATCATACCAGAAAAACTTCCTTCTACCCATAGAGCCTCGCTCTATTTATACCTTTCTATGGTTTGCAGACCGACTTACTTCCTATTGTTTTATATTATTTCTTGGGCGAACAACCCTTTGACTCCACCTTTTACATTTCATGCTCCACATATTTTGAAGGTTTACAATATTTTTACCCTAACTTCTAGGCTATCATACCCAAAACTGTTACGCGGGACCACCGCTACCCAACACTCAGCAAGATTGTTTATTTTCCTCAATCTCTTTTCATCTTTCTCCTCTCTCTCAAAGAAGTGTGAAGACTCTTCAAATAGTGGATTACTATTCACTCACTAGTTTGCTTTCTTAGAAGCAATTTGGCCAACATCCTAGTGCTCTTCACTTACTTGGTTTCAACAATGAAATTGTGGTTTGCTTACAAGAAATTTGGCCAACATAACAATGTCTCCTCTTTTGGCTCTCCCGTGGCCTATTTATATAAAAAAAATTGAATCCCTCTTCCCTCTCATGGTACATGTATGATAAATATACATGAGGAGGACAAGAGGATTCCATTGAGGGCTTCACTTCTCCAAGACGACCCAAATTCAATTGTACTAGGTCGATCACGTATCAAGAAATTGGCTTCAAGTGTGTAAAGTGGTCTTGGACTGCTGAGTCGCCTTTCCTGCAACTGCGTGCCATTTTGACAATATACTGCACACATGCGTTTGTAGAAGAAATATATGTGTGACCTTAGTTGATTTCCTTTATAAACTTTGGACCTTAGGAGAACCTTTTACTTTTTAATCTTTATAATGTATTTGGCTGGAAAAATGTCCACCTGTTCATTCTGTTGGACACTTTTAATGTCTTCTAGATTGTACTAACAGGTGTATGATTTTCTAGTGTTAACAGTTTCCCCCTGATGTATGAGGTTAGGAGAAAATGTATAGCTGAAATACAACATGTTTTCATTTGTTTTGTAGAGTCTGATTAAATTTTCGTGAGACAGGATAACTTGTTTCAAAGATGAGTAGAGAAAAACCCCTTCACTGAGTATGAATGATACCCATGCTCTACTGGAAAAACTACAATAATGGTGTGTCTATATGAGGCGGGCATGTCCCATGCTCGTTATGATGGCTAATCAGAACTGATTACAATTGGACAACAATTGATTTGTGTCCAGTCAACTTTTTGGTTGTTGACGTGTTGATAGCTGATGATGAACATTGTTGACACCCTTAGGGGCACTTTCTGGTCAAATAGGTGAAATATTATTTTCCTATGCATATATTGGTGAAAAAAATTGTTGATGGGTGTTGTGGTATGCATAGATACTTGGCGGTAAGTACCTCCCCCACATCATAATATAAGCACTGCTAAATGAGGTTCTTAGTGAAGCGAGGGTCTTCAACTATGTGAATGAGCTACAACAGTAACTAAGTATGACACCACCTTGACATGAATGATTTGAGTTGATGTCGAATGTCAAGGGGACCGATGAAATCACTGGGAAATAATGGTTCCCAATGTGCCACCCAAGGATATCCCTATTAAGGGAGAGGGTATCCAAGGTACTACCCCTTTCCTAGAATACATTTGTTGAAGTTGATAGGAAATGGGTGTCATCCACCCGGCTTGGTGAGTCGAGAAATCAATGTGAGATATGAACAAATTGTAATAACTTGGATCAGATAGTTATGATAGCAAGGGTTATCAATATTGGAGTATACATATAGATATTCTAAGGTTAGAGCTTGAGATGCAAACACCGACGGTCAAAACATGCTTTCTAATGATCGTGAAGTTGGTAGGATTTGGATGGGTGTAAGGGATTTTTTACGGACATGAATAATGGGGGTGATTTGCTCATGAATTGTGACCAAAGGTGATCAAAGACTGCAGGTGGGCAACCACTATGGATTGTAAAAATCAAATGTGGATGGGAGATTTTTTTTTTTTTTTTTTGAAAAAAAAAGTTTGTACACTTTCCAAAATAATAGGGGTTGGTTTGGATGTACAACCATGGAGACAGGTCACCCATAAGGATAGTAACCTGTGTGAAGGTGTAATGTGTCTACTAAGGGTGAGGGCCCCATTGGTTGGTTTTTGTCTTAGGTGGGGGGGTGGAGTGGTACAAATGGGTTATGTGATGCAGATGAATGATTGGCCAAATGTAAGATGTGGGGGTGCACCCGTTAGTATTTGTGAGGGGGGCCGGGAGAATAGGGTGAAAAAGAAAATGAATGTAGAATAATGAGGATAAACTTTCAAATATGTATGTGAGATGGTTCTCGGGCTGGAGTGATTCGTCATGGCTCCTTTGTGTGAAGAAGGATCTATAACGATGATGGGAGCCATGGGGGAGGGGGGAGTTTTCTATCGATCGGTATGAATGTTTATAATGTACAAGTGTGAGATGGTGATAAGCATGGTCAATATGTTGGAACTTATGGTGCATTTCAAATAAATGATATTAGGTGGGTAGGTGAAGTGGTACAAATGTGCTATGTGATGCAGATGACTGATAGGCCAAATTTAGGACGCGAAGGTGCATCCGTTATTATTTGAGAGGGGGCCAGGAGAATGGGGTTAATGCGTAAATGAATGTAGCATAATGAGGCTAAACTTTCACATATGTATGTGACATGGTTCTTGGGCCGGAGAGAGTCGTCATGGCTCCTTTGTGTGAAGAAGGATCTACAATCATGATGGGAGCCATATGGGGGGGAGTTTTCCATTGACCAACATGAATGTTTATAATGTACAAGTGTGAGATGGTGATAAACATGGTCAATATGTTGGACCTTATCGTTCATTTCGGAGAAATTATGTCAGGATATGCAAAGATTTGTAGGGGGAAGCCTATCATGCTAAGTGGAGAATGATACCTGCCTTCTTTTCACTTGTCGAGGTGTTGGTTGAAGTTTACCATGTGTGATATTCCTGCAATGGATACAACCAAAACCCAAAGTGAAAGAATTGTTCAAGACATATATATGTAATAAATATTATGGACTTAGAGAGTTGGAGAACTACCTGACATGTCTGTAGGCCTAAAAAATGACTTTTCGTGTTTATGGGAATAGAGAGTTCCATGATAATATGTTGTGGGACTGATCTTCATGTCTCTTTCAGTTTTTTCAATTGAGATCCCAAGCTTCTGTAATGTTCCTTAAGAGATGGAAAACAAGGCGATAAATAAGGATGTGGGGCCCAAATATCAATCATTTTCATTGTTGATCTTTGGAGGTCAGAGAGATTTCTTGCAACGTTTCTTGTCATTGTGGTCAACCTGTGTACCTAGAATTTGTGCCATCGGAGACAAGTAAGAGCTTGAGCCCTAACCTAAATGCTTTTAAGTCTGTTAGGTTAGGTAGGATGTATAGGCATCCCTTGTATGACTTTTCAGGGTCAATTTTGAAGACTATGTGGGTGAATCTGCTTGAGCCACATGATCTTTGCAAATAACTGGAGTTATGCGCAAAGACCCTGTGTGAACAGGATACTCAGACGTGTGTTATGCACGTCTGAGTTATGGGTTTGCGCAACAATCCCTTTCAAGGTTCATCGTAACTTTCCCAAGAGTTTGCACATTGAGCACGAAACTGCATGGGATAGAGGCACACACATCATTCATTGTTTTGAAGAACAGGCACACACACTGTGCCCTATTTAGGAAATAAGCATGCGGTTGGGGAAAATTGATTTTTTGCCCCCATTTTTATTTTTTGAGGACCTGAGGGTTTCTCATTTCTGACTTGTGGCATCCTTGGTGGTAGGATGATCTGGAGAGAGTGAGAGTAGACTCCTCTCTGGAATGTTGTGACGTAGGATGCTGATGTGAGCCAGGAGCTAGTGCAGTGGGGGTCTGCTAAAGTCTCTTTAAAACCAGTTGATGAGGTTGCACAACAGGTTCCTATGATATCTTGTTAGTTGTTGGGATGTAAATCGTCAGGAGATGGTTATACGCCATACAGACCTCCTAATCCTGGCGTAGGTTGACATTTAGTTTGTTACGGGTTGATGTCATGAGGGGAGGTGCTTCCTTATCCCCTTCTAGGGGAGGATGCTGGCATGAGTGTTTGCGCTCATGGGCACTACAGTCTAGACCCTATTTCAGATGGGTGCATGAGGATCATAGTGGTGGAGTATCTAGCCGAGCAAGAAGTGCTGGCTATTATCGTTAGACTTGTGGGTTTGACATCCCCCAACCAGTGCTCGGGGTCACATATTTTAGTTTTGCAGCAACTTCAGGTAGGGATATTCTTTGACTCGGCCCAACTAGTGCACTAGGGTATGGTGTCACATCTTACCTAGGTTCAAAGATTTTTGCTAAGGAGTTTTGGTTATGGGAGTGCGCATTTTAGCATACTCTACAAGAGAGTGGTTATGCTTCCCCCTGTTCTTGCAGTACCAGTGGGGCCTCCTTGGGAGCCTCATATGCATCATTGGGGATAAACGATGACGCGGGAGGGTAGAGGAGAGGTGGGTCCATACTGGATCAACATGGTACAACATTGGTTTGAGTCCAACCCTCAACTGATATTGCACTACTGTACCATGGGGTTAACTTCTGGGGAGATACGAGGATGGGGCTACGTCCAGGTGTTTCCTGGGGGTAATCAGGTATGTGCTTGCTAATTAAGCATTTGTATACATATGTGTTTTTTCATGTATTTCTGATTTATGATGATATTGATAGTATGCTTTGTTTACTTATAGATGTGGGGCTGCGATGATGTCCACTGGCATTTCTGGTTGGCCATGATCCGAGACATATGGGAGTTGTGGGGGACATGCTTGTTCCTCAGAGACCCCAGGTAGCAAGGCCACTAGCGGCTCCTTGGGATGGATTAGAGAAACCAGCACAGTGACCTCGGTTGGAGATTGGTGGGCCCTCCATACAGGGGACTATGGATACAGAGAGACTGGTCGTGCAAGTTTAGGAGGTTGAAGCATGACGAGATAATGTAGAGGTAGAGCTACAGTGGTACCGTGACTCTTGGAGACGAGTGCAGACATTGATCAAAGGTGTTCTGTTTGAGGGATTGGCCAACCTTCCAGAGGTTGTGGTTGAGATGATAATGTCCTAGGAGCAGGAGCATCAGATGATTTTGTGACTTATTACTATTGTAGGGACTATAGTTGGTCCCATCTTGGCTCCTGATGCACAGATGGAACCACGAGGGCCCTAGGGAGATTGGTTATGTACCTTTTTTTTGGTTTGAAATGATTTATGTAACAGGGCAAGCACACCATTAATGAGGATGGTCCCCTGTATATTTTGGTGACTTATCCTTCCTGGTCATGGGGTAGTGATTTTTGTACTCATATATATTTTAAGATGTATATACGATGCTATTTTCAGCATCTTTGATAATGTGATATATGCATCCATATTTCTTGGTGTATTTCTACATTTGTGTTTCTAGATGTATCTAGATGGTTATATATGTGTGATGAATGCTATTCTAGGATTTAATTAGCGATGCGATTAACTATATGATTTTGATCTCTATATGTGTAAATTTTATTTTATCAAAATGTGTAGCTAACATTTGTGCATGCAGATAGTTGTGAAAAAGGCATGGATCACAGACTTGGAAAATGGGATACTACAAGCTGGGAATCAAGGAATACATGCAAGTGTTAGATACCTAGGTGATGGCCATTGGCCAAGAGGCCTATGACAACATCATATTATACTTGATTGTTGGTGGCTGACCCGATACATAGCCCATTAAAGAGACGAGGTGGTCATTCAGGATAGTAGATGGCCCACACTGTAGCAACGAGATTTTGCAACCATAAAGATGCGATATCAGCAAACTCGTGGTGATAAGATGGCAGATGAGATAGAAATTTTTAGAATACACATATGATGAGGTGATCATCATAAAAAATAAGTCATTGTACATACATGCTTACTCTAACATTTTATGGGTGAAATTTTTTGAGGTAGAGACCATTGACAATATTTTTTAGGAAAGTCCTTGCGAAGGAGATGTTTATTGATGTATGGGCCCTTCCAAAGAGTTTCAAACTTCCGTTGTGCCATGCACATGGTTTCTCTGAACTAGTTCAATGCTAACCACATAGATTGTATGAGAGGTGGTGCTACTCATGGCATGGGATGTTGATGCCTCTTTGTCATTGTGTGACAAGATATCTTGTGGAGGTATCCATCTCTAGAGCGAGGTCTGGTTATTGTGAGATAGGATATCTTATGGAGGTATCCATCTCTGTGGCAGGGTTTTGTTATGGTGTGGCCTATTTGTGTGTGTTGGTTTTAGTGTTGCTCTTGCTACATGGAATCATGTAAGGTACTGATAGTTCCTTTTGTGGTGGAAATGAGAGCATATGCAACAATAACACCGCATAATTTTTTCATTGTTTAAGAGGTGCTTATAGGGGATCTGGGCAACCAAGTGGAAGATATCATTGAATCTACTCAGTTCGCAGCATTTATTGACCAAATGATTGGGTTTGTCGCATAATCCGCATGTAAGGGGAAAATTTCTTTGCTAGGTTGTTTTTTATTGCTTTTTCCCTTGTCTAGCCTAGTGATGGTTATGGGAGCTGAAATGGTGGGGCCCTAGCCGTCTTTTCTCCTCGAACACACATAGGAAATTTAGGTGTCCTTCCTCGTCGGGTGGGGGGGTGGATTCTGTGGATTATGTATCTGAGTCCAGTAGATAGGGATTTTACTTTATGAACTTACTTATGAAATTCATTGTTCTGTGGAATTGAGGAAGGTGAGGGCACCTCCTTTTGTGATGGTTCTCCTTACATATAGTGCATACATGTTATTGAGGCCTAGACCTATTTCTTTGGTCCTCCAGGGTGTTGGGGCAGACTTGATAGTGTGTCCATAATTCTGGGCACTAGTCTACCGGATGGGTAGGGTCATCACATATTGCACATGGTAAAGTAGAGGGGTGAAAATATGCCTTATTCTGCCTTCGCATGTAGTAGGCAAGTGTGGAGCTAGATGATGCCTCTTCCTGTATGTAGAATATGTTTTTGCATTTATTATTTTGTGGAGGCAGGGTTGGCACTATGAGCTCATTTTTGTTGGTTTGCATGAGACCTTTTAGTGTCTTTTGGAGTTCAGGGATATTCATACAAAGATGATTGTAGTGTCCATATTTATCGCATATGGCACACACATGGTCAGTTCGTACACTAGCGGAATTTTGAGGTCTAAAATGGGCCTCCTAAGGAGATTATAAAATAATAGTGGAAATAATAAAATAAGATTATATTACATCATCAAATTTTAGAGGGAAAAAAGAGAAATCTATTTTTTCAACTAATATTTTCAACTTATAGCGCTATCTATTTAATCAAATTTCGAGTGGCAACACTCGTTGGATGTAAAATTTAATTCCTCATCCAAGCAGTACCCATGTTTCATACTTTCAATGGACCCTTCTACACGCAAAATGAGAAATACATGAAAATATGTGATTGCAATCACGTCTTTTCATGTATTTCTCATTTTTCATGTAGCAGGGTCCATCGAAAGTATGCAACATGGGTACTCCTTGTATGAGGAATTAAATTTTGCATCCAACGAGTAATCCTGCTAGAAATTTGAGTGAAACCTTAGGGAGATAAGTTGAAAGTACGAGTTGAAAAAGTAGTTTTATTATTTTATTATTTTTTAATCCTTTTAGTTTTTTTCTCCGAAGATAGTAAATCACCCCCCATGGCTAACATCAACATCTTGAATCCTATTGGTTCTTATAAAGTTTATTTTGGTTGTACATTTTTCTTAGGAGGCCCATTTTTGATATCAAAATTCCCCTAATGCTTCCTTGTTACATAAGGGTACGACTTTCTCTCCTTTTGGTGGAGTTGGGGTTATCGATGCGTTGGAGGCATCCATGATTGTTTTTAACTCATCTATTTCGGGTAACATATGAGTTGGGTGCCTGAATTTCTCATGTAACGCGCAAGGTTACACAGGTTTGGAGGAGTTCGATGTTTCTCCTTTTTTACCATTTTGTTTCATTTTTCTAGTAGCTCCAAGTGTGGTAGGTGCCGAATGGTTTTGATCAGGGGTGTTCCTCTGAAGTGGAGGTACAACGAAGCTCCCTTCCTGCATGTGTCATGTCTCGGCTGACATAGTCATGGTGATTAGGTGCCAAACTGGTGTTGCGAGAGTCATATTTGGTAATGTGAGCATTACCATGGCTTAGTGTGACACGAACCCGGGTGGGGGGCATAAGAAAGGGGTTTGCATAACTGTGAGAGGTAAAGATATGAATTCTTCAGTTGAAGGTTTCGAGGTGCTTGGAACTGATTCCATTGTTTGGGTGGTGTTTGATGAAGTCATCATGCAAACTGGTGCTCTGGTATTTGGGACAAGCCCTTGTATTACTGGAGGATCTCTTGGGAATGTTCCTAAGAGGATTGATGGCTCAAATTGGCCTAATTTGAGCTCATTGTAAGTAGTGACCACCTCTTGGGATGCTAAGGGAAACACACCGTATGGTGTGGGTGAAGTTGTCTTTTCATAGTACGTTAGTTGATCAATGGTAATGACCTTCCCATCATGGGGGAACACCATGATTCTGAACACCAATGAGGCGACTGCGAGAATTTCATACATATAGATTTGGGCAAGGAGGATGTTGTAATCCAACTAGGCATCAAGTACTTCAATGTCTATTAACACAGTTTTTCCAGCCAACACGATAGGGTATATACCGATGGGAAAAGAAGGGCATCTATCATATGATTTGAGTGTTATGTTAAATGGCTTAAGTTCAAGGGATCCGGATTTTTAGGAAAAAAATTTCTACACGATGCATGTGGAAGCCCCCTCTTAGATGATGCAATGATGGATATTGATATTCTGGACTGAGACATGGATTTGGAAGGTGATGGCTAAGGTTAGCAGTGGAGTACCTTTGTCTAAGTCAAAGACCATGAGCCGGGAATCACATGGGTCGATTGCACCTAAAGAAGAAAGTAGGGCTTTCCACTAGGTTGGGCACATTTGTAGGACTTCAAGCATTGACATAGTTGATGATGACTAGGCTAAGTCATCGAATATGCTATAACTATGGGCAACTTTTGAATTCAGCCCTGCGTGTCGTAAAGGTCCTTTAACCATTTTAGGCATGACATCTATGGGAGGTCACGTAATGGTGAATGGTCTAGTAGGTATGGTCATAGCTGAGGTGGATGGATTGGGCTCTGGAGGAGCCTCATAAGCTTGATTTCTCATTTGTAAGAGGATGTCCTCTCTTGTCATAAAGATATCATGGTTAGGAGTATTATTGAGGTTCCCTCCAGATGGGTGAGTTTGGGAAGTTTGTTGTTGTGTGTTGACAATTCCCTGATGGGAGAAGGGCTCATGAATGACTGCAGTTAGATGGCCACCTTTCCCCCTGCTATCTTGTCCCTTTTAAATAAATAATTTCAGGACAATGATGGGTATAATGGTTGTACTCCCTGCAAATAGTGGATGCATGATTAGTGCAGAGACTAGTGTTCTTGCCTATTTCTACGAGTTGTTTTTTATCATACCTTGGTTTTAGTTCTGGTTGGGATTGTCCCTTCCCAGTGCCCTTGGGTGTCACTACTGATGGTTTCCTCCCCTCTCGGGCTCTCCCTTTGGCTTATTTTTTAGTTTTTTCCTACCACCTTTACAAGGATTAACCGAATTGGGTTGTTATTCTGATTCATGTGGTGAAGCGAGAGATGGTTGCACTAGATTTACCCATGCATTGTTTTTCTTTGGCAAGATATCTTGTTGCGGTGTTGGGAAAGGAGAATATTGGTTCTCCTATCCCTGGTTAACATACTAATGTAGGGGAGAAGAAATTTTATCCATACTCCAGGAGGAGCATTGATTTCCCTGTGGGGGCTGATACGAGCCTCCGTGTGGGCACTAGTGTTGGTTAATCCTATTGCCAATATTCTGCATAGGTGCGAGCTGACCATTACAATACCTTGTATTTAGTAATGGTGGTGTAGCATCATAATATGCGCCATTGATTGGATATGCAGGGTATTCGCAACTATTGTTGTGATCTCTTCTAGATATGGCCCCAATTAATCTGTGAGCAGTATTGAATGTGCCTGCTATTTCTCAATAATATTACAGGCGCAAGGGATCTGGGAGTACATGGTATATGTGCCCCGACTGGTTGTAGATCAACTCCAGATTGTGATTTTTACTGATGGCTTCTTCCTTTCTTTGTTGGAATTTTTTATCGATGTATTTTGAGATTTTGAAGGTGAGTGATCTCAAGAAAATGTCCAAGAGGACATTACCTTCAAAATCCGTTTTTCACAAGTTGTGGTGTTTCCACCATTCATGGATATCGTTTGAGATGTGCAGAGCTTGTGTTTGTTTGAAGTTGGTTAGAAATTACAACCATGAATCATGGCCGTATGGGAGTTGGAAGAAAGTAAGGAATGCATTAGATAATGAGCTAAAGGTTTCGTGAGATGTAGAGGGATATTCTATATACCACTTTGTAGCAGGCCCTGTTAGGGTGTGCTGAAATAACCTTAATCTTATAGTATCTTCTATGATACTGTTAAACAAACACCACCTGTGAAATTTTATGATGTGATTCCCTAGGTCTTCAGCCTGCTTTCCCTCAAATTTTGGAATATCTTACAGGAGCTTTGTGGGCATAGCTGGGAAATTTTGATCATGTTAGATCGGGTGATTTTTAAGCTTTCTTAAATCTACGTGATTTAATGAAGCTAAAACCAGGATTTCTGCACTACCTTCCATCACAAAGTGATTATGTGTAGCTATATGTAGTGGAGTCCTTTATGGGGATGTCACAGGAGGATTACCCTGATGGGTAGCTCAAGGACTATCTAGACGAGAAATGTGTGCACTCCCAAAGGGGTTAGCGTATCCTTCAGGAGTGGTGAAGGGTGTACCTTGTCAAGGAGGAGTTTGAAGAAAAGTTGCACCAATAAAGGAAGAAACAATAATGGTAGTTAGGTGACGTCCTCTCCGCATAAACGTGGGAGTCCTGGTACACCTCCCGGCCATGGGGGAGATTTATAAAATGCCTAGATCGATGGGGAGTTGTGGGATCCCCTATGGTATCTATCTATATTGTCTGTTACTTTTCTTTTGGTGATGGACAGAAATATATATCAATACAATTGGATCACGTACATAAAGCAAAGTGAAAATATCAATGGTTTATTTTCCTTTACCTAAACTATGTGACCAAGCAAACAAGAAAATGGTTTTTGTTTGTTGTGTATGATCAATTGTCCTATGAAGACCTAATCATCTAGTCCACTCTCAAAGTAACTAAGCCTTCTAGATATAACCTCTAACGGGTCCTGAGGCAACGTTGCGAAAGAACTAGTGACACCTTCCAACAGCAGAGGAATCAACCAAGGTAATTGTAATGAGGGTCAAGTGTTGCATGCATCGTCACCTATAGCAAAGGATGCACTAGATTTGGTCACTAAGTACCTTCTTCCCATGGGAGCATTCGAGTCTTTCGATTCTTGGTAATCGGTTACCAATACCGAGGCTAAGGGATCCCCAAAGAGTACTGCATGCAGTGGACCTAAGCTGGACCCCCTCTGAATCGGGTCTCAGCCATGCTCGGTTTTTCTTTTTCATTGGATTGTTGATGGATTTTTAAGCTCCCTAGAAATTCAACAACTATGCTTCAATGTTGAAGCATGACCATGGTGGCTTATGGGATGCCTACCCCCAATGGTCCTAACCTGAACTATAATTTTTTTGGTGGCCCCTATGGTGAAACTTAATTTGTTCAAGTGATGGTTGTTCTTTAAGAGGCTTATTTCACTTATGGGGTTAATTGGTAAGCGAAAATAGACTAAGTAACCAAAAATCCATAAGATTGATGATCTTTGAGTACAAAGTGTATGGAGGCTTAGTGTGTGATGCAAGTGGACATACAAGTGTGATAATATTTGGATCTGTGATGATCCTTTTCAATATCCTTCTAATTACATTAAGTGTTGGTTGTTCCTTGCATGGAAAAAGAAATTTGTTTGTGGATTATGGGCCACTTAATTTTTCCTATTAAACTACGTGGAGTTTAATATGGGAGATGGAAATTCAAATATTTTCAAGAATTCTTTCATATGTAATCCTAGGTTGGTCTAGGAGACGCAAGGGAAGCAGGGATTACTCACTTTCTCAACTAAAATTTTCTCCTAGTCCCAAAAAATTTCTTTTGTTAGTAGTAAGATTCGTGGATAATGGGCCAGTTACTTGCTTTACTAATTAAGTTAATATGATTTGCTAAAAAATAAGAGAAATAGTTTGAAAACATATGTGTATTATGGCCACTTACTTTCCTCCCTAATTAAGCTATGTGGGTATTTGTTGCAAATAAATAAAAGATAAAAAAAATCTAATTGCTTGATGAATTAGGGTTCATTCAAGCAATCAGGGGTACTGGATACAAAACACAGAATGTAGAGGTGAAGACAATTCACTAGAGGTTGCCAATCACTTGAGAAAACTGAAAAATACAAGTCTTTTTGTCATTTTTCTATCTTCCACGCGTGTTTTGTATAAATAGATGCACCCTTCACAATTTTTACAGAAATAGATGTGTGATTCACATCTGTTAGAGAAAAAAGCACACATGTGAGAAAATTCTTCATTTCCATGGGCACAAAACAGATCCAGGGGGACTGTAAAAAATCTAGGAAGGTGTGGACCACCTTCAAGCATGTTTGTGCATAGAGGAGGTCTTGCAAAAAAGTCTCTGGATTAATGAAAAGAGATCAGTATGGTCACTATTCCCATTGTAGTGTTTTTGAAGCACAAGTGTACCAAACAACACCCCCTTAGCAGTGGATTGTTACCTCCAAAGGATCACAATCAAAATTGGTGGTGTTAGTGGACTCACTTAAATAAACAAAAAATTATAAACAATGGATACAATGCATACATAAAAATAAAATTAAAGAAAGATGGGCATGAACATAACAATGCTCAAATGGAGAAAAAACATCAATAATATATGGAAAAATATCCCTTTATTGATATATGGTGGTAGAGGTTGAATACGGTCATAATAGCAAAACACTTGAAGAGAATTCCTTGAGCAAGGGAGCCCAAATATTCTCAGCAAGGATGTTTCCTTTTCTGAATCTTTGTGCAAGTTTCTCCTCTCTCTCAAAAAAGTCTGAAGACTCTTCAAAGGGTGGATTACTCTTCACTCACTAAGATGTTGGGTTTCTTAGAAGAAATTTGACCAACATGCTAGTGATCTTCACTTCCTTGGTTTCAAAAATGAAATGGTTGTTTGATTACAAGCAATTTTGCGAGCATAACAATGTCTCCTCTTTTGGCTCTCCCATGGTCTGTTTATATAGATTTTTTTGAATCCCTCCTCCCTCTCTTGGTACATGTATGATAAAGACACATGAGTAGGACAAGGGAATTCCATTAAGGGCTACACTTCTCCAAGGTGACACAAATTTGGCTATACTAGGCCGATCTCATATCAAGAAATCGGCTCCAAGTGTGTAGAGTGGTCCCAGACTATTGATTCACCTTTTCTACAACTGCATGGCTTTTTGAGGATATGATTCACGCAAACATTTATCGAAGAAATATACAGAAGACCTCAATTGATTTCCTTTATAAACTTTGGACCTTAGGAGAACCTTTTATTTTTTAATCTTTATAATGTGTTCAGCTGGAAGAATGTCCACATGTGTATTTTGTTCGACACTTTTAATGTCTTCTGGGGTGTACTAGAAGGTGTACGATTTTGGTGTTAACACCTGGGAACGACACAAAAATGTTGGTTTCAATATAAGGTATATTAATTGACCAAACTTTAATGTCAATTTGGGGTTCGTGGACTACAAGGTGCAACATTGGACATGCCAGAGAAGAACTTTGGGAAACTACAAAACAAAACCTAGACTACCTGCTGACACCTTGAGTTCCTGCAAACACTAATCAATCATCTGTTCTAATCATGCACTAAATCCTTAAAAATGAAACCATAAACACTAATCCTATAAATCACAAACATTTAGAAGAAAACCTAATTATTGAAAATTGAATCCTAACTAGTAACAATCAAAGAGAAAACCCTAACTATAAATACATCTGGAAAACATGATCATTGACCAAGAAAATGTAAATATTTTCTAAACATTATCCAAGCTATACTGATGCCAAAGAAGACTCTAAATTCAAAATAAAACCTCTATTCAAGTTCATGTACTAGGTTCTACTCAATTTTATGTGTAGCCAAAAAATATTAAACCCATTCAACCCTGTGTGATCTGAAAATGGAATGTACTTGAAAAAGGGTGCAAGGTATCCATTTTCATTTATGTAAATGAGTACAAAAATACTTCAAGTTCAAATCTAAAGATGTGAGAACTTCTTATTTCTAATACAGAGATAGACTGTAGGGGAATTTATTGGATATGTCACCTCTAAAGAGAGGATGAGATCCAGAAGCTACCTAGCCCTCTACAGAATTTTCCTAAAGAAATAATAGAAGTAAACACTTAGATTTAATTAAAAAGGACCTTGCTTGAACTTGATGTTATGCGAAATTTTAGCTTGAAAGAGGTGTATGTCTTCTCTTTTGTTTATGTGTTTTAACTTGATTTGTTTCAGCTGGTATTAAACATATATATCAGACATATACGGCAACCAATAAACATCACACATAACAACAAATTTAATAAGGAGTTCACCCCCAATCTTGTGGGCTACGTCTCCTGTGAGCTCTAGTCAACTAGACTTGGCTCTTTCGGATTATGGCTTGAATTCTTTTAAAAGTTCCACACTCAACTCCAATAGGTTATTGACTAAACCTATGGGTTTAGAAAAACCATATACATCCCTTTCATGGTTGTCCTCTTTGTGCAGGCAAATATAGGCTCCCTTGGACTTGATTCCTTCACTAGGTGCACTAAGCTTCCCTGAGCTTCTTAATGGCACAAACTCCTTCAAAATGCTTCAAATTTCTCTGAAACCAGTGCTAATGTCTCCAGCAAATATCTGACATCAACAAATGATTGTTCATTTGCTCAAAACGAGCACTGCATCCCCGATCTAGGCCTTCCTTCATGGATGGCTCTAGGCTGCCTGAAACTTCCCTTCAGCATCTCGGCCTTTAGAAGTCTCCAAATGGTTCTGAAAACACCTTCATTAGATTTAGAAGGTTCATTACATTAGAAATAGGATTTGGTTTCACTTCCAATGGTTGTACACAACCTAATGCAGCTCCAACACTGAACAGGCCCTAGCGGCTCCTAGAACTTTCCTGAAGCAAAAACACCTAAATATGACCTCTGTTCACTGTGAAACCTATGCCAATGGCTCAAAAATGTCGAAGAGACCCAAATAAATAAATAAAAATCATCTCCAAAGGCTTTTCCTAGCCAAAGTTATGGCCAATTTATGAACTGCCTGTTTTCCACTGAAAAAACTCAAGTTAACTTTAGTTAAGAGCCAGATAAGCACGCAAAATATGGTGGGACCATCAAAAATGGCACCTCCCCCAATAATCCGCCAACTTAACCATGACTATTGGACTAACTGTTAGTGTAATTGAATTTGCATGTTGTTACAGGGAAAAGTGTCTATATAGAACTGCTCTATCCCACTAAGGTGTGACAGTTGCCTTAGAAACAAACAGAGAAAAACTACTTTTGTTTTTCCTTTATGAATTATAGATAGAGAGGAACAGAAATACCAACCTCTGTCTTGCGCTAATCCTTCGATTCAATCCCTCTCTTCTTTGATAGTCCTCAGCTACCTGCTCCCTTGCACGCCCAGCTTCACAAAGTACCTGTAAGATCACAGAAGCATAGCACTATACAAAGACACGGATCTATATTCATAAACAATCTAGGATCAAATGTAAATTGACCATACAAATGTAACAAGCATCAATGATACAAAAGCATGGAGGAAAACTCAAATAGTTTTTATTGATAAACAAGAAAAGATCCAGGAGGAGTTACAACCAGTTGTTCCGACCCAGCATCAACCTCCTAGCAAAGAAGCCCTTCTTCACCTCAAACAAAGCTTAGATCACCCAACAATCTGATGTTTGTCTCTAGAAACCAATAGAAATTCCTTACAATATGCAAAATTCCAACCTCCAACCTCTCGATCTCTGGGATGAGAGATCTATATATAGATATTTGCAGAGGTGTGAGTCAGCTCTGGGTTTTTGATTAGTGTCTTCTCTTTGATAGTTCTTGATGCCACTTGGAGATCTCATTGATCTCTTACTCATCCTTGGGAAATTCTGAGAGGCAAGTGTCCCAGGAGAAGTTTCTGGAAGATTCCATGATCATCCACCTCGCAAACTGTCTCCGCCACTTGTCTTTTCTCATCCATCGCACCCATAGAAGGGATTTTTGAAATGCAACGCACTTCCCGTGTGTACAAGGTGCAATTCATCGCACTCTGGCCATGGAGCAAGTGCAATGATCCAGTTTTGACCAGTTCTGAGTAGTTTTTCATGGAGAACTTCTGGGAGAAGCTGTAATCAGTTGAACTTGTTCTTTTAGGGGTTGGAACAACACCTTTAGGGACTTAGGAGCCCTTGGTTTATGGAAATTTCATGCTTTGGGTTGTAGGGCCCAAAAATGTCTATAACAGCTGCCCCCTAAAGCATGAGGTCGTTAATCTTATGATGTCGGGTGAAATGCTTTATTATGAGGATTCGAAGTTCTTTTAATGCTGGGAGGAGACCTGTAATAAGATACAATACAATACATTCTCTTCATAATATTTTCATGATCTAGCTAAGGCGGGCATTCCCATGCTCAGCTTTATAAATTCATTTTCATGTACATAGGACAGACAATCGTCTAAGTGTATACTGATGATTCTGATAGAGCCATCATCCTTTTGAGTGGATGATTATCTGTGCAGCAATGATGTAAATTTAATGTCTTTATTTCCTTGAATATATATTGCAGCCTGGATGGATGAAACTAGATTTGGGGTCTTCAATCTCGTCCGATCTTCACTCGAAGTACAAGTCGATCCATGTGAGAAATGTTTTGAAGTCGAACATGGAAAGACATCGCTTGATTACCAGTCAATGATGTAAACTGTTAACAAGCGCGAGAGGAATCACTGATAATGATAATGACCCTCAAGGTACTGCAGTACAATTCACGTGGTGTGAATAAAGGACTTGGCGTCGAACACCACGCAAAATATTTCGGTCGAAGGCCATTGATGTAAACTTGTCGGCGGAAGTGAGAAACTTTCCATTGAGGCATGCAAGCTTCAAAGTACTGAATGGGGTGTTCCTAGATCAACTTCTTGGATAATGAGTTGATGTCAACAAGAAGTGATCTGTCACAGGAGGGCCTTAATGAATCCCACATCAATGACACGGAACAGAGCAAATGATTTTAATGGAGGTGAAAATGATCTGGTGATATAAGGTTCAGGGTGGCGGTCATGAAAGAATGGAGTATAATGTATGGTAGTGGGTGAGACACATGTGAATTCACTGAATGACTTCTCTTGAACATATCGGTGACACTGATGTGATGGATTGGTAGCATTAACCCCAAATGTGGATGGTATGGCATGACCATGGTGATGTGACTGGTGAATGAAATAACCCAACCCGATTCGGACACGGAGTGGAAGTGTCATGTTCAAGAGCGACTTGCTACCAACAAAGTTTCTTTGAGTTTTCTTCCCAATTTTCCCCAGTAATTTCTGACCAATACCTCTTTATTTTTGTCAAGCTTGAGGAGGATAACATATGTTTGTTCTATAATTTTCCCTTCGGGAAAACCCATCGCTATGTTTTAACGAGCCTAGCGATAGTGAAACTCGTTCTCGTCTATAGACAAGTTTGTCGCTATTAATATTTTTAACGAGTTTAACGACAAAGATAACTGGGTCCTTTTCAATTTTAGAGAGTCTGAAAAGGAATGTAAAGGTAACTCCAAAATTCCTTTTTCGTCATCTAATCCCTTAAGTCCGAAAAGGTATAAAACAATATAGAAGGGATGAATTTTCGATACTTTTAACGAGCCGAACAAAACAAGCGCTCGATCCTTTTGTGTAATAATCCCTCAGGTACAAAAATATTAAAATCTAGAGGAGGGATTGCACTTCTTGTCCCTTTAACGAGCTGGAGAGGCCAATGGCTCGGCAATCTTTTCATATTTTACGAGTTAGTTGAAAAGAGCTTAAGGGAGACTCGTCTTTTGAGGAACGAGTGATAAAACGGGTAGCAGCTGATTCCAGGTAAGGTTTGGAATTTTCCAATCACGGCAGTGTCACAAGGATGGCTAGTGAAATCACTCTTCGCAGCTGTTCCTCAAAATGGGTAAACAATCAAATGGAGGTGAATGATCGGCCAATGAAAAAGTGGAGGTGACGGTGCAAACATGACCAAGGCTTTAACGGCTGAAGTACTACATTCACGATGGTTATTTACCAGGGAAAAGTTCATTTTTTAATGAGCTTAAACATGGGGGGGGAATGTTTGCTCATGTCTTATGTTTATTTTTTAATGAGCTTGAACTATGTGCTAAAACTGCTCGATGATAAGTTTGCATGCCCCCAGCATAATAACGCAAATCGAGGTGCATGCCCCCAAGCTTCATTGCATTCAACTCGGTGGTTGGAATGAAGGTTTACCTTTGAGATTTGGAAAGGAGATTTGTTTCATTTTTTAATGAGGTTGACACAGTAAAAGAACTATCCTCATGACTCCTTGTTTCATTTTTTAACAAGGTCGACACGAGATAAAAACCATCCTCGAAATCCACCGTATTTACAGTATTAGATAGAAAATAAAAAACTGATGGATGATTAAGGTTGCTGGAATAATCTTCATGGTAATCCGGAAGATGGGATCGATGGTGGTAATCTTCCCATGGTGCCTCTCCTATCATCATTGATTGACTGATTCCTTCATCTGTAGAATGTACATGCGACCAAGGATCTGAAGAGGTGCCATATTCCTTAGACCTATCTATCCAAACACTCGATGAGCGTTGATTTGGGTTTGCCCCCCAAGCCAAGAAAATTGATTGCTACAATATTTCTAAAATGGCGATGATCCATGCCGACAAAATGTTTAGGAATCTTCTGAATCCATTAGATATAGAAGATTTCATATTGCAGGTTTCCACTGTGGCCACTTCTGCCAAATTACTTGGAGGCGGTAGGGCAAAAGTACCCATTAAGGCAAGGTCTTTTAGGATACCTACTCCGATATTTTGAAGCGAATGATTGCTTCCATGGATCATTGGAATGCTCCCTGTAACTTGTGAACTATTGGGGAGAAATGTTTGTTGGTCAACGATTGTAATTCCTCCTTGAAAGGGAAATGAAATCTTTATGAAGTAGGTCGACACAACTGCGGCCATGGCATATATCCAGGGCCTTCCCAGTAGGATGTTGTAATTGAGGTTTCCGTCGATTACTTCAACATCAATTTCTATTGTTTTGCCCCCCAGTTCATCTTGCAAGTTACTTAAAATCCCGTATGGAGTGTATGATCATCCATCAAATGCTTTTAATGTCGTTGACGATCTCGACAAGGGTGGTGAGCCTAAATTTTTCCAGCAACTCATCGACATAATACATGTAGATGCCCCCTCATCAATAATTGTTCGATGAACAGTTTTGTTGAGGGCTTTCACTTGAATAAGGAAAGCTAGTTGAGCTGGTAACTGTGGGTCATATCCTTTATGATCAAAGGCCACAGGATTGGAATCCATTGGGTCAATCCCACCTATCACTGATAATAAAGCTTGCTTTTGGGAGGGGCAATTTTGCGGTATCTCAAGTGTCGACATAGCGGACGAAGATTGGGCCAGGTCCTCTACTATATTATAATTCTGTGCTACTTTTGCACGAGGATTAAATGTTGATTTGTGTACTGCTCCCTTTGGCAACTTTACAATTGTTTCAGGAATGATGGGTGGCACAACTTCGGTCGAAGTTGTTGGCAAACTACTAGGTTAATCTTTATCCTTGTTGTTCGACAGCTGTGGATTCCCGTAATCTTTATTCCTTGTCAAAGCATCATTTTGTTGCTTTGAGATAGACAACATAAGCACTTGGGATCGGGAAGCATTTTGATTAGCAACCAGATTGGTTCCCGGGTTTGGAAATGGATCAGTCAATATTGTTGAGGCTTTTGAACTCTTAAAGAGTTTCTTAACTTCAGCTTTATGTGGAAAATCTCTCGTCCAATGATCCTCATCGCATATATGACACCCCGCAGGGGGTTTCCTTTGCCCAGAAGGGTTTGTAGAAGGTTTTTCAGGAGATGACTCATCCTGCTTCATTTTTCTCCCTTCCTTTTTCTTCTTGCCCCCTGGTTGCTTCAGTTGTTTGCCCTTGTCGGTCGACATGGCATTTACTTCCGAGGCAAGAAGTTCCTCATTTGCATTTTGACTAGAAATCTTGCGGGCCTTTGTTGATTTCGTGTCTGTCATGCCAATCACGCCATCGCCGGCATGAGAGTCATTGTTCGATTTAGGAGGAGGAGGAATTGAGAATTCCGGTCTAGGGGCGTCAGGTATTTTATCGTAGAGCATGCCAGACTGAGTGTAAATCAAGTCCATATATTGCGCACGAGCGATAACTTGCTCTTTTGTTACGACTCCCCCCTTCGCCACATCTTTCGTGATGGAAGGTAGTAATGACTTGATAAACCATTCAGCTAAGAGCTGATCGGGGACATAGGTTTTTACCATTCTACGACAACGTCGCCACTCATGTATATGATCAGATATGTGAGTGGTCGTTGTCTATTTGAAGTTGGTAAGAAGTTCTGTTCCCATTTCGTACCTTATTGGTAATTGAAAATGGGTTAAAAAGGTTGTGGTTAAGGTACCGAAGTTGTCGAACGAAGCTCTAGGCAATTTGATGTACCATTTTGCCCTCGGACCCGTCAACGTCGTCTGAAAGAGGCGAAGTCTTATCGAATCATCATTTAGGGTGTTTGATGAACACCATATATGAAAGGTCATCATGTGATTCGATGGATCTTCACCCGGATTTCCATTAAATTTAGGAATATCTTATGGAAGTTTATGTGGAATCGCTGGCCACCAAGGGGTGTAAGCAATTGGATCGTTGGTTAACCGGTTTAAATCAGGTAACTCCAAAGTTGCCACAAAGGGTAACTGTTGATTCAGGTTAGGCGAAGCATACCCAGGATAAGATGGGATTGCCTGAGCAGTTGGTCTTTGCATACCGGCATAATGAATTTGATGCTGGTATGTTTGGTAAGGTTGGTGAACATGACCATTGTAAAATGGTTGATTTTGACCGTTTTGAATGTACGGCTGTCCATTGTTAGCAAAGATTTGTTGCTCAGAACCTTGGTATACTTGTTGGAATTGTGGTTGTTGGTATTTCACCAGCCATGCTTGCGAAGCCATGTGCTGTTGCCCGATACTAACAGTTTGACCAAGATGAGGGGTAATTGTTCCCATCTGAACCTATGTCATTCCACCGGTCGGCGATTGTGGTTGAGTCGCAGGGTCAAGGGGCTGTTGCATTACAACCTGAGAAACTTGAGGTTGGCATACAACAGGCAGCGCTTGAACTTGCGACACCGTCACAATAGCTGGCGTAGTTGGAATATTCGACGTAGGTAAGCATTGTTGCATTGAGTATACAACTCTTGGTTGTTGAGGTAGTATAGGTACCAAACCACTTGAGGTAATTCCAGTATAACCTGAATGTTGTTGTGAACTCCCGTATGGATATCCTCCCGGAGGGGATAATGAAAGGGTATACTACCCCCCATACGATGGTAATCCAGAACTCAAGGGTATTGTTTGCCCTTGGGGGCTAGACTGCCCAAATTGACCTCCAAATGGATCAATTTGTTGAGACTCGACATAAGAGTTTTCGGATATTATTCCGAATGAACAAACAGGAACGGACCATACTGTCGAAATAGCCCCTGAGTGGGCTCCTTCTAGCGGCTGAGAGCTAGTCGGGATAGATGGTATATTGGCGAACATTGTTGGAGTGATAACAGGGAGTTCTGTCGTTGCTGTGTCAGACGACACAGTCCTAGATGTTGACGGTTGTTCAAACATTTGTAGTCTATCCAAAAGATTACCTAGCGATTCTACAGGAGCTTCCGCTTGTGGTAGACTAACTTCTGATGAAGAAGGATATAGAGTGATCCCGACTCCAAATTGTGTTGGAGTACTTGTTTGAGGATCTTCTACAATTTCTTCTATGGCAATCAGACCAGGTGGAAGGGGAAGACCGTCAGGTCCGTAAAATATTTCTGGTGCCGAAGAAGGTGTGAAATCGGCAGTGACAAATGTTTGAAGAGCAAGACTGTTCGAACCGGTTGTAGATGGAACTGGTTTGGTAACACAAGTGTTTACTCTCAGACTAGGATCAGTATCATTGTCCTTCTGTGGCTGTTGAACTTCTTCTGTAGAGGCAGGGATTCCAGTAACGTTTGGAGTAATCGGAGTCTCTGATGTCGTTGGAACACTTGTTCTAACTTTAATAGGAGATTTGGAACCGGTTAGGCGAGTTCGCTTTGTCCGTACTGGCTTCGATTCCAGAGACAAAGAAGGTTGACTCATAAGCCTCCGAGAACGACAGGGTTTCAATTGACTTTCTTCCACGATTGCAGATTACTCGATCAACTAAAATAAAGGGGAAGTATGTTTCTGAATTAAATGAATTTTAGACGCTTTGACACAACTTGTTTTTTCAGTTTTTAAGAGTCGAGAAAAAACAAAAGATGACTCTAGTCTCCTTCAATTTTTAATGAGCCTGAAGTGATAAGTGCTCAGATGGACCTTTTCCGTTAAGGAGTCTGAAAAGGAACGAAAGGGACTGCTCTGGAAGTCTAGGTAGAGGGAGTACCAAACCAATCGCAAAACTGCAGAATACTTTTTACGATATGGCAGTCAATCTTCCCGAATGCTATGTTCAGTGCATTGCGATCGATAAGGCAGCAGACACAGCTTCCTATGGATAAAGGATTTAAGCCTATAGGGGTCTCCCAAAATATACTCGACGGTACGTGGGAGCACAAGTCCATACCGGCACTTATCGTCTCAAAGTGGAGGAATCACCCAACCATCAGTGAGAACCACAGTTACCAGGCTTTACGACGCTGGAATATGTCTCTAGCCTAGACCTCTAAATGTTGTGTGTTAAGTTCCAAAGCGTTGTTAGATTCATTGAATTTGTTTTAAGTTGATCTTGTTTATGAAGTTTGCCTTTCGGGTTCACCACGAGATGTAGATGCGATTCCTAAAATGCAATCTAAAGATGATAAACAAACTTTTTATCTCTTTTGTGCAATGAAAATCCTAGCTACTAGGGAAAAGAAAGACAGAACCTTTTCACAAAGAGCAAAGGGCACACTATAAATGCACTTTCCTAAATCAAGCCAAACAGACTGTCTATATGCAATGCACATGCATGTATTTGTTTTCGATTTTCTTAGTATATGGATGCTAAAAAGAAAGTTGATGTACAAATCTGAATTTCTTTTCAAGCGACAAATAGAAACAAGCTTCTTTTCGAAATCAAAAATAGAGATGATTACGACACCTTACGATTTTGAAATGAATACTTGTTTTTGACACTAGAAAATTACAAATTCAGACCAAAGGCAATAGTAACAGGATAATCGACCATCAACAACAATCAAACTTTCTCCTACGATCGAAATCGACACTTGCGACAGATTCAAATCAAAGAGCGACAGTACGATTATGCTACTTTTGCAAAGGAGAACTGTAAACGACTCAACAAACACAAAAAATCATCTACAACTATTTTGTACAAAGGTGGCGGAATAACAGTAGGAAAAGGAGTTTCAAATAGACATACATTGATCCAGGCAGCAAAATACAGGAATAGAACTGGAAAGAATGAAGCACAGAAGCCACAATTGCACAGAGCTAGTCTGATCAGCGCACCTGTAACACAGAGAATCTAAAATGCAGCGCAGGTTGTCCACTCGGGAAGTGCGTTGAAATTCAGAATCTCTAAACAGTACCTGCGCTGGGCCAGAAACGAGACTCTATTCGGGTTCCGGGTCACAGTTTGCAGTTTAGTTCTTGGTTTTTGGCCGAGTAAAAAGCGATCAGTAATGCAACAATCAGGGGTAGATCTAAGGAGGATCTAAGAGCTATCACAAGGGCAATCAGATAGTTTGTGAATCAGTTGTTTAAATCATAAATAGATCCAGTAGATGGATTGAAGTAGCAGTTATCTACTTTGCATTTGTTATGGCAAATGCAGTTTGAATGCTACTTGTAAGTTTATGAAACAAACAACAAAGAATGATAAACAAACAAACTAAATAGTTCCCCAGCGGAGTCGCCATTTTGTTACATGGAAAAGTGTCTATATAGAACTGTTCTATCCCAATAAGCCGTGACAACTGCCTTAGAAACAAACAGAGAAAAACTACTTTTGTTTTTCCTTTATGAATTATAGATAGAGAGGAACAGAAAGACCAACCTCTATCTTGCGCTAATCCTTCGATTCGATCCCTCTCTTCTTTGATAGTCCTCAGCTACCTGCTCCCTTGCACGCCCAGCTTCACAAAGTACCTGTAAGATCATAGAAGCATAGCACTATACAAAGACATGGATCTATATTCATAAACAATCTAGGATCAGATGTAAATTGACCATACAAATGTAACAAGCATCAATGATACAAAAGCATGGAGGAAAACTCAAATAGTTTTTATTGATAAACAAGAAAAGATCCAGGAGGAGTTACAACCAGTTGTTCCGACCCAGCATCAACCTCCTAACAAAGAAGCCCCTCTTCACCTCAAACAAAGCTTAGATCACCCAACAATCTGATGTTTGTCTCTAGAAACCAACAACAATTCCTTACAATATGCAAAATTTCGGCCTCCAACCTCTGGATCTCTAGGATGAGATATATATATATATATATATATATATATATATAGACATTTGCAGAGGTGTGAGTCAGCTCTGGTTTTTTATTAGTGTCTTCTCTCTGATAGTTCTTGATGCCACTTGGAGATCTCATTGATCTCTTACTCATCCTTGGGCAATTCTGAGAGGCAAGTGTCCCAGGAGAAGTTTCTGGAAGATTCCATGATCATCCACCTCGCAAACTGTCTCCGCCACTTGTCTTTTCTTGTCCATCGCACCCCATAGAAGGGATTTTTGAAATGCAATGCACTTCCCATGTGTACAAGGTGCAATGCATTGCACTCTGGCCATGGAGCAAGTGCAATGATCCAGTTTTGACCAGTTCTGAGTAGTTTTTCATGGAGAACTTCTGGGAGAAGCTATAATCAGTTGAACTTGTTCTTTTAGGGGTTGGAACAACACCTTTAGGGAGTTAGGAGCCCTTGGTTTATGGACATTTCATGCTTGGGGTTGTAGGGCCCAAAAATTTCTATAACATATGTGACCATAAATTACGGGCTGGGGGTTATCCTCGGATTGCGTGCCAACACTATTAGTTGAACGGTTAGATAAACCGTGATTTCCACCAGCATATGTGACCAAACATAATGTTTAACCGTTAACTAACCACCAGTTTTGATGGTTTAGGCCAAAATTTTGGGTCATGGTTCTGTGGATAGGGTGTTGGCTCCCTTCGCCCCCCGCCCAAGCGAACTTAATTAAATAAAGATTTTCCCGCAACCATAACACGTCTTGCTCCTGTGTGATGGTAAAGATGTTGCCCTATTATGTATGAGGTCATGTGCTCAAACCATGGACAGCCTAAAACTTTTATCATATGTATAAATTCGTTCACAATGAGGCCATGTGGCAGCCTCCGGGCTTGCCACGTGGCACCCTTCTATTGGTTGCCCTGAATGGAATATTCTAAGAATATTTTGAAAGGAATATTCTCTAGAATATTCTATTTCAATTTTATTTTTTTAAATTCAAAATTAAAGGTTATTGGGCGATTTTCAAATTGGCATAACTTCTGCATAAGGAGATCATTTTTCGAATCGTTCATGGCGCCGGAATCAGGAATACGAGACCTATCTAGTCATTCAAGTTCCAACTCAATCTAAGCATTTTAAAATTTGAGCATTTTCGACACTTGGACTTGAGCTCCTAGTCACACCTCCCAAATGAGAGGTTTTTGGTCCCCAAAAGCTTACTAAAATGTTGAACTGAACTGTAGTACAAACAATGAGAGAATGAAAATCCTCTTCTCTTTAGCCCTTCCAACATTTCCTTTGCATGGCAAATGAATTTGAACCAAAAATGGAAAGAAATTGACATTTCCCTCCCTGAATGTGCATGTCCTCCTGTCCACAACAGTATTTCTTTCACTCACACAGAAATTTTCTACTGAGAAAATTGCATAATGAAACTAAACAACGCTGCCTTGATCAATGATCTAAGGTGGCTCAAAACAAACAAGATATTACATCATAGAATACATGCATACATCAGAAATTTACATATGTACAAAAGGAGTACATCTTATTGTGTCAAGAAGTCCATCCACTTCTCACCAAGCCACTTCCATGACGACTTTTGTTGTTGCAACTTTTCCTCATGTGAAACTTCCCGTTCCACATCAATAATGGAATCCGCGGTTCCATCTTTGCCAATATTCTTTCCTCTTGTTGCATGTGTGTGGGATGACGAGTTGGATGTAAAGTCCAACAATGAGAGACAACATGTCCCTTCTTTTAGCAAAAAGTGCAAATCTTATGCACTTTCTTTGAAGGTAGTCTTTGCTTCATCTGTTTCTTGTGTGCATTCTTCCTCATCCAGCATCTCGAAACATGATGGTTAAATTGAACACAATATGTACAAGAAATCTTTCTTCCATTAAGCATGTAAAATTTTCATGCCTTTTAGAAACACAATTGAATTGATCATGAGAAGATATATACCTCTTGTGCTACTTTGCATGTTCATCCTTTTTACCTCCATGAGGAGATGAACTAGTAGAGGCTCCAGCTTTCAATTTCAGACTAACATTATCGTTCTTGTCTTGAAAACTACCTAAAATTGCATTCTTTCCATAAGTTTCATGTTTACCATCTTCTTGTTGCAACAAAGGCTTAAAGTAATGGCAATCATCTTTGAAACAAATTTGACATATTCGCCTCATGGAGCTTGGAACAAAATTTCTCTTTGAATTAGCCTCACATGCCTTCATGGCTTTTGAGTCTTAGTCATTAGATTGCACATAACCAAGACCAACATTCTTGGGTTCTTCCTGAATAGTAAGGGGTTCAATCATGCCTTGTGCATGCTTTCCTAATGCTTTGCCTTCATAACCCATCTTAATCATTAACTTGGATCCTACTCCCCTTGTATGGTTTTCGAAAGATCCAACACATCTTTCTAAAGAGGAAACTGAATACAAATCAGAATGGATTACCTCTTTCTCATGCATATTCTTGGTCAAAGCCTCTTGGGTTTGATGAAACTAAAATTCCATATCATGCAATCTTTTAAGAATTTCTTTCTTCTCCTGCTTCATGGCCAAAAATTTCTCACGAAGCTCCATGCTTTCTCTTCTATCCTCAAACAAGATCTGAACCATATCCTTCAATATAAGGAATTCACGCTTCATATCCTCATCGAAGAACCTTGTGAATGATGAAACTTCACTTGTAGAAGTTTTCATTATGATGTCAATGAACAAATTAACTTCAACAATGTTCTTAAAGCTTTTCAAAACAAATGAAAAAGATTTTTCACCCAATTGTCTTTACAGCCATCACACATTCAAGCAGCCAACAACACACAATTCAAGTGAAAAGCTTGTTCAAGAAGCCAACAGCAAACCAACTCAAGTGAAAATATTTGAGTGTTTTGAGGTCCTTTGGTGTAAGGGAAATATCTTCTATTTCTTTTTGTCTACTCCAAGACTTAGCTAATCAGTAGCTATCCCCAAACTTCAGCAAACTCAAACAACATGCAGTTTGCAAAATAGTAAAGCAGTCAATATTCTACACTGCTTTAAACAACCTTCAAGCTATACAATCAAGCTATTGTGGTGTCAATCAAGCAAAGCAAGTGCTCTGATACCAAATTGATCTGAAAATGGAATGTACTTGAAAAAGGGTGCAAGGTATCCATTTTCATTTATGTAAATGAGTACAAAAATACTCCAAGTTCAAATTTGAAGATGTGAGAACTTCTTATTTCTAATACAGAGATAGAGTGTAAGGACATTTACTGGATATGTCACCTATAAAGAGAGGATGAGATCTAGAAGCTACCTAGCCCTCTACAGACTCTGCCTAAAGAAATAATATAAGTAAAGACTCAGATTTAATTAAAAAAGACCTTGCTTGAACTTGAGGTTATGCAGAATTTTAGCTTGAAAGAGGTGTATGCATTTTCTTTTGTTTATGTGTTTTAACTTGATTTGTTTTAGCTGGTGTTAGACATATACACCAGACATATAAGGAAGAAAATAAACATCACACATAGTAGAAAATTTAATAAGGAGTTCACCCCAATCTCGTGGGCTACATCTCTTGTGAGCTCTAGTCAACTAGACTTGGCTCTTTGGGATTATGGCTTGAATTCTTTTACAAATTCCACACTCAATTCCAATAGGTTACTTACTGAACCTATGGGTTTAGAAAAACCATATACATCCCTATCATGGTTGTCCTCTTTGTGCAAGCAGATCTAGGCTCCCTTGGACTTGATTCCTTCAGTAGGTGCACTAAGCTTCCCTGAGCTTCTTAATGGTACAAACTCCTTCAGAATGCTTCAAATGTCTCTAAAACCTTTTCTAATATCTCCAGAACATATTTTACATCAACAAATGACTGCTCATTTTCTCAAAATGAGCACTGCATCCCTGATCTGGGCCTTCCTTCATAGATGGCTCTGGGATGCCTAAAACTTCCTTTCAGCATCTTGGCCTTTAGAAGTCTCCAAATGGTTCTGAAAAAACCTTCACTGGATTCAGAAGGTTCATTAAAGAAAAAATAGGCTTTTGTTTCACGTCCAATGGCTGCACACAACCCAATGCAGCTTCAACACTGAACAAGCCCTAGTGGCTCCTGGAAATTTCCTGAAGCAAAAATACCTGAAGATGACCTCTGTTCACTGTGAAACCTATGCAATGGCTCCAGAAGGTTGAAGAGACCCAAAATAAATAAAAAAAATCATCTCCAAAGGCTTTTCCTAGCCAAAGTTATGGCCAATTTATGAATTGCCTGTTTTCCCCTAAAAAACTCAAGTTAACTTTAGTTAAGGGCCAGATAAGCCCGCCAGATATGGTAGGACCGCCAAAAATGGTGCCTCTGCCAAAAATCTACCAACTTAACCGTGACTGTTGGACTAACTGTCAGTGTAATTGAATGTGCATGTGACCATAAATTATGGGCTGGGGGTTATCCTCGGATTGCGTGTCATCATTAACAGTTGAACAGTTAGATAAACTGTGATTTCTGCCAGCATATGTGACCAAACATAATGTTTAACCATTAATTGACCACCGGTTTTGATGGTTTAGGCCACGGTTTTGGCCCATGGTTCTGTGGATAGGGGGTTGGCCCCCTTCGAGCCCAACCCACAGAAAACTTAAACTTTAAATAAAGTTTTTTCCGCAACCATAACACGTCCCGCTCTTGTGGTGCAATGCTAAAGACGTTGCGTTGTTATGTATGAGGTCGTGTGTTCAAACCACGATCCACTAAAATGTTTTATCATATGCACAAATTCGTTCACCTCGGGGCCACGTGGCGGCCTCCAAACTTGCCATGTGGCACCTTTCTATTGGCCGCATTGAATGGAATATGCCAGGAATATTCTATTTCAATTTAAAAAAAAAAATTCAAAATTGAAAGTTGTTGGGCGATTTTCAAATTAGCATATTCTATTTCAATTTTTCTTAAAAAAATCGAAATTAAAGGTTATTGGGCGATTTTCAAATTGGCATAACTTATGTATCATATGCACAAAAATGTTCACCTTGGGGCCACGTGGCAGCCTTCGGGCTTGCCATGTGGCGGCCTTTTTATTGGCCACACTGATAGGAATATTATAGGAATATTCTATTTCAATTTTTAAAAAAAATCAAAATTAAAGGTTATTGGGCAATTTTCAAATTGGCATAACTTCTGCATACGGAGACCATTTTTTGAACCGTTAGTGGCGCCGTAATTAGGAAGAAAAGACCTATCTGGTCATTTAGGTTCCAACCCAGTCTGAGCACTTTCTAATTTGAGCATTTTCGACACTTAGACTTGAGCTCCTGATCACTGTGTATAATCATGAAACTAAAAACATAGTTTAGACTTGTTCCTAGTGTTTATAAATGTAGTCCATGTGTATGAGAAAGACAAGCTTAGTCTAATATTCTCTCACACCCCAAAACACACTTCAACAAATGATACAATCCAATCAAGCTAAAGACTATAATAACAAAATTCATGAAAATGACATACTAAAAGTAGAAAAACCTATGATCTGTAAACTATCATGGATATTCCACTAGACAGTTCATCACAAAAAATCCAATAATAATATATTAAAATATTGAAATTTTACACTATTACAGTTTTATTAAACTTTAAGACTGTTGATTTAACTGTAATTATTGCATGCATGCAAATGTAAATTATACAAAAAAGTAGAGAATTACAAAATAAGCTCACACATGCATGATACACAAGATATGCTCTTTGGGAAACCCTTTCAGGAGAAAACCCAGCTCGAAGGTGAGGCCGCTTCACTCTCTTCCTCTATCTGGAAATATGGATGTAGGTACAAAGAAATAATGCATGTGGCCCTTGGGATGCTATAGTGCACAGAGCCTCTATGTGTGTGCTACCTCATACCTCTCCTAGTTATCTTTGCTCAACTATCGAGCAAAATTCTCTTGAAAAAATGGAATGCCTCTTCCTCCTATTGGCCCGTTTATAACACATCTTGATAGCTTACTAATGGTTAAGTTTGACTACATCAACTCCTAAGTAGAGGATAAAAATAGAATCTTCTAGAGTCTTTTACCTCACAAAAATGTTGCTAACCCTTCTTTCATAAATAATGGGGGTTGCCGCGACATGCTTCTGAACTATAGGTGTCAAAATAGAAAGGTCAACTTCTGAGTTGCATAACTTTTTCATACTGACTCTGATTGACACGCTTCTTAGGTCATTGGAAATGTCTCTATGTGTATAATAGCATGAAAGGGTTTCGTGCTAAAGTTACAAAATTTTACCCCTAAAAGACATCATTCGATGCCTCAAAATGCTACGGGAAGGTTCCATACCTCATTTCCCCAAACTAGTTCCCACCATAAAAACAGTATCATGAGATGTTTCCTCCACTTTTTCCACTCCAAATGCATTGAGATGGATAAAAAACAATATAATGATACAATTCGGGTCACACCTCCCCATTTTTGGAGGTTTTTGGTCCCCAAAAACTTTTACTGAATGAGGTGAAGAAATATTTCATCCACCTTCTCTCTGGTGTTCCATTTACCTTTGCCTGGAACCTGTCCCTTCAACCCAATCTTCCAAAGGTCATCCTGCCCCTGTCTTGTAGTTTTGGACCTCTTCTGAACAATTGTATCTTCTGTCAACTCTGCCTGAGCATCTGGTGCCAAATCCTCTACAGAAAGTAGGACCTATTCCTCTTCCTGTCTAGCATGGAAGGCTCATAGAGTTACAAATATTCTACATTCACAACTGCGTAAATGTGCATATATGGTGGTAAACTGAGTTGATAGGAATTATCACCCACGTTTTCCAATATCTTAAAGGGACCATATCGTAGAGCTTTGATTTTATTACCAAACCCCTGCAGCCTCTCCTTGTTCAACTGTAGCCATACTCTGTCTCCCACCTTGATTGATTTCATGATTATGTATTGATCATGTCTGGCCTTACACTTCCCCTACAACTTCTGCAATGTTTCATGTACCTATAGATGGATAAGTCTAACCTTCTCTATAATTTGTTCAACACTCTGATCATGGGCTCATGTCTCAAGTGTCGAAAAATGCTCAAAAATGAAAGTGCTCAAAACTGGTTTGAACCTAAACAACTGGATATATTTTGTCCGGTTCAAAAAATGGTTTCCGTATGCAGAAGTTATGTTAAAAAGAGAATGCCCACTAACCCTTAATTTTTGAATTTTTTTTTCAAAAAAAATTAAAATAGAATATTCCTAAAAATATTCCTTAAAATATTCCAAAGAATGTTCCTTACAATATTCCCAAAATATTCCATGTGAAAAACCAATGGATGGGTGCCATGTGGCAAGCCCGGAGGCTGCCACGTGGCCCCAAGTTGAATGAGTTTTGACATAAAATAGAATATTCCTGTAAATATTCTAGAGAATGTTCTTAGAATATTCTAGGGAATATTCCATGTGAAAAACCAATGGATGAGTGTCATGTGGCAAGCTCAGAGGCCGCCACATGGCCCCAAGTTGAATGAGTTTTGCAATAAGATATATGGTGGAGGTTTGGTGGGTCAAACCCCCAACCTCTCCCACACAAGTGCTCAGGCTTACCAATGATCTACATGGGCGAGACTTGATAGACTTGCTAGCAAATTAATCTTTGAATTTTAAATTGGTTTTGGGCGGGGCCAGAAGGGGACGAGCCCCTGCTCCAGAGGACCGCGGCCCCAAAACATGGCCTAATTCCTCAACCATGTGGCTCACTACTAACGATCACCACCACGCAAGGCAACGGTCAAATGTTTAGGCGGATATCCCAGTCAAACTAGCTGTTCCACTAACCGTTGGTACGAAATCCGAGGATAACCACTGTCCGAAAAACCTGGTCACAAGCGCAGAGTTAACAAGAAGTTAACTGGCAGTCACGGTTCGATTGGTAGATATTTTGGTGGTGGTGCCAATTTTGGCGGCCCACCAACTTTGGCGGGCCTAACTGGGTCACTAACTTTAGTTAACTTGAGTCAATTTAGGGACAGAGAGGCAATGGAGTAAATGAGCCATAACTTTGGCTAGGAAAGGCCTTTTGAGACGAATTTTTATTTTTATTTTGATTAATCAGATGATTTTGAAGCCATTGGCACAAGTTACAGAGAAATTAGAGGTCGTTTGTAGGTGTTTTAGCTCCATGGAAGTTCTAGGAGCCATTAGGGCCCAGCATTGTGAGAGTTGTATATGGTTGCAAGTACCCATTGGATGAAAACCAGTAGTCATTCCTCACTGATTTGAGTGTTCTGAATCCATTTTCACATTCCATTTCCCCTGTTAAGGCTTGCATTCAGTTGTACAATCATTTTGAACTTTTAATCAAATCAAGGACATGCCCATTTGGGAGCCTTAAACCCAGCAGATACAACCCAAGAGAGGTGAACTACTTCATTATATGCTTTTTCATCTGTGGTTGAGTTTTATTTCAGAACAAATCTATTTTAGCATGTTAAACAGAGAAAATAAATAATTCTGCTACACATAAAAGGGTTATAAATAGCATCAAAACTCATTTGTTTTTAACTGCAAGACATGTACATCATTTAGACATGTATATTTACTTAATTGAATACCTTGCTAAGCATTTCAAGTAGTTTCAAATTCAGATAAGTTGGTATCAGAGCTGATTTGTTGTTTCTTTGTATTAAAAGCAATCAAATAAACTATAAACAGAGCCTGAAATGAGCCAGGTAGCCTTCGAAATGCTCTTGTTATACAATTGCAAAGTAGATAAATGCTCTTTAAGTCAATCTATAGTGTAGTTGTCTTTTGATTGTTTTTGTGAAAGGATATTTTGACTGTCTGGCAAGTTTTGATGCTTACCAGGCTGAAACTTCAGAGAGGGGAAGGACATTTGACTAGACAACGAGAGAATCCTCTGTCAAGGAGGGCCAGGGTGACATTATCTCCGCCTTCAGATTCACCCTCAAGAGCCACAACAGAAGCTTCAAGAATGTCTAAAAAGGAAGGAGAAATTCCTACAGACATGGATCCAAAAGAAGAAGAAAGAGTCTTCAGAAAAGCTTTCTTAGACTTGACTCAAATGGTGAGAACATTGTACCAGGAAAGAAATGAGAAACTGGCAGAAGAAGGGTCTAAACATCCGAATGAAGGAGAAGGCTCTTCAGGAGGTAAGAAGGATGATGATCATTCAAAGAAAGGCCATCGAGGAAATGGTGATCCGCCACCCCCATCGTCACCTTCTTCCTCTACATCCTCATCTTCTTCTTCTTCAGTTCATAAGCATAGATCCTCTGGAAAAAGTCCTTTTTTGAAGCTTGATGTAAAATTCGAATTACCTATGTTTAATGGTGAAGTGAATGCAGAAAAGCTTGACAACTGTATTAGGCAGTTGGAAGTTTACTTGAGGATCCAGAAATGCATGATGATGCCACAAAGATTCAGTTGGCTTCTTTGAAAATGGATGGAGCAACATTATTTTGGTGGGAGGCCAATACCAAAGAGGAAATCAAAAAATTTGGTAAGGTTACCTTAACATGGACTAAATTTATTTTATCCATTAAAAAGAAATTTTATCGTCTTGCTCACATGCAGAAAAGCATCATGAACTGGCAAAGTTTCAGACAGATTAAGGGTCAGAATGTCCAAGACTACACCCAAGAATTCAGGAGAAGAGCTCTCTTGTTAGGGGTAGATTTACAGACCCAAGAAACCTTGCTGAAATACATAGGTTGCCTTCATAGCTACCTTATACATACCATCTTGATGTTTAATCCTACTAGCCTGGACGAGGTTTGTGTTCAAGCTACCCATTTAGAGGCTAGGGGGAAAGACACATTTGAAGAGGGTAGAAACAAGCCCCCCAAGGGGAAAAACAAAGAGAAAACCTCCAAGGGAAAAGTGAAAAAGAATGCATCTGTCAAATAGGAGAGTGAGAAAGTGATTTGTAAACATTGTTCTAAAGTAGGCCATGAAGAGAAAAACTGTTGGAAACTATGTCCTGAAAAGAGGAACCAATTTAACAAATCCAAAGGGAAACATAAAATTACAACTACTACATCTACACCACAAGATTTAGGGGATGATTCACGTGATGAAACCAAAATTGCAGCCATGGGTGTGAAAAACTTGAAGGGAAAAGAAATTGAAACTCATGCTAGCACCAGTACCTTAAACTATCATGTACAAGCTCCTAATGAGGAAGAAAGAATTGAACTGTTTCATGTGAGGGTAATTTCAAAACATACTAAAATTGACACACTTTTTGATAGTGGGTCACAAGAAAACCCTATATCAGAAGACTTGGTCAAGTAGCTCAAACTTGAGACCATTCCTCATCCAAAGTCTTATCCACTTGGATGGATACGCAAGGATGCTAATTTACAAGTCGCAAGAAAGTGCATATTGTGCTTTGCAATTACTGCACATTTTATTGACACAATTGAACTTGATGTAGTACCTTTTGATATATCATGAATTTTTTTGGGAAGTCCTTACTTATTTGACAGGAAGGCTATCTTCTATCACCATGAAAGAAAATATCATCTTTTCAAAGATGGCAAGGAGTACATTGTTAGAGCTTATCACAAGAAGACAAATATAGCGATGGTGAATGAAGGACAGGTAAAAAGGCTAGTCAATTCAAGTAAGAATTTTGTTCTTCTTATGATCAAGCCTAAGGTTGATGTGAATCATGAGTCATTTGAGAATTGTGATCCCAAACTTAAATTAGATTGATATGATGTAGTTGATTCACATCATGAGATGTTTCAGGAACCAACAGGTTTGCCTCCTAAGAGGCAGATTCAGCATGAAATCCATTTGCATCTAGATTGTCCTCTTCCAAACATACGCATGTACCGCATGTCTATCATGGAGAATGCTGAAATCAAGAAGCAAATCAAGGACTTGTTGGACAAGGGTTTCATAAAGCCAAGTACTTCGCCATGTCGGTCATCGATTGTATTGATTCCAAAGAAATATGGAACTTGGCATATGTGTGTTGATTTCAGGGCCTTGAACAAGATAACGGTAAAGAACCATTACCCACTTCCAAGGATAGATGATTTGCTAGACCAGCTGAAAGATGCTCGATATTTCAATAAGTTAGACTTGCACAGTGAATATCATCAAGTAAGAATTCAAGAAAGAGACATTTGGAAGACAACCTTTAAAACCAAACAAGGACTCTTTGAGTGGCTTGTGATGCTGTTTGGTTTGTGAAATGCACCCGCAACTTTCATGCGAGTAATGGATGATGTCTTGCATTCTTTTCTTGATGATTTCGTTATTGTCTACTTAGATGAGGTCTTAATTTTTATCAAGTCTAGAGAAGATCATGTCATGCATGTTAGGAAAGTACTTGATGTTTTAAAGAAGAATTAGTTATTTATTAAAATGTCAAAGTGTGAATTTAGAAAGACTTATTTGGCTTATTTGGGACACATAGTAGGAGGAGGCACTTTGAGAATTGATCCTGCTAAGATTTAGGCTATTGTGAATTGGCCTACTCCCAAATCCATTACAAAGGTAAGAAGCTTTTTGGGTGCAGCTCAATATTGGAGGAAGTTCATTTCTAACTTCTCTTCTATAGCAGCTCCTATGCATGCAGTGATAAGTGTGAAGCATGCTCTGCAATGGGGAGGCAAGCAGTAGAAAGCTTTCGAATCTTTGAAAGAGAAGATTAGTTCAGCTTTGGTCCTTGCATTACTGGATTTGAGATAGCCATTTGAGATTCAAACTGATGCTAGTGATTATGCCATGGGTGCAGTTCTTGTACAATGTGGTAAGCCTATTGCATTCATTTCTGAGACTTTTAATGGTGTTGTTGTAAATTATCCTACATATGATAAGGAGTTGTATGCATTGGTACAAAGCATCAAAAAGTGGAAACACTATTTGATGGGCAAAGAAATTGTGATACATATCAACCATCAGCCCTTGCAGTGCTTGCAATCACAAAGCAAGTTACATCAATCACGACACTTTAGATGGATGGGCTTCTTGCAACAGTTCCACTTAGTAATAAGGTACAAGAAACGTGTTTTAAACAAAGTTGCTAATATGCTTTCTAGGCCTATTGTTGGTGTTGTTGCTTTACTTAAGAATGATTCCATTGTACATGAGAGTTACATAGAACAATATGCATGTGATGATGATTTTAAAGATGTGTATGCTAACTTGAGAAAAGGGAATCATGTTGAGGAGAATGATTATCACTTGCATAAAAATTTTCTATTTCATTTGGGCAAGTTGTGTATACCACAGGGGGAGAGAATAAGTGTCATAAGAGAAGCTCATTCTTCCCTTATTGTTGGACATTTTGGTGTAAGCAAAGCAATTGCACATCTATAGAGGCGTTGTTCTTGGCCTCGCATGGTAGATTTTGTTTCACGGTTCATTAGAGGATGTTCATTATGTGCTACAAGCAAGCCTCATAATAGGAAGCTTGGATTATATATGCCATTTTCGGTATATTCTAGACCATGGGAGAGTATTTCTATGGATTTTGTAGGAGGTCTACCAATGTCTAGAAAGCAACATGATTATCTTTTTGTAGTAGTTGATCGTTTCAACAAAATGTGTATACTTATGCTATGTAAGAAAACTATAACTTCTGAAAAAACTGCTGAATTATTTTTTCAACATGTATGGGTTCATTATGGCTTTCCTACTTCCATTCTTAGTGACAGGGATTCCAGATTTGTTGGAAACTTTTGGTCCAATCTATGGAAGATGATGGACACAAAGTTGAAGAAGAGTACTGCTTTCCATCCGCAAACAGATGGCCAAACAGAAGTTGTAAACAGAACCATTATGCACCTCTTGAGAGGTTATTGCAGCAAGCATCCCAAGTTTTGGGATGAACATTTGCACTACATACAACATGCTTACAACTGTGCCAAGCACTCTTCCACAAACACCTCATCGTTTGAAGCTTGTTTTGGTTACTTGCCAAAGTCACCTCTTGATTTCATTCTTGAGAAGGATGTCACCATTGAGGGATAGGGAAATTAACAAAGGTTGTTCATTCATTGAAAGAATTCAGAAAAAACATCAGCAAATTCAAGAACAGCTGATGAGCCCCAAAAATGTACAATTATTTGGGCTCATTCGACCTCCTAATTTGGCTTAGTCCACCATTCTCATTTGTTTATTGCATGTTTTTTATTATTTTTATGTTAATAGAGTGAATTTGGTTAGTCATTATGCCAACAAGTCTAATGGGTGCTTTGTGTAGCCTTGTTGGTCAACTTGGAGACAAAATTGAAGGTCTTAATGAGCACTTGGCAGCCAAATTCGTGGGAGAACAAGCTAGAGGATTTGTAGGAAGGTGTCCCCCTCATTTATGGACCCTTACCTCGAATTCTCCACCATCAGCTCGGAGTTCAAAGGCCACCAAATTAATGAGCATAAGGGCAGCCAAGCAAGTCAAGTTGGACTGCTGTTAACTCCAAGTCTTGGGCAGCCAAGTCCCTAACTTTTAGGAGGACTGTTGGGTCCTCAAATTGTATAAATAAGAAGGCTTGGGGCCTCATTTTGGTTAGCTAGTGGTTGGTCATTTTTGGTAGCTAGTTGGTAGTCATTTTTGTAGCTAGTTAGTCATTTTGTTTTAGCCATTAGTTAGCTAGCTTGTAGTTCGATTTGTAGGCCATGGATTAGCTTTGCTTTCAGCTCATGTTCAAGCTCTCCTTATGGACAGTTTTGATGTACTTTTCATTTCTTGATTAATAAAGATGGATCCAGCTTTGCACCAGCTCTAAATCGCTCTTGGGAGGCTGTAGTTCTTGGGGTTGGGCCCATCTCAAGCGCCCAGTACCTCCCTTGTTTATCTTTATGTGTTTGTTGCGTTCTTGAAATAAAATCTGCTCTTTAGATTTAATTCGTGCTTTGTTACTTAGGTTTCTTTTGATGGTTCAAGTAGCTTCTCATGTTTATAATAGGTTGGTAGGAGTATGTATGCATTTAGATCTTTTGGAATGTTCTTTCTCATGTGATGTATATGGTTCTCTTTTCAAACAAGGCTGTTGTTTACTCATTCATTAACAATTGGATTGAGTTAGCTAGGACTTGGTTTGTTTGCAAGAATTCGTTGATTTGTTTGAATAAGCATTGTGCAGGGCATCTCTATCACCTTCATCACCTCCTCATTCATCTGAGCCTCGTTCAGGTCAGCTCCTCCATCACCAAGTCTGTTTCTTCATCTCCCATCTTCTCTTTTTCCAAGTAACCTTACCTTCTTCCCCATTGTTGTCTCAACCACCTTCAAGCCAAGTCAGCCTTCCACATCATCTCACCACTCCATCCATCAGTTCCTAGGTCACTTCAGACCCCCATCCTACCTCCATAACCATCCATGCATCTTCCATCAACCATCCATCCTCAAAAATCCAATTCGTAAACATCCTGTAGAAGAATTACAGAACATCCTGTAGAAGACTTACAGGACTATCCTGTAGAAACCACTGCAGACTTCCTGTAGAGGTTCATAAACACGGTTGCATGTCATCCAAACTTTGTGAAACTCTCAGAGAGAATATCAGGTATCCCTTAGACCCTCTCTATACCATCCCAACCTTTCCCAAAGCATTTCGTCCCTTGATCCATCCCTGCACAGTGGAAAACTAGTTAGAAGCACATGCATGATAATTTCAACAACTTAATCAAAAATACAAAAATATGTTTTCTTCAGATAGTGATAACGTAGACACATGCATTTTCACTTATTAGAAGTAATGGCACCCTTGGTAGAAGTTTCCTTCACATTCTTTGCATCATAGAGGTTAGACTAGTTAAATTAGGGTTTCCATGTTTTGATTTGCTTTCAGTTCATTTTCGCCAAGTAGATTAGTCTTCTTTGAGCTAGCTTTCGTCCATCATTGATAAATCTTCTTCTGTGAGCCTATAGAAGTTGGCTTGAGCCCTAGCGGACTTGTGCCAGCTGACCAAGTGACAGCTGCGACAAGAGCTAGTACTTGTGCATATAGCACCGCCGCTTCCAAGTTTGTACGAACTACCGGGTTGATAAAATTAAGAGACAGGAAGTCCCAGGAGTTGTAGCATTATTGCTACAATACTGGAGCTCACCATCTTTTTGGCGCCGTTGCCGGGGAAGCAGCAGAGTATTGGTGATTGTTGCTATTCTTCTATTTTCTACTACAACCTTCTTCTAAGTAGTTTATTTCATTTCCATTATGAAATTTCATTTATGCAAAAGTAGATTAGCCTTTCTTGCTTTCCTAGATTAGTATTTCCCGCTTTCATAGATTAGCATTTCCTACTTTCCTAGAATAGCCTTTCAATTCCGGATTTCAATTCTGCAAGCGTAGATTAGTGTTTCAATTTCGCAAGCGTAGCCTAGCATTTCATTCTTGCAATTTCATTTGAGCAAAATAGATTAGTCCTTTCCTGCTTTCCTTTCAATTTCGCAAGATAGTTAGTTGCAGTTCAATCTGTTTCATGCTTTGTAAGACTAGAGATAAGTTAGAAAAATGATTGCACAACACCCCCACTGCTTCACACAGCCAACGTTCTTCTTCGATGGCTGTGATGAAAGGACCCCTGGGTGGACATCAAGACATATCTGAAGAATCTCTAGGGGAGAAGAAGAAGAAACATTCCTCTGAAGTAAATGGCTACAAGTAGAGATGTTGGGAGCAACATCTTGTCCAAAGATGAATTTGAAAATCAGATCAAAGATTTCAAGAGTGATATGAGGCAGTTTCTTGCCATGCAACTGGATACCTTGCAGATCCAAAAGAAGCAAGAGGAAGCCAAGAGGGCTTTGGTCATTTTTTGTCCTGGGTGCCTTAAAAAGCATCCTAGGAACGAATGTCCAATGCACTCCCTAGAAGTCTGTTTTGTATGTGAAGAATACCATCCTACATATCAGTGCCCTTCCTTGCCCAGAATCAAAGCTGCATATCAAAGAGCCAAGGGAGCCACTGAATCACTCTATTATATGAACCAAAGGAGGCCACATGGACCTAGATCTTACCAGCAGGAGCTGCAAGGGACACCCGAGACCTATTATGACCCTTATCAAGCCACCTTCATGCCTTCTTGGGGTCCCCCTGCTCATCCTTCCTGGTCTACACCTCCTCCTTGGTCATATCCTCCTTGTTCCTTCACAGATCTATATTATGCCCAACCAGTTGCTCATTCATTTTACTCTTATGCTCAACCACAACCTCAGTGGAATACACCTTATCAGGAGTGGAGGCCCCAATACAACTCTCATCCCGCTCATTTTCCTCCACCACCTACTCATCCACAGCCATCGCCTCCTCCTCCACCAAGGCAACCCCAAATGCCTACCCAACCACAATGCCATCCATCTCCATCTCAAACACACACCTCCACTCATCTACCCGTACCATTTCCAAAGCCATGCAATGAAGTAGCTCAACCCCGTTGCAAATCTGAGGCACAACATATCCAAACAACTCCTCTTGAGCCCAATGATCTTCACCAAAGCTCAGGAAGAGTGTTGTAAAAAAGAGATCATCTTGAAAGCATTGAAGGACCAAAGGCAAAAGAAGATCCAAAAGAAAAGATCAAAGAACCATGGGTTGCACTTGATGAAGAGAATAGATCAGAATCAAAGATCGAGAGAGTTTCCTCATGGTTACCATCAAATCTTCCATGTATTCAAGAGAAAGATCAACAAAAAGAGGAAGATCAGAAGGTCATGATAGAAGGTGACACGAAGAATGATCCAGATCAGCAAAGGAACCAAGGATATCAAAGCTATATTGAGATATGGTTTCAGAAGGTCACTAAGTTGCAGCAACACTTTCTTCCTCAGCTTTGTTTGATCCCTTCAACGCCAGATCATTTGGTCTCTAAGATCTGGATACTTGTCCAAGCATGCATTTCGAGCCTTCACATCATTTTTTCTCTAATCTCGATGTGCACATGGCTCCATTGGAAGTATTCTTATACTTGAGAATGAATTTGTTTTTCAAGTAGGGTAGGGTAGAAAAAAAAGAAAAAAGAAAAAAGAGGAAAAAAAAAGAAACAAGAAAAAAAATGAAAAAAGGAAAATAGAAATCTAAGGTGAAAACCTCCTCGGAGGCGCCTTAGATTGGCTCATTGATTGAAAACCTCCATGAGGCGGTCAATGGGTTGAAAAAAAAAGAAAGAAAAAGAAAAATGGGATAAGATCTTTGGGTGAAAACCTCCCTTGGAGGCGCCCAAGGCAGGCAATTAGGGTGAAAACCTCCATGAGGCGCCCTAGTTGTTTTTCAAAAAAAAGAGAAAAAGAGAAAGAAAAATAAAGCTAATCTCCATTTCATGTTGCAGCAATGACATTGCAGGTTAAAGGACGTTTCATGATAGGAGGAGCACTCAAATCAAAGACAAAGGAGTTTTTGTGCCTTCTACAGGAAGTTTCGTATCTTCTACAGGAAGCTTACAAAAAAGCCAAATTGATCTCCAAAGAGGACCTGAAGGCTTGGAATATGTCCATGAGGCCTACACTCATCTATGTTTCCACTCCTCACCCCTTTTCCATCATTCTTTTCATGTCATTATGCTTCTTTCCTCAAAACTGTGTTTTCTACAGGATGCTCTGAATTTCTACAGGAAACATCCTGTAGAACCTTTGGACGAGCCAAATCCAACTCCAAAAGTGAATCTGATGGTGGGAGTCTATTGGTTAGGCCTGCAAGCACTTGTGTGTCCATCCGTTGCCTTCATCCATCATTTTTCCACCTCCTTGTGCCTCTCATTGTGCTTCTACAGGATCTTCCTGTAGAAATTGTGGGAAACTAGGCATGCATTTCAAAAAGTGGTTTTGCAAGCATGGTAGCTTCCTCAAAGGTTCAAGAGTCCTCCTGCCGTCTTCCAACTCATCCTCCATCATCTCCATACCTGCATCACAAACAAAATCCATTTTGTCATCCCATGCAAGCACATGCAAAAAGCCTTGAAGCAAAAATACCTAGAGCCAAATTTGTTTTTGCCATAACTTGAAAACCATGCATCCATTTGACAAACCGTTTTATGGGGGATTGTACAAGGTCGATGACAACATGCCTGAGCAGTTTCATGCAATTCCAGTGCACGGTTTCCAAGGAATCAGCCTCCATCACCATCAGCCATTTTTGAATTTTCTCCCTAACCGTGCATCCGTTTCAAAACCTGTTTCATGGGGAGATGCACATGGACGATACTAGCCTCCCCAAGCAGTTTCAGCCAATTCCGATGCACGGTTTCCGAGAAATTGAGCTCTGAAATCTTCATCCATTTTCCAATTTTCTCGAAATTCGTGCATCCATTGATCACGAATTTGCTATGGGAGATGCATCATGATGGTAGGAACATGCCCACCAAGTTTCAACTCAATCCACTTTGGCGTTTGGGAGAAATGTCGAAAACAAGTTCTGGTTTGGTGAAGATGCAGCAACAGCAGCTTGGACGTGCAGATTTGAACGTGGAAACAATTGTCTGGAGCTTGGATCCGGCCAAAGGATGCCTGCACAAGAAAAAACAACCATGAATCATCAATCAAGCCACCATGCAACCACATCAACACATGCATGCAGCAAAGCTTCACAGCAGCCAACTGACTTTCAGGTACGTGACAAAACCGATTCCTCTGTTTGCATGAATCTAATCTGAACATGGCATGAATGAATGAGATGGTTAGGGATTAAAAAAAATCGGTGGTCAGCTAACTAGCCACCCACATCTAGTTCAACAACACTTGGTGGGTGAATGAGACACGTGCGCTCAGCCATGCACGTGAAGGAAAAAACGGACAGTGTTGGTTGTTTAAACTCCAGTGCAACGGGTGGATGGAATCACAGGCATGGAACACAGTTAACAACTGCAGTTCATGCACAATTGCATGGGCCAGCACGTCTTTGCCACCTCACTCCTACAGCAGTCCACGCAGACCAGCAAGAGACAATACGCAGTGGTCATTTAAATGAGGATTTATCACAACAATCAAAACTTTGGTTTGGTGGCAGTTTACGACAACAGATTGATGGGAGTTAAACTCCCCCTTATCTCCACTCATACCCACACCTGGCAGTAAAAATATGGCACGTTAATCTTCAAGAGAAACACGCACAACAGATCAACCTCTACGCTGGCTGCTATTCACAGATTTGATTGGCAGCAGTGGCATTTAGTTGCAGACGTGTCAAATCACAGGTTAGTTGAAGATTTGGGTGGGAGTTTGTCTCCCATTTGCATTAGTTATACACATGCACTTGGCAGCCATAAAAAAATATGCACAAACAGTTGGATGAACGCTGATTTTCAAGGGAGATAAACACAGCAACAGTGACCTCCAGCTATTTCCAAAACCTGTCTCGGGATGGCAATATCAGGGTTTGGCCAAAGATATCAGTCCTTCTAACAGCTGAAGGAAGTTTGCAGGGCCCTGAAGGTGGATCTGGCCAAGAAATTGATCAATCACAGGTTAAGTGAAGGCTCATTACAAATGGGGACGGTATGAATGTCATGTATGCATTCTCTAATGAACAGTCATGTTATTCACCAATAATGGTCTGTGTTCGTTTTTTCTATAATGTTCAGCAGATGCAATTTTTAACATTGTTGTCAAAGCTGATGAGTCAATCGAGTCTCCTGTTGAATCTGGAGCACCAACAACCGGATACATGATCATCCTGTGATCTTATGCAAGAAATTCGCTGTCTTGGTCCAGGTCAAACAATAGAGGCAGAGTTGTGTGTTTCTTCTCATCATCAGTTAGTGCCTCTCAAGTTGGGTGCCTGTTGGATAAGCCAACAAGAAGGAAAAAGAAGATTGTTTCGTGCAGGAAGATGTTGCAGGTCTGAATATGCAACTTGACCAAGCATTGCAGAGCAAGCAGATGGATCTTTGACATTATGATGAATGATGATGTAATAATGGTGCAATAATGAGGACAACCTCAGTCACAGCGCTGGAAGTATGGGCATAACTATATTCATGGCAAGATCAAGATCTCAACGAAGCAGTGATGAATGATGATGAAAACCAGAAGAAGGCACCCTCAGCCAAGTAGGCCAAAACAGTGAATATTGTTTCTATAGGAAGACAGAACAAGCCACTACAGGACTGTTTCTACAGGAAGACAGAACAAGCCACTACAGGACTGTTTCTACAGGAAGTCGAAAAGAGGGCAGCAAAAGGAGAAATTGGCCGAGATTTTAGCTGAGGCAGCACCTGTGTTGGCCACCCTGAGCACATCCATCCCCTCCATGAACACTCATTTCTTTCAAGGTTCGGGCACAATTTATTCACGGTTCAACCTTCTACAGGAAGCTCTGTATTTTTGCCAAAAACATCCTGTAGAAGCCTTTTGGCAGGCCAGAATTAGTTATGGAGAGGGACTTGAAGCTTGAAGTCTGTTGAGGAGGCATGCAACCACTCTTTTCTTCCATCCTCCACTGGTTTCATCTCCTTTCACCACCATTTCCGCCATCAGATTGAAATACTTGCACAATCATACCCAAGCTGAGAATTCTTTAGGAAAAGGAGCAAGTCGTGGGAAGAAGCAAAGAAGCATGGTTGTACAGAGAAGAGGACATCACTTCAGAAGCGTGGCATGACAAGGAGGCCATCAGGGCCATCAAAGACAAGGAGAGAGATTGGTTGCTCAGAGGATGAGCAACACCTTCAGTAGGGGGGTGATGATGAGCCCCAAAAATGTACAATTATTTGGGCTCATTCGACCTCCTAATTTGGCTTAGTCCACCATTCTCATTTGTTTATTGCATGTTTTTTATTATTTTTATGTTAATAGAGTGAATTTGGTTAGTCATTATGCCAACAAGTCTAATGGGTGCTTTGTGTAGCCTTGTTGGTCAACTTGGAGACAAAATTGAAGGTCTTAATGAGCACTTGGCAGCCAAATTCGTGGGAGAACAAGCTAGAGGATTTGTAGGAAGGTGTCCCCCTCATTTATGGACCCTTACCTCGAATTCTCCACCATCAGATCGGAGTTCAAAGGCCACCAAATTAATGAGCACAAGGGCAGCCAAGCAAGTCAAGTTGGACTGTTGTTAACTCCAAGTCTTGGGCAGCCAAGTCCCTAACTTTTAGGAGGACTGTTGGGTCCTCAAATTGTATAAATAAGAAGGCTTGGGGCCTCATTTTGGTTAGCTAGTGGTTGGTCATTTTTGGTAGCTAGTTGGTAGTCATTTTTTTAGCTAGTTAGTCATTTTGTTTTAGCCATTAGTTAGCTAGCTTGTAGTTCGATTTGTAGGCCATGGATTAGCTTTGCTTTCAGCTCATGTTCAAGCTCTCCTTATGGACAGTTTTGATGTACTTTTCATTTCTTGATTAATAAAGATGGATCCAGCTTTGCACCAGATCTAAATCGCTCTTGGGAGGCTGTAGTTATTGGGGTTGGGCCCATCTCAAGCACCCAGTACCTCCCTTGTTTATCTTTATGTGTTTGTTGCGTTCTTGAAATAAAATCTGCTCTTTAGATTTAATTCGTGCTTTGTTACTTAGGTTTCTTTTGATGGTTCAAGTAGCTTCTCATGTTTATAATAGGTTGGTAGGAGTATGTATGCATTTAGATCTTTTGGCATGTTCTTTCTCATGTGATGTATATGGTTCTCTTTTCAAACAAGGCTGTTGTTTACTCATTCATTAACAATTGGATTGAGTTAGCTAGGACTTGGTTTGTTTGCAAGAATTCGTTGATTTGTTTGAATAAGCATTGTGCAGGGCATCTCTATCACCTTCATCACCTCCTCATTCATCTGAGCCTCGTTCAGGTCAGCTCCTCCATCACCAAGTCTGTTTCTTCATCTCCCATCTTCTCTTTTGCCAAGTAACCTTACCTTCTTCCCCATTGTTGTCTCAACCACCTTCAAGCCAAGTCAGCCTTCCACATCATCTCACCACTCCATCCATCAGTTCTTAGGTCACTTCAGACCCCCATCCTACCTCCATAACCATCCATGCATCTTCCATCAACCATCCATCCTCAAAAATCCAATTCGTAAACATCCTGTAGAAGAATTACAGAACATCCTGTAGAAGACTTACAGGACTATCCTGTAGAAACCCCTGCAGACTTCCTGTAGAGGTTCATAAACACGGTTGCATGTCATCCAAACTTTGTGAAACTCTCAGAGAGAATATCAGGTATCCCTTAGACCCTCTCTGTACCATCCCAACCTTTCCCAAAGCATTTCGTCCCTTGATCCATCCCTGCACAGTGGAAAACTAGTTAGAAGCACATGCATGATAATTTCAACAACTTAATCAAAAATACAAAAATATGTTTTCTTCAGATAGTGATAACGTAGACACATGCATTTTCACTTATTAGAAGTAATGGCACCCTTGGTAGAAGTTTCCTTCACATTCTTTGCATCATAGAGGTTAGACTAGTTAAATTAGGGTTTCCTAGGGTTTCCATGTTTTGATTTTCTTTCAGTTCATTTTCGCCAAGTAGATTAGTCTTCTTTGAGCTAGCTTTCGTCCATCATTGATAAAGCTTCTTCTGTGAGCCTATAGAAGTTGGCTTGAGCCCTAGCGGACTTGTGCCAGCTGACCAAGTGACAGCTGCGACAAGAGCTAGTACTTGTGCATATAGCACCGCCGCTTCCAAGTTTGTACGAACTACCGGGTTGATAAAATTAAGAGACAGGAAGTCCCAGGAGTTGTAGCATTATTGCTACAATACTGGAGCTCACCAACAGCTTGAAAAGAGTCAAGGCAATTACAAGGAGAAACATGACAAGGATAGAGTCGATCACAAGTTTCAATAAGGGGATGAGGTATGGTTGTACATTAGTAAGGAAAGAGTGCAAGGAGAAGGTAAAAATCTTAATCCTATTCGTTATGGTCCATTCAAAATCCTCAAACAAGTTGGAAATAATGTTTTTCAACTAGATTTGCCTTCATATCTGCAAATGTATTCTATTGTCAATGTGGAGAATTTATGTTTGTATGAAACTCCTTTGATTTCTGATCATGAAAGTGATATTTAGCTGCCATATATAGATGATTTCTCCCAGAATTTTTGGATGAGCTGAAAGAAGATGCAATCCTTGATAGAAGGACATGCACTTCAAGAGGGGAAATGTTGATTATGTTTAAGTTGGTCTCAAAGGCAGCAAACCGAACAAGGCAAAGTGGATGGAGGTGGACAAAATGTGGGAGTTGTACCCTCACCTTTTTAACAGGTAATTGAAGGCTTTTGGGGTCCAAAAGCTTCCCAATGGGGAGGCGTGATCAGGGGCTCATGTCCCAAGTGTCGAAAAATGCTCAAAAATGAAAGTGCTCAGAACTAGTTCAAACCTGAATGACTGGATAGATCTCGTCCTCCTAATTTCGGTGCCATGAATGGTTCGAAAAAAGGTCTCCGTATGCAGAAGTTATGTCAAAAAGAAAATCTCCCAATAACCCTTAATTTTTGGATTTTTTTCAAAAAAAATTAAAATAGAATATTCCTTAGAATATTCCACATAATATTCCAAGGAATATTCTCAAAATATCCTAGAATATTCCATGTGGGCAACCAATGGATGAGTGCCACATGGCAAGCCCAGAGGCTTCCATGTGGCCCCAAGTTGAACGAGTTTTGGCATAAAATATATGGTGGAGGTTCGGTGGGTCGAACCCCTAACCTCCCCCACACAAGTGCACAAGCTTACCAATGGACTACATGGACGGGACTTGATAGACTTGCCAGCAAATTAATCTTTGAATTTTAAATTGGTTTTGGGCGAAGCCCAAAGGGGACCCACCCCCGCTCCATAGGACCGCGGCCCCAAAAACACGGCCTAATTCCTCAACCGTGTGGCTCACTACTAACGGTCACCACCATGCAAGGCAATAGTCACATGTTTAGGTGGATATCCTGGTCAAACTGGCTATTCCACTAACTGTTGGCACAAAAACCAAGGATAACCATAGTCCAAAAAACCTGGTCACAAGCGTGGAGTTAACGGGTGGTTAGCTGGAAGTCACGTTTAAGTTGGCAGAGATTCTAGTGGCCCGCCAACTTTGGCGGGCCTAACTGGGCCACTAACTTTAGTTAACTAGAGTCAATTCAGGGACAAAGAGGTAGTGGAGTAAATGAGCCATAACTTTGGCTAGGAAAGGCCTTTTGAGACGATTTTTTTTATTTTATTTTGACTAATCAGATGATTCTGAAGCCATTGGCATAGGTTAGAGAGAAATCAGAGGTCATTTGCAGGTGTTTTTTCTCCGTGGAAGTTCTAGGAGCCATCAGGGCCCAACATTGTGAGAGTTGTATAGGGTTGCAGGTACCCATTGGATGAGAACCAGTAGTCATTCCTAACTGATTTGAGCATTCTGAATCCATTTTTATAGTCCATTTCACCTATTAAGGCTTGTATTCAGTTGTACAATCATTTTGATCTTTTAATCAAATCAAGGACATGCCCATTTGGGAGCCTTGGACGCAGCAGATGTAGCCCAAGAGGGGTGAACTGCTTCATCATATGCTTTTGCATATGTGGTTGAGTTTTCTTTTAGAACAAATCTATTTTAGCATGTTAAACAGAGAAAAAAAATAATTCTACTACACATAAAAGGGTTGTAAACAACATCAAAACTCATTTGTTTTTAACTTCAAGACATGTACATTAGTTAGACATGTATATTTACTTAATTGAATACCTTGCTAAGCATTTCAAGTAGTTTAAAATTCAGATCACCCTCAAAGCATCTCCTATAAGATATTCCCTCACTCCTCATTATCTCCCATGTGCAATATCCAAAGATGAAGGTGGAAAATATAAAAAAAAAAGTCTCAAATGGGGACTTTACTATAGAAGTGTGGACTTCTCTGTTATAAGAAAGATATATATATACCATATTTTCATCCCAGTTCTTTGGATGCTTCTAGTTGTATATCCTCAGAAGGTGCACCAAAGTCCTTTTGACTACTTCTGTCTTCCCATCTATGTGTGGATTGAAAGTTGTATATCTCTTCAACTTTGTGTCCATCTTCTCCCATGATGTAATCTATAATGCACTGAGAAATATTGTGTCCCTATCTAAAATTATGCTCCTTGGTATCCCAAAGTGCACCCAGACCTGTCCAAAGAACAAGTTTTTTGCTTCTTGTCCATTGATGGTCTTGTTACAGGGCATCAGAACACACATATTGTTGAACATGTCAACTACCACGAACAGGTAGTCATGTCCCTTCTTGGTTGTCAGTGAACCTCCCACAAATTCCATGGAAATGCTTTCGCAAGAACGAGTAGGTACAGGTAAGGGATGATATAGACCCTATTTCATGTTTCTAGGTTTGTTGTTACAACAAAACATGCATCCTATTATGAACCTGACTACCTACTCTTGCATATTAGGCCATGGTCAACACCAGTATTGCAACAATAATACTGCAACTCCTGGGCTTCCTACTTTACTTTTATCAACTCGGTAGTTCGTAACAAACTTGGAAGCAATAGTGTTATATGCACAAGTACTAGTTCTTACTATAGGCTGTCACTTGGTTAACTTGTGCAAGATCACTAGGAGCTCAATACAACTTCTATGGATTCCTGAAGAAGCTCTATATGTGATGAAAGAAAGGAAACCTTACTCTCAAAGGCTACTCTACTTGCGGAAAGGAAAAAAATTCTGAAATGTAAAGTAAACCTAGTAAACCCTACTTAACCAACTAATCCCACTTTTGCAAAAAGAGAGATGAAAAACCATGAAATGAATGCCATTACCTACTCAGGAAGTAACCAACATCTACTCAAGCTATTTCTAGAATTAAATGAGCAAAAAAACATATTTTTGGATTTTTATGTATTTTTATGTGAAATTGTCATACATGTAATTTATCTGATTGTGAATGTGGTAGTGATTAGGTGGCAGTGGAGGGCGAATTTAGGATTTGTAGAGGTGTAGCCTAGTGTGGATGGGTCCTAGGAGGGCTCAGGTGGCCTTCTGGAGGCTTTTCCCACAATCAGACTTCAAAAGGAGGCCTACAAGAAAATCTACAGGAGGCTGCAGGGGATCTACAAGAGGTCTACAAGAGGATGCCGAGAGAAGTTTTGGAGGTTTTGAAGGTAGCAAAGCGGGTGGAAAGGATAGCTGAAGGCTAGGATGATGTGTTAAGGTGTCTAGGGTCCAAAAAGAATGATTAAGAGAGAGAAATATGGCCAGATTTGTTCAAGGAAAGAGAGGAAAGTCTATGGAAAACTGCAGAAAACTAAGGTAGATTTGAAATGAACTCTGGGCGACCTGTGGGGCATAGATCAAAGAGAGATTGTGATGGTTGATTGGCTACTTGCTGTGAGAAGAGATTGATTACAAAAGGACCTGAAAACCAAACAAGGAGATCAAGCACGCAAGGAAACAAAGTACATCAAAAAACCAGAATTTTGCATCAAGCTAATCTAGACTATGAGCTATGGAAAGAAATGATGAACAATGTTATAATGAAAAAAAGCATGGAAGGAAACTTATTGCAAGACAAAAATGAGAATGGTGAAATAAATCTAAATCAAAGCATTAACCTTCTAACAAACTGCAACACTATACATCCTATAGAGAAGGAAAATCTGTGTTTTTGTGGCAGCAAGAGGGTCTTGGCCTCAGTTCATGGTCCCAAAGGGAGGAAAGGTGTTATGGATATAATATGAAAATATATTATAATATAAATAAACCCAGAAATAATAAGATTGAAATAGATAGAAATGATTTTTTATTCATCAAACCCTTAAGGTAGAGCAACACCATACATTCATTTCTTAAGGAAGTAGAGCACTCCACAAGCCATATGCATGTTCATACAATAGTTCCTTGACATCTCACAATGGGGAGTCTCTAGTCTCTATATAGACCTCATACATACAATACCATGGGTTGTTCCCATGGTTCCCTCAATATCATCTATCTAATACCATGGGCTTATTATATTATTGCTAACTACTTGTTGTCTCTTACATGATACGGGTTAACCACGTTATTTATTACTATGGCCCATCCCATTATTACATTAATCCCTTGGGTACCTCCCTTTGTACCCCATATTATCCCCCCTAGGTATACTACATTCCACCCCTCTTAAAAAATTTCGTCCCCGAAACATGGGAAGAACATAAATAATAAGATCTACTCAAAAGAGTAGTCCACTGGTACCATGCACATGCATCTAGCCATGTAAGAGAAAGGTGAACCCTCGATCCAGCTGGTGCCTTGCTTGCTTGAGATGGAAGTTTACCCTGGCGAATCTTCTGTGTGTAGTAGGTGGATCGTCGCTCCTCTCTATCTATCATGCATGGGTTATTGTCCTTGTGGCTAATTCGTTTCCATCTTGTTCGTTGTTTTCTTGCGGGGTGATGGGGGTGGTGATATGCTGAAGTTTGAATGAACAATGTATCTTTCCTTAATTCACCACCTAATGGAGCCTGATTGGTATCCGGTATATGTTGTGGTATCTGTTGTTGTTTCTTATCTTCCAATATTACTTCAACCACTGAGTCCTCATCTGATGTATCAGTACCTGTAACCTTTTCTGCTTCAGCCTCTGATTGTCAACCATCAAAGGCTCATCATCTGATGTGTAAGTGTCATTAGAGCTTTATCCTACTAGTCTTTGTTTGTGGCTTAATGGAAATATACTGCGCTGTAATTTTCTCCTTTTTATACCAGAGCTTCAGGAATTTCTTCTGCACATTAATATTGATAGTACCAACCTCTTCTATCCAGGGGTATCCCAGAACAACATCCACATTAGTTGTATCTGAAGCACAAAAATTAGAATGCAATATATACTTGTCCATAGAAATCTTCAAATCTTTATAAACTTGCACCTCCTCATTATTAACCTATGTGTGCTCCATTTTTTTTTCCACTGGAAAAATCGTAATCTTTCATTAACTTGAAAAATTACATGTTGTAGATGCATTATGCATATGTTATACTATTCATCTGGCTCATGTGGGCTCAGTTTAAAGTCTAATATGTCTGTTATAATACCAAAATCATCACGGAGGATGTTCATTGTTGTTCTGTATATATATACATATTGCCACGCAGGGCTTCTGATAAGTAGTGCTATCAACTATATACAAAAAGATCTTCAAAAATTATCATTTTCTTGATTGTAGTCTTATGGGCTGGCTGCCCAATGATAGTGTGTATCTATGTAAGGACGATGGTAGTATTGATATGCATTTGTTCCTTGCTGCTCCTGAATCATCCACTCTCCTCTGGGAAGTGTCGCAGCCTCCTTGGATAGTTGGTCGGCACTGCAGTTGTGTTCCCTGTAGATATGATTACATTTGAGGTCAATAAATTGAGCCTTCATTATGTTTATTTCATCCAATATGTTATTGACTGTGTGTGTGACAAACAGTAATGTTGTTGAATCAATCTATGATGATCTTTGAGTCTCCAAATATATGAATGTGCATGCAGTTTTGCCCCAATGCAAAATGCATGAGATGACGAAGAGTGATAATCTCTACAAAATTGTTTGTGCCAATCCCCAGTCCCATTTTGACTTTACAGAAGTGATGTTCATTTTTGTATAATATAAAACCTCCCCCACAACCCAGCTGCTGGGTAGCACCATCAAAAAAATCCCATGGGATGCTTTTTTCAATATGCGGAGGATCGCGAGGTCTTCTGGTATGAGGTTGCGGTGGCTCATGCAGTTCATTATAGGCAGATATGATGAGAGTAGTAAGATGTAGCCAGTTCACTGGTTTTTCATCAAAGATAGCCCAATTTCGAGCTAGCTAGAGGTACCAGCTAATAATAATGGGCAGGCTTTGTAATTTGGAGTTTTTGTGACCATAATACCATGATTCCCAGGTTCAGATTATATCATCCCCTTCCCATATGCCTGTGAAATGTATAGAGGAAGATACAGATGGCCACAATGGCGTTAATGATGTGCATTTTAGAAACAAATAGAGGCTCGATTCGGAGGTGGATTTACACAGGGTACACCAGGTATGACCATAAACTGCTCGGCACATGAGATATTCCCCTGTGGGTACAACAACTTTAAGTATACACCAGAAAAAGAGTTTCTACCTGGAGGGCACGGTGAGCTTCCATAATGACTTCCACCATAATGAAATCAAATCTAGAACCTTGTGCGATAACAGCGATTGATAGCCTGTCTTTTGTGTGTATATTCCATTTTTAGAATGATGCCAGATTAGCTCGTCCGACCCCTATTTAATCCTGATGTGAGACTCTGTTAAAGCATTAATATATACAGTCCATTCCTGGTGCCAGTGAGGTGGAAGATTAATCTGTAATGCAGATTTCCAGTGCTGATCTAATATGGATGAGTTATGAGGATCAACAATGTCAGTCAAAACTTTGATTTCTTGGGAGTGTAGGTGCCTAATAAGGGCCTCAAGAAGTATGTGCCTGCCGCCACTTCCATTCCATGGGTCTGCACCAATACGGGCCACTGTGTGTGCTCCATTTGTTTTGCTGGGACTTGCAATTTTTTTTGCCAAATTGATATTTATAAGATTCTTCTTGGAAATAGGATTTATAGACACAATGATCTTCTCTTTCTGAAGCAATCCATGAACCTAAAATAAGGAGATACCAATAGGAAATAACCCCACATGTTTCTCATTATCTTGTTTTATGGCATGAAACCATCTGTCTAAAAGTAATTTTTCAAATTCTTCATCTGAAAAGATGTACAACTTCTTTTTGTTCTGTAATTCCCACCATGCGGTTGCCTCATCTAAAAAATGAGCCACTACCGCAAGTCTCCAATATTGTGTCAATAATGAATTTTTTGCTTTTATGTATTTTTCAATAGTAGGATCATTATCTTTTTCTGTAAAATATCGAATCACCATGAAGAGGGTTTGGGCAAAAATTCACTTACTTGGCGAAAATTTGAAATGGCCACAATTCTGTCAATATTGCTCGGAATCCCTATTATAACCTGTTTTCGGAAATAGAACAACCATTCTACATCTTCCCATGTGGTAGAAATCCCGATCTAGGCACTGGAATTTCTGATTCTCACTCCAACTGCCCCGCCATCACAAAAAAATTCTAAAGAAAGAGCTAATTTTAAATCAGCGATATCTCCCTCATCGGGACTCCGATTCGATTGATTTTTTTTTTGAACTTGGGTATTTTTTCACAAAAAATCCACATCTGCAACTAGATTCTATAAATTTTGTACTACAATGTACAAATCTGCGCCACAAACTCGCCACCCCGAAAAAATGTCTGATTTTTAAATTAGCAATATCTCCCTCATCCGGACTCCAATTGGGCGGATTGTTTTTTTGAACTTGGGTATTTTTTCACAAAAAATACAGATCTACAATTATATTCTATAGATTTTGCATCAAAACTTATAGATCTATGGCGCAAACTTGCCAGCTTGAAAAAATGTCTGATCTTTAAATCAGTGATATCTCCCTCATCCGGACTCCGATTCGGCTGATTTTTTTTTTTTTGAATTTGGGTAATTTTCTACAAAAAATCTAGATCTGCAATTAGGTTTTTCATATTTATCACCAAAATGTACAGATCTGATCTACAAATTCTCCCGCCCAAAAAAATCCTACAAAAATAAAAATATTCTCCACTTTGCCCAAGAAAGTGCTATGATTCCACTTGTTATGGATCTTATATGAAAATATATTATAATAAAAATAAACCAAGAAACAATAAGATTGAAATATATAGAAATGCTTCTTTATTGATCAAACCCTTAAGGTAGGGCAACACTATACATTCACTCCTTAAGGAAGCAGAGCACTCCACAAGCCATACTCTTGTTCATACAATAATTCCTTGACATCTCACAATGGGGAGTCTTTAGCCTCTATGTAGGCCTCATACATACAATACCATGCGTCATTACCATGGTTCCCTCAATACCATCTATCTAATACCATGAGATTATTACATTATTGCTAACTACTTGTGGTCCCTTACATGATACGGGTTAACCACCTTATTTATTACTATGGCCCATCCGATTATTACATTAATCCCTTGGGTACCTCCCTTTGTGCCCCATATTATCCCCCTAGGTATATTACAAAAGGAGGTCAAGGCTCTGTTGATGGCCTTTTTGTATCTTTTTTCTATCACTATTTGACCTGCTATAGAAAACTTAAATGGAAACAACCTTCTAAATCACCAAAAGCAATCTATTCTTAACCAAGAAAGAGAATTATCTAACAACAACTAATTCATAAACTGAAACAATGCATATAAATACAAGCAAGAGGAGATTGGCTACTTGGATTGGGCCCTAACCCAAGAGCTTCAACACTCTGAGGTAACTCAGTGCTAGCTCAAAAAAGATCTCATCTTTATTATCAAAATAATAATATGATTACATGAAACTGTCAACAAAAGTAAGCTCAAAGTTGAGCAGAGCAAAGTTGCAACAAAAATTCGAAAATTTGACTAACTTCCTAATGAGGCCCTAGGCCTCTCTACTTATACAGTTGAAGCTCCCAATAGTTTTGTTAAAATCAGGGAGGCATGGCTTCCTAAACTTGAGATAAAAAAACGTTATCCTCCACTTGCTCGGCTGCCTCCTAGTGCACTGATGTGGTTGTTTGTGCTCCAAGCTGCATGATGGAGAATTTGAAGTGGGGAGTCGTAAATGAGGGGGATACCCTCCTATAAATCCTCTCCCTTGTCTACTTCGAACTATTTCTGCCAATTGTACATTAAATCTTTAACTTTATCTCTAAAATTGAACAAAAATCTGCATTAAACACATATTAGACTCCATGGCATAATGACCAACCCAACTCACTCCATAAGCATAAATATAATAAAAAAAATGCAATAAGCCAAGAAAATGGTTGATTAAACTATGTTAGGAGGCAAAATGATCCCATATTATTACCCATTTATGGTGCTCATCATCACCCCCTACTGAAGGTGTTGCTCATCCTCTGAGCAACTTAATCCATCTCCTCATCTTTGATGGTCGTGATGGCCTCCCTAACATCCCATGCTTCTAATGTGAGGTCCTCTTATTTGTCATGAAATCCTGCCCTTCTTTCCACCTCTTCCCACTATTGTTGTTCTTCTTCCTCTTTTCTACCTTCTAACATGCCTAGTAGCAGTGGGGGACTCAATTTGAAGCCAATCCAACTGACCTTCAAATTCTGCATAGAGCACTTGTAGAGTTGCACTCTCCTTAATGCTTCTTTCATCTTTGTTCGGGAGTGATACTCCCTGATCTGTAGACTGTGTGGTAGGGTGTTCCACCTCCTCCTACAAGCATGAATACAGTCATCCCTAAGTAACCTTTCCATGTCCTCAAAATGTGCAATGACCTAAGCCTGATCATTGATATACTTAGGGGAAATTTGGGGATTATTTGCTAGCAGTTGGTGTGTGCTGATGAGAACCATGGGGTCTGATGGCTCAGCTCTGATCATTAAGGGCTCATTCTACTCCTTTATCATCAACTTTCTTATCTTTGCTACCCTTAAATCCTCATGATTCATCCATGATGCCATTGCCATTAGTTGCAGGTCCCCTAGCCTATCATTGGGGTCCCACACATTCATATTGGTGAGGGCCATGTTATGCAAATAGAACTCTGCTATCTTTGCCTTGTCCTTTAATGAACTTTGGTCACATAGGTCCATAAACTATCTATAATCTTGGAAAGGCATTGTGCCTCTTTGTACCAAAGTCTTTATGTTATAAATCTGATATGAAAATATAAGACAATGCAAATAAACCCAAGAAATAATAAGATCTAAATAGATAGAAATGATTATTTATTAATCAAACCGTTAAGGTAGGGAAACACCATACATTCACTCCTTAAGGAAGGAGAACACTCCACAAGCCATATGCATGTTCATACAATATTCCTTGACATCTCTTAATGGGGAGTCTCTAGCCTCTATATAGGCCTCATACATACAATACCATGGGTCATTACCATGGTTCCCTCAATACCATCTATCTAATACCATGGGCCCATTACATTATTACTAACTACTTGTGGTCCCTTACATGATACGGGTTAACCACCTTATTTATTACTATGGCCCATCCCATTATTACATTATTCCCTTAGGTACCTCCCTTTGTACCCCATATTATCCCCTCTAGTTATATTACATTCCACCCTCCTTAACATGTTTCATCCCCGAAACAGGGGAAGAACACAAATAATAAGATCTACTCAAAAGAGTAGTCCACTAGTACCATGCACGTGCATCTAGCCATCCAAGATATTGGTGAACCCTCAATCTAGCTGGTGCCTTGCTCGCTTGAGATGGAAGTTGACCCTAGCAGCTCTTCTGTGTTGATGTGTAGTAGATGGATCGTCGCTCCTTTGAAGCTATTATGTGGGGTTTATTGTCCTTGTGGCTAATTGGTTGCCATATTGTTGGTTTTTTTCTTGCAGGGTGATGTGGGTGATGATATGTTGAAGTTTTAATCCAAGGTGTCTTTTTCTTTAATTCACCCTTACTAGAGCCTGACTATTATTTGGTGCATGTTGTGGTGTCTTATCTTCCAATATTACTTCAACCACTAAGTCCTCATCTGATGTATCAGTACCTGTAACCTTTTCTACTGCAACCTCTGTTTGTGTTTGATTGTCGATCATCAAAGGCTCATCAGTTGATATGTCAATCCCTGGAACCTCTTCTGCTTTTTCCTCCTTGGACTTTACCTATTTACTGATGGAAATATCTTGTAATGTAATTTTTTCCTTTTTATACCAGAGCTTCAAGAATTTCTTCTGTGCATTAATATTGATAGTACCCATGGATTCCATCCAAGGATATCCCAAAACAACATCCATGTTATCCATATCTGAAGTATAAAAATCACCATGCAATACATACTTATCCATAGAAAGCTTCAAATCCTTTTAAACTTGAACATCCTCATCATCAATTTGTGTGTTTTCAATGTGTTTTGCTAGAACTTGCAATTTTTTTACCAAATTAACATTAATAAAATTATGCTTGCAGCTAGGATTTATAGACACAATCATCCTCTCCTTCTGAATCAATCCATGAACATGCAATAAGGAGACAGCTATAGAAAATAACCCCTTACGTGTCTCATTCTCCTTCTTTCTAACCCGAGATCATTTGTCTAAAAGGACTCTTTCAAATTCTGCATCTAAAAGTTTTGGCAACTGCTTGTAGTCAAGTGATAACCACCATTTGTCAGTCTCATCTTTCATATTAAGCCCTACGTAAATCTTCCAAAGTGTCTCATATGTGAACTGTTGTCTTTGTATGAATTCTTCAATAGTAGGGCTATCATCTTTTCCTGTAAAATATAGCCTCTCCATGATGAGGGTTTGGGAAATCTCAGTTAAAATGGCCACAATTCTGTCAGTATTGCTTAGAATCCATATTATGACCTGTTTTTAGAAATGGAACAATGATTTTGCATCTTCCCATATGGTAGAAATTCCGATCTAGGCACTAGAATTGCAGATCCGCGCTGCAACTGTCCCGCCGTCACAAAAATTCGCTGAAAAATAACCGATTTTAAATCAGCAATATCTCCCTCATCCGGACTCCGATTTGACTGATTTTTTTGAACTTGGGTATTTTTTGACAAAGTCTAGATTTTCAATTACATTCTGCATATTTTGCACTAGGACGTCTAGATCTGTGCCACAAACTCACTGCCCTGAAAAATTGTTTGCAACACCACTGATTTTTAGATCAACGATATCTCCGTCATCTGCACTTCGATTTGGCTGATTTTTTTTTTTAAATCGGGTATTTTTTCACAAACAATCTAGATCTGCCACTAGATGTTGAATATTTTGCACCAAAACATACAAATCTGATCTACAAACTCACCGACCCAAAAAATTCCTGCAAAAAAATAAAAGAAATTATCCACTTTTGCACAAGAAAGTGCTTTGATACCACTTGTTATAAATCTGATATGAAAATATAAGAAAATGAAAATAAACCCAAAAAATAATAGGATAGAAATAGATATAAATTATTATTTATTAATCAAACCCTTAAGGTAGAGCAACACCATACATTCACTCCTTAAGGAAGGAGAACACTCCATAAGCCATATGCTTGTTCATACAATATTCCTTGACATTTCTCAATGGGGAGTCTCTAGCCTCTATATAGGCCTCATACATACAATACCATGGGTCATTACCACAGTTCCCTCAATACCATCTATATAATACCATGGGCCCATTACATTATTACTAACTACTTGTGGTCCCTTACATGATACGAGTTAACCACCTCATTTATTACTATGGCCCATCCCATTATTACACTATTTCCTTGGGTACCTCCCTGTGTACCCCATATTATCCCCCCTAGGTATATTACATTTTATCTGAAACTGCAGCCATTGGTCCTTGAGGTATAATCCATATGATTTTTCTGGTTTTCTGCACTGTGGTGCCTCCATAGACCAGCTGGCCATGCACGCTAATTGTGTCTCCCTCTCTTGCTGCTGTCTTCTAAGTAATGCATTTTTTGTTTCCAAGTGTGATCTTGTGATTGCCTCTCTATGTCTTATAGCACTTAACTCCCTGCCCATTTCTCTAAGCTTGTTCTCCATGTTGCCAATATTCTCTAGTCCCTGGGATTTGGCGATTTGCATCCACCCATGGCTCCTTATTCTTTCTTTCTCCAACTCAAAGAAAAGTGGGATTGCAAATTTTTGTGGAATGATTCTTCCCCCCTCAAGAAAATTGTAGTAAGAGCCCAAACAAGGTTGGGGATCAGGTTCTTGAGTCTTTTTTGCTTCCTCCTTCCCCTGTGACTGTCTCTCTAGTCTTCTTTCAAGTTTTTCAGTCTCTTATAGTCTTGACAGGGTCTCCTGTAGAACAGTCTGTGCCTCCTATAGAACTGTTTTTGAGTCCTGTAGTTGCACTCTTTCCTTCCAGGTGGAATATATGGGAGTCCCTCTTTCATATTTGATAGGGGTTTTAGAGGGAGATTCTTCCCCTTTGACAGTGGCTGAATCTTCAATTACATTCGGCACTTTAGAAGAAGGCTGGGGCTTCCCTTGTTTGATCCCAGTGCTCTTCCGAGCCCTGAAATACATTGAGGTCTGCCTCTTCCTATTTTGTTTGGGTTTAATTGGGGTGCTGAGGGCAACAAGAATAGCTGATGCCTCCATTTCTAGGGTCTCAGGAGACACTTCTATCTTTTCTATGCCTTTTTCCTCACCTTCTATCTTTTTCTCTGCCTCTTCTATTTTTGTTTCCTTTGGTTCTGTTTTTATTTCTTCCTCCTCTATTTTGGTTTCCTCCTTCTCTGTTTTGGTGTCTTCCTCCTCTATCTTGGTTTCCTCCTTCTTTGGTTGTTCCTCAAATTCCTCCCCTTCTCCCCCTTGCTACTTTTCCTCCACACTATCAAAAGGACTGAGATCATATGTGAGGGCCTTTATATCATATTCTGTTGTCATGTTTCAGAAGATTTCCCATGCTATGGGGATTGTGAAGTTATGGACGACTTCTTCCACTAACAGTTTAATTAACCCATGGTGAGCCAAGTGATTTGGACCTCCTACCTTCAACTTAATGCTGGAGTCTATGAGGGACTGCAGGGGAAAATAGGGGATGCTGAGTTTCTGGGGTGTTGGAGTGTCCATGCCATATCTCAACTCATGGAGAAGTCTAAAATGGTAGCCATAAACTATGCTATACCTCCCTTCACAGGAAATATATTTGATAATCTGGTAACTGACCTGATCCCAAGGGTAAGGTATGCTTGTCCTTCTAATGCCATTCTTGTCTTCTACAAGATGTTCATTATTATGGAAGAAATTTCTCTTGGCAGACTGTCCAATTGGCATTTCATCTTTGCTCCAAGGTAATCCAAGAGGAAGGGTGGTAACCCTAATGACAAATTCTGGGGTGATTTCAGTGGAGATACCACTAAAAGTAACAGTGGCATGGGTCCTTGAGTGAGGGACTAAAGAAAGGGAAAACTCCTAAGCCACTTCTTTATCAAACCCTTAGAATTTCTCAAAAAATGGCATCCAATTTGCTCTGGTGAAAATGGCTACTACTTTGGGATGTTCATGGAACCTGTTTGAATTTATGGGCTCCTTCCTCATGAATCCCCCTGTCATTTTGCTTATACCTCTTTTGAACACCCAAGGTAGAGATGGAGACAAGAATTTTGAAGAAACGGGAAAACAGAGAAAAACTGTGTTTTTTTAAGAAAACAAGCAGAAAATTTTATGTAATTCCTCTTCTTCTATGGACTCAATTTCTCCTTAAAATTATATCATTCCTTGCACATATTGATAATCAAGGTTGGTATGCATACAACCTACCTCCTCAAGCTATAAATCAAGCAAAAACCTCGTGTTTTCTCCTTAAAAACAACTTAATGCACCTCCTATAGAAATGTCTGTAGGTGCTCTTGTAGAACCTGTAAGTGCTCCTGTAGAATGCCGATAGCAGGACGATGGATGAAAGTGATGGAGAACAATGGTTTTGAGGCTATGGTGGTGACAAAGAGCTTGCTGCAGCTAAGTGGACAAGGATGAAATGGAAGAAAAGGTGGTGGAGTTTCGAGGAGTACTTATTTCTTCTTTGGGATATTTTTGGTGATGGGGTGAGCTGGCAAAAATGTACGTTGCCATATTTGGACCGTTGGTCCCCACTGCCTTGTCATCATGGATCTTTCCTGAAATCACTTCCGATCATTGCATCGTAGTTTGCATATCCTCTTCTACCTGTCCTTTATATTTTTCTCTGAGTTGATTAGGCACATGTGTGGTGGCATCTCCATATGAGCGCAGTCAACTGGATGAGGGTGGCCAGTTAACTAGCCACCTTTTCTCGTTCAAACCTAACCATCTCATTCACTTATGCATATTTTCCATTTACACAGATGCAACAGAGGAGAGGGTTAGTCACTTACCTATGAGTCAAATGTACGTGCTGTGAAGCCTTTTGGTTCCTTTTGCTATTGCATGCTTATATTTCAATTGCTGCATGCCTTTATCTCCTCCATTGCATGCTCTCTACTTCCTAATGTGTGGCTAGTTTTCTTTGTGTAGGTATCCTTTGGCTGGATCTAGCTTCAGATTTCCCCTTCAATCCCATGGTTGCACTTCTTTTGCTGTTGTGGCTTGATTTTAATGGGATCAGCTGCTACAGGAATTCCTACAGGAGCTCTTGTAGCTGCTTCTCCCTTTAAAATTTTTAGTTGTGATGGGAGCTGTGAGGATGATGCCAGAGATGTTGATGAAGATGGAGATGTACTTGGTAAGCTGCAGGTGATATTTGAGGAGCTGCTTCCTTTATTTTTTTGTTTTTTTTTTGTTTTTTTTTTTTGTTTTTTTCTAAAAACTGGTTTCTGTGTTTTTCAGCAGGAAGGGAAAAAATGATGATGATGAGGTGGTGCAGGTGTTGGATGGATGGAAAGTAGGGTGGATAGTTGTAGGAGCATCTACCTTCTCTCCTCCCAGCCACTCAAACTGTTTTTTGGAACCATTTCTGGCTCTCTGTGATTTCTACCAAAGCCTCCTGTAGAACACACAGGGCCTCCTGTAGAACACACAGTTTCCAGGAAAAAACACACTAGGGTGGAAGAAAGGCTAAAAATGATGGAGAAGAGTGTGCGGTAGATGAAATAGGTTTTGTGGCATCTTCTCTTGCTCCTTGTGGTCCACCTGTAACCTGCAATGCACATTAAAAGTCAATTTTCTTTTCCTTCTTTTCTCTGTTTTTTCTTCTTCTTCTTCTTTTTGAAAGACAACTAGGGTGCCTCAAGGAGGTTTTCACCCTAATTGCCTGCCCTGGGCGCCTCCAAGGGAGGTTTTCACCCAGGGATCTTATTCTCTCTCTTTTTTTTGTTTTTGTCATCATTGGGCCACCTCAACAGAGGTTTTCAACCCAATGATGGGACTCAAGCGCCTCATGGAGGTTTTCACTTGAGTCCTTATTATTTTTTTTATTTTTTTTTGCTTCTTCAGTGAGTGGGTGAAGTGGAGGCTAAGACCTGCTCCACTACCATTATTGTCTTATTTAGATCTTCAATGAACTCTTGCTTGGAGAGGATCTTCTTGTAAATTTTCAACCTATGTCCATTGACAGCATGGGGATGGCTTCCTCATCAATGGTTCTGATCAGAATTGAACCATTATCATTGCATTTTTCCAGAGTGTAGGGTCCCATCGATCTTATCCTTAGTTTTCCTTTGAAGTCTTTAAACCTTGAGTGATAGAGCAGTGCCCAATCTCTCTCTTGGAATTGCTTCTCCTTGATATTTTTGTCATGTCATATTTTCCTCTGAAGCTGAACTACCTCTGTGTGGAGAAGGGCATGCAATCTTTGTTCATCCAATCCATTGAGCTAGAGTAGTCTTTCCCTCTATGCATGGCTGAGGTCTAGGTCCAGTTGAGCTACCATTCTTAGTGTATTGTATTCAAATTCTATTGACAACAAAGTCTTCTTCCCATAGACCAGTTCATAGGGTGTGAACCCTGTGGTGGTCTTCCATGTTGTGTTGTAGGCCTAGGTGGCCTCAACTAGTCTATCTACCCAATATTTTATGTTTTTGCTCACTACCTTGGTCAGAATTCCTTCCAAAGCTCTATTAGTGACTTCCACCTACCCATTGGCTTGTGGATGGTAAGGGGTGGAAGTCATGTGCTTGATTTTATGATGTGTGAGCAGGTCTTCAATCAACTTGGAAGTGAACTAAATACCTTGGTCTGTGACCATTTATCTTGGATACCCAAACTTATAGAATATATTTTCTCTCAAAAACTCAGTTATTTTTTCCTCTGTTGCTGCTTTGATTTCTTTTGTTTCTGCCCATTTTGTTAGACAATCGATGCACACAATAATGTATTGCTTCTATTTTGAAGGAGGGTTGATAGGACCCACAAAGTCCATGCCCCACTTCTTAAATGGCTCAAAGGTCACTTGAGGTTGCATGGGCATCTTATCCTTTGGAGTAGGTTTCCCCATCCTTTGACACCGATCACATTGGCTAGTATACCTCCTCACATCTTAATGAAGAGTGGGCCAATAGTAGCCTACTTGCAATATTTTGAAGGCAGTCCTCTTTGCTGCAAAATGGTCTCCACAAGGCCCGTCATGATAGGTCAAGAGAATGTCAAAGCCTTCCTCCCCCTTGACACATCCTCTCAAGATCTGATCTAGGCCAAGTTTGAAAATATTTCCCTCAATCCATGTCGAAGGGGAACTTTTCCTTATGATCTTGCTCTTCTCCTTTGAGGATATGTGTGGTGGAAACTATGTTGAAACCAAGTAGTTTTCTATATCAGCAAACCATAGAGAGAGTACTGAGATAGCAAATAGGTTTTCATCTGGAATTTGATGATCCACCATTCCTTCTTCACTTGCAAGCAAATTTACTCTAGACAAAAAGTTAGCAACAACATTTTCTTTACCAGGATTATCAATAATGGTTAAATCAAACTACTGCAGTAAAAGAAACCATCTAATAATGCGAGCATTTACATCTGGTTTGTTCATTAAATATCTGATTGCAACATGATCAGTGTGCACAAAGGCTTGATAGCCTGTGATATAATGTCTTAATTTGTTCGAGGAATGCACCACAATTAGGAGTTCCTTCTCGGTTACCATGTAGTTCAACTTTGCCTTTGACAATTTTCTACTTATAAAGTATATGGCGTAAGGTAACTTTTCATCAATTTGTCCTAAGGCTGCTCCTATTGCTTTGTTCGAGGCATCTATGGGAATGTGGAAAGGCAGGGCCCAGTTTGGGCCTCTCAGAATCGGGGCAGTCACAAGTTTGCTTTTCAAGGTATCTAGGGTTTCTTGATAGCTTTCTGTCCATATAAATTCGATACCTTTTCCTAAAAGAACAAATAACGGAGAGGCTAACTTGCTGAAATCTTTAATGAATCTTCTGTAATATCCAACAAAGCCTAGGAAACTTCTGGCATCTCTCACCTTTTGAGGAGGTGGGACCCTTTGGATGATGACAACTTTGTTGGGTTACACCTGCAATCCTTGTTGAAATATTGCATGACCTAGCACAGTCCCTTTAGTCATCAATAATTCACATTTTTCCAAACTAAGGGATAGGTTCATTTCAATACACTTATTCAAGACATTTCCTAGGTTAGATAAAGCTTCCTGAAAGTTAGAACCATAAGGAGTGAAATCATCCATATATATTTCCACTGCATCATGAACCAGTTCAGAAAATATACTCAATACTGCTCTCTGGAAAGTGGCTGGAGCATTGCACAAACCAAAAGGAAGGACCCGATATGCAAAGGTACCCCAAGGACAAGTGAAAGTGGTTTTATCTTGGTCCTCCGGGCTAATTTGAATTTGATTGTACCCGCTAAACCCATCTAGGAAGGAGAAAAACTTTTTGCCCGCTAGACCATTTAACACTTGATCTATGAAAGGCAAAGGAAAATTGTCCTTTTAAGTGGCTTTGTTCAATTTCCAATAATTGACAAAGATTCTCCACTTACCATTTTTCTTTGGCACTCGAACCAAAGGAGAGACCCATTCGCTGTTAGAGATGGGGTAGATGAATCCTGCATCAAGTAATTTTTGCAATTCTTCCTTAACAATGTCTTTAAGGGTTGGATTCATCCTCCTTTGAGGCTGCCTGACTGGTTTGCAATCTTCCTTAATGTATATATGATGAGTAGATATTGAAGGGTGCACTCCCTTCATCTCCTTACAACTCCAAGTTAAGGCATCTAAATGTTTTCTTAATAAGCTATATAGCTCCTTCTCCTGGGAAGTGGATAGGGATGAATTGATTTTCAAGGTTCTTTCTAGGCCAAACTCTATATTCCTAATACAGAGAGAGGTCATGTTGGCCACACAGAGATCAGTTGAGGGATTGTTTTGGGTTTCTTTCACTATGTCCTCTAATGGCAAGGTACGGGGGGGGGGTGGATTCTGAATTAAATTTTTAATGATATCAACCTCATCTTGCGGTTTCTCCCCATCGCAGTTTCTAATGCATAAAGTGGTGCAGAATAGACTTCATCCTCATACTCCTCCTCCAACCAGAGAGGTAGATCATGTTCTAGCAAGGGTTGGGCAAGAGGGTATAGGACTAACTGTTGGGACATATGCCCATTCTTGGTGGTCATGTTCCCAGCCCGAAAACTAATATAGGCATCAGCAGTAGCCAACCAGGGTCTTCCCAGGATGAGACGATACCCAGTGAGCTTTGCCTTTGGCTGGAGAACTAGGAAATCAATAGGGTACTCCCAAGAATCAATGGAGACCATCACATCTTCCACAATCCATTTAGGGGTCATGGTGGAGCGGTCTGCTAGCTGCAGTACTATCGTGGTCTTCCTCAAGGAGCTTTGGAGGTTAAGTTTGAGCATGGTGTCCTTTTTCATCATATTAATGGTAGCTCCCAGATCAATCAAGGTGTGTGGAATCATGGTTCCATTGATGTGGAAATCAACTACTAGGTTTCTGGGGTCCAGATATTTCGGATAGATTACCTATGCCAACATCAGGTCAGACAGTTGTCCTATGACATTGATGGTTGGGGCATCTCTCTTGCACCTGCCTGGATGCCTAAAGCACTTCTATTTGACCAACCGATTGTATATAGGCACATCTTTTATGGCTTGGAGAAGAGGTATATTTACACATAACTATTTCAATTCTCCCAGAAGTTCAGTTTCTTCTGGGGTGGGTTGTGTTGTCCCGGATAGTCTCTCAGGAAAGGTTGGAATTGCTTTAGGTTCATTTTCCTCTTTATCTTCCTCAACCTCCTTAGGGGGAGGTTGGCTCTCTGGGAGAACCTTCCTAGATCACAGGTTAATCTTCTGAATCTCTATAACATAAGTTGAGCATGATTGTTCGCCACTATATACTTGTTGAGCCTGTCTGTTGTTCAGGTTCAAGTTCAGTTGGGCATGCATTTGGGGTTGTCTTGGTGGACCAAGAGGCAACGGTTGTGGTTGAGAAGTTGGTGGAGGCAAAATATCTAGAGGAGAGTTGTACTGGGGCCTCCACCCATGATGAGTTGCATTCCACTGAGGTTGTGGCTGAGCATAGGATTGAAATGAATGAGCGACTGGTTGGGCATGATATTGAGATGGATAGGAACAAGGAGGAGGCGTGGACCGGGAAGGATGAGCAGGAGGGCCCCAAGAAGCTATGGGAGTGACTTGGTTGGGGTTGTAGTATGCCTAGGATGTCCCTTGCATCCCTTGTTGGTATGGTCTAGGTCCATGCGGTCTCCTCTAGTTCATGAAATAAAGTGTTTCAGTGGCTCCTTCGGCCCCCTAGTATACAGCTTTAAGTTCGGGCAAGGAGGGACACTTACATGTAGAGTGATCTTCTTCAGAGACTGAACAAACCTCTATAGATTTCAATGGGCATTCGTTCCTAGTGTTATCACTCAGGTTGTCCCTTTTGATTCCCAAAGGGATACGGCCGAGGTAACCTCAAACCAATCTTTGGACTACAGGTCCTAGCCTACCTGCAGTCAGAGAGGGCTCTCTCTTTAGGATTTAGCTTTGTTTAAGGGATGATTTTAGGCTAGATATGATGCACATGGGTTTTGTTTGAGTTTGGTGGGATGGTTGATCTATTCATGCAGAGTTGGCATACAAAGTGTAAGAAGTTCAAACCATTGGGCATGGAGTCAATGAATGTGAACTGAAGGGTGCATTTTCCTTGGCAGAAGAGGGGAATATGGAGCAGGATAGCTAGGCATGGCACAATGATTAAATGCTGGAACAAGGATGAAATGGAGGTTAGGGGATGAGAGGAAATTAAGTATCTCTCATCCAGCCAAAGAGGGAAAGTGGATGAAGACTATATAGGAGCAATGAAGGATTCCTAAACAACATTCAAAAATGAGAAATAGCTTAAACATGATCAATTAAGTATGCATATTCATCACTAATTCGGAGGAAAACATAGAAAAGTTACAAGAATTGAGCACAGAGAGCATGAAAACCATTTCTGAACTATTCCTTCTTCCTGCAACTTAGATTATGATATATAGATGATACAAATACATATAAGCTGACAACAGAGGGAGGAAAGACTTATTGGACCATGAGCAAGCACGAGAATTCCATATCAAGCTCTTCAGCCATTGAAAGCACAACCAGCCAGTTCAGATGCAAATATTCCAACAATCTTTGATTACAGAAGTTCTTAAACTTACATCACAAGTTTAGAATGAGAAATACAACCAACCAACCCTTTACGCTATCCAGAGGGTGGTATAAATAGAGAAAATATCTACAACAGCAGATCTGATAGCAGATCTGGAGAAATGAATGCTTCTAACCTAACATTTATTGCAAATAAATGAAAGAATGCCTATCTACCAGTTGCGCAGGGACTGCAGCCATAAGAATGAATAAATTATTGGTATTTTGAGCAATGCACTGACACATCTGCAATAACTGTGCCTTGGGACTTGCTACGCTGCTCATATGTGTCTTTGTACACTGTCTCTGCAAAATCTGGGCTTTAAACACTTGAATTGCCCCTCTAGGCGGTTCTGCTGCTGTAGAGTGGCTTTAATGCTCATAACTGTGATCTGGTGGGCTTTGATGGCTCTGAGTTGCTTTATTGACTTTGATGGGGGCCTCTTTAATGTTCTGCTGCTTCGGGCTACTGATATTTTGATCTGATACTCTTTGCTGCTTCCTCTGATACACTTTGACACTAAATCATGCCACTTTCTCTCTCTGATACTCTTTAACTGTCTAATCGCCCCTTTATCTGCCAATTTAATGCAAGAATAACTGCTGCAAATGCTTCCGTGGCCTTTGGGATGCTATCGACGCTTGGCCGATCAAAAATGATGCCTAAATCTTCAAAAAATGCTGCGAAACAAAGGACAAATGTATGCTAATAGATTGCTGAGGCAAAACCATGCGTTTCGATGTATTATGGGCATGAAGCGATTTCAAAATAGTGAAGGAAAGCATCGTTCCTTTGCAGTTGTGGCGGGTGGGAGCGCTGTATAAACAAAACTTTAACAAATGCCCCTTTCCTTATAACGCGCGAATGCTTAAAAAACATGAATTTTCATTGAAAATTGGCACTGCCGCAACACTATGCATTCTATTAAATCATGGTCGTTGGATCGCAAGAAGGTAGATCCAACGACTGGTGCTAAATCGGCGATCGGCGGATTGGCGGATCCCAAACCATAATGCCTCCAGTGAGCGATGAACCCTGGGGACCCAAAATGCATTATAGGCTCCCTTTTGATTTATATCGGGTCCGACCCATCGGCGAACTCTTATCGGTGGATTTGAATGAAAATGGGTCATCGGACCCGAAATCCCTTTCAACTGCTCTTTATAATTTATCGGATCCGGATATGGGGTGCACAGTACCAATCTTTGTGGACCCGAAATGCTTATAGGCTCTTTCTTTATGGAGATCGGGTCTGGCCCATCGGTGAGCCCAACTCGACGGATTTTAATAAAAATGATAAGCAGACCCGAAACCCATTCAAACTGCATTTATATACCATTTCGGCTTCGGCCCGTCGGGAGCCTTCTTTTCGCTGCACTAGGGGCCCTTACGGACCCGAAAACTTTATAAGTCGTGCCTTATATCTTTTCGGCTCCGCCCAGTCGGAGCCATATATAGGAATGAAGCGATAAAACATTAGCCATTGATCTGGGGCCGAAATGGATGGCTGAGATTTGGTCGGCGTTTTGCTGTCGGAGCAAGCTGGGGGCGGGACATTATATACATATGACTGCCGATGCGATATCGCAATCGGCGATCGGCGGACCATTTGTCAGGCTTATATACATTGTTTGCAACCATGCGATACGCCGATCGGCGAAATCGCAATCGGCCTTTATTGATCAGACTCCCATATATGCATTGTGTTAACACACGACTCCCCTCCTGACTGCGATATCACATCGGAGGGGGTCCAAATAGAACTCTTTTGCAATTGGAGCAAGGCCCAAGGTAAGTGATGTGGGATTTTATGATCGGAGGCAGAACTTTTGATGTTTTGAAGGGATTTCAAGGCATCGGAAGGGGTCCGAAAGCCCAAAAAGGGATTTTTCATGCCTTGGAAGGATTCCAAAGGCACCTGGGAGGATTTTTATGTGTTTTGAGAGGGGTTTAATGGCCTTTAAAAGGGTTTGTGCCTTGGAAAAGGTAGAAACAAGGCCAAAAGATGGTTTTTTATACATATGAAGGGAATTTATGCTTTGTGAAGGAATCAAAAAGCACTAGAGGGGTTTTATAGAGTGATGAAGGGCTTTATGCATCGGAAGGAGTCTGAAATGCATCTGGAAGATGGTTAGAGGAGGGCAGTGTGGGTTCTTGCTGAGTTTCTGATAAACTTAGCAATTCCCGAGGATGTATATGGTTATCTTTCAACCAGGGGGAGGGGATAAGTATATAGGGGAGTAATATACATAGCTTTAGTAGGGGAAGGGGAAATAGATAAGGAGTTACATAATAAAGTTAGTAGTTAATATGATAATGATGAGAAAAAACACTAAGAATGATGTCTTAGGCTATCAATGGGGGAAAATGACTGATAGAAGAAGTGTGAACATTCCTTTAGTGAAGCAGATCTTCACCAAGGCAGATGATATGGAGAATGATGAAATTAAGAGGTATCAAGAAGATCTTGACCTCTTTTAGGGGAAGTTAGTGAGTGACTTGGGGAAAAAGGAAGAAGGGGAAGTTAGACATGCCTCGCTTGAAATCCTCCAACTGAAAAAACTGCCTCAAACTAAAAATGAATTGCTTACCAAAAATTGGAACACAGTAGTGGCATTTAGACTAGCACGCTTTCATGGACAGTTCTTTGGCCATCTGTAGCAAATATGGATCATTGCAGCATGCATAGAACGACATATTTGGCATGTAAAAATGTCGATCATGAAAGATGATTAACCTGCTGCAGCAGGAGGCTAACAGTGGATCCACTTGGGGATGGCTTTTCCTTGTGAAAAGCCAAGAACAGCAGGTCAGACTGCCTTGTATTCAATTGTTGCTGTGTTCTGCAAAATTCCCTTGGGTGGCTGCCTTATTGATCCTACCTACCTACCTACCCTAACCAGCACTTACTTTGCTGTTAGGTGAAGTGAAATAACCAATGTAGCCATTTAAGCAAAATCGACATCAGTGAGCTTTGCTGCTTGTGCTTTCCGGTGAGAAAAACTGATATCTTGCAATCTGATGTGGCTTTGTTAATCTTTGAGAAGATTAGGAAGCTACTGACCTCCTTTGCTGTGTTTAAACACTGTACAAAACTATCTTGCAACATATATATACAATTCCTGGGCTGAAATAAAGAACTGTACAAAAGTTTGGGACAACTATCATGCTTTGAAATAGAGAAATCATTAACAAATTGATACTGAGCCTTACAACCTGCTAATGGAGAAAAGCGCTGATCTCTTTCATCATTCTGCCTGCCAGCAGATAGGTCATTCAAAACTTGCAGAGGTGCTTGCAATTTATTACAATTTGGCTCGAATAGGACTTGACTGTTCTGCGCAGGATGCTCCTCTTCTTCTTCGAATAACTCAGATGGCTGAAAAAAAAGAGGCAAGGGATCCACTTGGATCATTTGATCATATGCTGCTGCTTCTAAGTCTTCCTCAATCTGATATTCGATGGCTCTTTGGGGCTGCAAAACTAGAGGCAATACATTTGGAACAATATTTTGATTAACCTCCAGGCGGTCAATAGCAACACAAGGTGACACTTGATCATACACAACATGATAATTATCCCTAATAAATTGAAAAGACTCAAAACAAAATGGTAAAGTTCCTTCGCTGAAATCAAAATTTTTTGCGCTTTCCTCCTTTACTTCATAGCTGAACTGGGCAAGCTGATCATTACATTCAAGCTACTGAGCTTGAACTTTGCTTCCTGCTAAAATAGGATCTGATTCCTCTGCAAGGCTAATTTGGTCGTTAGGCTCATAATCATCATCATACAGATCATATTTGGGTAGACAGTTGAAAGAAGAGAAGCTATTATATTCACACAGTATATCAGGAGACTCCTCCTTCACATATGGCTCTATGAATATGTCATCTGATTTGTGGTAGGTTTGTTCGTGAATGTCACTACTTTCCTCTTGCACAACAGATGTGTCCTGGCGCTCTAAACTTTCTACTTTCATTGTGATCAACTGCATCATTTCTTCTGACTTTTGTAACACATTATGAAGTCTTTCTTCTTGCTCTGCCTTGCGTTGTTTTTCCCTCATCTTCAGATTTGCCTCCATGTCCACTGCTATGTCCTGCATTTGTTTTAAAGTGGACAGGCATCTTTCTCTCAAACGGAACTCAATCTCTGGATCAAAAGCTCTAGGATAGTGCAATAGAGCTAAATCAGGGGGAGGTCTTATATTCAAAGGCATAGAAAGATAAACTTGATTGAATCGATCAAAAAATTGCTGAACAGATTCATTTGGACGCCTTTCTAACTGATTATATTCTTCGATGAGTGAGAGGAAATTGATTTTAATCATCCATCTATCAAGGAATAGCTTGGAACACTGTTGAAGATTAGAGATGCTGGCCTCAGGCAATGCTTTAAACCAAGTCCTAACTTCGCCTTGCAAAGAAAGGGAAAATAGTCTAAGACTGACATCTTCATCTTCTACTTCAAATATATTAAGATAATCTTCAAAAGCCTGGATATGTTTCTGGGCAGTAATACCATTTTCTCCATCAAATCTAGGGAGATACTCAGGATGATTTCCAGGCAAAGGATTCAGCACAGGAGGCAAAATGAGAGGCTTATATCTCAAGAACTTTACGAGACACAGGAGTATATACAGGAACTGTAAGACTGGGCTCTATTTTTGGTTCCTCCTTGGCTGTATGATGATCTTCAACAGCATTTGAAGACTGCTGCTCTAATGTGCAAGGAGGCTTTTCAACAACATTTTCCAAAGGAAAATCATAAAAATCTGATATAGAATCGTCTTTAAAATACAATATACACAACAAAACTTTATGGAGAAAAAGCATGACCTCTTGGATAGTAATCCAGGTAAAAATCCCGATCTGCTCATATATCTCTTTTGGGTTCATTTCTCCAGTGGAGTCTTTATTATGAGGATGATGTGGAGTCGCCAGGTGGATGAATTAACCTTGAAGTGCCTGATCTCTGTCCACCATCACAGATCAGAGCTAAACATGAGAAGCTCTGAAGAAAAGGAACACTTTCTCCAGAAAACAAGGCAAACTGGTCAAAATTGGGGGTTTACAGTAATAAACAAATGATTCAGGTCCCCAGTGGAGTCGCCATTATGTTATCACTCAGGTTGTCCCTTTTGACTCCCAAAGGGATACAGCCGAGGTAACCACAAACCAATCTTTGGACTGCAGGTCCTAGCCTACCTGCAGTCAGAGAGGGCTCTCTCTTTAGAATTTAGCTTTGTTTAAGGGATGATTTTAGGCTAGATATGATGCACATGGGTTTTGTTTGAGTTTGGTGGGATGGTTGATCTATTCAAACAGAGTTGGCATACAAAGTGTAAGAAGTTCAAACCATTGGGCATGGATTCAATGAATGTGAACTGAAGGGTGCATTTTCCTTGGCAGAAGAGGGGAATATGGAGCAGGATAGCTATGCATGGCACAATGATTAAATGCTGGAACAAGGATGAAATGGAGGTTAGGGGATGAGAGGCAATTAAGGATCTCTCATCCAGCCAAAGAGGGAAAGGGAATGAAGACTATATAGGAGCAATGAAGGATTCCTAAACAACATTCATAAATGAGAAATAGCTTAAACATGATCAATTAAGTATGCATATTCATCACTAATTCGGAGGAAAACATAGAAAAGTTACAAGAATTGAGCACAGAGGGCATGAAAACCATTTCTGAACTATTCCTTCTTCCTGGAACTTAGATTATGATATATAGATGATACAAATACATATAAGCTGACAACAGTGGGAGGAAAGACTTATTGCACCATGAGCAAGCACGAGAATTCCATATCAAGCTCTTCAGCCATTGAAAGCACAACCAGCCAGTTCAGATGCAAATATTCCAGCAATCTTTGATTACAGAAGTTCTTAAACTTACAGCACAAGTCTAGAATTAGAAATACAACCAACCAACCCTTTACACTATGCAGAGGGTGGTATAAATAGAGAAAATATCTACAAAATATCTACAACCGCGGATCTGATAGCAGATCTGGAGAAATGAATGCTTCTAACGTAAAATTTATTGCAAATAAATGAAACAATGCCTATCTACCAGCTGCGAAGGGACTACAGCCATAAGAATGAATAAATTATTGGTCTTTTGAGCAATGCGTTGGCACTTCTGCAATAACTGTGCCTTGGGACTTGCTGCACTACTCATATGTGTCTTTGTACATTGTCTCTGCAAAATCTAGGCTTTAAACACTTGAATTGCCCCTCTAGGCGGTTCTGTTGCTGTAGAGTGGCTTTAATGCTCATAACTGTGATCTGGTGGGCTTTGATGGCTCTGAGCTGCTTTATTGACTTTGATGGGGGCCTCTTTAATGTTCTGCTACTTCAGGCTACTGATATTTTGATCTGATACTCTTTGTCGCTTCCTTTGATACACTTTGACACTGAATCAGGCCACTTTCTCTCTCTGATACTCTTTAACTGTCTAATTGCCCCTTTATCTACCAATTTAATGCAAGAATAACTGTTGCAAATGCTTCCGTGGCCTTTGGGATGCTATCGGCGCTTGGCCAATAAAAAATGATGCCTAAATCTTCAAAAAATGCTTGCGAAACGGAGGAGAAATGTATGCTAATAGATCGCTGAGGCAAAACCATGCGTTTGGATGTATTATGGGCATGAAGCGATTTCAAAATAGCCAAGGAAAGCATCATTCCTTTGTAGTTGTGGCGGGCGGGAGCGCTGTATAAACAAAACTTTAACAAATGCCCCTTTCCTTATAACGCGCAAATGCTTAAAAAACATGAATTTTCATTGAAAATTGGCACTGCCGTAACACTGTGCATTCTATTAAATCATGGCCATTGGATCGCGAGAAGGAAGATCCAACGACTGGCGCTAAATCGGCGATCAGCAGATCGGCGGATCCCAAACCATAATGCCTCCGATGAGTGATGAACCCCGCGGACCCGAAATGCATTATAGGCTCCCTTTTGATTTATATCGGGTTCGGCCCGTCGACGAACTATTATCGGTGGATTTGAATGAAAATGGGTCATCGGACTCAAAATCCCTTTCAACTGCTCTTTATAATTTATCGAATCCGGATATGGGGCGCACAGTACCAATCTTTGCGGACCCGAAATGCTTATAGGCTCTTTCTTTATGGAGATCGGGTCCGACCCATCGGCGAGCCCAACTCGACGGATTTTAATAAAAATGATAAGCGGACCCGAAACCCATTCAAACTGCATTTATATACCATTTTGGCTCCGACTCGTCGGGAGCCTTCTTTTCGCTGCACTAGGGGCCCTTATGGACCCGAAAACTTTATAAGCCGCGCCTTATATCTTTTCGGCTCTGCCCAGTTGGAGCCATATAGGAATGAAGCGATAAAACATTAGCCATTGATCTGGGGCCCAAATGGATGGCTGAGATTTGCTCGACGTTTCGCTGTCGGAGCAAGCTGGGGGCGGGACATTATATACATATGATTGCCGATGCGATATCGCAATCGGCGATCGGCGGACCATTTGTCGGGCTTATATACATTATTTGCAACCATGCGATATGCCGATCGGTGAAATCGCAATCGGCCTTTATTGGTCGGACTCACATATATGCATTGTGTTAACACACGACCCCCCTCTCGACTACGATATCGCATCGGAGGGTGTCCAAATAGAACTCTTTTGCAATCAGAGCAAGGCCCAAGGTAAGTGATGCGGGCTTTTATGATCGGAGGCAGAATTTTTGATGTTTTGAAGGGATTTCAAGGCATCGGAAGGGGTCCGAAAGCCCAAAAAGGGATTTTTCATGCCTTGGAAGGATTCCAAAGGCACCTGGGAAGATTTTTATGTGTTTTGAGAGGGGTTTAATGGCCTTTAAAAGGGTTTGTGCCTTGGAAAAGGTAGAAACAAGGCCAAAAGATGGTTTTTTATACATATGAAGGGAATTTATGCTTTGTGAAGGAATCAAAAAGCACTAGAGGGGTTTTATAGAGTGATGAAGGGCTTTATGCATCAGAAGGAGTCCGAAATGCATCTGGAAGATGGTTAGAGGAGGGCAGTGTGGGTTCTTGCTGAGTTTCTGATAAACTTAGGAATTCCCCAGGATGTATATGGTTATCTTTTAACCAGGGGGAGGGGATAAGTATATAGGGGAGTAATATACATAGCTTTAGTAGGGGAAGGGGAAATAGATAGGGAGTTACATAATAAAGTTAGTAGTTAATATGATAATGATGAGAAAAAGCGCTAAGAATGATGTCTTAGGCTATCAATGGGGGAAAATGACTGATAGAAGAAGTGTGAACATTCCTTTAGTGAAGCAGATCTTCACCAAGGCAGATGATATGGAGAATGATGAAATTAAGAGGTATCAAGCAGATCTTGACCTCTTTTAGGGGAAGTTAGTGAGTGACTTGGGAAAAAAGGAAGAAGGGGAAGTTAGACATGCCTCGCTTGAAATCCTCCAACTGAAAAAACTACCTCAAACTAAAAATGAATTGCTTACCAAAAATTGGAACACAGTAGTGGCATTTAGACTAGCACGCTTTCATGGACAGTTCTTTGGCCATCTGTAGCAAATATGGAGCATTGCAGCATAAATAGAATGACATATTTGGCATGTAAAAATGTCGATCATGAAAGATGATTAACCTGCTGCAGCAGGAGGCTAACACCTAGCATGCCTCTTGGTGCACCTAGGACAAAAAATGGCCAAAGCCCTCTCTGCTTCCTCTTGTTTCCTTTAGATATGCAAGGTATCCATTTGGATGGCAAGAGTCTGCAGCAACTCACTCTTAAATTTTTCCAGCATGTTTCCAAGTTCACCTTTGATGGATGAATTGGATGAGAGGTACTGGTTATGGCTTGACTCCCCCTACTTCTCTTTCTTGCTGCTCTAGAATGATTTCTAAAGATAGTCTTTATGTCCTCATAAGGTAGTTGGTAAATGTATCCCCCAGCCAGTAAATGGAGGGTGTCTAGAAGGTCTTCCAAAATTCCCATGAGCAGGACCAACTTCAGAGATTTAGGATCAAGTGTACACCTGGCCCTTTTGTAACTGAGCTGGAACCTCTCTTCATAATCTTCTAAGGATTCATCACTTCCCATGGTCATCAGGTAGATTTCTTCCTTGGTATCTTTTGACCTACAATAGTCTCAGTATTTTTTATTAAAGGTCTGTTGCATCTGAGCCTAAGTTGTGATACTATTGCCAGGTAACCCCATCAACCAGCACAATGTTGCATCCTTGAGAGTAGAAGGAAATAGTTTCAACTTTTGCCCATCTTCTGCATAGTCATAGGTTTGATAGATAACATCAAACTCAAAGAAAAAGGTGTTAGGATCTTTTGTAGTCAAACCATGGAAGTGAGGTATGGCTGAGGGACTTATATTTTTCATTTTTGTGTCCCCATTGGTTTCCCGGATGGCAAAGTTACCCTCTACTCTTTCTCCATTCCCCCTAGCATTTATGTTTTTAGCCATTGTCTTTGGAGGGATGTCTTCTTCCTCTTCCCCTATAGGTTCTTCAAATATCTCTGGTTGTTCACCTAAAGGTTCTTCTTGATCACTACCATCGAAGAAGAGATAAGGGTGGCTATGTGATGCAGTGGGGGTGTTGGGCTAGAGTATCTCTGTTCCTACAAGGGATGAAAGGAAATCTTTTTGGTTGGTTTTTGTTTTTTTCACTGCTTGTACCTGCAAAACTGAAATTGATTGAACAAACAAATTGCAACTAACTGAAATGAACTGGCTGAAATGAAATTGCAGAACTGAAAAGGAAAGCAAATGAAATGCAAAACTAAAATAAATGAAATGACTCATCTACTTTTGCTGAAATGAATTTGTTGAATTGAAAATGAAAGCAGGGAAATGCGGAAACTGAAAGAAACAACTAATCTACTTTTGCTGAAATAAACTACTTAGCGGAAGGTTGTGATAGAAAATAGAAGAAAGCAGTAATCAAAAAATACTCTGATGCTTCCCTAACAACGACACCAAAAAGGTCCTGACCACCAATATTGCAGCAATAATGCTACAACTCCTAGGTTTCCTACTTTACTTTTATCAACCTGGTAGTTCGTAACAAACTTGGAAGCGACGGTGCTGTATGCACAAGTATTAGTTCTTAATGGAAGCTGTCACTTGGTCAGCTGGCGCAAGATCACTAGGAGCTCAGGCCAACTTCTATGGATTCCAGAAGAAGCTCTATATGTGATGAAAGAAAAGAAAGCTTACTCTATAGAGGCTACTCTACTTGCAGAAAGGAAAAGAAGACTAAAATGTAAAGTAAACCTAGCAAACCATACTTAACCAACTAATCATACTTTTGCAGAAAGAGAGATGAAAAACCATGAAATAAATGCCATTACCTACTCAGGAAGTAAACAACATCTACTCAAGCTATTTCTAGAAGTAAATGAGCAAAAAAACATCTTTTTGGATTTTTATGTATTTTTATGTGAAATTGTCATGCATGTAATTTATTTGATTGTGAATGTGGCAGTGATTAGGTGGTGGTGGAGGGAAACTTTGGGATTTGTAGAGGTGTAGGATGGTGTGGATGGGTCCTAGGAGGGCTTAGGTGGCCTTCTGGAGGCTTTTCCCGTAATCGGACTTCAAAAAGAAGCCTACAGGAAAATCTACAGGAGGCTGCAGGGGATCTACAAGAGGTCTACAGGAGGTCTATAGGAGGATGTCAAGAGTAGTTTTGGAGGTTTTGAAGGTAGGAAAGTGGGTGGAAAGGGTAGATGAAGGCTAGGATGATGTGTTAAGGTGTTTAGGGTCCATCAAGAATTATTAGGAGAGAGAAATATGGTCAAATTTGTTCAAGGAAAGAGAGTAAAGTCTATGGGAAAGTGCAGAAAATTAAGGCATATTTTAAATGAACTCTGGGTGACCTGTGGGGCATAGATCAAAGAGAGATTGTGATGGATGATTGGATAACTTGTTGTGAGAAGAGATTGGCTGCAAAAATACCTGAAAAACAAATAAGGAGATCAAGCAAACAAGGAAACTAAGTACATAAAAAAACTAGAATTTTGTATCAAGCTAATCTAGATTATGAGCTATGGAAAGAAATTCTGAACAATGCTATAATGAGAGAAAGCATGGAAGGAAGCTTATTTAAAGACATAAATGAGTATGGTGAAATGGATCTAAAGCAAATCATTAGCCTTCTAACAAACTGCAACAATAGAAATCCTATGGAGAAGGCAAATCTATGTTTTTGTGGCAGCAAGAGGGTCTTGGCCTCAACTGATGGTCCCAAAGGGAGGAAATGAGGCCAAGGCTCTATCAATGGCCTTTTTCTATCTTCTTTCTACCACTGTTTGACCTTCTACAGAAAACTTAAATGGAAACAACCTTCTAAATCACCAAAAGCAACCTATTCTTAACCAGGAAAGAGATTTATCTAACAACTACTAATTCATAAACTAAAACAAAGCATATAAATACAAACAAGAGGAGCTTGGTTACCTGGATTGGGCCCTAACCCAAGAGCTTCAGCCCTATGAGATAACTCAGTGCTATCTCAAAAAGGATCTCATCTTTATTATCAAAATAATAATGGGATTACATGAAACTGTCAACAAAAGTAAGCTCAAAGTTGAGCAGAGCAAAGCTGCAACAAAAATTCAAAAATTTGACTAACTTCCTAATGAGGCCCTAGTCCTTTCTACTTATACAACTGAAGCTCCCAACAACTTCCTTAAAATAATGGAGGCTTGGCTCCCTAAACTTGATATAAACAGAAGTTATCCTCCACTTGTTGGGATGCCTCCTAGTGTGTTGATGTGGTTGTTTGTGCTTCAAGCTGCATGATGGAGAATTCAAAGTGGGGAGTCATAAATGAGGGGGATTGTTATAGACATTTTTGTGCCTTACAACATTGAGCATGAAATGTCCATAATCTAAGGGATCCAAAGTCCCTAAACATGTTGTTCCTACCCCTAGAGGAACAAGGCTAACAAACCACAACAATTCACAGAAGTTCTCCACCAGAAACTCCTCAGAAACAAGTCAATTAAGGATCATTTCAGTGGCTCCACTAGCTGTTTGCGCTGAATGTCAAAACCAACACTGGCTACCTGCATTGAATGTCAAAGGGAACACTGGCTACCTGCGCTGAACGAGAGTGGAAATGTGGCAGGTTCATTTCTCAAGGTGTCAAAACCCAGGAAGCTTCCAAAATGACACTTGCCTCAGGGAATTCGACTGGTGATGAGTAAGAGGTTCCAAATCTCCAAGTGAAATCAAGAACTAACAGAGGGAGAGGACACTAGTCAGATCTCAAGCTGACTCATCATCTCTCCAAACATCTATATATGGATCTCTCCTCCATGAGATCTGGAGGCTGGAATTTTGTTATTGCAAAGAATTGTTGTTGGTTTGAGATTGGAATCATTGGGTGCTTAATGCTTTGAAGGGGGTGAGGATAGGAATTCCATTTGCTGCGAAGGAGATGTTGGATTGGAGCCCTTTGGGTTGTATCTCTTCCTGAACCTTGTTATTCATCAATAAAGCTATCTTGGTTTCTCCTATATACTGATGTATTTTTGATGTATAATTGCATTAGTATGTTTGGTTTATTTCTAATCCTGAACTAGTTATGAATATGAATCCATGTCTTGTGTAGTGTTCTCTTCTTGTGATCTTGCAGAAACCTCTTGAAGCTGGGCGAGCGAGAAGGCAAGTAGCTGGGAACTCTCCAAGAGAAGAGAAGCCGGATCGAGGGACAAACGGAAGACACCGGTTAGTCCACACATCTCTCTCTTCATTCTTAATTCATAAAGGAAGAATACTAGAATAGCTGTCTCTGTTTGTTGCTAAGGCACTGTCACACCTTAGGTGGATAGGATCATCCTGTATAGGCATTTTTCCCCACAACAAATTGGCGACTCTGCTGGGGAGATTTGTTAGGTCATTTTATTTGTGTTTCTATCATTGTTTGTTTCATAGACTTGACAGCAACAATCGAACTGCATCTGCTATTCCCGGATGCAAAGTAGACAGTTGCTGCTTTGATCCAATCACTGGACTTGTCTATGATCTGAACAATGGATTCACAAATGATTTGATGATCCTTTGTGATAGATCTTAGTACACCCTCAAAGCATCCCTTTGATTACACCTTGCTTGTTGCTTTGATTTGGCCTGAAACAGTAGATTAAATAGCAATCTTTGACCCAGAACCAGTGAGAAACGAGAGTTTCTCCTTCAACACAGACCCAGTGAAGGGATTCTGCATTTCAACGCAGGTCCCATGAAGGCTACCTGCGCTGAATGTCAAAACCCCTGTGTTGAGGTTGCGCTGAACCAGTTTGCCCTTGTGCAGCTGGGGTTCTCTGCTCTGTTTTGCCTTGTTTTGATCTCTGATTTTTGCAGCCTGTAACCAGCATAGGTACCAGTCTGATAACTCCTTTTCTCTGCTTAAATTCCGCCTCCTTTTGTACAAAAAGACTGTGAGTGTTTTTATGTGTTTGTGGCATCATTTGCAGTTTTCCTTTGCATGAGTGAAATAATTATCCTGTAGCCCTTGATTCAGATCTGTTGATTGTGATCTTAGAAGAGAGTTCATTGGCTGTTTGCAGTTGATTATACATTTACTCTTGCTTATTGGTTTGAATTTGTCTCTTTTAAGTGTCGAAACAAGTATTCATTTCGGAAATCGTTAAGTGTTGTAATCTCTTCTACCCTCTCTGATTTCGGAAAAGTAAACTTGTTTGTTTTTGTCATTTAAAAGCAAATTCAAAGTTGTACAAAAAGCTTTCTTTGTAGGCATCAATACTAAGAAAGCGGAAAACAAACACCTGCATTGTGCATTTGCATTTTGATAGTTTGCATGATTGATTTAGGAAAAGTGCATTAGAGTGTGCTGATTGCTCTTTGAGAAAAGATGGTGTCTTTCTTTTCCCTTAGTAGCTAGGATTTTCAAAGTTGAAAGATATAAAGCTTGCTTATCATCTTTAGACTGCATTTAGGAATTGTATCATACATCTCGTGGTGAACCTTGAAAGGCAAACTTCTAAAAAGATCAACCTAAAATAAATTGAATGAACTTAACAATGCTTTGCGACATAACGCACAACATAGAGGTCTAGGCTAGAGACGTGTTCCGGCGTCGTAAAGCCTGGTGACTGTCGATCTCGTGGATGGTGGGTGATTCCTCCTGAGGGACGATAGCGCCAGTATGGATTGTGCTCCCACGTACCGTCGCGTATATATTGGGAGACCCCTATAGGCATAAAACCTTTATCCTTAGGAAGCCGTGTCGGCCGCCCTACTGATCGCAATGCACTGAACACAGCATTCAGGAAGATCGACTGCCCGTACCCTAAAAAGTATTCTGCGGTTTTGCGAAAAGTTTGGCACACCCTCTGCCTAGAACTCCAGAGCAGTTCCTTTTGGCCTTTTTTAGACTCTATAACGGAAAAAGTCCATCCGAGCATTTGTCACTTCGGGCTCGTTAAAACATCGAAGGAGACTAGAGTCATCTTTAGCTTTTTCTCGACTCTTTAAAACTAAAAAAGCAAGTTGTGTCTAAAGCATCGTTAAAATTTATTTTAAACAGAACAATCACCCCTATTCCTGCGTTGATCTTTAGGTTGAAAAAATGGAGCACACCAACCAAGGAATTCCCCTTGGTGGAAATCCTAGTCCCTTCTCCTCTTGGGGAGATGTTGGTGCGCCCCATATAGCCACATTGTCGCTTCCAGGACTGACAATTGGCCTGCCAGTCTGGCTCTTTTCAACCAATGTCGTTCAGAACACCACCATTCCTGAACAGTCGAGTCAACAGTTAGACCAGACCAGAGTTGCCAACCAGCCTTCTACTTCATCTAACTCTTCCTCTCCTCCTTCCTCCTCGCTTGACGGAACTGGTAAAACAAAAAGCCAAGTTCCTAAGGAGAAGAAGGAAAAGAAGAAGAAAGAGAAGAAGAAGAAGGAGCCAAAAGCGACTGGGGGCAAACAAGTGTCGTCTGACAAAAATCCACACACCGCACTGACCAGGCCTAAATCGCCATGTGTCATATGCAAGGGAGACCACTTCCACAAAGATTGTCCCTGCATCCCTCGGATACTAAGGGACTGGTCTCCCCGTTTGCACAATTCGGTAGCGTCAACCTCTGATAGCCATGTTGACTGCTCACCGTCAACTAGTGAAAGTGAAGCCACAGGACAGAGAGGGAAAGCTAGATTTCCCTGCAAGCTATGTGAAGGCGACCATGCCATCCACCGTTGTCCCTTCTTAGATGAGGCTAAAAGAGTTCTGGAAGATTGCCCGATTCTACGAGCGCAACTTCCTCCTGGATATCAAAAACTCCTGCCAAGTCCTTCACTAGTTGAGAACCCGGCTGGCCCGCCCAGGTGGTCAGCCGAAGCACCTATCATTGAAGATGAACCGTCTGGATCCATGCCTGACGAAAGTCAAAAGGTTGAGGTGGCAGTTGACCCGGTTTTGCCTTTAGAGGCTCTATCTTCGAATGATACCATCACAGAGGAGAATAAAGACGACACTGTCCAAATTCTCTTCATCAACAAAGACTCCGACGAACAAGGGGGCAATTTGCCCATTCCTTTATCGCAAGAAGGAACTTCGTCAGAGTCATACCCGGCCGTCTATTCGGTCCCACCACCAAGCAACCTAGTTGTCTCGTTCGACTGGAACCAACTAGGCAGACCCCGGTTGCCAGCAAGCATACCATTCAGAATTATCGTTCAAATATACAGAATGGTAATGGCTGGCACTATCATTGATGAGGGGGCATCTGTGAGTATCCTTTCCTCTATTGCTTGGAAAGCACTTGGTTGGCCAGTGCTTTTTCCTGAAATGAGAAATCTATCAGGCTTTGATAAAGGAACCAGTCGACCTTTAGGGATCCTCCCCAATGTGCCTATCACATTGAAAGGGAAGATCGTTCAAATGAACGTGATGGTCGTTCAAGGACCCTTGGATTATAACCTACTCCTTGGAAGAGACTATATATATATTGCATGGGGGCCCTCGTCTCCTCACTCTTTAGAGTAATGTGTTTTCCGCATGAAGGAAGAATGGTCAAGCTCGTGGACCAACTTTCATTTCCCGAATCACGCATCGCAAATAGTCATGTACCATCCCTAAATGGTCTATTCACGCAAGAAGTGTCTCAACCCACGGTCCGTCCTCCTGATGAGCACGAGTAATCCGGGAGGATATGACTGGAACCCAGGGGGCATGCGTCCTGGTCTGCTTCGGAAGGAAAACTTTGGGTATAGGGTAGGTTTCCGCGGGAGAATATGACTAGTCCGTACCCCGTCCGTCTAGGAAGAGGGGTTGTTCTAGAATAAGATTCTTTTGTCAAAGTTATGTGAGTTGGCAGGCATCGTCGCTCACCTTTGTCTATTTCGGTAGACATTGCCGAGGAAGTGTTTTGCTTGAAAGATTAACGAGACAATCTTTGGGTAACCTGAAAGAGGTAAGCCTCTCTCGTTAAAACAAATGTTTTGGCGGAAGTGAAGTATAGGTAACCTTGAAACTCTGTTTTATACCTGGGGGCATGCAAACCTTTTTGAGTGCAAGCAAAGGGCGGCTATTTATTTTTTAAATTTTTAGGACCTCTAACCCTTTAAACTCGTAGGATTAGTCGTTTCCAAACTTGCATAAAGAAAGGAGCCGGAGCAAAGCTTAGTGAGATGAAGCTCCATAAAAAATAGAATCTTGATGAGACACTCTTATCATATGACTGGGTTATCGAGTAGTTTTAGCACACAGTTCATGCTCGTTAAAAAATAAACGCAAGATCCGAGCAGTTTTAGCACATAGTTCATGCTCGTTAAAAAATAAACATAAGATCGAGCAAATGTTTCCACCCGCATTTAAGCTCGTTAAAAAATGAACTATCCCGGTAAATAACCACTGTGAATGTAATATCATCAGCCATTAAAGCCTTGGTCGTGTTTGCCCGTCACCTCCACTTTTCATTTGGCTGATCGTTCACCTCCATATGTTTGTTTACCCATTTTGAGGAACAGCTGTGAAGAGTGATTTAACCTAGCCATCCTTGTGACACTGCCGTGATTGGAAAATTCCAACCTGTACCTGGAATCAGCTGCTAACCCTGTTTATCACTCGTTCCTCAAAAGACGAGTCTTCTTTAAGCTCTTTTCATCTGACTCGTAAAATATGAAAATATTGCTGAGTTTTGGCCTTCCAGCTCGTTAAAGCGACCGGAAGAGCTATCCCTCCTCTAGATTTTAATCTTTTTGGACCTGAGGGATTATTGCACAAAAAGATCGAGCGCTTGTTTTATTCGGCTCGTTAAAACTATCGAAAACTCATCCCTTCTGTATTGTTTTATACTTTTTCGGACTTAAGGGATTAGATGACGAAAAAGGACTTTTGGATTTAACTTTATGTAACTTTTCAGACTCTTTAAAAATGAAAAGGACCGAGTTATCCTTGTCATTAGACTCGTTAAAATCATTAAATAGCGACAAACTTGTCTTTAGACGAGAACGAGTTTCACTATCGCTAGGCTCGTTAAAACATAGCGATGGGCTTGCCCGAAGGGCAGGTTATAGAACAAGCATATGTTATCCTCCTCAAGCTTGACAAAAATAAAGAGGTACTGGTCAGCAATGACTGGGGAAAAAAAGGGAGAAACTCAAGAAAACTTTGATGGTAGCAAGTCGCTCTTGAACATGACACTTTTCCTTCGTACTACAATCGGGTTGGGTTGTTTCATTCACCGGTCACATCCATGGTCTTGCCATACCATCCATATTTGGGGTAATGCTACCGATCCATCGCATTAGTGTCGCCACATGTTCAAGAGAAGTCGTTCAGAAAAGTCAACCATGTCCCATCCACTGCCATACATTATCCTTCATCCTTTCATGACCGCCACCCTGAATCATATGTCACAGATCGTTTTCACCTCCATTAAAATCATTAGCTCCGTTCCGTGTCACTGATGTGGGATTCATTAAGGCCCTCCTTTGACGGATCGCTTCTTGTCGACATCAGCTCATTATCCAAGAAGTTGATCTAGGAACACCCCCTTTAGTACTTTGAAGCTTGCATGCCTCAATGGCAAGTTTCTCACTTCCGGCGACAGGCATACATCAATGACCTTCGACCGAAAGATTTTGCGTGGTGTTCGACGCCAAGTCCTTTATTCACACCACGTGAATTGTACTGCAGTACCTTGAGGGTCATTATCATTATCGGTGATTCCTCTCGCGCTTGTTAACGGTTTACATCATTGACCGGTAATCAAGCGATGTCTTTCCATGTTCGACTTCAGAACATTTCTCACATGGATCGACTTGTACTTAGAGTGAAGATCGAACGAGTTTGAAGACCCCGGATCTAGTTTCATCCATCCGGGCTGCGATATATATTCAGGAAAGATAAAGACATTGACATGTACATCATTGCAGCAGATAATCATCCTACTCAAAGGATGATAATTTCATCAAAATTATCAGCCTACCATCAGACGATTGTCTGTTCTATGTACAAGAAAAATGAATTTATAAAGCTGAGCATGGGAATCCCCGCCTCAGCTAGATCATGAAAGCAGTATGAAAAATAATGTATTGTATTGTATCTTATTACAGGTCTCCTCCCAGCATTGGATGAACTTCGGATCCCCCTGATAAAGCATTTCACCCGATAAATGGCCTCATACTTTAGGGGGCAACTGTTATAGACATTTTTGTGCCTTACAACATTGAGCATGAAATGTCCATAATCTAAGGGATCCAAAGTCCCTAAACATGTTGTTCCTACCCCTAGAGGAACAAGGCTAACAAACCACAGCAATTCACAGAAGTTCTCCACCAGAAACTGCTCAAAAACAAGTCAATTCAGGATCATTTCAATGGCTCCACTAGTTGTTTGCGCTGAATTTCAAAACCAACACTGGCTACCTGCGTTGAATGTCAAAGGGAACACTGGCTACCTGCGTTGAACGAGAGTGGACATGTGGCAGGTTCATTTCTCAAGGTGTCAAAACCCAGGAAGCTTCCAAAATGACACTTGCCTCAGGGAATTCGACTGGTGATGAGTAAGAGGTTCCAAATCTCCAAGTGGAAGCAAGAACCTCCAAGTGGAATCAAGAACTGACAGAGGGAGAGGACACTAGTCAGATCTCAAGCTGACTCATCCTCTCTCCAAACATCTATATATGGATCTCTCCTCCATGAGATCTGGAGGCTGGAATTTTGTTATTGCAAAGAATTGTTGTTGGTTTGAGATTGGAATCATTGGGTGCTTAATGCTTTGAAGGGGGTGAAGATAGGAATTCCATTTGCTGGGAAGGAGATGTTGGATTGGAGCCCTTTGGGTTGTATCTCTTCCTGAACCTTGTTATTCATCAATAAAGCTATCTTGGTTTCTCCTATATACTGATGTATTTTTGATGTATAATTGCATTAGTATGTTTGGTTTATTTCTAATCCTGAACTAGTTATGAATATGAATCCATGTCTTGTGTAGTGTTCTCTTCTTGTGATCTTGCAGAAACCTCTTGAAGCTGGGCGAGCGAGAAGGCAAGTAGCTGGGAACTCTCCAAGAGAAGAGAAGCTGGATCAAGGGACGAACAGAAGACACCGGTTAGTCCACACATCTCTCTCTCCATTCTTAATTCATAAAGGAAGAATACTAGAATAGCTGTCTCTGTTTGTTGCTAAGGCACTGTCACACCTTAGGTGGATAGGATCGTCATGTATAGGCATTTTTCCCCACAACAGGGATACCCTCCTATAAATCATCTCCCTTGTCTACTTCGAATTATTGCTGCGAGCTGTCCATTAAATCTTTGACTTTATCTCCAAAATTGAACAAAAATCTGCATTAAACAAATATTAGACTCCATGGCATAATGACCAACCCAACTCACTCCGTAAGCATAAATATAATCAAAAAACATGAAATAAGCTAAGAGAATGGTTGATTAAACTATGTTAGGAGGCAAAAATGAGCCCATATAATTACCCATTTATGGGGCTCATTAGGCCAATACACATACCTCTACAAGTTAGCCACGGTCTTCCCTACACCAAAGTGCCCTCCAACCTTGGAGGTGTGATCCTATCTAATCAGTTGAAAACATCCACGTTTAGGAAAACATAGCTTATCCAGACTATAGAGTAACCCATCCTAGAGATGGTAGTCAATTGTGTTGTTGCCATCATGTGCGTGACTCTAACTCTATGACTGTTGATACGCATCCCTGAAGTCCTCATCATGTGAATATGCCTCTCTATATGCTTCATGAGTGAATGGATCCATGTCCATAAGAGTCCCCAAAACTACAATCTTTGATGTGGGTTGCCTTGAAAGCATATCGACTAGCCTATTTGTGCTTCCATTCTTATACTTGATCACCAAATGAAACTATTGTAAAAACCCCATCCACTTGTAATTCCTGGTCTGTTGTAGCTTACTTTGGGGATGCAAGTACTGTAACGACTCGGTATCCATGTGGATTACTGTCTCCTTTCCCATCAGATAGTGCTTCCACTTTTTCATATCTTGCACCATGGTAAAGAGATCCTTATCATAGGTAGGGTAGTTAGGAAATTCACCATGAAATACTTCAGAATGGTAGCAAACGGGCATTCCTCCATGCATCGAGACAACTCTGATAACATACCCACTCACATCTATCTCCATTTCAAAGGGTCATTGCGAGTTTTGTAATTCCAGAACTGGTGCTTGACTGATCTTCTTCTTTAGCTCCTCGAAAGCCTTCTTCTAATGCTTTCCCCACCGGAAACTCTTTTCATTGGATGTTATGGCATGGAGCAGTGTTTCTCTTTCTGAAAATGAGGCTATGAATTTCCTTAGGTACTGTGCTACTGCGATGAAACTCTTGACCTTAGAAACATTAGTAGGTACCAATAATTTCATGATGGCCTCTATCTTGGAAGAATCTACCTTCAGTTTTCCACCATCAATCACATACCCTAGATACACCGAAGACTGTGATGAAAACTCTCACTTCTTAAGATTTTCCAGCAGCTGCTGCTTGTTCAATGTTTCCGGCACCTACATCAAATGTGAAATATGCTCCTCTCGTGTAGCACTATATACTAGTATATCATCTATATAGAAAATATAAAATGAATCTATAAATGAGTGTAGTATATCATTCATTAATCTAATAATAGCTAGTTCATTACATAGGCCAAATGGCATAACTAACCACTCATACAAACCCTTCTTGGTTTTGAAGGCAGTCTTCCATGTATCTTCTTCTTTGACTCGAACCTAGTCATATCCATACTTCAAGTCCAACTTGGTGAAATACTTTGCCTGTTGCAAAAGATCGTCTATCCTAGTCTAGGGTTATTTTTTCTTGAATGTGATTTTATTCAAAGACCTCTAATCTATACACATCCACCAAGTCCCATCCTTATTTGGCCCAATGATGATGGTTGACCCACATGGTGATGTACTCGGTGAAATGACACCATGTTCAAGTAGTTGTTGTAAATTTTTCTTCACCTCACTTACTTCTATAATAGACTGTCTGTACAAAACAATAATTGGCAATGGGTTGTATTGCAATAGCTGGATTGAATTCTCCACTTCTCTTCTAGGTGATGACCCTTTAGGTTCTCGAAACACATCCTTGTATGCCTGTAACAACTCCTCGAACTGTTTTTTCTATTTCTTATTACACCCCTCTAAGGATGTGTTTCCTCTTATTGACTCCTCTTCAGACTAACTTTCTCTGAGAAACTAAAAAACATACTTCTTGCTGGAACTGACCAACTTCTTGGCTTGGTTGGAACTTACCAGTAAAATTTTGACTTGCCTTTGTGCGCGTTGACAATGAACGATTTTCCATCCTTGATGAGATGATACTGGTTCGCTCTCCTCATGAATATTACATCTCGCATGTACATGAATATAGCAAATCTATTTTTTCATTATTTTGTTACCTTCAGTTGTGCATCCTTATTTACCCATCCCAATGGATATAGGTTTGGATGATCACAAAATTCCAGCCCCAACTTCTTGACCAGCTTTGCTGCAATGAGATTTTCCTATGATCCTAAGTCAAATAGAGCATCAATATTTGTATTCTTGACCTATATCTTTATATGGAAGAGTTTGGTCATTTCTTTCTCTTCATGTTACTAAAGGCTACTTAGATTCACCTCCTTCTGCACTAATGTACAAATGATCTTCACATCCACATCTGAGCTTCTTTCGACTTGGTTGCTCGAGTAAGTGGGCATGAGATTCTTCTTCTTATTATATTTCTTATTGTTCTTCAGGTTTAGCTCTGGATGCAACTTCCATCACTTCTCCTATGTATGGCCATCAATGTTGCAGTTGTTACTAGGATCTTTGCACTGGTGTGTTGTGGCTGCCATCATTTTATCTTTCCCTCCTTTTTTAATCTTCTTCCCCTGCTTAGAATCGTCTTGTTACTCCTCCTGCTTTGATCCACACTATTGCGCTCTTTTAAGGCCTATGTTCTCTAGGTTTTGTGCCTGTAGAGAAGCCTCATCCATCGATTTGGGCTTGAACAACATAACTTTCTCACGTAGATGGTAGTGAAGACCCCCAAAATACTTGAGGAGTACATATGGGTTCTTTGGAGAGATACCCAACATTATAGCCATCTTTCTTAATTATGTGGTGTACTCCTACACACTTTGGCCCAAATTTTGCCTAAAGTAATTCCACCAAATCAACTGGTCCTCCACATACCCAATGGGATAAAACATGACTTAATGAGGTTTTTCAAATCCTCCCACTTAGTCACTGGAGGTTCTCCCCCCAACCTCAAGGTTTCTGGGTGGATCTCCCACTAATTCAATGCATGGCCCTCTAATTTCAACTACGCGAATGAGATATTTTTCTCTTCCTCAATCTCATGGATGCTAAAATAAACTTCCAGTTGCTACAACAAGTGGTCCAACTTTAGACTGTCGATCTCATCATTGTATGACTTGATATCGACTTTTGCTTCCATTTTAAACATGGACTTATTCACGACACTCGAACTCGTTTGATTTTTGAATTGAGGCTTCTGTGATCCATATTAAGTATAAGAGAGTTTCTTTGGTGTAAATCACAAGAAATTTCATTTGTCGACTCGTTTCAAACCAACAAGTGTGGTTCATCGTCAGGACAAGTTGAATGAGCAGATCAGGCTTTGTATGATTAAATAGATAGAGTAGAATCTCCAATAGTTGTTTTCCAAGACTAGGTAACGTCTATATTGACAACAACTAGATTTGACTGGATTAGGGGAATAACCAATATTTAATTCAAAAATTGACTATGGTTAGTTAAATTCTTAAAAGTGAACGGACCCTATTTAACCACTTATATCTATTAAAAATAAATTATAACCTAAATTAAATTAAATTAATAGTTAGTTATCAAAGATGTTGTATCTAAAAAGTTAGAGTAATTAATAGTTAATTATAAAAACTATTAAATATATAAATATATAAAAATACATAAATATCTAGATATATAAGTCAAAGGAGCTATTCCATATACTAATAAATAATAAATTAATTATAAACTAAATTAATTTTAAATAATAGTTATAAATAGAAGTTTAACAAGTACGTAAATAATTGAGTAATAGAGTAATTCAATTATGATATTATTAAAAATAATAATAATAATAATAATAATAAATAAATAGTAAGTCAACCAAGTGTTTCGTAAGAAAACCCATCCGGAGCAATATCTTCATGCTAGTTCCAACCATTTCCCGGCTCAGAACTTGGGGTTTCTCAACACCCTTGCTACTTGTGCCTTAAGGATCTCTAATGATAAGAGCTTCGAGGAGGAGAAATCCCATCTCCTTAACATGTTTGTTGAGAACGATTATAGTAGGCACTTGGGTCAGGAGGCTTTCCTCAAAGCAGCTAATAATTTTAGCTAAAACAGATAAGAAAGAGAGGATTCACGGTGTCCATCTTCTGTTTGTTCAGGGGACTATGGATAGGATTGTGAGGATTCTTAAGAGGCATAATTTCCCCTCAACCTTCAGACCTCTCAATACTATTCGTAAGTCCCTCAGATCCGTGAAGGATCCTACCGACCCTAAGGACATGAAAGGGGTTTATATTATTCCTTGTTCATGTGGGACTCCCTATATTGGTGAGATTGGTCGCTCCATTAATCAAAGGATTAGTGAGCACGCAGCTGACCTTAAGCATAGAAGAGCCAAGTCTTCTGCTTTAGCAGAGCATGTGGAGAAAACCAATCATCATGTCTGCATTGAGGAGGCTAGTGTGATTGCTAGAGTGTCCCATTTCCATCACCAGAAATTTAGGGAAGTGCTTGAGATTGAAAAAAGGCCAAACAATCTCAATAGGGAGGATGGTTGGAAGATCAGTAGCTACTGGGTCCCAGCCCTCTCCTCCTAGTCGTGGTCTTCCTACCTTCCCTTCCCTTTGTTTGGTTTTTCCTGTTGTCTTTTAAGATTTTTTCCCCTGGTTTCTTGTTTCTTGGGGCCTTCCTTCCTTGAGGTTCTTATAGTCTGAGGGATTGTAGTAGCTTTTTTTTTTTTTTTTTACTAATAACTTAGAGAAAATAAGCTTGAAATTAATCTTTGATTATTTTAACCTTTAATTTTAAATATTAATTTTTTTTCTTTCTAACCCTTAAATTACTCTAATATTTATATATTGAACTAACCTTTATTCATAACCATTGAATTAAAATTAATTTATTTTTAATTAATTTATTTTTATTTTTAATATTATAAATGTAAATAATATTACAACTTACTATTTATGTATTACCCCAATTTTTATAACTAACTACTCCAATATTTAGATTTAATAACTTGGTTGACTTACTATTTATTTATTTATTTATATTATTTATTTATTTATTTATTTTAATAATATCATAATTAAATTACTCTATTACTTGATTATTTACATATTTGTTAAACTTCTATTTATAACTATTATTTAAAATTAATTTAATTTATAATTAATTTATTATTTATTAGTATATGGAAGAGCCCCTTTGACTTATATATCCATATATTTATGTATTTTTATATATTGAATAGTTTTTATAATTAACTATTAATTACTCTAACTTTTTAGGTACAACATCTTTGATAACTAACTATTAATGTAATTTAATTTAGGTTATAATTTATTTTTAATAGATATAAGTGGTTAAATAGGGTCCATTCACTTTTAAGAATTTAACTAACCAAAGTTAACTTTTGAATTAAATATTGGTTATTCCCCTAATCCAGTCAAATCTAGTCGTTGTCAATATAGCCGTTACCTGGTCTTGGAATACAGTCGTTGGAGTTGCTGCTCTATCTATTTAATCATACAAAGCCTGATTTGCTCATTCAACTTGTCCCAATGATGAACCACACTTGTTGGTTCGAAACGCGTCGACAAATTAAAATTCATTTGATTTTTTTTGGGTTCTTTCTTTGGATGGTTCTTTGTGTCTTCTCGGTCTCTTGATCCCCCTTCTAATTTTTCCTCTGTATTTGAACCCCATCTTCTCCAAATATCACCAAAATATTTCTTAGGGCCATCATGAGGAGGTTTACATTGCGATTTATATCCATGACTTATTGTTTGAGTCGTGAAAGCCTCACTTCTACAAGATCACAAGGATCGTTTATAGATTCATCGACCGTGATTAGCATTTTATGATTTTTGGCCCCACTGATCTAAATCCATGCAATCTCCATAAAATACCTAAATAAACCAGCTTTGATACCATATGATCCATAAGATGCCATGGATATTCCACTGGAAAGTTTGTCACAACAGATTTGATAATAATATATTAAAATAGTGAAATTTTACACTATTATAGTTTTATTAAAATTTAAGATTTGTGGATTTAACTATAACTAGTGCATACACGTGAATATAATTATGCAAAAATGTAGAGAATGAAAAAATAATCTCACACACATATAAGACACAAGCTATGCTCTTTGGGAAACCCTTCCGAGAGAAAACCCAACAGGAAGGTGAGGTCACTTCGCTCTCTTTTTTTGTCTAGAAATATGGCTGCAGGTGCAAAGAAGTAATGTTTATGGCTCGTGGGATGCTATAGTGCACAAATCCTCTCTGTGTGCTTTACATCCTATCTATCCAAGCTATCTTTGCTCAACTATGGAACAAAATTATCTTCAAAGGATGGAATGCCTCTTCATCCTAGTGGCCTGATTATAGCACAGCTCGGTAGCCTACTATTTGTTAAGTTTGACTACATCAACTTTTAACTAGAGTTACAAAATAGAATCTTATAGAGTCTTTTACATCACAGACACATGGATCTCCCCTTTTATATAAATAATGGGTCTGACACGACATCATGCCAAACTATAGGTGTGAGAAAAAGAAGGTCAACTTCTGAGTGGCATAACTTTTGCATACGGAGTCCAATTGACACATGTCTTGTGTCGTTGGAAAGGTCTATATGTTTAAAATATCATGATAGTGTGCCACACCATAGAGGAAAAGTTTCACCCCTAAAAAACGTTATTTCATGCCTCAAAATGCTCCAGGAAGGTTTCAGACATTATTTAACCAAACTAGGTCCCGCTGGTAAAAAAGGTCACGTGAGTTGATTCCTCCACTTTTTCCACTCCCAATGCATCGATATGGATGAAAAAAAATATGGTAATCTAATTCAGATCACTTTGTATCTAAAACTAGAAATCAAGAAAATAATTATTAAATAAAGTTACAGGTGTCCAACTCAAGTGATTAAAGTCTTCTTCTTCCAATGATTGTTCATGTACTCAACATGCATCAATGTTACAAGTGCATTATTCTCTCAAAGATAAACCACTACAAATTAGTTCAGCAATAATGATAAAACATATAACCATACAAGATCATATATCCATACTTAGTTATGTACTAACCGAATATAAGCCACATGATATCGCGAGGCCACATTTATACTTAAACAATGGTTCCATATGTCTTCCAGCTCTTTGGTAACTATGGCTCTTGTGATTATTAACAAGCTCTAGATTGAATAAACAAGGATCAGGTCTCGATACAATTCAAATTTAACCAGGTAATCAATTCATTCCAGAATTTTGAAATTCATATTATATCCCCTATAAACCCAACTTGCAATTCAACAATGAAATTTCAAAGATACATAAATTTAATAGGCTTATGTGGTGACAAGGATTCTTAGAGTTCAAAGGATCTCTTTCTCTTTTTTCATCGTTGACTCAAGAGTTACAAATCCAGATCATGTTCAAAGATATCTTTGTGACCATATTTTATTACAATAGGACCAATCCACAATGAAACCAAATCCTTGAGATCACCAACATTAAAGTACTATAAAATATACCTCTCCTATGTACATAACAAAGTATGGTGGCAGTATATGATTTGTTTATTACATAATGAAAGAAATTTAATGGTTCTCCTCATCACACAATCAAATAGATTCATTGTTTTTGAAGGGATCTTACACTTATAACCTCAATCCTCGGATCCAAATAACAATTATTCAAAAGTCAAAGTGTTGCATATATATAGAGAAAACATAGTATGAATAAATGGCAAACTCAGATATATTAATCAACTCCCTCATAAGAAGATATTGAAATAAAAACAAGTTGTTAAAAAAGGCAATCACTGATCCATTGATCCACCAAAGTAATCTTGTGTTTAACACATTGTCATTACAAAGATAAACACACAAAGAAAGGCAAATCTGCAAATCATATGAAAAATACACAACTATAGGGGTATCAAGCAGGTCTAGTGGGCCCTACTGGACTAGATTTGACCCTCGTTTAATATCTTAAATTTCAAAGCCTAGCTATTCATAAAATGTAAAAGAAATGATGAGAAAAAAACCCAACATTTGGAGCTTTGAATTAAAAATTAATTAGTGTTTTAGATCATCATTCATATGCTATATGTCCAAACCAACATTATTAAATCTATAATAACATTCCCCCCCTCCACATGCCATGGTTGGGAATTTATGAAGGTTAGATGACGAATTTTGGCTATAATAACCCAATTTTTCAATTATGGAAAATTCTGCATTTTTAATAAATTCGCCTCAAAGAACCCCTTGTAACTCTCAAACCATGAAAAATTTTGAAAAGTTATTTGAATAGAGCCTAGTTATCCATATTGTCAACAAAACTCGTGTTTTAGAATTATGAGATTATTCTTTATCTACACACAAATCAAGGACAACATTTTCAATTTGGAAACTATGCAAATTTAGGGCTGAACTATAAATTATTTTTGAAAAATTGATCACTATGACCTGGGTGGATTCAAACTCATTTGGAGGTGTCAAAATATCATTTTAGACAAATACCGTCTTCGGCTTTCCCCGAAAGTGTGTCGATATGTTGAACCCCCAAATTAGTGCAAGAAGTGCCTTGGTTGTGTAGGCCCTGAACCACACATAGTAAATCGCCATCAGTGAAGGGATGTGCATTTGACTTGGACCAAATCTTCAAAGTTGTTTTTGACAACTGTAGTCGACGGCCCATGTGGTACATTCAATGATCAAAGTAACCTATGTGTACATTCCTCTGGTGTAGGGTATTTTATGCATAGTGCGGGAACTAAACAATATGTATTAACAACATTTTAATAAACATTAGTCCTTAAAAATGCATATAAAAAAGGTATTATTAGATCAAATACAAACCAAGTGAAAATCTTCACTATTGCATCAAACGAATGTAGAAGTGCAAAATACAAGTTCATAAGCTAGTAAAATAATGGATAAGCATGCAATCGTAAAAAGTTGAATTAAATACAACAATTTCAAGGCATCATATTAGGGTAGAACTCTTTCTCAAGAAACTTGTAATCAATAGTCAAGCAAACTAGCAACTAGTGATTAGTAGCAAATTATCATAGGATAGCTTTATATGAGATTTTGTTCTAGCGTTTCATTTATATGCTTTGTCTATCATTACAACATTTGATTTCTGACAACTTGGGACTAGAACTAGAACCTTTTATCATTTAGGTCAAATTCAAATTAAGTACTTGAACACTTGCCTAAGAGCAGTGAAAGATAGTATTCCTAAGCCAAGCCAGGAGGCCTAAAGATAGAGGCTAGATAAATAGGCCTAAAGTTCATGTGTATTTCCTTTCAATTTGAGTGTTTATTCCAGGATTAGAAGTGAGTTTAAATTGTTTTTAGGAGTAAAATATACATTCGTTAATTAGTTATTTTTAAGAAGGAAATAGTGCTCAAGTTGCCTACACATATAGTGTTTACAACTCATCATTTTACGTCCAAGATTGACTTTGGTAAGGATTTTTATTGTGGTATTAAAAGAGCACAACATCAAGTCTCCAAACCTAGGGCTTATGACCTCTCTATTGTTTACCTTATCATTTAGCTTGGCTAGCAAGCGGGCATCAGGTGGCAAATGGCATACAAGAGCCACAAGATTTGTTTATTCTATACCCTTGTCATGTAAAATAATTTGTGGTGTGTGTATAAGGTAGCATTGGCTTATTATATGCAAAAAAATTATACATGACATATGACTCATGATTTGTATTATCTAGGAAATGTGTTAATATATATATATATATATATATATACACACTAAACCACACTAAATAAGTCGTAAATTGGTGTGGTGGAAAAGTTGGCCACGAGATTGATCAATTAAAATAGAGAAACCATATAAGAGCCGTGTGGAATGCTAGTGTTTACATGGCCAAAACTAACAAGGCATAATTTCTCTTCGATGACCTTTTCGATCTGGGATATGGATCTTCAAAAAGTTTACATCATCAGAAAGCTCTCACCGAGTTGAGCATTATGGTTACATTAATCTCTAATTCTAGAAGTTCTTAGAAGATAACATTTATATAACCTAGTACATTGGTAAACATTGAGAAATAGAAATTAAAAGCGTCAATAACACCTTTTAGAGCCGATATGATTACAAGGGAGGTGGTAGGTAGTGGTAGGTAGTGTTACATTGTGGATTGATTGCTTGGCCTCACTCCTATCTGTGAGATTCCAAAATATTCTTGTAATCTACAATAGAGATAAAGAAAATGTCAAGCGTGAAACCATGCATGAGGGATTACACCTATCATAAAAAAGAAAATCACTAACCCTTAGCTTAGGTGTTATCCTCCTTACTAGTCAAGATATGATTAGTAGTGCACGTCATTCTTGATTGTAGATTTTGTAATATGCCATAAATATGATGATGAACATGAATGAAGCCAATTGCTTTATTTCACTCATACACCAAAATATTCTATATCATTACAATTCGTTCATATTTATTAGATTTATAGAATATTTCGAAATCTACAATATAATCATAATCCAATATTAATACATTCACTAATATTAATATTAAAAACATGAAAAATTAACTCTTACAGAGTTTTTTATATATAGGCTAAGTTATTGGTTTTTTCTTTTATTTTTGTGAGATTAAGATGAGTTGGAGTTTGAGATTGCAATAGTTGGTATTTTGCTATGAAATCTATGCCGATTTTTTAAAAAGCATAAATATTGTCCGAATACATTGCTCATCGTGATGGTGAATATATGAATTTTGTGACTCATTTGCTTTTAAAGTATTTTTTAGTCATTACTTCATATCAGATTTTGAAGAAAATCAATAATTCTTAAAGTGTAGTTACCAAATTCGAATTCAATTCGGTACGGAAAGAATTCGACTACTTAAAATATAATACGGAAAAAATTTAGAAATATAGATCTTCCAAAATTAAATTATTTTTAAAATTTAAAAAAATAAATCTATATTTACAATATATTTAAAAAAATCACTTAGTCAAATCCTAAATTTTAATATAAGGCTTAAAAATGAAAAATAACATTATTAATTAATAACTAAAGCAATCTAAATGTCTCTTTGTAGATTTTTCAAAGAATTGTTTAGAGTGTAGATAGAAGCACACCCAAACTTTAATTCATGGTTTCGATAGTATGAAATTCAAATAGAAAAAAATGGACATTATATATTTTATAAAAATTTATAAATAAAAATTTATTATTCTTTGTTATAAGAATTATTATTTTTAACAAGTATAAACTTACTATTTTTTACAATATTTTAATATAAAATTTATTGTTTTTTACCACTGTAATTTTCTTAATATGCAATTTACTATTTACTATACTTTTTTAATATAGAAATTTCTATTTTTAATCTTTAACTATTTAAACTCTTATTAAGAAAAACCTTTACCAAATTAGATTGTAACTGCAATTTTTTAAATATTGAATACCATGTTTTTAATGTTTTAAGTACTATAGAAATTTCTATTTAAATATTAAATTTTTTATTAATAAATTTTATATATATTTTTTTAAATTGGAAATTTATGTTTTTAATGTTTTGAATAATATAGAAATCTCTGTTTTTAAATATTAAATTTTATATTAATAAAAACACTTTACCAAATTCTACATTAATTATAATATTATTCTTAATGTACAATTTACATTTTATATTTCTTTTTAATATATAAAATATTATTATCTAATTCCATCATAATTGTAATATTTTCAACTTACCATTTACAACTCATTATAATTTATTTAATATAAAAAAAATTATTTAAAAAAAAAACGGAATTGCAATTTCCGAATTTGCAGCCTAACCGAATCGTACGGTCGTATTTTCGAATTTTTCAGGCTAGTACGGCCGAATTTGGTAAGCTATGCTTCAAAGTAATTCTGAAGTCGTTAATCGTATCAGATTTTGAAGAAAAAATTTAATCCTTAAGTTAGCAACTCTCCTCCTTGCTAGTCAAGATATCAGTACACGTTATCAGTGCAAGTCAGATGCTTAGTACGACTAACACCGGCGCGTGATGGCAGATACAGAGTGGCATGTTATATTTTTTTTGACAATTGATCTTACGTACTAATTTAAAAAAATAATCATTACTACTCATGGGCTACAATTTTTTTTTTATAGCCACACACCATGGGCTGGACTATGGTAATGCAATAGCTGGTATTATCCTCCGAAATATATGCCTGACTTTTGAAAATGCAGAGATATTCTCTGAATTTATTGCTCATAGTGTTGTGCACGCATGAATCCTGTGGATTGTTTCTTAAAAGGTAATTTTGAAGTCGTTACTCCGTGTCAGACCTTTTGTCAATGGGTTCTAGATTCTATCGATGTACAATTTGTGTCGGGAATAAGGTCGTTGAATTAGTGTTTTCATTTTATTTTTTTAATTAAAGAAATTGTGTTTGGAGTAATTTGCAGGTATTTATAATTTTGTTGGGGATTGGATAACAAAATCTGTGAGATCAAATATTTTTACTGAAAATTATTGGACCAAATTTTCACCCACATTTTCTTTCAAAAAACCACTCTTACGCGACTTAAACAACCAGTTCCTCTCAAATCCGAGTTTTTCTCAAACGATGCTCTCGCGCTATTGATTCTTTCATTGTTTTTGCGATTGGTAGTTTAACAATAACATCATTTTTTCTTTTCTATTTTTATGACGGTGCTGTTGTGACAGGATGAATTTGGAACGTTTATGTTGTGAGATCAAGAATTCTGTACTCTCATTATATTTAATTTTTAAAATGATGTATTAATAATTATTTCCAATAAAAAATAGAAATTCAGATATACCATCTAAATTCGATGGTCGAGATTTGCATTATTACTTTTCTGTTATTTCAAGTATAGTTTGAATTTACCATCTAAATGTTAAGTTCAGTATTTTTAACTACTTTGAAAGTGATCTAACGTAGCAATTTATTCCGCTTTCACACAATTATATCCTTGAAATTTGACCTATTAGATATCAATGTTTTGTGGGTTGCGTAATGGAACAAACATATTATATATACAATAATCATTGAATATGCAATGAAGTTAAATCAACATTATATATATACACTAAATACAGTGTTCATTCAATCATGTCAAATCTTCGCTTGTTAAATCAATAAAATATAATCATTGAATATGCAATGAAGTTAAATCAACATTATATATATACACTAAATACATTTTTCATTCAATCATGTCAAATCAACATATTTATATATTGAATATACAATCATGTCAAATCTTCACTCGTTAAATCAATGCTATTTTATTATAGGTTTTTAAGTTCACAATTTTTAAAATAAATTTTACAATATTTTAATATAAAGGTAATTGTTGTATATATTTTATTGAGATTGATAATAATCAGATGCTAGTTAGTAGTTGTTAAATTTTGAGTTGTCTTTAGCGTGATTTTTAGAAGTTTTTTTCGTGAGTTTTTCCGGTCTAATTTCTCTAAAATTCTATAGGAATTTATTGAAATCACAATCTCTAAAATCCGGTAGGAATTTATTGAAATCACAAGTTTGATGGGTAACCTCTACACAATCAAAGTGCCTTGGGGATTTTTCAAGGTGTTGAATCCATATATATAGTAAAAAAAAACCAATTTAAATAACACAAATCAAGATTCCACGTCAAGTCAAGTATCATGTACTCGTTAAAAAAAGAAAACTTTTTTAATTTTTATGATATTTTCTCTATAAAAATTTTTGAAGTCTTTTTCTAGAAATTGTTCATTGCTTTCAATCATTTTACTTAGATGGCTATATATTCTCATGAGTTTTGGCCAGGAGGTAACTCCTCAAATCAAATCATATTATTCATTCAAGTTGTTCATTATTATATACAAGAGGAAGTGACTTCTCTCGATGACTCTCCATCTCCTCTTTTATTTATTTACACTAAGTACAGTTGTTCACCCAATCCCTATGATTAGGTGTCAACATTCCCCTCTTAATCTGAAAGGATGTTGGTGAGTCTAAGCATCATTCTGAATCTTTCAAGCTTTTCTCTTCCAAGTGCTTTAGTGAAGATGTCTGCAATTTTCTCATTAGTGGAACAATGGCGGAGATGGATTGTTTTGGCCTCAACATGATGTTGAATCAAATGATATTTAGTATTGATGTGTTTTGTTCGATCATGGAACTTTGGGTTCTTGGCCAACTTTATTGCAGAGGTATTGTCAATCATGAGTGGAGTCAATTGTACTTATTTTACCTACAAATCTTCAGGAATTTTCCTGATCCGCAGAAGTTCTTTTGTTGCCTCAGCTACTGCCAAATATTCTGCCTCTGTTGTGGAATCTGCTGGAACTGATTGTTTGCGTGATCTCCAGGAGACAGCTCCTGATCCAAGACTCATAGCATAACCTGAAGTAGATACCCCAGTTTCTTTGTCTCCATCGAAATTTGAATCAGAGTATCCAATCAAGTTGAAGTCGCCCACTTGTGTATACTTGATTCCAAAGTCTTGAGTTCCCTTCAAGTAATTTAGAACTCTTTTTGCTGCAGACCAATGTCCCTCACAAGGCTTTTGCATAAACCTAGAGAGGATTCCAACAACAAACGAAATGTATGGTCTGGTAGTAGTTAGGTAGTTGAGACTTCCTACACTTTGTTTATACTTTGTTGCATCCTCAAATTCTTTTCCTTCAATGGATGTGAGCTTTAAGTTTTGTTACATTGGAGTAGTCAGAGGATTACATTCAGTCATGCCAAACCTGTTCAACAGATCTCCAATGTACTTCTTTTGAGAAAGGAATATAAACTTCAGATGTTGAGTTAATTCAATACCAAGATGGTAATGAACATAGCCCAAATCAGTGATTTCAAAACCTTTCCTCAATTCCTTCTTTATGGATGCAATGTAGCTCTTCCTTTCATCAAAATATCATCTACATATACAACAAGATATACAACTATTTTGCCAACCTTCTTGACAAACAAAGTTGAAATTGAGTTTCAGAAGATGCTCAGTTAGTTTTTAATATCAGGCTTGCGGTGCTTGTTTGAGGCCATACAAGGATTTCACAAGTTTGCAAACTTTATGTTCATGTCCTTTCATAGCAAATCATTCAGGGTAGGACATCAAAACATTCTCTTTTAGATATCCATTGAAGAAAGTAGTTTTTACATACATTTGATAGACTTTCCAACCGTTCTGAGCTACTAGGGCAAAGAGTGTCTGGAAGGTAGCCCATTTTGCTATGGGGGAAAAACTCTCCTCATAATCGACCCATTCCTTTTATGCAAAACCTTTTTCCACAAGCCTGGCTTTATGCTTGTCAAGTGAACCATCAACTTTATACTTGTTCTTGTAGACCCACTTGCAACCAATTGGTTTGGTTCCCAACGGAGTATCAAGCAGCTTCCAAGTGTCATTCTTTATTAAGGCATCATACTCCTTTTGCATTGCTTCTTTCCATTCATCATGAGAATCAACCTCTTTGAAGGAAGTTGGTTCAAAATATATAGAAAAATTCAACTCACAATAATAAGAAACATACATATCAACAGGTGAATCAGAGTCATTGGCATCACCTCCATTTTTACAGCTTGAATTTCTAGTTCCTTCTTTCCAACCTCATCAGGATGAACACTTTCAAGTGTCTTTGTCAGCCACTTTGGGGGACCTTTCTAAAATGGTCTAGGCTACTCCATTGATTGAGTTGGGACTGAGCCAAGATTGAGTCTTCCAATTCTATCAATCACATCACTCAAAGTATCATCTGTTGTTGGAGTTTCATGCGAGGGAGAGAGTGCTTCAGAAGAAGATTCCATAGGTTGATCTAGTATAGGAATCCCACCTTCAAGATGTGGAATCTGATTATCAAATTCTTGAAATGATTTTTCATTTGCGAATCTATTCAAGAAATCAAGTTGCCACTCAACAACATTGTCAGTTTTGGATGATTCAAGAAAGATTACATCTCTAGATACAACAAACTTTTTATTGATTTCATTATAGAGATGGTATGCTTTGGAGGTGTCTGAATACCCCATGAAGATACACTTATGACTTCTTGCACTAAGTTTATTTCTATGTACCTTTGGTATCAAGGCATAACATGTGGAACCAAAGACCCTGAGATGCTTTACCAAAGGAATGTGTCCATACCACATTTCATAAGGAATCTTGTTTCTAGTAACATTAGATGGACATCTATTCTTTACATATACAGCACATAGAACTGCATCAGCCCAAAACATCAATTTGACATTTTTGAAAAACATCATGGAGCGTACCATATTTAAGATTTTCCTATTCATTCTTTCAGCTACTCCGTTCTATTGGGGATTATAAGGCACATTTGTTTGATGTTTGATCCCATGTTGGCGAAGATAGTTTTAAAATTCATTTGAAGTGTATTCTTTTCCATTTGTAGAAGGAACAAACATTGGACCACATAAATCTGAATGAATGAGTTCAAGATTTCTATGTGCTCTGGAATGTGAATCATGAAAAGACTATTTGCTATGCTTTCCTAGAATGCAAGAATCACATTGCTTAAGCTTCCTAGGAATTGTAGGCAAACTAGTAACACCATTTTTCTTCAACAAGCGGAGATTGTCATAGTTCAAGTGTCCAAATCTAGCATTCCATAATAAACTTGATGGAAATGTACCTTCTACATAATAAGAATTGTGTGAGAAATTTTGTGCACGAGCAGAGGTACTCTGCAGCTTGAGAAGCCTTTCTTCTTCTATCCTCGTCATGACAAGTGAGTGGTCTGATGCTTTTCTCACCTCAAGCTTGCCATCAAAGATATGAGTGGATTTTCCTTGTTGGCAGATGTGGACCAAGCACAAAAAGTTTCTCCTCAGTTGTGTGAGATACAGAACATGATGCAGAAGAAAGTCTGGAAGACTAGGGAATTTAAGCCTAATTGTGCCAAGCCCTGATGGTTTGAGTTTTGATTTTTCTACAAAGTATACTGCTTCATCAACATGGTCAGTAAATTATTCAAAAAAATATCTTCTAAAAGTCATGTGGCAAGTTGCTCCTGAATCAAGCAAGCAATCATTTTTCCAAGAAGCAAGTGAAGCATTAAATATGCCTTCATTTACTCCAATATTACAGTGTGCCACAACATAGTCAACAGATTCATGTGCTTTACATTTCTCTTTGTCATTAGTTTTACCTTTGGGTTGGTTTCTTTCCTGCTTAATTATGTCCCAAGGCAACTTGCATGTGGATGCATCATGTGATCCATCTCTTATGTAGCGTATGTAGTGTAAATCTGCCTTTTCTCCTTTAGAGTGTCTGCCCCCCCTGCCTCTAAAATTTCTTCCTCTTCCTCTTCGACCACCTCTTCCTCTGGAAGAATTTTGAGCAAGATTCTTTTCTCTATGAGCAAGGCACACAACCTCTTCAAAAGACTCAGGAGCTATCTTCTTTCCAAAAGCTTTCTCTTTTTCAGCCAATTTTTCACAAGGGAGTCAAAGGTAATATCTTTGAGGTTTCCATTTTCTTGCAATGACTCGAGATAATTTGAGTAAGTGGGATAAAGTGCCTTAAAAAAAGCTATCAAAGGAATATCTAGTTCAACATTAGTGACTTTGATATCATGCATTATATATTTTACTTCTGATGCAAGAGCAAGAGGATCATTATTTTGTAATTCAAGGGTGAAGAGCTTAATCATGAGTTGAACAACTTCAAGTGCCAAGTATGAGTCATAGAGTTCCTTCAGTTTTTGTAAAGCTTCGAAAGCAATTGAAACTGGTGGAATATGGCGACTCACCTCTTCATTTACTGATGCTGCAATCAATGCATAAGCCTTGCTATCCTTATTTTCCCAAAAGACAAATTCCTTGTCTGAGGTAGGCTATTCTGGCTCTTTGTCTCCATCTCCAACACACACTCCTTTCTACAACTCATTAAAAATGAGAGTGTGTTTGATTTTGCATGACCATTCTGGATAGTCCTCCTTGCCAGTTAGAACCACTCCCACAATAGATATCAATGAATGCATTTTAAAACTGTGTATTGTAAAAAAAACTTTTGTTGGAAAAAGACAATGTGCTTTTGACATAAAAAAAAAATGCAGAGTAGTAGCAATATTTTGGATTCTTATGACAACCAAGAAGCTAGCTACAATTTATTACAAAATAGGGGCACAAAATCTCTAGTTGTAAAATCCAAAAATGTAGTAATCTTTAGTCCAAGGACAAGACAATGGCAGACCACATTCAACAAGTTTTGTCGCACTAACTGTTGAAACACTTGGAATTATGAAACCTCGCAATTCTTCAGAACTTTATGTTGGAGACCACATTTTTTTTTACTCTGCGATATCTTCGCAATCCAAGCAGAATCAACCATTTTCCAACAGAATACTTTCTCCCTTGGTGGCTTGGAGATGGGAACCCGCATGGGTTCCTTGCCACATTACAATCTCAACTCTGCCAATTATTTTATTGGCAACTCTATGCACGAGCTCAATACCATTGACGACACCTCCACTCCTCAAATTGATGGAATCAGTGACGTCGAGAGGGATGTTGTTATGGGCGACAGCTTAGAGAGCGACAATGATTCTAGTTCTGTTGGTTCTGAAGGTCCATAGTTCGATCCCATTCTTGACATGATGTCGAGGAGATAGTGCGTAATGGGAATGCAATCAGTGATTCTGAGGGGATAGTGTGTAATGGGAATGCAATCAGTGATGTCGAGGGGATAGTGCGTAATGGGAATACAACAGTGATGCCAATGGGATAGTGTATAATGGGAACACAACAGTTCAGTTTTGAACATCCTAAGAAGAGAAACACAGTCTAGGGAGTGGTATGAGTGCCACAAAGCTTATGAAAAGCTTCCTGTAGCTGCGAGCTTGATGCCCTGAATTGGTTCAAATGATGACTCAATGCCACAATGAGGGCAGGCTACAAGAAAGGAGCATTTCGTTGCTCTCTGTCGATGATATTCTATGGGGAGAGTGGGGAGATCAGTCGTTCAGGCAGGAATAGAAAACACATATGACATGTCAAGCCTCACAAACATGACAAAGGTGTCAGTTCTGGAAAATATGCAAAACATAGGAAAAAAATTAGGTAGAAGGGAGTTACAAGGGCAGGAATGCTAAAAATAGAGCTGGCTTTGATACCATGTCAGGCCAGGAGGTAACTCCTCAAATCAAATCATATTATTCATTCAGGTTGTTCATTATTATTTACAACAGGGAGTGACTACTCAGTTCATCTCCTGATGACTCTCCATCTTTTCTATTATTTATTTACACTAATTACAGTTGTTCACCCAATCCCTATGATTAGGTGTCAATAGTAATCACATAATTACTTTATATAATTGTTTTATTTTTACTCAAAATTTATTATTGAGATTATATATTTAATATAACATAAAAAAAAAAATCAAGCTCGTGAAAAAGTAAAATAAACGTGAATATTAAGTCTTATATCTAGTTTTAATCATTCTACTTATATCGCTAATTATGTCTATCAACTTCAATTGTTTCAATGACATGGTTAATTATTTTATATCATTATTTATTTTTTCACAAAATTTAATATTAAGATTATACATTTAATATTCCATATGATTTAAGTCTTTTTAGCATGTTCCTGAAATTGTGAAGTAAATATGATGGTTTATGCGTGAAACTCGGTTACACTTTTTAGCAAGCAAGGGTGTGTTTTTGGGGAAAAGCAACAACTGGATCGAGCCATTTTAAGTGTTCTATCAGGCAATATTTCATCCCTTGATCAAGTTGTTTCATGGCCTACCCAAAAATAGCTTGATCGAGTATTAAAATCAACCCTCAAACAATATGAAGAGAAACCACCCAATCAATGATCAATGTCACTTTACAAGATAAGAGGTACTAAGAGTGAATTACTTCTGACAAGACTTACCACAAGAGTGCATAATAACATAAATTCAATAGTTGTGCCTTAGGGAATTACAATTTTAGGATTTTTGTAGTAATTGTTTTATTTCGGATGACTTCTTATTTATTACTCTTATACTACCTTGGCCTAATTTAGAGAGAGGAAGGTGTCCTTCAATTGTAGAAGAACTTTGACTGCAACCATGTTTGTAATATAATACTTAACATACTCACACTTTGGTTCAAAATGTAAACTTCAACACATACCATAGTTTGAGAAGCCAATTTCTTTAATTGATATGGTACCAAGGGTTGTTGAATGACGAGGGAATAAGGTGTGTTGATGAATACTTGAAACCATTCTTCAATGGGGTCCACATATTCACGATTCTCCAACTCATGCAAATGTTCCACAATTTATAATCACTCTCTTAGAGGCATAAGGGATTTTCTGAAATACAAGAAAGAAACTCCTCAATCTTGGGCTCTAATGTTTGTTTCTCAAATTGTCAAGAATGGTTAGTGGAAATTATAGAGTTTTGAGCTTTAACAATAACTTCAGGATAGGTTCCAATCAAGGATTTCTCCTCTAATGGTATTTGAATCAAGGCTTCTTCCTTTGGTAAATACTTATAGTGATAGGGAAAATTTCTGAATTTACTTCTTTCCCTGATTCCAAAGATGGCACATTACATTGATCGGTGAAATCGACTAGAAGAATAGGCATTTTAAATTATTGTGCAACCTCCTTATTTTTATTAAGGTTTGGGTTATGGTTTGGACTAGGGTTTGGATTAGTGCCAGGTCTATGGTTTGAATTAGGGTATGAACGAGGGTTAGGTCTAGGGTTTGGAGTAAGGTATGGACTAGGGTTTGGATTAGTGCCAGTTCTATGATTTGGATTAGGGTATGGATGAGGGTTAGGTCTAGGGTTTGGAGTAAGGTATGGACTAGGGTTTGGGTTAGGGCTAGGGTATAAATTAGGATAAGGACTAGGATATGGATTAGGATAAAATTGCATAGGTAGTTGGGAGCATGGAGGAGGATGATTTGATGGTGCATTGGGTGAAAATTGTGGTTGTTTTCATTGTTCAAGTAATTTATTTTTCATAAAACACTACCCTAAGGAAGAAGCTCCAAACCATTCTAAGCCCATGGATGTCTGACGTAAGGAAGAGGGCCAAGAAGAGGGATATTGTGGCCAAAAGGTAGGATGTTCACTCGGAGGAGGAGTAAAAGTTTTCCATGGAACTATAGTATTATAAATCTATTGAGGAACTTGCTGAGGATAATAGCTATTAGTCCAATTATTAAATGATGATGGGGTGAGTTATCCCTGGTGGTTGATTTATTTCCTTACTAGCTATAGTAGTCCTAGTAGTGATGGGAAATGTTCTCTTGAGTGACCTTCCTCCCAAATTTTGCAAAATTTTAGGTTACTCATTGGGTATTATCCTATGAAGTTCTTTTTTCTACAATTGCAACAAAAAATTAGCAATGGTTCTTCATCCTTCCTATGTTCTTACTTCAAATCATCTAATGTTGAAATCAAAGAGTTGAAAATAACATTTTTTTGTTCAAGAAAAATACTAAATTCTGCACTTGTGATTTCGTCATTGGATTATTTGTATATCTTTGCAGTATCGTCAAAACTCCTCATTGAATGATTCCTCAAAATATCATTTTTTGTTCAATAAGCAAGTTGGTATATGATGTCATCACATGGGTAAGAATATATATATAAGAGTGGTTTTCAGAACACCCTAAAAATAAAATCCTTAAAATTATAAGCAATATATGTAGGAAAGAAAAAATTCAAAGAATCAATGAAATAAAATTTGCAAGAAAAACTAGGTAAAGAGCAAACCAGACTATAGTAGGTCACCAAGGTCAATCCCCTAACCACCTCCCTAGAAACGACACCAAAATGTTGGTTGCAATATAGGGTATATTAATGCACTAAAATTTAATCTCAATCTTTAGTTCGTGGAATTTGAGACGTGACACTAGAAATTCCATAGAAGGACTTTGGGAACTTGCAAAACAAAACCCTAGACTACATTCTCACACCTTGAGTTCCTGTTGACCCTTAAGAAACCAATTTCTTGGCTATGTGGAAATTGTGCTCAAGACATTAATGTTTTTTATTATTGTCACTTATTTGTATGATGTATGCTCAAGTCAAGGACCAGAAGGGCCTGAATTTTAACCCTTAATACTTAGGTGATATGAAAGTCTTAGAATTCCATTTGATTGCTGAATAAAAATGTTGAGTGAAGAATGCTTTAAGAAGTTAGAGACAATTTGATGTTTCTCACATAAACTATTATCTGGAACACTTTGGGAAGTTAAAGGCCATATGTTGTTTTACACAGAAACTATTATCTGTAACTTAGAAGAAATGTAGAAGTAGGAACTTTAATTATAGGAGCGCTCTTTTAAGGAATTTTAACTTCATTCACATAAGTAAACAAAGACCTACAGCTTCATTACCATACTTAAAGAAAGGAAGATACATGATGACACATAATAGAGAAATCACAAATCATACTTAATAAGGTGTGGAAAACTCCTGATTCTTTCATTAATCATCATATTTATCAAGAACCCAATAGCCTAGTCTCTAGGTTCTTCAAAATTCAAATCCTTTTCCTATAATTTTGCCTCTTTTTATACATCATGTGACAGTTGGTAATCACCAAAATTGTCAAACTTCTTAACTATCTCCTAACTATCTAAAGTAAAAGTCATTACATAATATTATATTGGAGGGTAAAAGACACCTCATTCTTAAGAAAACAAAATAAAAGGAAATAACATAAATTAGAATATAACGGGTGATGGTTGCTCATTGTCTAAATCTGTGGCTTGAGTATTTGTAAGCTGTAATCCTGTAGATGTCCTGATGATAGTTAAATTGCTTTAACATAGTAAATCTACATCTTTACAAAATTCTGTGCATGGACCTATGGGTTATGGGCCCATGTGTATATCGGAAATGTTCTAATTGGAGGAAACACAAAGAAACCCTTATGGCCCACGTATATAGCGAAAATGTTCTAATTGGAGGAAACAGAAAGAAAATCGATCAATCACTATTTCTTTAGAGTTTCGGTCATCTGCCTCTAATTTTAGTTATTCTACTTAAAATAGTGGAATTGGTTGATTTACGCAGAATATGGAAAACCTTTAGTTACCATGGAACCAAAGGGAAACAAAACTTTGGCTCATAATCTTATCGTGTCCGCATTTTCCACAAACCTTTGCCTTCCCCACAGAACCGAAAAGAAACAAAACTGTAGTTCAAAGACTTCTCAGGTCCAAAATTTATAATAAAACTTGTGTAGTTTTTGACTCGATATCCGTCGGATCTCGTGCCTTTTTGATGAGCGGCTCTGATTGGTCCAGACTTCAATGGATTAAATAACATTTCATAAACCATTGCATCAATTTTTGAATTAAACCTCATCCTTGTTAACCACACGATTACCGTCGGATCTGAATCCTTCAAGTGGGCAACCCTGATTAATTGAAGTTTTAACTCGGTTTTATAATTTATCATGTCCGATTTTGAATTAAACCTCACCCTTGTTAACCACGCAATTATCGTTAGATCTTTTGCATGTCAATTGGATGACTTAGATCTCCTCCTAGGTTTCTCGTGTTCAAAAGCCATCAATAATATAAAATAAACCATTTCTTGTGGATTTCCACATTTTCTTTTAATTCAGTTAGAACATAATATTTGATTTGTTTCATTTTTGCGATAAAACTAAAAATAAAATTAAAATTACAATGGATGCTACAACAGTGCATACAAACACTAATCAATCTTCTATTGTAATCATGCACTCAATCTTTATAAATGAAACCATAAATACTAATATTGCAAATTAGAAACATTTAGAAGCAAACCTAATTATTGACAATTGAATCCTAATTAGTAACAATCAAAGAGAAAACCCTAGCTACTAATTAGTGTGGAAAACATGAGCATTGACCAAGTGAATGTAAAGATTGTCGAAGCCTTATCCAAGCTCTACTAATGTCAAACAAGACTCTCAATTCAAAATAAAACCTCTATTCAATATTTTGTACTAGGTTCTACTCAATTTTATGTGTAGTAAAAAAAATTGAAACTCACTCAACTCTGTGTGTAATCATGAAACTAAAAGCATGGTTTAGACTTTTTCGTAGTGTTTATCAAGGCAACCCATGTATATTAGGAATAAAACCTTACTCTAATGTTCTCTCACACCTCAAAACACACTTCAACAAATGATCCATTTCAATCAAACTTAAAGACTATAATAACAAAATTCATGCAAATGAGATACTAAAAGTAGAACACCCTGTATCTAAAAATAGAAATCAAGAGAATAATTATTAAACAGAGTTACAAACATCCAACTCAAGTGATTAAAGTCTTCTTCTTGCATTGATTATTCCTATACTCAACATGCATCAACGTTACAAGTGCATGATTCTTTCAAAGATAAACCACTGCAAATTAAATCAACAGTAATGATAAAACATATAACCATACAAGATCATATATCCATACACTATTATGTACCAAGCCAATATAAACCACATGATATTAGGAGGTCACATTTATACTTAAACAATGGCTCCAAATATCTTCTAGCTCTTTGGTAACTATGATTCTTTTTATTATTAACAAGATCTAGATTGAATAAATATGAATGAATTCTCTACAAAAGTCAAATTTAACAGGGTAATCAGTGTGTTCCAAAATTCTAAAATTCTTGTTATATCCCTTGCAACACCAAATTGCAATTAGATAATGAAATTGAAAAGACACATAAATTTAATAGGTTTATGTGGTGATAAGGAATCTTAGAGTTTAGTGAATCTCTTTCTCTTTTTTCATCAATGACTTAAGAGTTATAAAACCATACCATGCTCAGAGATATCTTTGTGACCATATCTTATTACAATATGACCAATCCACAATGATACCAAATCCTTGAGATCACCAACACCAACGTATTGTAAAATAGACCTCTCCTATGTACATAACAAAGTATGGTGGCATTATATGATTCTTTTATTACACAATCAATGAAATGTAATGGTCCTCCTGATCACATGATCAAATAGATATGTTGTTTTTAAAGAGATCTTACACTTATAATATCAATCCTCATATCCAAATACCAATTGTTCATAAGTCAAAGTGTTGCATATATATAGAGAAAAAAGAGTATGAAGATATGACAAAATCAAATCTATTACTAAAAACACTCATAAGAAGTTATTTAAAGAAAAACAAGTTGTTGAAAAAGGAAATCATTGATCCATTGATCCACTAAAGTAACCTTTTGTATAACACAACATCATTACAAAGATAAATACACACAAAAAAAGGAAGATTTGCAAATCATATGAAAAATACAAAACTAGAGGGGTGTTGGCTTGTATGGGCCTGACCCAGGTTTAAAGGTGATTTAGCCAAGCAAATCCCAGTACTACTGGCCCTTTTGTCAACAATCTACGAAGCGCGGACTGAGGTCTCACCCAAAGTAGTATGGGAGGGTGCTAGAACCAGGTTTCTGCACCCTGGGGATGTCTAATGGGCTTCAGGAGGCTCGTAGTTCGACCTATTGCTACGCGCACTTATTATTCCTTCAAAACCCATGATGTTGTTTCTGTGCAGCCCTACTCGGGGTGCGACCCATATAATACCCAAGTTCCTTGCTAATTAATCGATTACTTAACTTGTGTGTGTAAGATTTATGGTTATTACAACATATTCAACAATCATATCAGTGCGCGTGATACATAAACTCATACAAATATAAAGAAGATAATGTGCAACAAATACACAGAAATAAGAATCAACTTCTCTTTATTAGTCTTCAATCCTGATTATAGACTTGACACCGCCCTATGCACTCAACTGTAGGGTTCTGCGCACTCAGCTGCAGACTCTACTAGGCCTCTACGCACTCAGCTATAGAGCCTCTTCCTAATACTACAACCCAATACACTTAGAATCCTACTCTAAGCTCGAACAATTCCTTCGCTACTCACTCTATCATCTACTATCTTTTAAAATTAGAGCCTCACTCTATTTATACAATCCCATGGTTGGTGGACCATGGGTAGGCTGACATGACTTTACATTACATTACATTACTTTAGGGCAGACAACCCTATGACTTAACCTCTACTTCGCGCTCTGCGCCTACAATTCGCAGAGTCTTACAAAAACTTTGATAAAAAATTGGGCTTTGAGCCCCAAAACATGTTGTGGGGGGATTCCATGCCTAATAGGCCCCCAACGTAATTGTTGTGACTCGTCCTGAGTCACTCTGCTAGTGCAACGATCTTGGCACGGAGCCCCTCCAACTATTCCCATACTGCCCGGGGGTCTGCGATGCACCGTTCTGCTATTTGCTGGACCTGTTGCCTGTTTATCCTTCTTGGGCCTTGGTGTCTGAGGTGATTTTGAAATTTCCAGTGCATCCCTAACCTACACCGTAGGGTTCTGCGTGGCTTCCTCAGTGGTAAAACCCACACCCCTCCTAGTAGTTATCATCTTGTTCGAACTATCTGTGGTTGTTTGTGAACTAGGGGGCCCAAATATCACTTCGCGTTCAACACTCTGTGCTCCTCGTAGTAGCTCAAATCTCAAAATGAACAAGTGTTGTCTCATGGCTAGCCCTTGGAGTTTTATAGTGTCTTTTGAATTTCAATTCAACCTTTCCCCCGACTTCTAAGTCATTAATGCTTTCTTGGAAGCAGATCATCCCAAATCTTGTCCTTAATTCGTGTCTTAAATTCCCGCTGCCTGCTCCTTTTTTCCTTAAATCGGACATCCCATCATAAACAGTGACACCAATGGTCACTTCCCAGCCTACTCACGTGGCAGCATAACCCCCTATGCGCGGTCGCAATCCTTGTGACATGTTGGTTCTGCACGTATCTCCCTTATCACGTAGCTCCCACACAGAATCTTTTAGAGTCACACACTCTCTTCCAACTATCTGGAGCACTGAGACTATGCTCCCTACGACTAGTCAGGTGGTTGCACCAGCTGTGCAAGACTTCAACTCACCTTCCAGCATAGCCTGTGAACACTCCTTAATTGTCTGCACGACCCCCGGCGCTGTGCGTTTTACCATATGTACCGCACTCCCCTAGTTATTGTGTTTAGTGTGGCGTATTCATAGCCATGGAAACATACTCATAAATTCGCAGCGACATTCTTCTAACACAGTGGTACGATCACCTGTACCTTGCCTTGTCATCCTTGGTTTATCCACAAGACATGCCTGCCTGATCTCGTTTTCCAGCTCTTGATCTTAGTGTCTATCAAAATGCTTTTCTTCCTCAATTCTACCCAGTCCTTTTTGAGTGCGCGAAGTCTAAGGTTCCCTCGTCAGATGGCTTTGTGAATCGTTATATGTTCTACCTCGCATAGATGTGTGATTTATTCCTTCTAGTCATCACGCACTGTCACTACTACAGGGTCCAGTACGTGTGGATTCCTTTTTGTATTTTCTTCAGTAAGTACTGTCTCCATTCTGTTCCGCTCCTTTGGAATCGTCTCTGCATTCAGGGTTTTACACATGGTTCGGTAGGCCCATCGAACCATTGGCATGCATAAGTCCCAATCATTTCGTCTCGCCTGGTGAACCTTGTTTAGTACTCTGCACACCCTATCGAAGGCTTTGTCGCAGAGAAGTGGTAGCACGTGTCACCTTTCCTGCTACTGCACTTTGTTCCAATTCGTTATTCTGGGGCTAGTGTGCACTTGTTCGGGTTTTACAACATATGTTTGTATCCATCAAGAAAGGTGGGTGCGCAAGGGTTTCCACCCCTGTTGACTGACTTGCTATTGAAGCTGGGGTTTTCCAAACCATAGGTGCATCATCCTTCTACATCTGCGCCAGTCCTCGAAATTTCCTTGATGGGTACCCCACCATCGTGCGGGTGTTGCACGCAATGCCCACTTCAGCGCATCAAACCGCTATTTTTCTGGTACTACAATTTCGAATTTTCTCATAAATTCATCCACCGCTAACAATCCATCATATGTCAGTAGCTCGCTTGTCTCTATTGTTAGGCAACGTAATGACCTGATCATCATGTTACAGTTCAATGTTGTTACTTCGTGCAGCCAATTCTACCATTGCTCTATCTCTTCGTCTGAATTCCAAGTGTAGGAACTTTCACGCTCCCATGAAATCCTTCCATCTACAGTCGGCTTCACCCAATCCTCTCCTTGTGCAATTATCTTGTATATACAGTCGAGATTGTCATCACTATCGTCATCGTGCACCAGTTCAGTGTATCGCACTCCTTCGGCTGGATGCAGTGGTACTACTATGTGTAGTGACTTTTTCTCAAAGGTCATTTTGTGCTTCTTCATATTTATGACTCTATTCATATTGGTAGCCTAGTATATTCCTAGTAGCGTGGGATAGGGATTGTTGTCATCGACAATCTATACCACTTCAAAATCTGCCTGTGTGCTCGCGCCTTCAATATCGACTTTCACCCCTGGCAATCTTCCCATGGGCAAAATATTCTATTGGCTCACCATTCATAACTGAATAGGGGACCATTGTAACATGGGTCTGCCCATGCGTTCCCATGTTTGCTTTGGTAGTACATTCACGTTCGAACCCAGATCCAGGATTACCTGATCCATTTCGTACTTGCCTATTTGCACAGTCAACCTCATCTTCCTTCCTATGCGCAATGGATGCTTTCCAAGTTTTCAAACCACGCACAGTTCTCCTGACCCTGCACACCTAGTGATAAGTTCTTGTAACCCTTTGATTGCCTTGCCGTCACGCAGCAGTTTTATGCATGTCTCTAGGAAGGTAGTGAGCATTGAAGGATCCATCCCTGGTTCTAGTTGATCATACTACCTAAAGTGGAGGCCTCCATGAAGCTCTTCTTAGCTTCCATGAATGTCTCCTTCGCGCGTTCTAAGTCAAACTCGGGTTCCTTTATAGGAGCCTTGTGAACCCACGCGCTATATTCTAGTTTTTTCCCTTTATCATCTCCCATGGCCATACTACTCCTTAGCATCATGTTTACATTTGGGTCTTCTGTGCATGGTTTAGACCTCATCATTTGTGAATTCTAGGTCGGAGGGGGTTGGAGTACCCCCTTTTTGTGCATCTTCACTATCAGCGAAGGGAAATATTCTACCTCATGATCAAACTTATTACAGTACCAACATGATATCCTAGTCGGGTTCCTACAATCGCGGGCATAATTCCTTGGCCCTCCATAATTGTAACAAATTATCTAGCCGCGACCCCTTCCTGGTCCCATTCCACCTCGACCCCGACCGTGCCCCTGAAACAAAGTGCGTGCCATCCCTGCATTTGGGTCGAGGGCTCGCGTTTTGGCCTGCAGCCTGTAGGAAGGAGTCTAATCCATCATTAGTTCATAGCTTTGGTAGGTGTGTTTGTCATGGCCTACTGACTTGTAGAAATTACAAAACAATTGCTAGGATGTCTGCGTATATTTCTGCAACAAATGACAATTATCTGTGATGTGTTTTCCTCCTATTTGGCAGATCGCGCACCATAATGCAGATGCTACGCTCGGCCCTGCCTGTGCCTTCGGTCTTAATGACATTGCCCCTCCCCCTGCTAAGTAGATTGTGAACACTTGACAGTGGTCCTTGTCGTGCCCTTGGCCTTTGAATTTTATGCACCATACTTCCTCGTGCACTTCCGGCGAGTTGTCCTATCTTATTTCAAACTTTGCATCATCAGACATAGATTCTATAGTTGTGCATGGATTTGTTGGACTCCCAACCCAGGGTCTTGTATAGGGGTCTCATGCAATCTCATTTCCATCTCCAATGCTTCAGTCTGGGTGGAAAGTTTTTGCTGTGACAACGTCATGCTTAAGTTTGGCGTAAGTGAAGCCACAAACCATGGGTGATGCTGTGCATCTATTAATGTCATATTGGCTTCACGGATCATACTCTTTAGCCTTTGGTCTAGATCCCAGAGGGTCTCGCCTAAGAGCATCGATATCTCCTTAAACTCGATGATTGATTGTGTCTCTGATTTTGGCCTGCTAAATTCCCTTTCAGCGCGGTCTAGATCTTTAAAATTCCTACGTTCTGGTGGTCATTAGAATGCTTGATATACCACGTTAACGCACGATCTTGTATCATGCTCACCAGCATAGCCTTTTTAATATTATCATCCACAATGCTCTGTGCTTCCCATACTACTCTTACCAGAAACCATAATTGGTCCGGATCTTCATTTCCTACTCCTCTGAACACTGGCAGTTTGATCGCACTCTCCATAATGAACTACGGTGGTGGTGGAGGCGGAGCGGGTGGAGATGGAGGTGACGGGGTGAAACGAGTGGCAGTGTGGGTGGGGGTGGTAAACTTGTAATTCTCTTTCTTATCAAACTAACCGCACTTCTCGGATAAACTTTCGCAAGCTCCTCCTTGCTTTCCCACGAGGGTGAAATTAAGGGACTATTTTCCAACTACTCACTACTTCCACTTCTGTAGATCTTCCCGCTTCGTGTAGTCCCAAACATTAATTTATTTGCATAACCTGCTTTTCACAAAATAGTATATTAATCCAAGTGTTCAAGGATTTAATATACTTACCTCGCGGTACCTTGAGAAAACGTCACTCTGCCTCACTGTAGCTGACGGTCGTGTCTACCGTGAAATCAGTGATAAATCCTCCTATTATTCGGTCAAGCCAATGGTCCACAGCTCACGCTATCTTATCTTCTGATGCCTGTAGTCTACTCACTAGTTATGGAATTCACACTATTGGTTTGTCGAGCCTACACGTTCCCTGACTATCCGCTAACTTCGCAATCCACTCATAGAGCTCAGATGGAAAAGATGCAAAGAAAATTTCATGGATTTCCATGTACAAGTAGTGCTCCAACCACGGAAAATTTCATGGATTTCCATGTACAAGTAGCGTTCCAACCACTTTGAAAATTTCATGGATTTCCATGTACAAGTAGTGCTCCAACCATGGAAAATTTCATGGATTTCCATGTACAAGTAGCGCTCCAACCACGGTTCCTTAGATACTCGCATATTTATGTTCTCTTGTGCCGTGAACTTGTGAATCTTCTTGTCCAACCACTCTTCAATTTCTTTCTTCATTGGATTCTAGTGGCACGACATCAGACATCCTTTATGCAGATCCTCATCCCAGCAACGAAAACATTTGTTGCCTTGTATGGGCCTGACCCAGGTTTAGAGGTGATTTAGCCAAGCAAATCCTGGTACTATTGGCCCTTTCAACAACAGTGCGTGGAGCGCATACTGAGGTATTACCCGAAGTACTATGGGAGCGTGCTAGAACCAAGTTTCCACACCTTGGCGATGTCTGATGGGCTTCTAGAGGCTCACGGTCCAACTCATTGCTACGCGCACTTGTTAGTCCGTTGCAACCCGTGATGCTGTTTTTGCGCAGCCCTACTCGGGGCATGACCCGTATAATACCCAAGTTCCTTGCTAATTAGCAAATTACTTAACTTGTGTGTGTAAAATTTATGGTTATTACAACATATTCAACAATCATATCAGTGCGCACGATACATAAACTAATATAAACATAAAGAAGTTAATGCACAAAAAATACACAGAAATAAGAGTCAACTTCTCTTTATTAGTCTTCAATCCCGATTACAGACTTGACACCGCTCTGTGCACTCAGCTACGGAATCTACTAGGCCTCTGCGCACTTAGCTACAGAGCCTCTTCCTAATACTACGACCCAAGACACTTAAAATCCTACTCTAAGCTCGAACCATTCCTTCGCTACTCACTCTATCATCTACTATCTTTTCAACTTAGAGCCTTGCTCTATTTATACAATCCCATGGTCCATAGACCATGGGTAGGCGGACACAACTTTACATTACGTTACGTTACTTTAGGGCGGACAACCCTATGACTTAACCTCTATTTCTTGCTCTGTTCCCACAATTCGCGGAGTTTTACAAAACCTTTGACCAAAACTTGGGCTTTGAGCCCCAAAACATGATGTGGGGGGATTCCATGCCCAGCAAGGGGTGTCAAGCAAGTCTGGTAGACCCTACCAAACCAACTTTTACCCTCTTTTAAAATCTTAAATTACAGAGCCAATCTATTCAATAAAATGCACAAGACGTGAGGAGAAAAAAACATAACATTTGGAGCTTTGAATTAAAAATTAATTAGTCTTTTACATCACCATCCATATGCTCAATGTCCAAACCAACACTATGAAATTTAGAATAACAAGCCCCCGCTCTACAAGCCATGGTTAGGCTTTTTATGATGGTTACAAGATGAATTTTGGCTCTAAATTTTTCAATTATGGAAAATTATACATTTTTAATAAATTTGCCTCAAAGAACCACTTATAACTCTCAAGCTACGATGAATTTTGAAAGAATGTTTGAAGAGAGCCTAATTTTACTTATTTTCAACAGAAAACATGTTTTAGAATTATGATATTATTCTTTATCTGCATGCAAGTCAAAGACAAAGTTGTTAGTTTAAAAACTATGCAAATTCAATGTTGAATTATTAATTATTTTTGAAAAATTGATTCGTAAGACCTGGGTGCATTCAAACGCATTTGGGGGTGTTAAATATTCATTTTGGACAAAACCATCTTCGATTTTCCTCGAATGTGTGTCAAAATGTCAAACCCCCAAATCAGTGCACGAACTACCTTGCTGGTGCAGGACCTGAACCACACTTAGTAAATCACTATGAGTGAAGGGAAGTGCATTTGACCTTGATGAAATCTTCAAAATTATTTTTGAAAAGTGTAATCAATGGCTCATGTGGTATGTTTCAATGATCACAATAACCTACGTGTCCATTCCTTTGGTGCAATATCTATTTTGCATAGTGGAGGAACTGAATAATATGCATTAAAAACATTTTAATAAACATTAGTCCTAAAAAATGCATATAATGAAGGTATTCTTAGATAAAATGAAAACCAAGAACAAATCTTCGTTATTCCATCTAAATAATGTAGAAGTGCAAGATAGAAGTTCATAAGCTAGTAAAACAAGGGAATAAGCAGGGCATTATATGGGTAAAAAGATGAATTAAATACAACAATTTTGGAGCCTCACATTAGGCTAGAACTCTTGCTCAAGAAACTAGAAATCAATAGTCAAGCAAACTACCAACTTGATTAGTAGCAGATTATCATAGGATAGCTTATATGATATTTTGTTCTAGTGTTTGATTTATATGTTCTATCTATCATTTCAACATTTGATTTCTGACAACTTGGGACTAGAAATATAACCTTTCATCATTTATATCTAACCTGCATTAAGTACTTGAACACTTGCCTAAGAGCAGTGAAAGATAGTATTCCTAAACCAAGCGAAGATGTCTAAAGATAAAGGCTAAATAAATAGGCCTAAAGTTCATGTGCATTTCATTTCAATTTGAGTGTTTGTTCAGCTTTAGAAGTGACTTCAAATTGTTTTTAGGAGTAAAATAGACATTTATTAATTAGTTATTTTAAACAAGGATATAGTGCTCAAGTTTCCCAGACATATAAAGTTTACAACTCATCATTTTACGTGGAGGATTGACTTTGCTAAGGCTTTTTACTGTGGCATTAAAATTTCCCAACACCAAGTCTCCAAACCTAGAGCTCCTACCTCTCTATTGCCTACCTTCTCATCTAGCTAGAATACTCAGAGGGCATCAAACTCGCCATGTAAATAACTTATGTGGCATGTGCATAATGTAGCATTGGCTTATTATATGTAAACCATTATACATGACATATGACTCACAATTTATATTATCCAGAAAATGTGTTTGTTTATATATATATATATATTCACCCGCACTAAGTAAGTCTTAAATTGATGTGGGAGAAAAGTTGAACACAAGAATCATCAATTAAAAAGAGAAACCACATAAGAGCCACGTGGAATGCTAGTGTCTATGTGGCCAAAACTCTTAAGACAGACAGATTTTCTTTTAGATAACATTTTCGATTGGAGATATGGACATTCAAAAAAATTTAGATCATCGGAAAGCTATTATTGGTTATACATATATATATGAACCTGAGTAATTAATTAATTTTTTTTTTTTAAGATTAAGATGGGTTGGAGTTTGAGATCGCAATAGTTGGTATTTTGGTTTTGAAAAAAATCAATAATCCTCAAAGTAATTGTGAAGTAGTAATTCTGACGTCATACCTCATATCAGATTTTGAAGAAAAATTAAATCCTTAAGTTAGCACCTCTCCTCCTTAATTGTCAAGATATGAGTAGACGTTAAGTCAGATGTTTAGTACGACTAACACCGGCACGTGATGGCAGATACAGAGCGGCCTATTATATTCTTTTTGACAATTGATCTCACGTACTACTTTAAAAAAATAATCATTACCACTCATCATGGCCAAAAACATAATCATTTCCACACACCATGGGCTACAAAACAAAAAAAGTTATAGCCACACACCATGGGCTGGACTTTGGTATTGCAATAGTTGGTATTAAAAGGCAGAGATATTCTCTGAATGCATTGCTCATAGTGTTGTGCATGCATGAATCCTGTAATTTTGAAGTCGTTACTCCGTGTCATACTTTTTGTCAATGCTTCCTAGATTATATCGACGTATCTTCCATACAATTTGCAGAGGGGAATACACTAAGTTTGAATTAGTGTTTTTATTTGTATTTTTTTTTTAATTGAAAAAATTGTGTTTGGAGAAATTTTTAATTATACATAGTTTTGCTTGAGATTAAACTACAAAATCTATGGAATCAAATCTTCCCACCACATCCTCACGACTTCTTCAACATACTTCTCTACTTATTGTGAGAACTAGACCTAGACGCTGCCGTGATAATTTTTCTTTCTATATAAATCAAAGAGAAATAAGGGTTCTTTCTAAAACAACTCTTACGCAACTTAAACCTCTCAAATCTGATCTTTTCTCAAAGGACGTTCTCGCGCTTGTTTTTCTGATTGGTGGTTTAACAATAACATCATTTTTCCTTTTCTATTTTTATGACGGTGCTGTTGTGACAGGACGAATTTGGGCCGTTTTGTTGTTAGATCAAGAATTGCGTATTCTCCCTATATTTAATTTTTAAAATGATGTATTAATAATTTACTTCCATTAAAAAATAAAAGTTCAGATATACCATCTAAATTCTATGGTCCAGATTTACATTATTACTTTTATGTTATTTGAAGTATAGTTTGAATTTACCATCTAAATGTTAAGATCAGTCTTTGCAACAACTACTTTGAAAGTGATCTAACTAGCAATTTATTGCGCTTTCACACAATTATATCCTTGAAATTTGTCCCATTGGGGATCAGTGTTTTGCGGGTAGCGTAATGGAACAGACATATGCAATCAAGTCAAATCAACATTATATATACACTCAATACAATGTTCATTCAATCATCTCAAATCAACATATTTATATATTGAATATACAATCATGTCAAATCTTCACTCGTTAAATCAATGCTATTTTATTAGAATTTTTTAAGTTCACAATTTAAATAATTTTTTCAATATTTAAATATAAAGATAATTGTTGTATATATTTTAATGAGATTGATACTAACCAAATGCCAGAGAGCAACTACTAAAATCAAGTATCGTGTACTCTTGGAAAAAGAAAAACTTTTTTATTTTTGTGATATTTTCTCTATAAATTGTTTTGAAATCCTTTTCTAGAAATTGGTTCATTTCTTTTAATCATTTTACTTATATGATTATATATTTTCATGAGCTTTAATTGCTTTCATCATATAATTATTTTATATAATTGTTTTATTTTACTCCAAATTTAATATCGAAATTATACATTTAATATTTAATATGATTTAAGTTTTTTTTTATCAAGTTCTTGAAAAAGTTAAGTAAATATGAGTATAAAATTTCATATCTAGTTTTGATCATTTTATTGACCTCGCTCATTAACTTTAATTGGTTCAATGATATGGTTAATTATTTTATATCATTATTTAATTTTTACTCAAAATTTAATATTGAGATTATATATTTAATATTCAATATGATTTAGTCTTTCTAGAAAGTTCATGAAAATGTAAAGTATATATGGGGTCTGTGCATGTAGCTCGATTACACTTTTTAGCAAGCAAGGGTGTGTTTTGGGAGAAAAACAACAAATCGATCGAGCCATTTTAAGTGTTTGATCAAGAAATATTTTAGCCCTCGATCGAGTTGTTTGAGGGCCCAGAAATAGCTCGAATGAGTATTAAAATAAACCCTCAAACAATATGAAGAAAAACCACCCAATCAATGATCAATGTCACTTCACAAGATATGAGGTATTAAGAGTGAATTACTTCTGACAAGACTTACTACAAGAGTGCATAATAACATAAATTCGATAGTTGTAACTTAGGGAATTTCATTTTTAGGATTGTTGCTGTAATTCTTTTATTTAACATGACATCTTATTTATTGCTCTTATACTACCCTAGCCTAATTTAGAGAGAGGAAGGTATCCGTCAAGTGTATATGTACTTTGAGTGCAACTGTGTTTGTAACAAAATACTTAACATACTCACACTTTGGTTCAAAACGTAAACTTCAACACAGAGCATAGTTTGAGAAACCAGTTGCTTTAATTGATATAATACCAAGAGTTGTTGAATAATGATGGAATAAGGTGTGTTGATGACTACTTGAAGCCATGCTTCAATGGGGTCCACATATTCACAATTCTCCAACTCATGCAAGTGTTCCACAATTTTATAATCACTCTCTTGGACGCATAAGGGATTTGCTGAAATACAAGAAAGAAACTCCTCAGTCTTGGTCTCTAATGTTTGTTCCTCAAATTGTCAAGAATGGTTAATGGAAATTATAGGGTTTTGAGCTTCAACAAAAATTTCACGGCATGTTCCAATCAACGATTTCTCCTCTAATGGTATTGAATCAAGGCTTCTTCCTCATGTAAATTCTCTGTAGTGATAGGGAACTTTTCTAAATTTACTCCTTTCCCTGATTCAGAAGATGGCGCATTCCATTCACTAGGGAAATCAACAAGAAGAATGGGTATTTTAAATTATTGTGTAACCTCCTTATTTTTATTAGGGTTTGGGTTATGGTTTGGACTAGGGTTTGGATTAGGGCCCGATCTATGGTTTGGATTAGGGTATGGACTAGGGTTAGGCCTAGGGTTTGGATTAAGGTATGGAATAGGGTTTGGATTAGGGCTAGGGTACAAATTAGGATAAGGAATAGGATATGGATTAGGATAAGGCTACATAGGTAGTTGGGATCATGGAGGAGGATGACTTGATGGTGCATTGAGTGGAAATTGTGGTTATTGTTGTTGCTCAAATAATTGATTTTTCATAAAACACCACCCTAGCGAGGAGGTTCCAAACCATTCTGAGCCCATGGGGATATTTGACCCAAGGAAGAGGGCCAAGAAGAGGGCTATTGTGGCCAAAAGGTATGATGTTCACTTGGAGGAGGAGTAAAAGTTTTCCATGGAACCATAGGATTATAAATCTATTCAGGAACCTACTAAGGATAATAACTATTAGTCCAGGTATTAAATGATGATGGGCTGAGTTATACTAGGTATTTGATTTGATTCCTTACTTGATTTCCTTACTAGCTCTAGTAGTCCTAGTAGTGATGGGATATGTTCTCTTGAGTGACATTCCTAAAAAATTTGCAAACTTTTAGGTTACTAAGTGGGAATTCTCCTATGAAGTCCTTGTTTCTATAGTTGGCACAAAAAATTAGCAGTGGTTCTTCATCCTTCTTATGTTATTGCTGCAAATCATCTAATGTTGAAATCAAAGAGTTGAAAATAAATTTTTTATGTTCAAGCTAAATAATAAATTTTGCACTTGTGAGTTGGTCATTGGATTATTTGTATATCTCTGCAACATCATCAAAACTCCTCATTGAATGATTCCTCAAAATACCATTTTTTTGTTCAATGTGGAAGCTTGTATATTATGTCATCAGATGTGTTAGTATATATTTATGTATATATATATAGGAGTGATTATCACAACACCATAAAACTAAAATCCTTAAAAGTATAAAGAAGATATTTAGGAAAGAAACAAATTCAAAGAATCGATGAAATAAAATTTGCAAGAAAAAATAGGTAAAGAGCAAACCAAACTATAGTAGGTCGCCAAGGTCAATCCCCTAACCACCTCCCTAGTAACGACACCAAAATGTTGGTTGTGATATAGGGTATATTAATGCACCAAAATTAAATTTCAAACTTGGTTTCATGGACTATGAGCCGTGACACTAGAAATGGCATGGAAGGACTTTGGGAACCTACAAAACAAAACCCTAGACTACCTTCTCACACCTTGAGTTCCTACAAACACTAATCAGTCTTCTATTGTAATCATGCACTCAATCTTTAGAAACGAAACGATAAACACTAATCTTGCAAATTAAAAATATTTAGAAGCAAACCAAATTATTGACAATTGGATCCTAATTAGTAACAATCAAGGAAAAAACCCTAGCTATTAATTAGTGTGGAAATCATGAGCATTGATCAAGTGAATGTAAAGATTGTTGAAGCCTTATACAAGCTCTACTAATGTCAAACATGACTCTCAATTCAAAATAAAACCTCTATTCAAGTCTTTGTACTAGTTTCTACTCAATTTTATGTGTAGTAAAAAATGTTGAAACTCACTCAACTCTATGTGCAATCATGGAACTAAAAGCATGGTTTAGAATATTTACTAGTGTTTATCAAGGCAACCCATGTGTATCATAAATACAACCTTACTCTAATTTTCTTTCACACCTCAAAACACACTTCAACAAATGATCCATTTAAATCAAACTTAAAGACTATAATAACAAAATTCACGCAAATGAGATACTGAAAGTAGAACATCCTGTATTTGAAAATAGAAATCAAGAGAATATTATTAAATAAAGTTACAGGAATCAAACTCAAGTGATTAAAGTCTTCTTCTTCCATTGGTTATTCCTGTACTCAACATGCATAAATGTTACAAGTGCATGATTCTCTGAAAGATAAACCACTACAAATTAAATCAATAGTAATGATAAAACATATAACCATACAAGACCATATATCCATACTCTATTATGTACCGACACAATATAAACCACATGATACTAGGAGGTCACATTTATACTTAAACAATGGTTCAAAATATCTTCTAGCTCTTTGATAACTATGGTTCATGTTATTATTAACAAGCTCTATATTGAATAAATATGGATCAGGTTTCGATAGGAGTCAAATTTAACAGGGCAATCAATTCGTTCCAAAATTCTAAATTTCTTGTTATATCACTCACAACACCAAATTGCAATTAGACAATGAAATTTCAAAGACACAAATTTAATAGGTTTACATCGTGACAAGGAATCTTATAGTTCAACGAGTCTCTTTCTATTTTTTCATCAATGACTCAAGAGTTACAGATCCATATCATGCTCAGAAATATCTTTATGGCCATATCTTATTACAATAGGACCAATACACAATGAAAGAAAATCCTTAAGATCCCCAACATCAAAGTATTGTAAAATAGACCTCTCCTACACACATAACAAAGTATGGTGGCAGTATATGATTATTTTATTACATAATCAATGAAATGTAATGGTCCTCCTGATCACACGATCAAATAGATACGTTGTCTTTAAAGAGATCTTACACTTATAACATCAATCCTCATATCCAAATACCAATTGTTCATAAGCCAAAGTGTTGCGTATATATAGAGAAAACAGAGTATGAAGAAATGACAAAAAAAAATCTATTAATAAAAAAAATCATAAGAAGTTGTTGAAAAAGGCAACCACTGATCCATTGATCCACCAAAGTAACCTTGTGTATAACACATTGTCATTACAAAGATAAACACACACAAAAAAAGGAAGAATTGCAAATCATATAAAAAATAAAAAACTAGAGGGGCATCAAGGAGGTCTGGTAGGCCCTATGAAACCAACTTTCACCCTCCTTTAAAACCTTAAATTACAAAGCCAAGATATTCATAAAATGCACTAGACGTGAGGAGAAAACACCTAACATTTGGAGCTTTGAATTAAAAATTAATCAGTCTTTTACCATCCATATGCTCAATGTCCAGACCAACATTATGAAATTTAGAATAAGAAGCCCCCCCTCCACAAGCCATTGTTAGGCTTTTTATGAAGGTTACAAGATGAATTTTGCTCTAAATTTTTCAATTCTGGATAATTATGTATTTCTAATAAATTCGCCTAAAAGAACCCATTGTAACTCTCAAATCATGATGAATTTTGAAAGAATGTTTGAAGAGAGTCTAATTTCCCATATTTTCAACAAAACACGTGTTTTAGAATTCTGATATTATTCTTTATTTGCACACAAATCAAGGACAAAGATATCAAAATAAAAACTGTGCAAAATTAGGATTGAATTATTATTTTTTTTTGAAAAATTTATCTGTATGACTCGGGTGCATTCAAAGTCATTTGGAGTTGTTAAATTTCATTTTGGACAAAAACCATCTTTGGTTTTCTTCAAAGGTGTGTCGAGATGTCAAACCTCCAAATCATTGCACGAACTCCCTTACTCATGCAAGACCTGAACCACACTTAGTAAGTCACCATCAGTGAAGGGAAGTCCATTTGACATTGACTAGATCTTCAACATTATTTTTGACAAGTGTAATCAATGGGTCATGTGGTACGTTTCAATATTACACTGGAGGGTCAAAGACACCTCATTCTTAAGGAAACAAAATAAAAAGAAGTAACATAAATTAGAATATAAATGGTGATGGTTGCTCTTTGTTCGAATCTATGGCTTGAGTATCTGAAAGTTGTAATCTTGTAGATGTCTCGATGATGGCTAAATTGCTTTAACACAGTAAAGTTACATCTTTGCAAAATTCTGTGCATGGACCTGTGGGTTATGGCCCACATATATATCGGAAATGTTCTGATTAGAGGAAACACAAAGAAACCCTTATGGCCCACGTATATAGCAAAAATGTTCTAATTGGCGGAAACACAAAGAAACCCAATCAATCACCATTCCTTTGGAGTTTCAGTCATCCGCCTCTAATTTTAGTTATTCTGCTTAAAACAGTGGAATTGGTTGATTTACGTGGAATATGGAAAACCTTCAGTTACCATGGAACCAAAAGGAAACAAGACTCTGGTTCATAATCTTATCGTGTCCACATTTTCCACAAACCTTTGCCTTCCCCACGGAATAGAAAAGAAACAAAACTGCAGTTCAAAGACCTCGGGTCCGAAATTTATAATAAAATTTGTGCAGTTTTTGACTGAATATCTGTCAGATCTCGTCCCCTTTTCATGAGCGACTGTGATTGGTTCAGACTTCAATGGATTAAATCACATCTCATAAACCATCGCCTCAGTTTTCTGAATTAAACCTTGTCCTTGGTAACCACACGATTACCGTCGGATCTGAATCCTTCAGGCAGACGACCCTGATTAACTGAAGTTTTAACTCGGTTTTATAATTTCTCACGTCCGATTTTGAATTAAACCTCATCCTTGTTAACCATGTGATTACCGTTAGATCTGTTGCATGTCAATTGGACGACTTAGATCTTCTCCTGGGTTTCTCTTGTTCAAAAGCCATCAATAATATAAAATAAACCATCTCTTTTAGATTTCCACATTTTCTTTTAATTCAATTAGAACATAATATTTGACTTTTTCATTTTTGCGATAAAATTGAAAATAAAATTAAAATTACAATGGATGCTACAACAGTGCATACAAACACTAATCAATCTTCTGTTGTAATCATGCACTCCATCTTTGTAAATGAAACCATAAACACTAATCTTGCAAATTAGAAACATTTGGAAGCAAACCTAATTATTGACAATTGAATCCTAATTAGTAACAATCAAAGAGAAAACCCTAGCTACTAATTAGTGTGGAAAACATGAGCATTGAACAAGTGAATGTAAAGATTGTCGAAGCCTTATCCAAGCTCTACTAATGTCAAACAAGACTCTCAATTCAAAATAAAACCTCTATTCAATTTTTTGTACTAGGTTCTACTCAATTTTATGTGTAGTAAAAAAAATTGAAACTCACTCAACTCTATGTGTAATCATGAAACTAAAAGCATGGTTTAGACTTTTTCATAGTGTTTATCAAGGCAACCCATGTATATTAGGAATACAACCTTACTCTAATGTTCTCTCACACCTCAAAACACACTTCAACAAATGATCCATTTCAATCAAACTTAAAAACTATAATAACAAAATTCACGCAAATGAGATACTGAAAGTAGAACACCCTGTATCTGAAAATAGAAATCAAGAGAATAATTATCAAACAAAGATACAAGCGTCCAACTCAAGTGATTAAAGTCTTCTTCTTGCATTGATTATTCCTATACTCAACATGCATCAATGTTACAAGTGCTTGATTCTTTCAAAGATAAACCACTGCAAATTAAATCAACAGTAATGATAAAACATATAACCATACAAGATCATATATCCATACACTATTATGTACCAAACCAATATAAACCACATGATATTAGGAGGTCATTTTTATACTTAAACAATGGTTCCAAATATCTTCTAGCTCTTTGGTAACTATGATTCTGGTTCTTATTAACAAGATCTAGATTGAATAAATATGGATGAAGTCTCTACAGAAGTCAAATTTAACAGGGTAATCAGTTCGTTCCAAAATTCTAAAATTCTTGTTATATCCCTTGCAACACCAAATTGAAATTAGACAATGAAATTTCAAAGACACCTAAATTAAATAGGTTTATGTGGTGATAAGGAATCTTAGAGTTCAGTGAATGTCTTTCTCTTTTCTCATCAATGAATTAAGAGTTATAGAACCATACCATGCTCAGAGATATCTTTGTGACCATATATTATTACAATATGACCAATACACAATGATACCAAATCCTTTAGATCACCAACACCAACGTATTGTAAAATAGACCTCTCCTACGTACATAACAAAGTATGGAGCTTACAATCATACTCTAAGCTCCTTCGCTACTCACTCTATCATCTACTATCTTTTAAAATTAGAGTCTCACTCTATTTATACAATCCCATGGTTCGCAGACCATGGGTAGGCCGACATGACTTTACATTACATTACATTACTTTAGGGCGCACAACCTTATGACTTAACCTCTACTTCGTGCTCTATGCCTGCAATTCGTGGAGTCTTACAAAACCTTTGACCAAAACTTGGCTTTGAGCCCCAAAACATGTTGTGGGTGGATTCCATGCCTAATAGGCCCCCAACACAATCGTCGTGACTCATCCCGAGTCACTCTGCTAGTGCAACGATCTTGGCACAGAGCCCTTCCAACTATTCCCGTACTACCCAGAGGTCCGCGATGCACTGTTTTACTTTTTGTTGGACCTGCTACCTGTTTATCCTTCTTGGGCCTCGATGTTCGAGGTGATTTCAAAATTTCTAGTACATCCACAACCTACGTGGCTTCCTCAGCAGTAGAACCCACACCTCTCCTAGTAGTTGTCATCTTGTTCGAATTGTCTATGGTTGTTTGCGAACCTGGGGGCTCAAATATCACTTAGCGCTCAACACTCTGTGCTCCTCGTAATAGCTCAAATCTCAAAATGAACAAGTGTTGTCTCATGGCTAGCCCTTGTAGTTTTATAGTGTCTTTTGAATTTCAATTCGACCTTTCCCCCCACTTCTAAGTCATTAATGCTTTCTTGGCGGTAGATCGTCCCAAATCTTGTCCTTAATTCATGTCTTAAATGCCCGCTGCCCACTCCTTTTTGCCTTAAATCAGACATCCCATCATGAACAGTGACACCAACGGTCACTTCCCAGCCTACCCGCGTGGCAGCATAGCTCCCTATGCACGGTCATGATCCTTGTGACATGTTGGTTTTGTGCGCATCTCCCTTATCGCGCTGAGACTGGAGCGCTGAGACTGTGCTGCCTATGACTAGTTAGATGGTCACACCAGCCGTACGAGACATCAACTCGCCTTCCAGCATAGCCTGTGAAAACTCCTCAATTGTCTACGCGACCCCCGCCATTGTGCATTCTACCATATGTAGCGCACTCCCTTGGTTACTGTGTTTGGTGAGGTGCATTCATAGCCAGGGAAACATACTCATAAATTCATATCAACATTCTTCTAACACAGTGGTACGATCACCTGTACCTTGCCTTGTCATCCTTGGTTTATCCACATGGCATGCCTGTGTGATCTCATTTTCCAACCTCTTGATTTCAGTGTCCATCAAAATGTTTTTCTTCCTTAATTGTACCCAGTCCTTTTCGAGTGTGCGAAGTCTAAGGTTCCCTCATTGGGTGGCTTCGCGAATCCTTATATGTTCTACCTCGCGCAGATGTGTGATTTATTCCTTCTAGTCATCATGCACTGTCACTACTACAGGGTCTAGTACATGTTGATTCCTTTTTGTATTTTCTTGAGTAAGTACTATCTCCATTCTGTTCCACTCCTTTGGAATCGTCTCTATGTTTAGGGTCTTACACATGGTCCGTAGGCCCATCGAACTGCTGGCATGCGTAAGTCCTAATCATTTCGTCTCACCTAGTGAACCTTGTTCAATACTCTGCACACCCTATCAAATGCTTCGTCGCAGAGAACTGGTAGCACGTGTCACCTTTCCTGCTACTGCGTTTTGTTCCAATTTGTTATTCTGGGGTTGGTGTGCACTTGTGCGGGTTTTACAGCATATGTTTGTACCCATCAAGAAAGGTGGGTGCGCAAGGGTTTCTGCCCCTGTTGACTCACTTGTTTTTGAAGTTGGGGTTTTCCAAACTTTAGGCACATCATCCTTCTACATCCGTGCCAATCCTCGAAATTTCCTTGGTGGGTACCCCACCATCGTGTGGGTGTTGCATGCAGTGCCCACTTCAGCGCATCAAACCACTACTGTTTTGGTACTACAATTTTGAATTTTCTCATAAATTCATCCATCGTTGACAATCCATCATATGTCGGTAGCTCGCATGCCTCTATTGTTAGGCAACATAATGACCTGATCATCATGTTGCAGTTTAGTGTTGTTACTTCGCGCAGCCAGTTCTACCATCACTCTATCTCTTCATCTGAATCTAAAGTGCAGGAGCTTTCACGCTCCCATGAAATCCTTCCATCTGTAGTCAGCTTCACCCAATCCTCTCCTTCTGCAATTATCTTGTAGATACAGTTGATATCGTCATCACTATCATCATCGTGCACCAGTTCTATGTATCGCCCTCCTTCGGCTGGATCCAGTGGTACTACTACGTGTAGTGACCTTTTCTCAAAGGTCATTTTGTGCTTCTTCATATTTATGACTCCCTTCATATCAGTAGCCTAGTATATTCCTAGTAGTGTGAGATAGGGATAGCTGTCATCGACAATCTCTATCACCTCAAAATCCACCTGTTTGCTCGCGCCTTCAATATCGACTGTCACCCCTTCCAATCTTCCCTAGGGAAAAATATTCTATTGGTTCACCATTCATAGCTGAATAGGGGACCATTGGAACGTGGGTCTACCCATGCGTTCCCATGTTTGCTTTGGTAGTACATTTGTGTTCGAACCCAGATCTAGGATTACCTAATCCATTTCGTACTCTCCTATTTGCGCAGTCAACCTCATGTTCCTTCCTGAGCGTAATGGATGCTTTCCAAGTTTTCAGACCATGCACGGTTCTCCTGACCCTGCACACCTAGTGATAAGTTCTTGTAACCCTTTGATTGTCTTGCTGTCACGCAGCAGTTTTATGCATGTCTCCAGGAAGGTAGTGAGCATTGAAGGATCCATCCCTGGTTCTAGTTAATCATACTACCTGAAGTGGAGGCCTCCATGAAGCTCTTCTTAGCTTCCATGAATGTCTCCTTCACGCGTTCTAAGTCAAACTCAGGTTCCTTTATAGGAGCCTTGCGAACCCACACGCTATCTTCTAGTTTTTCCCCTTTATCATCTCCCGTGGCCATACCACTCCTAAGCATGATGTTTACATTTGGGTCTTCTTTGCATGGTTTAGACCTCATCATTTATAAATTCTGGGTCAGATGGGGTTGGATTACCCCCTTTTTGTGCATCTTCACTATCAACGAAGGGAAATCTTCTACCTCATGATCAAACTTATAACAGTGCCAACGTGATATCCTAGTTTGGTTTGTACAATCGCGAGCATAATGCCCTGGCCCTCCACAATTGTAACAAATTATCTAGCTGCGACCCATTCCTGGTTCCATTCCACCTCGACCCTGACCGTGCCCCTGAAACCAAGTGTGTGCCATCCCTGCATTTGGGTCAAGGGCTCACGTTTCAACTTGCACCCTATAGGAAGGAGTCTGATCCATCATTAGTTCATAGCTTTGGTAGTTGTGTTTGTCATGTCCTACCGACTTGTAGAAATTACAAAATAATTGCTGGGACGTCGACGTATACTTCTGCAACAGATGACAATTATCCATTGTGTGTTTTCCTCCTATCTGGCAGATCATGCGCCATAATGCAAATGTCACACTTAGCCCTACATGTGCCTTCGGTCTTAACGACATTGGCCCTCCCCCTGCTAAGTAGATTGTGAACACTTGACAGTGGTCCTTGTCATGCCCTTTTGTTTGAATTTTATGCACCATACTTCCTCATGCAATCCGGTGAGTTATCCTGTCTTGTTTCAAACTTTGCATCATCAGACATAGATTCTGTAGTTGCACGTGGATTTGTTGGACTCCCAACCCAGGGTCTTGTATAGGGGTCTCATGCAATCTCATTGTCATCTCCAATGCTTCGGCCTGGGTAGAAAGTTTTTCCTATGACGGCGTTGTCCTTAAGTGTGGCGTAAGTGAGCCCACAAACCATGCATGATGCTGTGCATCTCTTAATGTCATATTGGCTTCATGGATCATACTCTTTAGCCTTCCATCCAGATCCCAGGGGATCTCACCCAAGAGCATCGGTATCTCCTTAAACCCAATGATTTATTGTGTCTCTGATTTTGGCCTACTAAATTCCTTGTTCAGCGTGGTCTGGATCTCTACAATTCCTACGTTCTGGTGGTCATTAGAATGCTTGATATACCATGTTAACACATGATCTTGCAGCACGCTCACTAGCGTAGCCTTTTTAATATTATCGTCCACAATGCTCTATGCTTCCCATACTACTTTTACCATGAACTAGAATTGGTCTGGATCTTCATTTCCTACTCCTCTCAACATCAGTAGTTTGATCACACTCACCATAATGAACTGCGGTGGTGGTGGAGGTGGAGCGAGTGGAGATGGAGGTGACGGGGTGAAACGGGTGGTGGTGTGGGTGGCGGTGGTAAACGTGGAATTCTATTTCTTATCAAACTGATCGCTCTTCTCAGAGAAACTTCCGTAAGCTCCTCCTCGCTTTCCCACGAGGGTGAAATTAAGGGACTATTTTCCTACTACTCACTACTTCTGCTTTTGTAGATCTTCCCACTTCGCGTAGCCCCAAACATTAATTTATTTGCATAACCCGCTTTTCAAACAACAGTATCTTAACCCAAGTGTTCAAGGATTTAATATACTTACCTTGCGGTCCCTTGAGAAAACGTCACTTTGCCTCACTGTAGCTAACGATCATGTCTACCACGAACTCAGTGATAAATCCTCCTATTATTTTGTCAAGCCAGTGGTCCACAGATCGCGCTATCTTATCTTCTGATGCCTCTAGTCTACGCACTAGTTACGGAATCCACACTATTGGTTTGTCGAGCCTACACCTTCCCTGACTGTCTACTAAATTCGTGATCCACTCATAGAGCTCAAATGGAAAAGATGCAAAGAAAATTTCATGGATTTCCATGTACAAGTAGCACTCCAACCACTGTTCCTTAGATACTCGCAGATTTATGTTCCCTTGTGCCGTGAACTCGTGAATCTTCTTGTCCAACCACTCTTCAATTTCTTTCTTCATTGGATTCCAGTGGTACAACATTAGACATCCTTTATGCAGATGCTGGTCCCGACAAGGGAAACATTTGTTGCCTTGTATGGGCCTGACCCAGGTTCAGAGGTGATTTAGCCAAGCAAATCCTGGTACTACTGGCCCTTTCAGCAACAATCCATGGAGCGCAGACTGAGGTATCACCTGAAGTACTATGGCAGGGTGCTAAAAGCAAGTTTCCACACCCTGGGGATGTCTAATGGGCTTTTGGAGGTTCGCGATCCAACCCATTGCTATGTGCACTTGTTAGTCCATTGCAACCCATGTTGTTGTTTCTGCGCAGCCCTACTCGGGGCATGACCCATATAATACCCAAGTTCCTTGCTAATTAACCAATTTCTTAACTTGTGTGTGTAAGATTTATGGTTATTACAGCATATTCAACAATCATATCAGTGCGCGCGATACATAAACTAATACAAACATAAAGAAGTTAATGCACATCAAATACACAAAAATAAGAATCAACTTCTCTTTATTAGCCTTCAATCCCGATTACAGACTTGACACCGCTCTACACACTCAGCTGCGGACTCTACTAGGCCTCTGCGCACTTAGCTATAGAGCCTCTTCCTACTACTACGACCCAAGACACTTAGAATCCTACTCTAAGCTCGAACCATTCCTTCGCTACTCATCTACTATTTTTTCAACTTAGAGCCTCGCTCTATTTATACAATCCCATGGTCCGCAGACCATGGGTAGACCGACATGACTTTACATTACATTACATTACTTTAGGGCGGACAACCCTATGGCTTAACTTCTATTTCATGCTCCGCGCCTGCAATTTCCGAAGTCTTACAAAACCTTCGACCAAAACATGGGCTTTGAGCCCCAAAACATGATGTGGGTGGATTCCATGCCCAACAAGGGGTGTCAAGTAGGTCTAGTAGGCTCTACCAAACCAACTTTTACCCTCTTTTAAAATCTTAAATTACAGAGCCAATCTATTCATAAAATGCACAAGGCGTGAGGAGAAAAAACCTAACATTTGGAGCTTTGAATTGAAAATTAATTAGTCTTTTACATCACCATCCATATGCTCAATGTCCAAACCAACATTATGAAATTTAGAATAACAAGCCCCGCTCTAGAACCCATGGTTAGGCTTTTTATGAATGTTACAAGATGAATTTTGGTTGTAAATTTTTTAATTCTGGAAAATTATACATTTTTAATAAATTCACCTCAAAGAACCCCTTCTAACTCTCAAGCTAGAATGAATTTTGAAAGAATGTTTGAAGAGAGCCTAATTTTACTTATTTTAAATAAAAATCGTGTTTTAGAATTATGATATTATTCTTTATCTGCATGCAAGTCAAAGACAAACTTGTCAGTTTAAAAACTATGCAAATTCAATGCTGAATTATTAATTATTTTTGAAAAATTGATCCATATGACTTGGGTGCATTCAAACGCATTTGGGGGTGTTAAATATTCATTTTGGACAAAAGCCATCTTTGATTTTCCTCGAAAGTGTGTCAAAATGTCAAACCCCCAAATCAGTGCACGAACTGCCTTGCTGGTGCAGGACCTGAACCACACTTAGTAAATCACCATGAGTGAAGGGAAGTGCATTTGACCTTGACAAAATCTTCAAAATTATTTTTGACAAGTGTAATCGATGGCCCATGTGGTATGTTTCAATGATCACAATAACCTATGTGTCCATTCCTTTGGTGAAATATCTCTTTTGCATAGTGGAAGAACTAAATAATATGCATTAAAAACATTTTAATAAACATTAGCCCTAAAAAATGCATATAACAAAGGTATTCTTAGATAAAATACAAACCAAGAATAAACCTTCGTTATTCCATCTATATAATGTAGAAGTGCAAGATAGAAGTTCATAAGCTAGTAAAACAAGGGAATAAGCAGGGCATCATATGGGTAAAAAGATGAATTAAATACAACAATTTTGGAGCCTCACATTAGGCTAGAACTCTTGCTCAAGAAACTAGAAATCAATAGTCAAGCAAACTACCAATTAGTGATTAGTAGCAGATTATCATAGGATATATTATATGATATTTTGTTCTAATGTTTGATTTATATGTTCTATCTATCATTGCAGCATTTGATTTCTGACAACTTGGGACTAGAACTATAACCTTTCATCATTTAGATCTAACCTGCATTAAGTACTTGAACACTTGCCTAAGAGGAGTGAAAGATAGAATTCCTAAGCCAAGCCAAGATGTCTAAAGATAAAGGCTAAGTAAATAGGCCTAAAGTTCATATGCATTTCATTTCAATTTGAGTGTTTGTTCCAGCTTTAGAAGTGACTTTAAATTGTCTTTAGGAGTAAAATAGACATTTATTAATTAGTTATTTTAAACAAGGATATAGTGCTCAAGTTTCCTACACATATAGAGTTTACAACTCATCATTTTACGTGGAGGATTGACTTTGCTAAGGCTTTTTATTGTGGCATTAAAATTTCCCAACACCAAGTCTCCAAACCTAGGGCTTCTGACCTCTCTATTGCCTACCTTGTCATTTAGCTAGAATACTGAGAGGGCATCAAATTGCAAATGGCCTACAAGAGCCGCAAGATTTGTTTATTCTATAAACTCTCCATGTAAATAACTTATGTGGAATGTGCATAATGTAGCATTGGCTTATTATATGTAAACAATTATACATGACATATGACTCGTGATTTATATTATCCGGGAAATGTGTTTATATATATATATCGATAGATAGATATAGATACCCGCACTAAGTATGTCTCGCAAGATTTGTTTATTCTATAAACTCGCCATGTAAATAACTTATGTGGAATGTGCATAATGTAGCATTGGCTTATTATATGTAAACAATTATACATGACATATGACTCATGATTTATATTATCCGGGAAATGTGTTTATATATATATAGATAGATATAGATACCCGCACTAAGTACATCTTAAATTAGTGTGGATAAAGGTTGAACACAACAATGATCAATTAAAAAGAGGAACCACATATGAGCCATGTGGAATGCTAGTGTCTATGTGGCCAAAACTAATAAGACAGATTTTCTTTTAGATGACATTTTCGATTTGAGATATGGATCTTCAAAAAATTTAGATCATCGGAAAGCTATTATTGTTAATTATATATCTATATGAACCTGAGTATTTTTTTTTTTTGTTGAGTTAAAGTGGGTTGGAGTTTGAGATTTGGTATTTTGATTTTGAAGAAAATTTTTAATCCTTAAGCTAGCACCTCTAGCACCTCTCCTCCTTAGTAGTCAAGATATCAGTAGACGTTATCAGTGCAGGTCAGATGTTTAGTACGACTAACACCGGCACGTGATGGCACATACCGAGCGGCATATTATATTCTTTTTGACAATTGATCTTACGTACTACTTTAAAAAAATAATCATTACCACTCATCATGGCCAAAAACATAATCATTTCCACACACCATGGGCTACAAAACAAAAAAATTATAGCCACACACCATGGGCTGGACTTTGGTATTACAATAGTTGGTATTATCATCCGAAATACATGCTGATTTTTTAAAATGCAGAGATATTCTCTGAATGCATTGCTCATAGTGTTGTGCATGCATGAATCCTGTGGATGGTTTCTTAAAAGGTAATTTTGAAGTCGTTACTCCGTGTCAGACACTTTGTCAATGCTTCCTAGGCTTTGCATAGGGGAATACACTAAGTTTGAATTAGTGTTTTTAATTTTATTTTTTATTGATCGAAAAAATTGTGTTTGGAGAAATTTTTAATTATACATAGTTTTGCTTGAGATTAACTACAAAATCTATGGAATCAAATCTTCCCACCACATCCTCACGACTTCCTCACGACTTCCTTATTGTGAGAACTGAGTTTTACACGCATTTGATGGACTAGACGCTGCCGTGATAATTTTTCTTTCTATAAAACAACTCTTACGCAACTTAAACCTCTCAAATCTGAGCTTTTCTCAAAGGACGTTCTCGCGCTTGTTTTTCTGATGGGTGGTTTAACAATAACATCATTTTTTCTTTTCTATTTTTATGACGGTGCTGTTGTGACAGGATGAATTTGGGCCGTTTTGTTGTTAGATCAAGAATTGCGTATTCTCCCTATATTTGATTTTTGAAATGATGTATTAATAATTTATTTCCATTAAAAAATAAAAGTTCAGATATACCATCTGAATCCTATGGTCCAGATTTACATTATTACTTTTATGTTATTTGAAGTAGAGTTTGAATTTACCATCTAAATGTTAAGATCAGTCTTGTGCAACAACTACTTTGAAAGTGATCTAACAAGCAATTTATTCCGCTTTCACACAATTATATCCTTGAAATTTGTCCCATTGGGAATCAGTGTTTTGCGGGTTGCGTGATGGAACAAACATATGCAATCAAGTCAAATCAACATATTTATATATTGAATATACAGTCATGTCAAATCTTCACTCGTTAAATCAATGGTATTTTATTAGAGTTTTTTAAGTTCACACTTTAAATAATTTTTACAATATTTTAATATAAAGATAATTGTTGTATATATTTTAATGTGATTAATAATAATCAAATGCGAGAGAGCAACTATTAAAATCAAGTATCGTGTACTCTTTGAAAAAAAAAACTTTTTTATTTTTCTGATATTTTCTCTCTAATTTTTTTTTAAATCCTTTTCTAGAAATTGGTTCATTGCTTTTAATCATTTTACTTATATGACTATATATTTTCATGAGCTTTAATTGTTTTCATCACATAATTATTTTATATAATTGTTTTATTTTACTCAAAATTTAATATCGAAATTATATATTTAATATGATTTAAGTTTTTTTTAATCAAGTTCATGAAAAAGTCAAGTAAATATGAGTATAAAATTTCATATTTAGTTTTGATCATTTTATTTACCTGGCTCATTAACTTTAATTGTTTCAATGATATGGTTAATTATTTTATATTATTATTTAATTTTTACTCAAAATTTAATATTGAGATTATATATTTAATATTCAATATGATTTAGTCTTTCAAGAAAGTTCATGAAAATGTAAAGTATATATGAGGGTTTATGTATGAAGCTTGATTACACTTTTTAGCAAGCAATGGTGTGTTTTGGGTGAAAAATAACAACTCGATCGAGCTATTTTAAGTGTTTGATCGAGCAATATTTTAGCCCTCGGTCGAGTTGTTTGAGGACCCAAAAATAGCTCGATTGAGTATTAAAATAAACCCTCAAACAATATGAAGAAAAACCGCCCAATCAATGATCAATATCACTTCACAAGATATGAGGTATTAAGAGTGAATTACTTCTGACAAGACTTACCACAAGAGTGCATAATAACATAAATTCGATAGTTGTACCTTAGGGAATTGCAATTTTAGGATTGTTGTTTTAATTGTTTTATTTTACATGACATCTTATTTATTGCTCTTATACTACCCTAGCCTAATTTAGAGAGAGGAAGGTCTCCTTCAATTGTATATGTACTTTGAGTGCAACCGTGTTTGTAACACAATACTTAACATACTCGCACTTTGGTTCAAAATGTAAACTTCAACACATAGCATAGTTTGAGAAACCAGTTGCTTTAATTGATATAATATCAAGAGTTGTTGAAAATGACGGAATAAGGTGCGTTGATGACTACTTGAAGCCATGCCTCAATGGGGTCCACATATTCAGGATTCTCCAACTCATGCAAGTGTTCCACAATTTTATAATCACTCTCTTGGAGGAATAAGGGATTTTATGAAATACAAGAAAGAAACTCCTCAATATTGGGCTCTAATGTTTGTTCCTCAAATTGTCAAGAATGGTTAATGGAAATTATAGGGTTTTGAGCTTCAACAACAATTTCATGACATGTTCCAATCAAGGACTTCTCCTCTAATGGTATTGAATCAAGGCTTCTTCCTCATGTAAATTCTCTGTAGTGATAGGGAAATTTTCTGAAGTTACTCCTTTCCCTAATTCAGAAGATGGCGCATTCCATTCACTAGGGAAATCAACAAGAAGAATGGGTATTTTAAATTATTGTGCAACCTCCTTATTTTTATTAGGGTTTGGGTTATGGTTTGGACTAGGGTTTGGATTACGGCCAGGTCTAAGGTTGGGATTAGGGTATGGACTAGGGTTAGGCCTAGGGTTTGGATTAGGTCTAGGGTACAAATTAGGATAAGGAATAGGATATGGATTATGATAAGGCTGCACAGGTAGTTGGGATCATGGAGGAGGATGACTTGATGGTGCATTGAGTGGAAATTGTGGTTATTGTTGTTGCTCAAGTAATTGATTTTGCATAAAACACCACCCTAGTGAGGAGGCTCCAAACCATTCTAAGCCCATGGGGATATTTGACCCAAGGAAGAGGGCCAAGAAGAGGGCTATTGTGTCCAAAAGGTACGATGTTCACTTGGAGGAGGAGTAAAATTTTTCCATGGAACCGTAGGATTATAAATCTATTGAGGAACCTACTAAGGATAATAACTATTAGTCTAGGTATTAAATGATGATGGGCTGAGTTATACTATGCGGTTGATTTGATTCCTTACTTGATTTCCTTACTAGCTCTAGTAGTCCTAGTAGTGATGGGAAATGTTCTCTTGAGTGACCTTCCTAAAGAAATTTGCAAACTTTTAGGTTACTAAGTGGGAATTCTCCTATGAAGTCCTTGTTTCTATAGTTGGCACAAAAAATTAGCAGTGGTTCTTCATCCTTCTTATGTTCTTGCTGAAAATCATCTAACATTGAAATCAAAGAGTTGAAAATAATATTTTTATGTTCAAGCAAAATACTAAATTCTACACTTGTGAGTTGGTCATTGGATTATTTGTATATCTCTGCAACATCATGAAAACTCCTCATTGAATGATTCCTCAAAATACCATTTTTTTGTTCAATGAGGAAGCTTGTATATTATGCCATCACATGGGTTAGTATATATTTATGTATATATATAGGAGTGGTTATCACAACACGCAAAACTAAAATCCTTAAATGTATAAGCAAGATATTTAGGAAGGAAACAAATTCAAAGAATCGATGAAATAACATTTGCAAGAAAAACTAAGTAAAGAGCAAACCAAACTGTAGCAGGTCAACAAGGTCAATCCCCTAACCACCTCCATGGAAACGACATCAAAATGTTGGTTGCAATATAGGGTATATTAATGCATCAAAATTTAATTTCAAACATGGTTTCATGGACTACGAGGTGTGACACTAGAAATGCCATAGAAGGACTTTGAGAACCTACAAAACAAAACCCTAGACTACCTTCTCACACCTTGAGTTCCTACAAACACTAATCAATCTTCTATTGTAATCATGCACTCAATCTTTAGAAATGAAACCATAAACACTAATCTTGCAAATTAAAAACATTTAGAAGCAAACCAAATTATTGACAATTGAATCCTAATTAGTGACAATCAAAGACAAAACCCTAGATATTAATTAGTGTGGAAAACATGAGCATTGATCAAGTGAATGTAAAGATTGTCGAAGCCTTATCCAAGCTCTACTAATGTCAAACAGGACTCTCAATTCAAAATAGAACCTCTATTCAAATTTTTGTACTAGGTTCTACTCAATTTTATGTGTAGTCAAAAAAGATGAAACTCACTCAACTCTGTGTGCAATCATGGAACTAAAAGCATGGTTTAAAATATTTACTAGTGTTTATCAAGGCAACCCATGTGTATCATAAAGACAACCTTTAATTTTCTCTCACACCTCAAAACACACTTCAACAGACGATCCATTTCAATCAAACTTAAGGACTATAATAACAAAATTCATGGAAATGAGATACTGAAAGTAGAACATCCTATATCTGAAAATAGAAATCAAGAGAATAATTATTAAATAAAGTTACAGGAATCGAACTCAAGTGATTAAAGTCTTCTTCTTCCATTGATTATTCCTATACTCAACATGCATAAATGTTACAAGTGCACGATTCTCTGAAAGATAAACCACTACAAATTAAATCAATAGTAATGATAAAACATATAACCATACAAGACGATATATCCATACTCTGTTATGTACCAACGCAATATAAACCACATGATATTAGGAGTCACATTTATACTTAAACAATGGTTCAAAATATCTTCTAGCTCTTTGGTAACTATGGTTCTTGTTATTATTAACAAGCTCTATGTTGAATAAATATGGATAAGGTTTCGATAGGAGACAAATTTATCAGGGTAATCAATTCGTTCCAAAATTATAAAATTCTTGTTATATCACTCACAACACCAAATTGCAATTAGACAATGAAATTTCAAAGACACAAATTTAATAGGTTTACATGGTGACAAGGAATCTTAGAGTTCAACGAATCTCTTTCTCTTTTTTCATCAATGACTCAAGAGTTATAGATCCATATCATGCTCAGAGATATCTTTGTGGCCATATCTTATTACAATAGGACCAATGCACAATGAAACCAAATCCTTGAGATCCCCAACATCAAAGTATTGTAAAATAGACCTCTCCTACGTACATAACAAAGTATGGTGGTAGTATATGATTCTTTTATTACATAATCAATGAAATGTAATGGTCCTCCTGATCACACGATCAAATAGATACATTGTTTTTAAAGAGATCTTACACTTATAACATCAATCCTCATATCCAAATGCCAATTGTTCATAAGTCAAAGTGTTGCATATATATAGAGAAAATAAAGTATGAAGAAATGACAAAGTAAAATCTATTAATAAGAAAAATCATAAGAAGTTATTGAAAGAAAAACAAGTTGTTGAAAAAGCCAACCATTGATCCATTGATCCACCAAAGTAACCTTGTGTATAACACATTGTCATTACAAAGATAAACACACACAAAAAAAGGAAGAATTGCAAATCATATGAAAAATAAAGAACTAGAGGGGTGTCAAGCAGGTTTGGTAGGCCCTATGAAACGAGATTTCACCCTATTTTAAAACCTTAAATTACAAAGCCAAGATATTCATAAAATGCACTAGATGTGAGGAGAAAACACCTAACATTTGGAGCTTTGAATTAAAAATTAATCAATCTTTTACCATCCATATGCTCAATGTCCAGACCAGCATTATGAAATTTAGAATAACAAGCCCCCCCTCCACAAGCCATTGTTAGGATGTCTAAAGATAAAGGCTAGATAAATAGGCCTAAAGTTCATGTGCATTTCATTTCAATTTGAGTGTTTTTTCCAGCATTAGAAGTGAATTCAAATTGTTTGTAGGAGTAAAATAGACATTCATTATTTAGTTATTTTAAAGAAGGAAATAGTGCTCAAGTTGCCTACACATATCGTGTTTACATCTCATCATTTTACATCCAAGATTTACTTTGCTAAGGTTTTTTATCGTGGCATTAAAATAGCCCAATGTCAAGTCTCCAAACCTAGAGCTTATGACATCTCTATTGTGTACCTCATCATTTAGCTAGGCTAGTGAGAGGGAATAAGGTTGTAGAAGGCATACAAGAGACACAAGATCTGTTTATTTTACACTCATCATGTAAATAACTTATGTGGCATGTGCATAATGTATCATTGGCTTATTATATGCGAACAAATATACATGACATATGACTCACGATTTGTATTAACCAGGTATATATATATATATATATATATATATATATATATATATATATATATATATATATATATCTATTCACTTGCACCAAGTAAGTCTTAAATTTGTGTGGCAGAAAAGTTGAACACAAGAATGATCAATTAAAAAGAGAAACCACATAGGATCCATGTGGAATGCTAGTGTCTATGTGGCCAAATCTAACAAGACAATTTCTCTTTTAGATGACCTTTTTGATTTTGGATATGGATCTTCAAAAAATTTACATCATTGGAAATCTCTCACCGAGCCGAGCATGATGGTTACATTAAGCTCTAATTACACAAGTTTTTAGAAAATGACATTTTTATAACCTAGAACATTGGTAAATATTAATAAAATGAAATTAAAAGTGTCAATAACACTTTTCACAACTCATTTGATTGCAAGGGAGGTGGTAGATAGTCGTAAGTAGTGTTACATTGTAGATTGAATGTTTGGCCTCACTCATATCTGTGACATTCCAAAATATTCCTAGAATTTGAAATAGAGATAAAGATCACATTGTCAGTCTCTTTAAATTAAAAATTCAATTATGAATCCATGCTTGAGGGGTTACACCTATAATAGAAAAGAACATCAGTAACCCTTAGCTTAGTTGTTGTCCTCCTTGCTAATTAAAATTTGATTAGTAGTGGAGATCATTCTTGATTTTGGATTTCATGATATTCCATAAATATTATTATGAGCATGAATGAATCCAATTGCTTGACTTCACTCATACACCAAAATATTCCAAAATCTTCTACTAAGTAGATATCACTACAGTTCACTCATGTCTATTAGATTTATGGAATATTTCTGAATCTGTAATATAATTATAATCCAGTATTAATGCCACTACTACATACAATATGGTTTTAAGACAATATTTAAGAAAATTTATAAGTAAATTGTCTTAACTTGAGATAAAAAAGAAATTGTAAAATGTCTTAAATATTGTCTTTAAGTAGGTGTCTCAAATTATTGTCTTAAAAAATTGTCTCTATAAAGACAATATAGATCACGAGTATTATTTTCTCTTAAGAGACAATTCATTTTTGTCTTTCAAGAGACAATAATACTAGTGTTCTATATTGTCTTTATAGAGACAATTTTTTAAGACAATATTTTGAGACACTCGCTTAAAGACAATATTTAAGACAATTTCCATTTTTCTTTTGTCTCAAGTTAATACAATTTACTTTCAAGAAACAAGAGCTATGATTAAAGATATATTGTCTCTATAGAGACAACATGTCTTAAATCCCAATTATTGTCTTTATAGAGACAATATGTCTTTAATCCTAGTTATTGTCTCTCTAGAGACAATACATTTTTTTTTTTAGAAACAAAATATAGAATATCAATCATTTTGTTTCTTTAGTGATTAATTCATGTTAGAGCACGATGAAATCAAACCACCAACCTCCTGCTTGCAAAGCAGTTTCTCTTCCATTGAGCTAGCACCCTTTAAAGAAATGTGTTGAATGAATTCAACTCAAAGAAAACCATTTGAGTTGAATAAATCCATCTTCAAATACAAGATTAAAACTACATCCCATACCTTTTTCAGAATTAAACATTAACAAATCTGGGGGAAAAGTATGAAATGAAAATTCCATCAAAGGTGATTACTCTTCTTGTAAGTGATCAAGATCACTGCCTTCAAAAATTAATGGTCTATGGTTGCTCATATTTGATAGTCATATGGATGGTAGATAGGTACCAGGTCTCAAATTCAGCTCAAATCAGTGACCTGATTTTTGGAGGATAGTGTTTCAACGATGTCAAATATTATCCAAACTGTATGCACTAACATGGATTTGTAATATCTAAGCTTGACCATCCAGTTTTCACTGTTATATTATGTTCTAAAGTTTTGAAAATGCATGTTCCAATACCTATACATATTTCAGAAATTTTACCTCTTTGTCCTTCCACACAATTTAGTTTTATGTAATTCCTCTATTCTGATCTCTAAGCATTGTTTCAGCTAAAAACAAAGATTATAAAACAAGAATCAACAACCAACTTAAGGGTTGCTTCCCAAAGAGGATCTTGAAAGGAAACATATATTTTCACATGAGATAAGTCTACTCAAGGCATGACCATTTTTTGATATAATAATAAACCCTTATATCCACATACAAAGAGGTAGTGTTGTGCATTGAAAATTACAATCATAATTGTGGCTGCCATTTATCTATTTCCACTCCACTTCAAGTAGCTAAGTACTACCAAACAATTCTTCATTTGGACTAACCATCCAAAACAGAGGTTTGATGAACTATTTACTTGTGTATGAAGTATGCATGAATCTATTTTCTTCATGTAGAATGATGCACCCCAAAAGAGAATTGCATTGGTATATATATATATATATATATATATATATATATATATATATATATATATATATATATATATGACACCATTATGAACCTGTCACTAGTAATCCTTTCACGTACAAATAAAGGCATCCATTCACCCCTATCCAGAGACCTAAATGTAGAAATTACTCATTCTTATCATGAACTTGGTTCTAGGTGCATTCATTATGAGTTCATACTCCTCTACAACAATTCTTTAAGTAGGGCTCTCAACGCAGGTTCTAGTGGAGATTCAAATTTTAACAAACATAAGACTTATGTTTGAAGCTTTGAGCACCCAAAGATTTAACAGGCTCACCAAATATAAATAATATAATATTTAAGCACTTATTCTCTCTCATAGCTAAGCACTCATTATCTCTCAACTTACATTATTTTAAGTTGTTCAACCATAAGTTTCTTTTAAGGGCATACACTTCATAAATTTCACACTTTACCACACATCACCAATGAATGTCTCACATTTCAAAAAGGTCCAGCAAAATATCACATTTGAAATCCATAGAAATTGTGAATGACCATGCACCAGTCATTTCTCACACTCTCAACCACTCGATAATTGATTTTTTAATAAATAAACGATACCAATTGACGCAGGAGCATCCAGACTTAGCCAGCAGTGTGATTGCATTTTCACATGTTGTGGCTAATAAGAGATGAATTTCATTGACCTGAGTGGTAAAAATCAGTTTTTGTAGATAGGGTTGGATCTCCGAATTAATATTTATCTCAATTATTGTAATAATTAGAATATTGCATTATTTTTGGATGGAGAGATAAGTTGTTAGTATAGGTGTGTCTTAGAGCTTGGAAATAGTGATTTGATTGTTAGACTGATAAACATAGGGATTGAGTTTTTAAAAGAGAAAAAGAATGTAATGATAGAGATTAGATGATTGAGAATAGAGCGAGTAAGCGAGAGTTTGAGTGAAAAAGATAGGGTTTGAGATTGAACAAAGGTTAGACAAACTGTTGTAATCAAGCCAAGAGGGCTGAGACTCTATAACTTGCATTTTGTTGAATAAATGATTAAGTGTGGTGTTGTGTGTTAATCCTGGTGCAGAAGTTCATTTGTATTTGTGTATCGACGTTCTGGACTTAATCGGGTATTTTCCTCTATTTAAACAGTTTATTCATAAATCACCGTAAATTAGTGTTAAAGTTTAATATGGTGGTTAAGCACTAAACCTTTCCTTAAAGTGCCTTTTTTAAAATTAAACATTAAGCACATGGGTTGTATTTTCTAAGTGGGAAGCTGTTTCTCACATGCCCAAAAGGTCGTAAATGGTATTGTTCCAAGTGCGCGCGATTAACCTTAGCGAGCAACACGTAGCCGAGGAAAACCACTTTTCTCGTTCACTCTTGATTTGATATTGATCGTGCAAGAATCCACCCGAGGTTGTACAACCGTCATTCGATTGGATGGGTCACTTTGACGATGGAGATCGTCTAGCTAGTTTGTGAGTGGACGATGTGATATCCATTGGATCTAGGGAAGTAAGATCAATGGTGCAGATTGAAGCGCTCGATCTGTGGAAAAGTCAAAGTGGGACCGGTGGTGATTGGTCAGGATAAGTGTGACCCTTAGAAGGAAAACACACATCCAGAATCTATTTGTGTACAAATAATTAGTTATAAAGTTAACCATTAGTCTAATTAAAGACTACGACTTCATTTTCGTCAATCTCCTGCATCATTTTTGGTATCAGACCACAAAGATTAAGTTTGCTACCGTAAACATGCCACCGAGGAGAGGAGGAGCTGGCATAGGTCGGGGGAGGCCTGTAGTGAATGTAGTTCTACTGGATGAGATCTGGAGTCTACATACAAGGATGGAGACAATTGAGGCTGCTCATAGGGGAGCAACTGATGAAGGAGATGCCAGTGTGATAGAAGAATCTTCTGAGGAAGAATAAGAGGTTGAAAGTGAAGCTGCCAAAGTTCTCAAGGTGTTGGCTAAAGTAAGTGGAAGACCAAATACGGAAATATCTTTGTATGATGGGAATCTCATTGTAGAAGAGATTATGGATTGGATCAATTCATTGGATAAGTATTTTGACTATGAGGAGGAGGTTGATGACAAAAAGAAGGTGAAATTTGCAGTTACCAGATTGAAGGGTCATGCAGCTATCTGGTGGGATGAATTGCAAACATCTACAGCAAGAAAAGGGAAGTCCAAGATCAAACAATGGGATAAAATGGTAAGTAAATTGAAATCGAAATTTATGCCAAAATATTGTCAGTTAAATCTTTTTAGACAATTACAAAACTTGAGACAAAAAGGGATGATTGTCAAAGATTGTCCAAAAGAGTTTTATAAGCTGAACATTAGACCAGGACATGAAGAGGATGAAGAAGAGAAGGTAGCCAAGTATATCAATGGCTTGAGACATGGAATACAGGATGAAATCATCTTACTGAGTCTAAAGACAATTGAAGATGCCTATCAAGTTGCTTTGAAGGCAAAAGAGAAGATGTTGAGGAAGCAAAATCAAAGGAATGGAGGGAAGAGTTCAGCAAGAGGTAGAGCAACTACTGGACCAAGATTTAAGCACCATCAGAGTGAAACAGGAAGTTCAAGTAGTAGACCACCACAGAGAGGATAATTTAGTAGAGGAAGATTTTCACCCAGAGGAAGAGGCCGAGGAAGAGAAATTCAGTGTTACACATGTGGAGAATGGGGACATGGATCATGGGACTATCCTCAAAATAAAGCAACAAATCAGAGGAATGTTAATGTGGCTGAGGAAACGGAAGAAAAACCTCAAATTGAAAACAAGGAAGAATCACCTGAAGAAGGATAATCCTTGTTGTTGAAAAGCGCATTGCTTAAGGCAGAGAAAGAGACAGGAGAACCAGCTCAGAGAAAGAGTTTATTCATAACTAGATGCAAGTACAAAGGAAAATGCTCCAATGTGATAATTGAAAGTAGAAGCACTGATAACCTTGTTTCTACAGAAATGGTGGATAATTTAGAAGTAGTGAAAATAATACACCCTACTCCTTACAAAGTATCATGGTTGCAGAAAGGACATCAACTTACTGTGATAGAACAATGCAAGGTAGAGATACAGATTGGTACTTATAAGGATGTGGTATTGTGTGATGTAATGCCAATGGATGTATGCCACATATTGTTGGGAAGACCTTGGCAATTTGATCAGAAAGCTATTCATGATAGGAGAAGAAATACTTACACTCTGGAGAAGGATGGAAATAAACACACTGCTGACATTGAAGGATGAAGCAGGAAAAGAAGCACCTAGAAATAGTGTTATGCTGATGAGTGGAAAAGAATTGCTACAAGAAGTCAAGAAGGATGAACAGATGCATTTTTCTGTCATAAGGAGACCTAAGGTAATTTTAACTTCCACAAACTTAGATGATTTACCTGAAGAAATCAAAACTCTGTTGATTAATTGTGCTGATATTATTGTGGATGAGCTACCAAATGCATTACCACCAATTAGGAGTACTACTCATCACATTGATATAATACCTAGATCAAGTTTTCCAAATAAAGCAGTGTATACATTTACTCCTGAAGAGAATGCAGAAGTTGGAAGACAAGTGCAAGAACTGATGGATAAGGGATTAATCAGAGAGATTCTTAGTCTATGTGTTGTACCAATAGTACTCATTCCAAAGAAAGGTGGTGAGTGGCGTATGTATATAGCTTCTAGAGCCATCAACAATATTACTATCAAGTATAGATTTCCTTTACCACACATGGATGATTTGATGGATTGTTTGAGTGGGTCAAGGTATTTTACTAAGATAGATCTGAAGAGTGAATATCATCAAATAAGAATTAGAGACTATGAGTGGTTAGTGATGCATTTTGGACTCACTAATGCACCTAGAACATTCATGAGATTAATGAATGAAGTCATGAAGGAATATGCAGACAAGTTTGTCATTGTTTATCTTGATGATATTATAGTTTTTAGTAGAAGCAACGAAGAACAGCTGGAGCATCTTAAGTTGGTTTTAAGAACTATGGAGAAAGAGAAACCGCTGATAAGTCTGAAGAAATGTAGTTTCATGAAAGAAGAGTTAATCTAATTGGGATTTGTAGTTTCTAAAGAAGGTTTGAAAATGGATCTAGAGAAAGGCCAAGAAATTTGGAACTGGCCTACTCCAAGAAACATATTTGAGGTAAGAATATTTCATGGTCCTGCAAGTTTTTATAGAAAATTTATCGGAAGTTTTAGTCAGATTTGTGCACCAATTATTGAATCAATCAAAGAGACTAAACAGCCATTCAAGTGGATAGAAGCAACAGACCAAAATTTTAAGTTGCTAAAGAAGAAAATCACAGAGAAACCAATTTTAGCTTTACCTGATTTTGAAAAAGTATTTCAAGTTGAAACTGATGCTAGTGGACTTGCAATTGGAGCAATTTTGAGTCAGGAACAAAGACCAATAGCCTACTTTCGTGAGAAATTAAATGAATCTAAGAAGAAATATTCTTCTTATTATAAATAATTTTATGCTATTGTGCAAGCTTTAAAAGAATGGAGACATTATTATCTACCAGAGGAGTTTTTATTATATTTTGAAAATCATGCATTACAGTTCATTAACAATCAACCAAAATTGAACCAAAGACATGCCAAGTGGGTAGAGTTTTTACAGAGTTTCACTTTTGTGATAAAACACACAAATGGTAAGTTAAACAAAGTTGTTGATGCTTTAAGTAGAGTAAATTTCATTGTGCAAGAATTAAGATTTGGTGTTGTAGGATTTGAAGAAATGGTTGATATGTATAAATATTATGCAAGATTCAAAGATATTTATGCAATTGTACAAAATCCAATAATTCATAATAGAAGCCAGTGGTTAGATTATCTTATTCAAGGATGTTTACTATTTAAAGGTAACAAATTTGTGCATTCCCAAATGTTCTATGAGGGAAAACATAATCAAGGAGAAACATAGTGGAGGATTATCTGGTCACTTTGGACAAGACAAAACCTTTGCTCAGGTAAATGATTTTACTATTGGCCAAAGATGAAAACTGATGTTAAGAGATTTGTTGAGAAGTGCAGGATATGTCAGCATGCTAAAGGGGGAAGCCAAAATACAAGATTTTACCAGCCATTGCCAATACCAGACCGACCATGGGATGCAGTTAGTATGGATTTTGTTTTAGGGTTACCTAGAACTCAAAGAGGGAATGATTCCATTTATGTTGTGGTAGATAGATTTTCCAAAATGTCACATTTCGTTGAATGTAAAAAGACTAGTGATGTAACACATATTGCTAATATGTTTTTTTGACAAGTTGTAAGGTTACACGGATTGCCTATAAGTATTGTGTCTGATAGGGATACAAATTTTGTTAGGCATTTCTAGAGAACTCTTTAGAAGAAACTAGGTACCAACCTTAGTTTCAGTTCATCATATCACCCTCAAATAGATGGATAGACCAAAGTGGTAAACAAAATGTTGGGAAACATATTGAGAAGTTTAGTTTATAACAATCCTAAGCAGTGGGATTTAGCACTTGCTCAAGTTGAGTTCGCTTATAATGACACTCCAAATTGAAGTATTGCGATGAGTCCATTTCAAATTGTTTTTGGAATGAATCCAAGAGGTGTTTATGAGCTTATAAATTTGGGTAAACAAGAGACATGAAGTGCAAAAGCTGAAGATTTTGCAGAGCAGACACAGAGACTACAAGAAGATGTAAAAGACAGATTGTGGGAAAGAAGTGGAAAATACAAACAGAGAGGTGATATGAAAAGGTGAGAAAAATAATTCCAAGTGGGATATCTAGTGATGGTATACTTGAGAAAGGAAATATTTCCTGTTGGTACTTACAATAAACTAAAGATGAAAAAGATAGGACCATGTAAAATTAAATTTCCAGAAGGAATTGGAATATCACTTATCTTCAATGTTGTAGATCTGTATCCATACAAGTAGACAGAGTCAGAGATATAGAAGGAACCTGCAGGAGATGAAGTTCAAACTTTAAACTGTGAAGAAAAGATGCCAAAGATAGTAAAGAAAGAGGTGGAAGCTATTTTGGAGAAAATATTATCCAAAAGAACTAGAGAACATGTTTATTTTTAGTATCTAGTCAAATGGAAGGGACAACCAGTGGAGGATGCCAGTTGGTTAATAGCAGTAGAGTTGTAGAAGTATGAAGTAAGCCCTGAAAGTTTGATGAAGAATTCCTTTCTTCCTCGGGAGTCTGATGCAGGAGCATCTGGACTTAGCAAGCAGTCTGATTGTATGTTCACATGTTGTGGCTAACATGAGATGAATTTCATTGACTTGAGTGGTCAAAATCGGTTTTTGTTGAGAGGGTTGGATCTCTCGAATTAATCTTTATCTCAATTATTGTAATAATTAAAATATTGTATTGTTTTTGGACTAAGAGATAAGTTTTTAGTATAGGTGTGTCTCAGAGCTTGGAAATAGGAATTTGATTGTTAGACTGATAAAAATAGGGATTGAATTGTTAATGCAGTTCGGATAGGATTCGATTCATAAAAGAGAAAAAGAATGCAATGATAGATATTAGATGATTGAGAATAGAGTGAGTAAGAGAGAGGTTTAGTGACAAAGATAGGGTTTGAGATTGAACAGAGGTTAGACAAACTATGGTAATCGAGCCAAGAGGGCCAAGACTTTGTAATTTACATTTTGTTGAATAAATGATTAAGTGTGGTGTTGCATGTTAATCCTGGTGCAGAAGTTCATTTGTATTTGTGTATCGGAGTTCTAGACTTAATCGAGTATTTTCCTCTATTTAAACACTTTATTCATAAATCACTGTAAATTAGTGTTAAAGGTTAATATGGTGGTTAAGCACTAAACATTTCCTTAAAGCGCCTTTATTAAAATTAAGCATTAAGCACGTGGGTTGTATTTGTTAAGTGGGAAGAGATTTCTCATGCGCCCAAAAGGTTGTAAATGGTATTGTTCCAAGTTCGTGTGATTAACCTTAGTAGGTGACACGTAGCTGAGGAAAACCACTTTTCTTGTGCGCTCTCGATTTGATATCAACCATGCAAAAATATGCACAAGATTGCGTGATCGTTGTACAATTGAACAGGTCACTTCGATGGTGGAGATCGTCTGGCTAGTTTGCGACTAGATGACGCAATATCCGTTGGGTCTGAGGAAGTGAGATCAATGGTGTAGATTGAAGTGTTCGGTTTGTGGAAAAGTCAAGGTGGGACTGGTGGTGACTGGTTAGGAGAAGCAGGACCCTTAGAAGGAAAACACACGTTCAGAACCTATTTGTGCACAACTAATTGGTTATAAAGTTAACTATTAGTCTAATTAAATACTACCACCTCATTTTTGTCAACCTCCTGCATCACCCAACGCACTAAATACCAAGAATTTCACCAAAAACATAAACTCCATACAATTTCTTGGACCTAGGAACCTTTGTGGATTTCAGCTTTGCTCATACAGGCTAAACTCACTTTTAACTATAAACCTTTATAAAATATTTACATGGCTATTCCACATGCACAAATGATTCTCTACCTTCTGATCATTCAGTATATGTTGTACACTCCTCAATTCAATAATTTAGAATTGGTTTTGTATAAATCAATGAAAAATCACATGCCTTTCAATGCAGGTGAAGATCTTCAACAGATCTTGTCCTTAGTGATTTTCCTTCAACTTTTAATACAGATCACCATCAACTATGAGATCTTGACTCTCAATCTCCACCATTAATTACACAAGCATGTCATTATTGTCACCCTCTTGATTAAACATAGATTAAATATGTATTCATAAACAAATACAGTCCAATGAATCTTGCAACCAAATTCATGTGCTTGTATCTCTTCATGAAAATTCATATAGATAAGGTGCTCTCTCTCATCCTACAAATTCGTTGATATGGAAGTTGGAAAAACATAAAATAACCCATAAACATCAAGCATTTCACCTGAAACTAGAACCTAAAATGTAGAAAAAATGTGTTTTATATTAGAAAATATTCCAACAAAAAAATCAAATTTCAAAGCATACCAAAATGATTTCCAAAATTATCGGATAATGTTAGGGTCCCACCCTAACCCCCTTATTTATGTCATGGGATCACGTCATAGTCAAGAGTCAATAAAGCCCATATTAATATTTGTAAGTGGTTAACCCACAATTAATGACGGGACCACAGTTAGTTGCAAATGGGCAGTAGTATTAGATAGATGGTATTAATAAAACCCACGGTATTGGCCCGTGGTATTGCATGTATGAGTCATATATAAAGGATAGGGACTCCCTGCGAGGGGTATCGTGTCTTATTTTGTAATCGAGCTCTGCTCTATTGGAGGTTGCCCCCTCGAAGAGGCATGTGAACATTGCTCTTTGAATAATAAAATCATTGCTATTCTATGTTCTGGGTATCTTTTCTTCACATATTCTGTGTTCTGGGTATCTTTTCTTCGCATATTTTGTGTTTGGGTATTACTTTGCAGGTTAAGAGCATAACAAGTGGTATCAGAGCACTTTCCAGGGCTCGGTGGGATCTCCAATTTTTAGCAATTTTTTTTTTTTTTTGGCTAGAGACGTGTTCCGGCGTCTTTAAACCACGGGATCTGTCGTTAAGCGCATAAACCTGCGGATTTGGGGAGGCATGCACGCAGGAAATACAAGAGGTGGTCACATCTGTTGGACTCCCTTGTAACCCTTGTGGGTACCCCTTCGAGTAGTAGAGCATTAGACAGAACCGCGCACGGACTGTCTTCCACGTACCCTCTGGGTATATAGGAAGCCCCCTAGGCTCCCTTGAAACCTCGCCATAGATAAAACTTCGGCCGTCTTGTGGCTACAGTACACCGAGAACAGCACTCGGAGAGATTACTCGCCCGTACGATAGGGTAGTCGGGTTGTACGGCTAAGGGTACAGTCGATCCTCCTTAGTTAGAGCCCTGAAACATTGAGTCGAGTACTACTGTCAGACCCTTATGTATATTGCGATCTGTAGCACCTGACACTCCTCAAGACCATAGTTCCCTTTCTATCAGGGGATCACACATCATCTATTCCAGATCAGCGGGTGCAAAGAAGTGCAGCAGCAGCAGACATCAGTCCGGCAGCTCCATCAGATCAGCAGCAGCAGTTGTTCCACCATTCAGATCTCTCAGATCCACCAGATCGGAAGGGTTCCTGTACCTGGATATACTTTTCGCAGGACTTTTGGCGGCATTGACATTTTGAGGATTTGGTGACTGCAGTATTGATCAGGAAGGAGTAAAACTCCGTTAGGAGTTTTCCAAAAAAAAAAAGTCTGAGATCTTTCGGGGCGCTTATTGGTGATCTAGCCCATCAGAATCAGGATGACGAGCTGAGCAAGGTGGTACCATTCAATTTCTTAGAAAATATTTTTTTTGGTGTATGGTAGAAACTCGCGCTCAAGCGATGGCCAATGAAAGGATGGACAAAATTGAAGACCATGTGAATTCCATCCAAACTGCGGTGAACGAAATCCAACATGAGATTAAAGGAATAAGTCTCCAGATACAGAATGCACTCTTGAAGGGCAAGGAGCCAGCCCACGAGGAGGCATATAATGGCCATGAATACCATGAGGGTGAGTCTAGCCACTCTCCTCACGTCTGGCACACCCATCCACCACCCAGTCAGCAACCTCCCAAGTTGGATATGCATAAATTTGACGGTTCTCACACGTCCGCATGGCTAGCACAAATGGAGCAGTATTTCAAATTGAATCATATACTAGATGAGGGGACTAAGCTTATGGTGGGCACCATGTACTTGGACAATGAACGATGGCAATGGGGGGAATGGCATCAGCGTTGCAATGGACATTTTCAGAATTGGGCCCAATTTGCCAAAGCTCTTCGAAATCGCTTTGAACAGGAAGACTCTTTTTTGGGGAATCTCACTAAGCTCTGACAGACGGGTACAGTGGATGAATATATTACCGCTTTTGAAGCCTTAGCCTTCTGCACTAAGGGTCTCACAGATGAGTTCTACATGGAATTCTTTATCAGCGGTCTTAAAGAAGCCATCAAAGCTCAGGTTCTACTCCACCACCCTCCCACGTGGACAGAGGCTTGCCAGGTAGCTCGTAAGGTGGAACATGCATTAACAGCTCAATCCAGCCGCCCCAACTTCCCCGCTAAAGGTCGTCCCCCATAGGCTCCCAACACGACTCAGACACTTAAGATTCAAAAGGCGTCACCTGCGGAAATGGCCGAAAGAAGGAAGCAAGGACTATGTTACTACTGTGATGAAAAATATTCCCCAGGCCATAAATGCAAGGAGCCCACGTTTTTTCAAATAGATGCCACTGACTACAGCTCCACCGAGGAAGATCCACCACTTGAGGAACCGGAGGTGATCGAAGAAGATAACCAAAAGGAGATTGTATCTGACGAACCAATTATTTCGCTAAATGCATTGGCAGGAATTTCTTCCCCTCAAACTCTCAAAATCAGGGGTTTTCTTAAACATCACCCAGTAGTAGTCTTGATTGATAGTGGAAGTACCCATAATTTCATCCATCAAAAGATTGCTGAAGCAGCGCATTGTTTTGTCCGGGCAGTTTCTAACTTCCAAGTCCAAATTGCAGATGGGGGCACAATGAAATGTGAAGGCCGCTGTGAAAATGTCAAACTTCAAATGGGGGATTATCAGTTGAAAACCCACATGTTTGCAATACACATGGGGGGTTGCGACATTGTCCTAGGTGCGGAATGGCTCCGCACTCTTGGGCCAATCACAATGGATTTCCAGGAGTTATATATGAGTTTTAAGCAGAACAACTCCACACATACCCTCCGTGGACTACAGGCGGGAGCCCCCTCTATCATCAGCTCGCATAGCATGGAAAAATTGTTAAAAAAGGGCCATCATGGAGTGGTAGCCCAATTTAATGCCATCCAGGTAGTCGAAACCATGTCTCTGCCAATTCATCCTGAGATGCAACAGATTTTAAATAAACATTAGACGGTCTTTGACAAGCCTCATGAGCTTCCACCCTCGCGAGGGGAACATGATCATAGCATCACATTGGTTCCAGGGGCCCAACCCCCAAATGTGCGGCCATACAGATATCCATTCACCCAAAAGAATGAAATAGAAAAAATCATCAAGGAATTGTTGGAAGCAGGTGTCATTCGTCCCAGCATTAGTCCTTATTCATCCCCAGTGGTCATGGTCCTCAAGAAAGATGGGGAGTGGCGGATGTGTCCCGACTTCAGGGCCCTCAATAAGCTGACAGTCAAAGATAAATTTCCCATCCTGGTGGTTGACGATTTGCTGGACGAACTCAATGGGGCTCAATTCTTCACTAAGTTGGATCTTTGCTCAGGCTACCACCAAATTCGCATGAAGGAAGTCGACATTCCCAAGATGGCTTTTAGAACTCATGAAGGCCATTATGAGTTCCTGGTCATGCCATTTGGTCTCTGTAATGCCCCCTCTACTTTTCAGAGCCTTATGAATCACCTCCTCAAACCATATCTCAGAAATTTTGTCCTTGTCTTCTTCGATGACATCGTCATCTATAGTGGCACTTGGGTGGCACATCTTCAGCATGTAGATCTACTCTTGCAACTGCTCCGCAAGCATAAATTATTTGTCAAGATGTCAAAGTGTTCGTTTGGCATGGAAGAAGTTGAGTATTTGGGCCACATTGTGGGGCGTGAAGGTGTCAAGGTGGACCCCAAAAAGATCCAGGCAATGCAAGAATGGCCTCAACCTAAGACCTTGAAGAGCTTGAGAGGATTTTTGGGTCTCACAGGCTATTATCATAAATTTGTCCGCAACTATGGCTGCATAGCGAAGCCCCTCACTCAACTCCTAAAGAAAAATTCCTTCTTTTGGAACGAGGAAGCACAACAGGCATTTACCGCTCTCAAAAACGCCATGTGTTCCACTCTCGTCTTAGCACTACCTGACTTCACCAAATCCTTTGTCATTGAATGTGATGCTTCGGGTACAGGTATTGGAGCGGTCTTAATGCAGGAAGGGTGACCATTGGCCTTCACCAGCCAACAACTCAGTGGGAGGAATCTGGGCCAATCTACCTACGAGAAGGAAATGATGGCCATCCTATATGCAGTCGAGACCTGGCGACCTTACTTATTGGGGCGACGTTTCCAAATCCGCATAGATCATCACAGTCTTAAATATTTTTTGGAGCAACACCTATCCTCCCCACAACAAAATAAATGGTTAGCCAAAATGTTGGGATATGATTATGAGATCATTTACAAGAAAGGGAAAGACAACAGTGTAGCAGATGCATTGTCGCGCCAATTTGAGGAGGAAAGTACTCTGCTCGCAATTTCCCTCCCCATTCCAGACTGGATTGAAGAGGCTCGCAAGGAATGGTTTTCACACCCCGGGCTCTCCCAACTCATTTCTCAATTGCAGGTAGATCCTAATTCTAGCAAGGGCTACTCGTGGCAGAATGATATTCTTCGCTACTGGGACAGAGTCGTAATATCACCAACATCCACCCTCAAAAGTCGCATTTTGGCAGAATTGCACTCATCTCCCATTGCAGGACATTCGGGCTTTCAAAAGACGTATGCTCGCACCAGAAGATCATTTTTTTGGACCGAAATGAAAAAGGACATCCTTACTTTCGTAGCAGAATGTGATGTCTGTCAACACCACAAAGGGGAAACCGTCAACACACCAGGCACATTACAACCATTGCCCATTCCGGCATCAATTTGGACGGAGGTTTCCATGGATTTCATTACAGGTCTTCCAAAGTCTGGGAACAAGTAAGTCATCATGGTGGTTGTGGACCGACTGTCAAAGTATGCTCATTTCTGTGCCCTACCCCGACCGTTTACACCAACTTTGGTTGCTCAATCTTTCATGGATCAGATCTTCAAATTGCATGGCATGCCCACTTCTATTGTGTCCGACCGCGACCCGATCTTCACCAGTAATTTTTGGCAGGAACTCTTCAGAATACAAGGCACTCAACTCAAACTCAGTACTTCATATCATCCGCAAACAGATGGTCAAATCGAAGCCGTCAACAAATGTCTAGAAACCTACCTTCGGTGTTTCACTTCAGAAAAGCAACACCTTTCGGTACAGTGGTTACCTCTGGCTGAATGGTGGTATAACACCAACTATCATGCCACCACCAAAATTACTCCCTATGAAGCAGTCTATGGTCAACTTCCGCCTTCCCCTACTTCTTATCTCACGGGGTGCTCCAAAGTACAAGCCGTGGATCAACTCCTACAACACCGTGCAACCATGCTCGCCAATCTTCGAGAGAATCTTCATCAAGCTCAGAACCGCATGAAGCAACAGGCCGACCAACATCGCTCAGAGCGCCAATTTCAAGAATGGGATCAGGTCTTTTTGAGGCTGCAACCATATAAGAAAACATCACTCAAAGACAAGGGTTGTCAAAAGCTCTCTCCAAAATTCTACGGACCATACCAAGTACTTCAGCGCATTGGAGAAGTGGCTTACAAGTTGGCTTTGCCACCTACAACAAAAATCCACCCAGTTTTCCATGTATCGTGCCTCAAGAAAGTGATTGGGAACAATTGTCGAGTTCAAACCAGTCTACCTGAATTGGACGACGAAGGGTCAATCTGGCTTCAACCCGAACAGGTTCTAGACACAAGGGACAAGCACCTGTGCGGCCGCATGATTAAGGAAGTCCTCGTCAAATGGAAAGACACCTCTCCGGAAGATGCAACTTGGGAACGAGCCACTATTCTTCAGCAGTTTCCGCAGCTTCAGCCTTGAGGACAAGGCTAGTATTAAGGGGGAGGGCATGTTAGGGTCCCACCCTAACCCCCTTATTTATGTCATGGGATCACGTCATAGTCAAGAGTCAATAAAGCCCATATTAATATTTGTAAGTGGTTAACCCGCAATTAATGACGGGACCACAGTTAGTTGCAAATGGGCAATAGTATTAGATAGATGGTATTAATAAAACCCACGGTATTAGCCCGTGGTATTGCATGTATGAGTCATATATAAAGGATAGAGACTCCCTGCGAGGGGTATCGTGTCTTATTTTTTAATCGAGCTCTGCTCTATTGGAGGTTGCCCCCTCGAAGAGGCATGTGAACATTGCTCTTTGAATAATAAAATCATTGCTATTCTGTGTTCTGGGTATCTTTTCTTCGCATATTCTGTGTTCTGGGTATCTTTTCTTTGCATATTCTGTGTTTGGGTATTACTTTGCAGGTTAAGAGCATAACAGATAAGATCTCAATCTAAGAACAGTTCTAGAAAATATAAGCATCCAACAATGATACTAATCTACCAAAAACATACTCCATTGATGCAAGGGCATCCTTGGATTTGAGAAAATGGATCACCTAAGAAGATTTGTTTTCCTGTTGGTTTAAATGTTTGAGTTACCTTGTTTGGTAGGTCAAAATGAGGAGATCAGTGGTTATGTTCCTGGATAATACTAAATTTCATAGCTACCAAAGTTTGCAGCTTAAAACAAGTTACTCTATTGTGGAATCCTACTCAAATCCATGGAACCAAGAATTCTTGTTGTGGAAGCAAGATGTGGGTGTTGGAACCTTGTGCTAAGGATTGGGTGGAATCATTTATTTTCTTGGCTATGGAATTCCAAGACAAGTCTGTGGAACTGGAAGTGGGAAAATAAAAAACAACTAAGAGGAAAATCGCCCATGTGCTGCAAAAGGGGAATTGTTGAGGAAGGGTGATTGATCTTCAAGCTAGAGTACAAAGGACATGAGAGAATTTTATAATAGTTTAATCTTGTCAGAAAGAGAGTTCAACTCCTAAGACTTGAAGAAAGATAGGTTGTGTGATCTGTGTCCAGTTTGACATCAAGGAGTTCAAGACCAAATTGCAGCCAAATAAATCATGGGTTGCATTGTACATGTGTGAGAGAGACTAAGACCTCTAGACCAAGATGTAACAGGTAGATTCAGCCCTATTGTTTGGATGAAGTTTGATTTTTTTTCATTCTCCTATATTATTTTCTTTTTGCCTACAATGATTTAATGGTTTTGCAATTAATTTGTTCCACAAATTTCACTAACTTTGTGTGTAGGTGCAGCTCTTTTAGCTGTAAAACTTTGACACTGCAAGATTGATCCTGCAGCAGTTGTTGTTTGACTCTGCCTTGCCCTGACTTGCATCATCCAACCAGAGAACAAATTATGAACTCAATTCTAGAACAAATCTAACTCTAATTCTTTCTGAATGGTTCATTCACTAGATTTCATTGTTTGAGTTTGAATAGGAACTCAATTAGATCCAATTTATAGCTCCATTTTCATGTTTGTCAACTTTTCATTGTCCTCCATTATTTATTAATAATCCCTGGGGAGGTAAACAAATTTTGAAATTACTAATATTTATGAGATCTTTGAAAAGCGCCCCCTCTCCATAGATATTGTTTATCTTTGAAAGTTGTCAATCTATTACACTTTCTATTTGGTTTTAGTAAAAAGTGTTATTATATCTCATTTGGCTTATATCTATAACACCTTTTAGAGACATCCTCATCATATTAGCTTTGACTTATGTGTGACTATCTTACACCTAGACATGTGAATATCTAGGTCAGGAAGGCAACCTAGACACCATGATAGATAATGAATGCTACTTGATTTTACAAAATGGATTCGGTATAGATTTGACTTAGATTTAGTGTCAACAAGAACATAGAAGAGTAAGCTTTTCTGATATAAATACCTTCAAGTGTCTAACTTATCATTATTTTAATCTCAAGTGATGAATGGCCAACCCAAGTAACAACACCAACAACTTTCAAGTTAGTATCTACATGGATTAGCCTCTTCAACACCATCTTGTCAACTAATGATGTCACTAGTAACAATGGTCTTGTTGTGTTGCCCTCATCACCACATGCCTAGAAGAAAGGAAACCATTAAAAATATAATGTAAATTTTTCCACTTTCAACAAAAACAAAAATATTGCACAGAAATCATTACATCTACAACTTTCCCAATAACATTTTTGATCAATCTAAACAACAGTAAAAAAATACAGATTCACATTCCTAGAACAAATGCAACATTTTAGGGTTCTTGCTAATTTTATTATCCTCCCAAAAAATGATTTGCAAGTGTCCATTTTTTAATGAAAATGGCTCACCCAAACTTTGTAGGATAAATTTCTATTACTTAAATAATTGCGAAAATGTTATAGAAACTATATATAAAATCCTTAGAAACTTGAATATTTTGGCATAACATTTTCAAACATTTTATAGTTGGAATTTTAAGTATCAGTAAGATTCACCAAGGTTGTTACACTTCAAGATAAGTATGAATCTATAAAATTTTCCCTGGTTGACAAATTCATTCTTAATTGAATAGATAGAATTGAAATTTAGGCTACTAAAACAAAATAAGCAAAACCAGCCAAAAAAAACACTCTATTGAAGCAGAATTCCATTACACTATGTAGGTCTTATTTGCCAGTCTCTTTGATTTGAATGCTTTCCAGGTTCTGAGGCAAGATCTCGGTGAAATTAAATATCAGTTTATTTCCTAATTGTTTTCTCGCATTTGGAACCATTTCATTTTGTCAAATGAATTAGTTTTGAAAAGCGTAGATTAATAAATTATAAATATTTATAGTCAACAAAAAGAACTAATGAACTCAGGAAAGGCGGGCCTTGGTGGGTTCATGTGAGTCCAAGAAAATTATGGTGGAATAAGGCATGTTGTAGACCAACCATTGTCTAAGGTTGTGTTGTACATTTCACATTCCAAACATATTAACCATAACATGGCCATCAGATTGGAAAACCTTTAAACATAAATTTTACAAATAAAAAATATGTAAACTCCAAACAAAAAAGACAATTAGGTTAAAAATCAAGATATTCCATCCAAGGGACAGCCAAAGACACACCACACAATGTTAAAACAAGCATCTAGTCCCTGTTAGAAGGCTTCTTCTTGGCATCCAAGGCCATGGGTCTTCATGAGAGGTATTCCCAAGATTCATAAGAGTTTTAATACCTTGGTGAATAGTATTTGACACTCTGTGGGGTCATGTTAAAATATTTTATTTCCAATAGGTGAGGTAGCATTGTTTCTTACATGGAGAGAGCACCATCATAACCATGCAAGAGTTATAAAAAAAAATTCCAAATTCTGCATGATAGAAAAACATGGTATTTTTATTAGCTTGCCACCTGGAAACAAAGAGGCAAAAGCAGTGAGAGTTGAGAGTCGAGACAACTAAATTTCTAGTGGAATGATGGATTCATACTCAATTTCTCTATAAGTAATTGCTTCACCATTTTCTCCAATTTCTTCGCCATTTTCTCTTTAAGTCTTAACAATGTATACCAATGTTGACTAAACATTGTTATCCTAAAAGGCATCAACAACTTCTTTGTGGGGCCTTCCTTCTGTTTGGGCCATTTTGTGACAATTTAACAACTTCTTAATATATGGTGGAACAAATAGGCATGGGAAGAAAATGATATTCCTCCATAGAGGTGAGAAAGAGGGAACTTCCCTCTATTGTGATTTTTGTAAATACTGATTGTGTGAAATTTTGCAACATTTGCAACCCCTGAAATAATGAAATCAATCCCAGTCTACTTTGGGGTGTAGGTGCTACTATAATTTTGTTATTGTCATATGATTTTGACATGAATATGAAACTATGTCTTGATTTAGGCAGTTTCCGGTCATTCAAGCAAACTTGAAAAAAATGTGAAGCCATTCAAAATATTTTACTTACAAAATAATTGTATTTTAGGATATTCTAGAAACACCCCAATCATATATACTTTTTGTTTCATCTGTTTAATGATAGTTGCAATGTGATGCTTCCATTTTCAAATCTTAAAAATAGTTAAAGCTTTATTAATCTAAACCTCAATAAAATTGATGTTAAGGTATGCTACTCAAATATTCTGAAGCTTGCAACCCAATCTAACCTAATGAATGGAGTTCCAAGTGATGTGTCCATGATAACTCAGGAAGTTATTACTCAATAACTAAAGCATAAGTGTTTAGGATGCCTACCTAGAAGGCGTAACATTATATGCCTCAAGCCATTTCCTAGAAATTCTAATGGAATGAGAAAAAGGGAAGTAATTGGAAAGGTTAAAGTTGAAGATGAATATCAAAAGGATATCTATATGCATTTATAATTTCAATCTTTTTAAAAATATTGTATCCCTTTTTTTGAATTCTTGACAAAAATTTGTTGTAATATATTGCAATTATTTAATTTTCAAACAATTCAATTATAAAGGATGTACTGTTATAATAATGTTGGGTGACTTTTATGTGTAAAAGATGTAATACAATTGCCAAAAGTAAAGAATAATACAGCCCTATGGAAAATTAAAATGGTATCGGAGTTGTGTTGAGGAAGAGTCAATGAGATCACCCATCGAAGAAACTGATGATGAAGTTAATTTATATTCTCTTTGAGAGAATCTAGAGCAAAGAAAAGAAATCTGAGACAGGCACAAAAGGCTTAGGAAGAATAAGCTGGCTTAGATAAGGGTTGGACAGAACTAGATCTGGATGAGTCAGAAGAAACATATGAACTATGGTTTACTGATAGAAGTTACAACTCATTTGTGTTAGCTAGATATGGGGAAGTTTATGTTGGTAAGTCAACATGGTATCCATATTTGCACAGGTTCAATATCCCAGTCTAAAAGATCATAAAAATAAAACATATGAAAGTCGAGAGTTGAAATATTCCTCAGAACAAGATATGCTAAGAAAGAACAATTGTCACAGAGAGGAGAAAGGAAGATATATTATGCAACTAATTCAAGGAATAAGTGATTTTTCCTATCACTGCCTCGACTATATGATAGATGAATTCATGATCGCACAAGGTGAATTTTTAGAAGCTACAACATAGACATATCCTAGTATTGGACTTCTAGCTACTATCATGGACACAAAATATCAGTCTATAAGTGATGGAGCAAGAGGACATGTAGAAGCAACTTAAGTGATAGAGTAAAATGGAGGAAGAGTTCGAAGAACAGGAAAAATAAAAGGATCTTGAGAGCCTGATATTTTATCTTAGAGGAAGAGAAAAGGAGTCTACAGATCTCTCTTCCAAGACTGGCAAAATGTGAAATTCACTCTGATAGGTGAAGGATCAAATCAAAGAGTTTTAGCAAGAGATTGAAAGTGCCTAAAAGGGACAACGTATAAAAGAGTCATCCATCGAGAGACTTGCACTAGATGTTGTAGAGAGAGAGGATAAAAAAGAGAAGTTGGTCAAGCTGCATCAAAAACTTAATGAAACGAAACATAAAGATTTGGTATTTTCTAGGCAAGCTACTTTTTTGCCAAGAAAGAGGAAGTCAAACCAGTTGAAAGAAAAAATAAATATTGCATATGAAGAAGCCATGGGATCCTTGCTGGCTTAGAGTAAGAAATTTCCACCTTGAAATCCTTATTAGAAGAAGAAAAGTCAAGTGTGAAGCACCTGAGTAGTGAGCTGCAAGGTAAATTGAAATCTCATAAGCTTTACAAAGCAAGGTTGTCACTTTATCAAGTGAATTAACTACATCATTACGAGTACAAGCATAGTCTAGGTCAGAAATTTCAAATTACCATGTTGGAAAAGGATAGAGATGCAATGCGTGATTCTCTGAAGGAAAAGGTATGTGAAGAAGAAAAAACCTCAAGTAAATTGTCCAGTGAACTAGCTTCAACAAATAAAGCAGGGGATGCAACCAGGAATGACTCGTTGATTTCGAATAAGAAATTAGAAGACAACATAACCTCTTATGAAAATATAAAAGAACCACCTGAGGTTTGTAAGACAACACCAGCAGCAGGTGCATCTTTTGAAGAAAAGAAAGTTATTGCTGCTTTAAGTCGAGAGTTAGGCATTCAAGAAAAGTTTATTAGAAGAAAGAGAAGGTAGAAGGGCACTTCATAAATATTCTGAGGAAGCAAAAAAATTTATGGAGGATATGAGAATTTTCTTAGTGTCTTTGCTGGAAGAGTTAGAAATTGCAAAATCGAAGACAAGTAGTCTTGAGACAGAAAAATGCTTCACTATATGAATCTCTGAAAATATCTTCAAGAGAGTGCAGGGCATGCAAAAAAAATCCTTATAAAACTTTGTTAGGAAAAGGAAACTTATGTTAAGAAATTTATAAAGATTGTGGAAGAACTTTCATCTGCAAAAATAGAAATATTGATATTAAGGAAACAGATCACAGTAACAAATCATAGAACACAGGAAGAATCTCAATAGCAAAAGGATAACGAGATAAAGAGTAAGCAATCCTGATGACCTACCAGGTCTATACTTCACAATCGATAGCCTTAAATCACTAAGACTACAATAGAATTCTTAACAAAGAGACTTCAACCATTCCTATCCCTCATTCTCTGACTAAAACTGCGCTCACATCAGTTATACATAAACAAGGAAGGATTGGTTTTCAAAGTTTACCAAGCGCGACTCTTCCACAAGATGATTCAACCCTTCTATCACTTGGTACGATCGATGGCGCGACCCTTATATCTCAGCATGACCCTTCTGTCTCATGCACGACCCATCTATTTTTTGCCACGACCTTTCTGTTTTTTGACACAATCCTTCTCTAATTGATGGTTTTCTTGTTACAAAAACTTAATGGAGATATTTTCAACACAATATTCTTGCAAAGTAGGTCCTCAACATAGCTAGTGAATCAATCAACGTTGTGGCTATAGATGGTCGACCTCCAAGCTATTCAACGATCTTCTAAATAGGAACTTAATGTTGCTAGTATTCCCCACATAAAAACGACTCATAGATTGGTCAAGTCTTTTTTTTTAAAGTTCCTCCACCATACACCTTCAACAGACAATGCTTTCCACATCCACACATTCAAAATTTGTTATTATCAAACTCTATAGCAGCACTAGAATTACAATGATCTAGTTCTTTTTGCCTAAACTAATCTAAATATAAAATGCATCCAAACATGGAACTGTTATAATGTTTCATATGTAGGCTGAATGAAAGGATGGCTCACAGGCTTCGATTCTATAAAAAAATAACACTTCCTTCACTTTAACTGTGGCTTTGTAACTCTGAGATCCACACAGAAATATCTAGCTATAACAACACCATTCATCCTCTGTATAGGAACATAAATATTTACTTCGCATTGATAGAGATATTCAAAGTTCCAACGCACATAAAAATGAATTTCATTAACCAATTTCAAATATATACAATACTTGGCCTGATTTCCAACATCGGCATGCAACCTTGGCCTTTCTCTTCACATTCCATACTCACCTCTTCTCTACATGCCCCCTTTTCTCTTACAATTACAGGAATAATTACATAGTTATGGATCATTCTGGTTCCTAGTTCTTCTCCATAGATCTCTCAACTTAAATCTCTCAATTAGTTCCTAAAATCTCTTAATGATCCCTTGGGGATCTCAACAAAAGTTCTATATCTAAATTACGCCTTTATGAGTACATTATACCAAATCTCTCAATCTATTTTTATTCTCAACTAATTTCCTACTCTAGGATCTCCTAATCTCCAAGATTTTTATGAGATCTTCACAAGTCTAACATCTCTCGTATTCTCACATAATTGATAATATTTACATTTAAAACCTCACACACATATGTCTCACTTGAATTATTAAAAATATACAAAATTTCCTATTAAGAAATAAAAAACATCAGATCCCCTAAGTCAACCAAATATACAATGTTTTTCTTGAGTAGGATGCTCTTGCATCAGACTCCCACAATAAAAAATAAATTCATAGACCCCTGTATATGAGGTCTGTCACATTTCTATAGTAATGTGACAACTACAAGTCTTAATGAATTGCTACCTCCAGGATCCCAAACCTTAATTTGTAATTGTCCAAATTCTCTGCACCTTTGTTGTTGCTGCATGTTTGTTGTCTTCTGGTTTGTTTTCATTTCTTCAATCATTTTTAAATTCAAATTGTTCATCCCTTCTGCTATTAGTTGTATCCATCTAGACTATCTCATCATCACTTTCCACAGTTCTTCAATAACATAATCAATTTTTGCTTTCTCATGGAATCCTTTTGTCTTAGCAACTTGCCTGAAATCCTTTCTCTACCGTAATTTTACACATTCATTTTTAACCTGCTAGCTTCTATTTCAAATTTTTCTGCCATCCATACATCCTTAATGTCTTTGAAAAAATCTTCCTTTGCAATTTCCATTTTCTGCTTCTTATATTCAAATTTATTTTCAAGAAGTAAATTGTCTGTCATATTTTTGACGACATACTCATCCACCTCTTCTTCTATGTTAGCCAGTACATCAGAAACTTGGCATCTAACACATATCTCTGTCCTAATCAAAGCTTGAGACACTCCCTCATTTATGACTACAGTTACACTCTTATACTCACGTTCTTTAAGTAAATACTCCAGCAATTCAATTTCTCTTTGACACCTCACAAGTACTTCATGATGATGTTCTTTATAGTCTTCAATAGGTTCTTCTTCTTTCTTAACATATTTTAGTAGTTGTTCTTCCTCTTCAGTTAGTCCTATGACTGTCTTATTTTTCTCCTTAGTCAAATCTTCCTCACCACATTTTACATTATTGTCTTTTTGTAAGCCCTCTTCAAGAGCTATCCTTGTCCTGTCTTATGCCTTAGCATTCTCCCGCAATTTTTCTTCATCAATAACATTAGTCAAATTCATTGGCTTACCTATCTGAGACAATGTTCTTTCATTCTTCATCAGAATAAGATTCTGATCTTCCATCTCCATGAAAGCTTCAGATGATTGTCTTCTCCCATTAAGTAACTCATCAATGAACTCCTTCTGTTGCAACCATTCAAAGCCTTCCTCATCTAAGAGGTTTTCTTCATCATATTTTACTTCAAGCTCTTCACCCATCCTGAATACATCTCCAAAAGGCTTCCTATCTCCTGCAATACCTGCAATCATACACAAATTGTCAGTTTTAAAAACATAATACCTTGCAGTCTCACTCGATGCTTCAACCACCAGGTCTTCTTGCTGCTTTGAATCCTTCATATGATTCAGAAGATCCTCTGTAGATTTCTCCTTTGTATCTTCATTACTTTCAAAAAGAAATGGGCCATGTTCTGGTTCACATACCAAAACTTCCTCCTCATACTCATTTACTCTGAGTAATTCTTCCTTCAGCTGAGCATTCAATCTATGCTCCCACTTCACTTGCAATCTATGCCATTTGACTTTTCTTTTCATAATCCAACCATACATCTGATCTTACTTATTCCTCTGTAACATATACATCAATAACTCAAGATGGAATTGTATCTCATTTTTATCTCTGTCAATCTCTTCTTGTCTCTTCCTCATGCCATTTTCCTTGGCATTTTCCTTCTCCTTTCTGTTATCACAAAATCAGTACTAAGGGCTGCAACCAAGTAAGATTTTATGTAACTCTTTCAACCAGACTTTAGACTAGGAATTAGCCTTCCTAGTCAGAGAGGGCTCTCTCACAGACTTTTGATAGAAATCAATCACAACAACAGAGGGCTAACTCTTCACACACTTATGAAAATAAAGCTGGTTGGACACACATCAAATTTGGTCTTCATTGGGCTATGGAGTCTCACACATTTAATAAACAAAAGTACAGTCATTTCATGGAAGTCAAGGCTCTTTGCATCAGATGTTCAAACATATTTCACATAAGCCACAGCTTGCTAAACATACAGGAAGTCAGAGCATTAAAAATGAATTCTGAGTGATTATGCTATAACAAGGCTGTAAAAGAACGTTGAGAGAATACACGACCATCACATTTGAACAAAATAATCCATTGAGAATCTTGAGAAGAAACAACCACTGTTTTACTATTACTGTAATAAGTCTTTACATTGGCCCAAATAAACTTTGATTTTGTATAAAATATCCAACCCCTATTACATCCTAATCTGATCCCTTTATAGGAATATATTCCTCCCTCTCTAGAATGGGCTCGAAGGCCCTATTAACTACTCCTACATGCTATTAAACTAATTCATTAATTACAAACATGCTGAGCTGTAATTACACAAAATCCTAATCAAACTAAAACACTAATTTCATTCTCCTCGTATGCTTGATTCTTCTTGGATCCTTGACAGCTGTCCTCCTTCAGTTAGGCTGAGATGTCTGAGCTACGGATGCAAGGAATGCTGACTTTGGATGCTTGAAAGCGCTGATGGCTCATTAATTGACCAAAAGATGTGCTCTATTTTAACGGTCTCTGTCTCCCAACATTCTCCGAAAGTGTAGCAGCATATTCCCAAATCTTTTAATAACCCCAGGTATGGAATGCTGCCATGTTTCTGATGTGCTGTAGGTGGTATTGATAGACAGGTGTTTCTCTTCCTCGACTCCCGCTCACAGTATCACAATAGCTGCTCTGCGCTTAAAATCATCACCTACAGCAGTTTCGTAGCGCGCTACGAAACTGCTGTGTGATTTCAAAAACACAGTCTTCTTCCCTGTCTTTAAAAATTCACCATGCCTAATTGATACTTTGGACAAGGTTATGAGAACAACCTGTAAATGAGTATGGTTAATAGCCTCAACCTTTCTGCACAGCGTTTAACACATTTACAGTTAGTGCAAGGGCAGCTGGTGAAGTTTTTTGCTTGATTTACTCTGTCGTGATGATGGTACTGCTTAAAACATTTCACATGCTACCCTACCTTTAGGGTTCATATATTCTTCCTTTAGTGCAGTCTCACAGCCACACTCTGTACTGTCTTCATTTTTTGCCTTCATAGATCTGTTCTTTGTAATCTCTATCTTTCTTTCAAAAGGAAGGGTTATTATTGACAAGATTTTCCTTTGACTAGTGCTTAGATACAATGAAGACATTACTATCAAAACAAATCGAAAGCAGAAATATGCTTATCATAGAAAATTCTGCTTCATGCACAGGCATCATCTTGAAAAGTTGACCAACCAATGTTCTTAGCAACAGAACACGAGCTCAAATGCTGAGGGTCCCCTGTATTTCTTGGATCCATCCATGGTGCCATAGCTGGTCTCATACTATCATAATGAGTGGTAGTATCCACCAGAACGGAATTGTTTAAAGCGGTAGGCATAAAACCTCTGTCATAAGAACTATTCGGAGGCATTAAATAAAAATTAAAAACAAGTCTGCTACCAAAGGACTTGGACTTGTTGTTTCCAAACTGAATGCTATTGGCATAGGATCCATGTATTCCCAAATCTTCTAACACTGGCATAATTGCCTCTGTTGGAGGAACCCCTGTGTTGAATGTTGGAATCGACGTCCATCCAGGGCTGCAAAAGGTCTGGGAAGGATAACCGCCATTGATTGATGGATAGAACAAAGGAGAAACCTCATGTTGAAAAACTGGTAGATGATATCTAGCAACCTTTGGATACAAGGTTCTGCAAGATCTTGAACATCATCAAGCCAAGACATGATTGAAGATTGATTGAAAATTTTCTGGAATTCTAAAAGTGCTTACAGACATTTCAGACAAATCAAAACTCATTTGTATGTCCCTAAAGGTTCATGGTCCATTCAATTATTGAGAGCTCTTGTTCTGAATTGTGTCTACCAGGCGATTCACAACATTTACAAGTCCTCCAAGAACATCTATTAAATCCTGACCTTGCTTTCTCTTGAGCTCTCTATCGAGCTCACTGGTTTGTAGTTGCACTTGTTTATTTACCTCAATACCCTTCCAATACATGTCCCTGTCTAGCTGGCTGGAGCATATCTGTGCTTGAGTTGTTTTGCGAATAACCGCTTGTATATTCTGACAATTCTCACGAAGTACACTAATTATGTCATGCTCCCTATCATCTTCAATTGAACATCTTCCTTTCTTATGCCTTATGGTAGAATCTAATGGTTCATTACCACTTCCTGAAACCGTTGGATCCTGCATCTTGATCATCTCATCTTGTGAGTCATCATTGGAAGTAAAAGATTATCTGCACTTTGTCAAACACATAACTTCCTGGCTTTTTCAACTCAGTGTCCACTAAGAAGGAATTATTACGAATATTGTAACAAGCAGATCTGATTTTCCCCGGCAGGGCGCATTCGATGAGATTTCCTTTGTCATCCCTAATAGCTGAGATTTGATCTCCATGTCGTCTGAAGAACACAATAGAGGCCATGGAATGGACAACAAATATTATATCATCCCCAGGGACAATAAACAGAATACTGCCAACGCCAAGAAACTCAAAGTTGTGTACATAGTAATCCCTATAAAACTTTGGTAGCTTCACTTTCTTGCCCAACTCTCGGAGACGCAAGTTGTGGAAGTATGAATCTTGCTCTATCAGCTCTTCTTGTATTTGAGGTTTGTTTCCATTCGTGAGTAACTCTGACGAAGTCATCACTGCATTCAGAACTATATTTGGTTGCGGCCATGCCATAAATTTTTCATTTTCTTCTCTCGGCCTTTTCTTCTTTAATTGATCTGCCATATTTCGCAAGGGGTGGAAGCGTTTAATTGAGGATGAAGCTCTCTCTATCATGCCGCCTCCTGAAGCAACTTTTCGTTCCAGATATGCACAATAGGTCTTAAATAATATGAACACCTTTCTGGCAACGATAAACTAATTTCGACCATGTGTCTCTGTCTTTTGTCGGTGGCAGAGCTAATAAACGAACAGTTAATATCGTTTGCCACATCTTCAACATTTCGTTTGTCAAAACTCATAACTGACACGTACGCGATCCCACAATCATGTACACCTGTATGTATAGATGAATGAAATGCGTATGTTTCACAACACTACATTTTTGCATCAGACTTGAGCATGCGAACACCAAATGCTTCCATCACCTGTAGACTCAATATAGATGAACACATCAAACCCTTCATTAATAAGTTTACTCCACATTCGAGGTAGATTAGACTACGATGAGTTATGGACCAACTAACTAGTAGGATTTACAAAAAAGACAATTCCATAGCATCATCTCTGTTCTTTCCATATACAGCCCGTGACCCTCAGTTTCAGCCTTGCCAACACAGCTTTTGTCCATTTGCCCGCACACCAAATTTTTCTTCATTATCATCATCCATAAAGCGCAAAAAGGCCATATACACAGGGGCTATTCTAAGCTGGAATGTTACAAAATGAAGACAGAATTGTTGACCAAAACAGCTGAATACCGTCAGCATCCATGTTGCATTTTCCACCTCCTGAGGATTAGGTTTTACATATTGATGATTGAAGGTGCAGCCATTGTGCATATCCACCTTGTGATCATTTCTCAAGTGAGTCACAGGCGCTGGAATGTCCCCAATAACTGAGCATTCAAAATCTGCGTAAGGGCAACTGTAAGGCCTGAACATGCATTGTCGTTCATGCTTGAGCTTGCTATAATATGGGAATATGTCGTGACAACCAAGCTTTTGATGTCTGCAAGGAAGTTCCAGAGATTCTGCCACCTTTTCAAGAGCCAAACATCTGAATTAGTTGAGGATGGCATGGGGTATAACATACAAGAATAAAATCTGCTTACGTATCCGTTGCTTTGCCTCTGGCAGATACAATCACATGGAAGAACTAATACACGAACAACCTTGTAAACCTTGATATCTTCAATCTCATCTGAAAGATCTGACATTAGACCTTTTAAGCAGATCAACCTCATCTACAGCAGTTGTAACCCGTGTACAATAGGCATGATAGGATTTGGGCCTCCACTGAAAACTCGAACAAATCCCCAATTTCATAGCACGCTACGAAATCACCTAAACAGGTAGCGCTGCAAAACTGCTAAAAAGAATTCATGCGCTGCGAAAACACCCTGTCTTTAAGCTAGGCTAAAAATTTTTTAGCAACAGAATTTTCAGTGATAACACTTTCTATGGCTTCTCCTCGAACCTCTGCAATGACTATCAACAATCACCTTCTCCTCCTTTGTGAACTCCATCTCATTCACTTGTGGACTGCACCTAAGCCTCTCTTTTCAGCAAGTCTCCATACATGCCTTTGATATCTCAGCAAAATTTTCTCCTTAAGCTTAGCCTATTGATACCTTATCTTATCAAGCTATCTCCTTGAGCTTGATCTATGGTTCCCTCCCTCTGGAACAATTATTTGAGTAAATTATTTTTCTCTTTTAGGCTCTACAGCTTCCACTTATTTTGAGAATATTCACTTGTCCTCCCTATCTAGCCTCTGTTGGAATTATTCAAGGTTCTACCACTATATAAGAGCTCACATGCTCTTTCACTTGAGAACACAGCTATTTCTTTGTTATAGCTCCTCTCAGTTGTCTTTGCTGCTAACACCCTTTTTGTCTACAACCTGAAATCTACAAACACAATCCCCAAAACCAAAGTCAAAATTAAAAGAATACCATTTCACCTTCAAGATCTCTGCATGATCTTGTTCCACCATTCATTTGTACTTTGAATGGACTATTCCTTCTTAATTTTCCTATGTAAATTCTCGTTAAGAGTATCAATTACTTCCTAATATTTTGCCACGCTTTATCTTTATGTGTCTGCATCCTATCAAATTTAAAATTTGATCCTTTCTTCTTTAACAAATGCACACAAAGCACACTAGCTTTGTTTTCTTTCTTTGTTCTGTTAGTCTTTAATGATCTCCTCTTTCTGTAATCACAATTGTATCTGCATATACAACTTCAAGAGCATAACTTTGTTCTAGTTTTACCCAAAGAGCTTTAATTTCCTCTGATACCAAAAATGACGACCTACCAGTTCTATACTTCATAATTGGTAGCCTTAAATCACTAAGAATACACTACAAGCCTTAACAAAGAGACTTCAACCCTTCTTATCCCTCATTCTCTGATTAAAATTGTGCTCACATCAGTTATGCATAAACAAGGAAGGATTGGTTTTCAGAGTTTACCAAGCACGGTGCTTTTGTAGGCTGATGTGACCCTTCTATCACCTAGTGTGACCCATAGCATGACCCTTTTGTCTCAGTGCGACCCTCCTGTCTCAGGCACGACCCATCTATTTTTTGGAATGAACTTTCTATTTTCTGGCACAACCTTTTTGTGACTGATGTTTTTCTTGTTACAGAAACTTAATGGAGATATTTTCAATGCAATAGTCATGCAAAGTATCTCCTCAGCATATCTAGTGAATCAATAAACTTTGTGGCTATAGCTGGCCAACCTCCAAGCTATTCAACAATCTTCTAAATAGGAGCTTAATGCTATTTGTCTTTCACAGATAACAACAACACATAGATTTCTCAAGTTTTTTTTTTAAGTTCATCCACCATATATATTCAACGGTCAATGCTTTCACTTTCACGCATTCAAAATTTGTTATTGTCAAACTCTACAACAACACCAGAACTACAACGATCCAGTGGTTTGCGCCTAAACTGATCTGCATATAAAATTCATCCAAACAGGGAACTTTTATAATGTTTCCTATGTAGGTTCAATGAAACGATGGCTCACAGACAAATAACACTTCCTTCACTTTAACTGTGGCTCTGTAACTCCTAGATCCACACAGAAATTTCCAACCATAACAACACCATTCATCCTCTATATAGCAACATAAATGTTTGCATTGATAGAGATATTCAATGTTCCAACACACATAAAAATGCATTTCATTAACCAGTTTCAAATATATACAATACTTAGCCTGATTTCCAACATGGGCATGCAACTGTGGCCTTTCTCTCCACATTCCATACTCACCTCTTCTCTACATGCCCCCTTTCCTCTTACAATTACAAGAATAATTACATAGTTATGGATCATTCAGATTCCTAGTTCTTCTCCATAGATCTCACAACTTAAATCTCTCAATTAGTTCCTAAAATCTCTTAATGATCCCTTGAGGATCTCAACAATAGTTCTATATCTAAATTCTGCCTTTATGAGCAGATTATACCAAATCTCTCAATCTACTTTTAACTCAACTAATTTCCTATTCTAGGATCTCATAATCTCCAAGATTTTTATGAGATCTTCACAAGTCTAACATTTCTCATATTCTCACATAATTGAGAATATTTACATTTAAAACCTAACACACATATTTCTCACTCAAATTATTAAAAATATACAAAATTTCCTATTAAGAAATTAAAAAAATCAGATCCCCTAAGTCAACCAAATATACAATGTTTTTCTTGAGAAGGATGCTCCTGCATCAAATCCCAAGATAGTGACAAGAATCCTATGGATGTTTCCCAACAGATTGAAAGCATGCAAGAAGAGTTGTCTCAAATTCAGAAGTTTTGGTGGTAGATGTCATTATTGATGATCAATGAAGAGGCTTCATGTTTAGAGGGAGAACCCCTTGATCCCAACCCTATTGCAGAATGAAACAAGTCTTCTGGATATGAATTGATGAACATGTAATGTTGATAAAGATATGTCTTTGCTAATTGACTCTATGAGCTAACAATTCTTTGATGACAGGACTGGTTCACCCAAGCAATTTCAAGATTCATTTCCCAATATCAGAGGAAGTGTCTTGCTAGAATCATGACAGGCTGGTTTGCATTGATGAATTATTATTGTTAGATTTGATGGATACCGTGATAAGAAATCCATCAAATGGATCCTTGTATGCACTTTGAGCTAGTTAGAGTTTGATCATATATAGATGGGACAAGGGACATCTTCATGGATTAAGATTAGGCTGTTGTATGATACAAGCTTAGGCTTGGGGCTTGTTGCTTCCCTGTATGAGAGGGAGAAAATATCATTAATGCTATAAAGCAAACTAAATCTAAGGGTTAGGTCTAGACAGAGTATGAGCTAGAGCTGCAGTGATAAAATATTTCATTGGAAGTACCCATAATTGAACACCCACTACCATACTCAGCTATAAACCCAAATAAATCTAAAGATTTAGAATCAAACAGAGTATCAGATTGAATTGCATCGATCCATTATGTCATTGAAATTTCCAATAATTTAATGACCACTAACATACTAAGCTTAGTCCTAATTTATTTTATCATGTTTTTCTAGCTTCTTATGCTTCACTAACTGTCAACTACCTATATGTGTGTGTGTGTGTGTGTATGTATGTATGTATATATATATATATATCTATATATATATATATATATATATATATATATATATATATATATATATATATATATATATATATATACATACATATATAGATAGATATATATATATATGTGTGTGTGTGTGTGTGTGTGTGTATGTATATATATATATATACATATATATATATATATATATATATATATATATATATATATACATACACACACACACACACACACACACACACACACACATATATATATATATAGAGAGAGAGAGAATAGATATAGATATACGCTACTAAAAACTTAACTCTATAATAATAACAAATACTAAAATCTTGTCAGACATGAGGCTAAAGTGTAACCAAGGGTAGTAACTAGTCTCATGTATGGGGCTAAGGCTAGATGCTACTTGAAAGCTCGTGACCCCATTGTTGTAGCCTCAATAATTATAGTAGAATATACTATCTTTCTTACAAATATTAACTTGGTTGAAACCGCCTTTTGGTCTTGGAGTATGAACTCAAACTTTCTCTCATTGGCTAAGAGCTTACTTTTTTCAAATCTAAGGAAACAAATTAACAAACCAAAACTCATAGGAATTTGGAAAATGTGGGAATATGTCCCCATATGGACCAATAGTGGATTATTTCATGTGACCAGGTTGTCTGCACAAGATGATGTTACTGCACGATAAGGTATTCATATTGTATCATACATGAAATTTTTTTATTTTTAGATAATTTTGTAACTATAATATCAAATTAATCCATGCGTTAATCACATCATAACATTTTAGTATTTTAAATATATGAACAACCTCTTACCTCAGTCAATTAGGTAATGTGTCCCTTGGTGAGTGGGAAGAGAGCCAAGGAAATCTTTCCAATCATTCCAAGACATTCCATTCATGCACTAATGAGAATAAAATGTTTTTATTTTATATAATTTTATAACTGTGATATCAAATTAAAACTAGCAAATCAATTCATGAGTTAATCACATCATAACATTTTACATATACCAACAACCTCATTACCTCATTCCATTAGGTAATGTGTCCCTTGGCTAGTCAAAAGAGATCTAAGGCATATTTCAAATCAATCCAAGACATTCCATCCATGTGCTAATGAGTAAGGCATTGTGGCAATGGCATGCATTCTAGTAATGCCAATACTCAATACAAAGAATCTGTGAGCATACATATGAACTATTGCGTAGGTAAATAGATATGCATCACCATATGCAACAATTATTAGAACTAACGTTGAAAGTAATTAATAAATGATAATTGCATTGAACAACAAATTAACTGGCCAAACCTTATCAAATTTGTGTGGCTACTAATTAAACATGTCAATTTTCAAACTTGATCCTTGAAATATATCAAACACAATGACTTAAGCTACAAAGGGGCCCCATGTACCATGATTTCTATAAGATAAAATGCACGGTGTATGGAGAATGAAGATACTGTCAAAGGTCTTCCTGGGACCTTCGGCAGACTGTAAGATTATCTGCAACCGTCACAAAGTTACATGCATTTTCACAAACATTAACTAACTATTAAAGAAAAATAGGAGGATTAGCTCAAGCCTCTGTGTAGATTTACTGGAGAGCACAATGCAGCTAGGTGGAAGTCTTCCGAGCCGGCTCCAGATCAAGTTCTACACATAGAAGAGACATGCGTAATCACAACATACAACTCTAATAATTAATACATGAATATATCAATGAACATCTAGTTACATATAACTAAGCTACTCATGCTACAAGGTATTAGACAAACAAATGAATGAATGATAGTACCAACACCATGGAGTAGACAGTACAACTACAGCTCTATATTAAAGTTGGAAGAGTGATTACAACCATCTATTGTATCAGCCTTCCCTAACCCGTCCAGATTCTCTCTCTCTCTCTCTCTTCTTACCAACTTCTTAAGATTTGAGACAATGCTCAACAATCAAGTATGATATTCTTTCAAATGCTTTAACCTCTATCACCACAGCCCTAGCTTTGCATATGTAGCAATTGAGTTAGGGTTTCCAAGTTCCTCCTTGAGTTCCCTAGGGCAAAAGCAATGAAGTTGCCATGCTTTTCAGCTCTTTCCCATTTTCCTCCTTAATTAGGATTAGAAATACTCCAAATAGGTCGAATCTGGATGTTTCCCTACTTTTCTTGAGTAAATCGATGAACAAATATCTAGATATCTATGAGTCAATTCATTCCTTTGACCCTTAGAACTTCACTAGGATCCACTAATGCTATTCCCGAACTAGTAACCTGAGTTAGTTGGGTCACTAACACACCCTTAGGCTTGTAGAGAAGCTTTATAAAGTAGGTTGTCAGTGCATAGCCAACGTTAGTGTGGAATCAAGGAATGTGATTTTGGTCTTTACTTCAGCTATCATGTCTTTCCCCTCTGAGTTGATGAGGAGGTCAATTTGCTGTATAACAGATTCCCCCTAAAGTATGAGATCAGACGCTATGACGATGGCCAAAATACTTTACTTAACTTTAATTTTCCTTCAAAAAGAGAGATAGGATTGGAGCTTCGGGTGGTAGGGGAAACCTAATACAATATATATATATATAACTACTAAAATCATGTCCTGAGTCAGGCATTTCCATGCTCAGTAGCTATGTCAGAGTGATTTTCTCCAAAGAGATATGACAATGCTGGCCACTGATAAGCACAATGCGGATCCGGTGTCATAATAGAATCATCTTGATAAGCCGTCTCCAAAAACAATATACGCAACTTGGGAGAGGAAACAAGGCTGAGTGATGCAAGCATCTTCCCAAGATCTTGATTTCCGCTTCACTGAACAACATAGATTGATACATGTGAATATATGCGTCGATGTCAAACATGCATGAAATCATCTGATTATCAGTAAATAATGGAGACCATTAACAGATGCGAAGAAGGTCACTAATAATGGTGATGGTCTCCAAGATGCACAATACAATCTAACGAGTGTGAGAGATGCTTTTGTCATTAAACACCCGTAGAATCGCTTAACCAGGAGCCAATAATGAGAACCCTTGATCAAACACAAGGAAACCTGCCACTAATGTCTGCAAGTACCGAGGCACTGAATGTGTTTCTTGGATGTCTTCCTAGATAGAGTGTTGAAGTTGATAGGAAGATACCTGTCAAAAGGTAGGCAATAATGTGTCCTACATCAATCGACACAAAACGAGACAAGAAGGGTTTTGATTTTTGAGGAATCTTTTGAGCATTGGGTCTAAACAACAGAGGGCATGATGAAAGGATATGCTTGATGGGTTGATGGAGGAAACAAAGGTTAACCCTTGAACAATAGAAGGCACGACAATGGTTTTAACCATGCAACACTAGACTCATGAACACCAAAGAGTGTTAGGATACAGAGATGCAAGAACATTGGGGTATATAGGCTAAAACTCATAGGATGGTGGGATTCATATTGAAAGGCCGTCACAAGGAAGGTTTATCTGAGGAAGTGTCATGTTCAAGGGAAGGACTGCTACCAAACCATGCTTTCTAATACTGAATGTAGTTGTATTGTCTACTTTCCATATCTGATTTGTTTAGTGAGTCTAGATGGGCAAACTTGTCGATATTTTCATGTTTTAAGAGTCTGAAAAGGATCGCAAAAAGAATGACTTTATACCCTATCTTATTAGTTTAATAAGTCCAAACAGTCAAACTCGTCGATCTTTTCATGTTTTGAGAGTCTGAAAAGGATCATAAAAAGTGTGACTCTATATCTTGTCTGTGTAATTTAATGAGCCCAGACTAGACAACTTGGTGGTCTTTTCATATTTAAAGAGTCTAAAAATATCGTAAAGAGCAACTCCATGGTGGTCCCTTTGTCATAGTTGTTAACCGGGTGCGACAAAAGGTTAATAGTATACCCAGATCAGTTACGTTTCCATGAGTTAATCCATTAAATCCGGATAAGGAGAAGCCTATGTTCAATAGATGTCGACCTCATTTTGTTACGAGTATGAGGAGATGCACTAAACTCATTTTTCGTCGTGAAGTTTTAATGAGTCACGTGATGACAAACTCAATACCTTCATCAAATTTTAACGAGTTAAATGAAGAAAAGTCAAGGTATCTTTTTCAATTTAATGAGCTAGGAAAAAGAGGTAAAAGAACTACTCAGTCCTCCTTCATTGATTTAAGGAGCCCAAAGAAGGGGAAAAACTCGGGGTTTTTTCGATTTAAGAGCAAGAAATGGTCCCAAAAAGGAAAGTTCTCTTGTTGCTACCATAAATTTTTAACAAGCCTAGTGACAAAAACTCAGGATTTTTCAGTATAACAAGTGAGAAAAGACCTAAAAGAAAGCTCGGGTCATTGTTATAAATATTTAACGAGCCTAAAGACAAAACTCGGGATTTTTTTAGTTTAATGAGTGAGAAGAAGGTGCCTAAAAAGAATGCTCTAATGGTCTTTTTTAGTTTAATGATCTAGAAAAAGAGAGAAAAAGAGTTTCTCAGACCATCGTCATATATCTTTTACGAGCCCAACAATGACAAACTCAGGGATTTTACAATTATTTAGAGCAAGAAAATATCCCATAAAAGAACAACGCTCTTTTGAGAATTGCATGCAGCTTTTACTGCTTTTCATTCCCGAAGGTACTTTCATCAAAAAGGCAGAAAAAGTATAAAAGGCAGCAATTCCTACCATATGGGTTCATGCATGACAAAAAATCATGGAGAATGGAATACTTCCTCTTTAATGATTTCAAAAAATCATGTCTCCAAAAATAAATATAAGGAAATGTTTTGAGCTTTCACATTCACCATTTTTACTATTTGAGATTTGTGAAGGAATTTTGGAGCTAAAGAGGAGCAGCTTTTCCATAGACAGCAGGAGATCCGGGTGACCATTTGATGTGCCGTCAGTCCCAAGTAGTGGCTAAAACCTTGCTCTATGCATTTCTTAACCTTTCTTGACAGTTTTAGGGGTGGAATTTTGCAGATCTGAGGTGCCCTAAAGCCCTGTTTACACAATGATGCCCTCCAGATGGTCTGTAGGGAGTGTTAAATGCTCTATACGAGCTACTAGAGGGCGTTAATCCTCCCTGTGCATCACTGGGGGTAGCGTTAGAGCTGAAGGGCGCAGTTAAAAACCTCATGCAAGGATTCCTGAAGCTATTTTGCCCCATTTTGACTATTTTTAGGGTTATTTTGTGTAGGTTTCAAGCCACAATGACTAGCCTGTGGAGAGAACGGGCCCATGATAGCTAGGAATTGTTGATGTGAAATGATCCAGCATGGATACTTGCATTGCACCATTACAGTTTACTGAAGTATGAAAAGTTGGAGCTGATGAAAGGGTAGGAGGATTTATTAAGATGGATTATGCAGCGCTGGGATGAACACGAGCAAGTGTTCGGGATTGGAGATTAGGAGTTGGTTATTGACCGTGATGATATATACTTTTTAATTGGTTTTTCGTGCCGTGGGGCACAAGGAAACCTCACCAGTGGTAGGCCAAATCCACAATCTACCCTAGAGCTAGTGCAATCCTACTGCATCCCTGAGAGCGGACTAGTCAGCATTAGAGTCCCCATAGAGAGGATAAGGTCTAGGTTTATGAGGGAAATTTTATGGTTGAATGTGCAATTGGTGAGGTCAACGAGTCCCCATGTTGCAACAAAGGAAGAACTGTTGCTTGTAGTTGAATGTGTCCAGCCATAGATTTTCAACTGGTGTGAAGTAGTGCTTTTCCAGTTGAAGGCAGAGTTAATGACATGCGAGACTCGTACCCAACACAGTTTTGGGTATGACACTATCATAGTTTCATTCTTTCTTGAGAGGGTGCCTCTTATGTGCCCAAGGATGAGCTTAGGTCCCCTTGATCCGAGGGAGCCGAGGCAGGGTCGCTAGTCATCACTCGATCCTTGCATAGGAGGAGGATCGATTTGGCATTTCTTTGAGGAAGATTTCTTCTAGTGGCTTCGTGGCCAAATTGTGATGATAGATGACTATGCTTATGAGGGCATGGACTTTATCGGCAACCCAGACTTGATGCTACCACCGAGGAACAATTGGGGTCCTCAAGGTGAGAATGAATTTTGACAGTATTTTAAGTATTTTTTGGCTTTTGAACGTTTATGTAATGTTTTTATAGGTGAAATAAGTACTAACATGAAGTTTTCTGCTTAACACAGATGTGGCGCCATTACAACCTACAGGAAAACCCCGCCATATGTGACGAGGCAGCCAACTACCATCTAGAGGGGGTGATGCCAATAGTCTTCGCGAGGTTTTGAGGAACCATGAGGGCTTGACCATGGGTGTCCCCCCCTTTCCTACGAGGGAGATTCCCGCTCATATGCAGCAGCACATAGTTGGTGTGCCTGAGCAATTTCTGGTTCCTCTTCAGAGGATAGCTAGAGCAGTTTTAGCATTTCAGGAGCAATAGGCTCTTTTTAGCAGGTGTTTTGGCGTAGCCAATGAGTGTTTGTAGTTGGGCCTTTTAGCCATTTTGTACTTAAAACATCCAAGTTTTGGAGTATTTTGATGTAAAAGACTGGATTTCAATCTATATATATATATATATTGGTATTTTGATGGCGTAAATGTTTTTTAAATGTTTTTGTAAAATTTTTAACTCAGTAAATTTTTACTTTTCATACATGCTTCTATAAAGAATGAGACAAATGCCAATCTAATACATAGTTAGCTAATGAGTCAGCAATCGCATTAAATTCTTGAGGAATGTGTTCATATGTGATTATTTCAAATTTACTTTCCAGGAGTTGTACCCTTAGATAATTACGTAACAAGGTTGGATTACGAATGCAATAATGATTTGTCAATTGCATAATGACTAGCTGGCAGTCTAACCTGACCACCAGATTGGAGATGTCCCTTGATGAAGCTTCCGTGAGAAGTGAGATTACGGACATGTACTCGACAATATTGTTGGTGGTGGTACCAAGAAAGACTCCCCCAAAGAAAAATAGTTCTGACTCGAGTGTGTAGATGACCCAAGCAGCTGATGCAATGTGTCGTGTGTGACGACTGGTACCATCTACGTATCCTACGTATGGTAAGGGTAATGAAGACATCTACATTGCGAGAAGAATGTATGAGATGAGTACTCCAATAAATATCAAATCAATCCAATCACACCAAAAAAGGGAAGAAAAACTGATGAATACATAAAATTACAAAGCACATGCCTAGTGCAATACTAGGCATAATACTTTTTTAGATAGAGCCCATTGCTGGGCTCCGTGAGTAGGCTCCTTGCCAGTCCTGATTTTGGTTTCAGTGAATGACTAATTTCCTTTACCTTATAGGGATCAACCTTGATCCCATACCTGGAGACAATGAATCCAAGTAAGCGTCCAGACTCGACGAAGAAACTGAATTTATGCGGATTCAGGCAGATGTTGTAAAACCAACACCTTAGAAAGATTGCTCTTAAATGGTTTAGGTGTTGTGTTCGATGCCTGGAATGGGCTAGAAGGTCATCCAAGTAAGCTTGAACGATATGCCTGATATCGTGAAACATGTGGTCCATTGCTCTTTGAAAAGTTTCTCCAACATTATTTAAATTGATGGGAGTTGTAGATAGGCAAAGATGCCCCATTGGCAGACGAAGGTGGTTTTATGCTGGTTTTTGGGTTTTATAGCAATCTAGTTGTAACCTGAGAATCCATCCAAGAATGAGAATGATTCATAACCGGTGCTGTAGTCGACGATTTGGTCAATGAACAGTGTTAGATAATTATCCTTAGGACACTGTCACACGGAATGAGTCGATCTTGCGGACAAGATAGACCTCCCTAGTATCTAATGATATCTAGTGACAAGCAAGCCAATCAAAAACCAAATTTCTCTAAATATGCAATTTATGAAAAAAAGGCAAACAAGTGTTTTAGGCCTACCTTGGGTCCAATGTAAGTTTGTGGAAGCCTCGCTCCTTTGATCCAAATGAGCTCCCTTGTAGTGAATCTGCAAACGAAAACAAGCAAACAAATTAAATAGCACTTGAAAATCCAATATCATAAAGCATACTTATCATGATGATTAAGGAATTCATGAAACAAATGACATAAGACAATTTGTTGAGAAAAATGAATCTGATTGTATTAATTCAAATCAAAGAAGAACTTTACAACTTGTGCCTTGATGCTGTACAAGCTCCTCCCAGGGTCCAACAAGAAGTCTTCTCTACTTGACAAGTTTCACTCTCTTCCAAATGAAGCCAAAAGGTATGTGATCTCTCCTCTCAAGCTTAACTAGGAAGTCTCAATTCCACCAGCATTTACCCTAAAAAATGTTCAGCTTCTAACCTCCCTAGCAACCAGCCCAATGCCTTAATTTATAGTGCAATGGAGGGAAGTTACTAGGTCCCCCTTCAAAGGGATAAAGCCCTCCTTCAAAGGGATAGCTCCTCTCATCAAGGGATTAGCTCCTTCTCTTTTGGGATGCGTGAACCACCTAAGAGTGAACAATCCACATCAAAATTCCTTCTAGAATCATCTAGAATTAACCAAAAGTGAGTTTTTTAGAATAAACTTGCGGCTTTTTGACTTTCACAGGGGTCCGCACCCACTCCTTTAGAGACAGAGCGGGCAGGTCTGCAGGTAATGTGAATAGGGGATGCGGGACTGCAGGCAACAGTGAGAGAAAGTGCGGAACCAGAGCTTTGTTGATTTTTAATGTCTTTCTCTCATTTTCAAAGCTTGACATGAAGAGCTGAGGTCTGAGACTTGCTTAGGAGGATAGTATAAGTGATGATAGACCCATACTGACTGCAAATAGTCATGGTGATGATATTTTTGTGTAACAGATTGCCCCCTAAAGTGCGAAGTCTGTAGTAGATGAGGATTTCATTTATCATCTAGGAAGAGTGAAGTACTTTATCATTTCGAGGATCATCTTGTGGAGAGCCTGGTTGGAACCTGTAAAAACATTCAATGCAAAATATATATATGAGATCATATCATCGCTGAGGTAGGCATTCCCATACTCAGATCAAAACTGACTAGAAAACTAACTACTGCTGTAATATAGGAATGATCTTGTAATACATCACAAGTATAGACACATGTAGACACAATATGGATGCAACCATCTGTTTATGAATAGTCCATAGTATAATGAATACAAAATTCCTCATAGCCTAGATGGCAGAAACTAGATCCAGGGTCTTCATTTCTACTTCCCGAAACAGTATGATTCTATCCATGCGAATGAATGTGTTGAAGTCGAACATGGTAGAAACCACTTGATTACCAATCAATGATGTAAACTGTTAACAAGTCTGAGAGAAACCACCAGTAATGTCAATGGCTCTCAAAGTACTCAGTGCAATCCATGAGATGTGAATAGATGTGTTGATGTCGAACATGTCACGGAATCCTTTGATCGAAGGTCAATGATGCAACCTATCGTCGAAGGCGAGAAACCTGCCATTGAGGCATGCAGATCCCAACGTACTGACGATTTCTAGATCATCTTTCTAGATAATGAGCTGAAGTCGATAGAAATCGATCCATCGTACGCAAGCCCACAACACGAAATCATAGACCAAGTTTGAAGAAATTTAGATGCAAGGACTAACTCAGGGATGTTCAAGATGGATGACAGATATTTTGCAGATGAATGGCTTATTTGCACTGACCTCTTGAACACATAACGACACAGCAGATGGTTTGGTGACAATTGACCCAAAGTTAATACCTAGAAACCGGCTGAAGACTTTCAATATGGTTTGATCAACTGTTAGGCAAAGGATTTCCCAACCCAGGTGAATAAAAGTGTCATGTTAAAGAGTGGTTACAAAGTATGACAAACAGGCTCATTTTTCTCTCTTTTCCCCCACCATTTCTGGCAAGTACCTCTTTATTTTTGACAAGCTTGAGGAGGATAACATTTGCTTGATTATAAGCTCATCTTTCGGATGAGTCCAACTTACTTTAAATTCAAACCCTAAGAAGGACTGGTCTGTTCCTGCTTCTAATTGAACAGGTCCTTTACTGTTAAATTTTAACGAGTCTAGTATAGGAGAAACTCGGCGGTTTTCAATTTTAGAGAGTCCAAAAAGCTTAAGAAGACTCCAGGGTTGACCTTTTTCGTAAATTTGTGTCTCCCAAGCCCGAAAAAGTATAAAATAATACTTGAGAGAACCGCTTGATCATTACGACCAAGGAGTACTTTTCGTAATTAGTGCCTCTGATCCGAAAAGGTAAAAAAGCGATCAATGACACGTCATTTTATAACCAATGTCGAATTTGAAACGACAAAAATCTAGCAATCTTTTCATGTTTTTTACAGTCAGGGAAAGAGTTGTAAGTGGATCGCCCTTTTAATTCCATTTTAACGAGTTTAAAAAGAAAAACTCGGCAATCTTTTCATGTTTTAGGAGTCAGAAAAGAGCTTAAAGGTGACTCTAATGTTTTTTCGTCGAAAATGACCGATTTCGACTGGAAAATCCGTTATCCTGAACAGAAACTCAAACATTACTCATACCTGTTTAAAATTGATAAAAATGCTGCAAAAGTTACCTTTCTAAAGTGAAACATAAACAAATTTACAATTCATTTATTCAAAAAACTTATAAAAAGGGCTTTCATCAATTCATTTTTACCGTTTGAGTTTTGGGTGAGAAAATAGAGCTTTTGGTCAGAAACTTCCCGTGAAGATTGCGAAAAATCCGTCCGTTGGAATCAAGCACTGTCTTCTCCAGGTAATCCACATCATCCTACTCTTCAATTTCATCCATTTCAAATTGTTTTTTAGGGTTTCATTTCATTTTTTAGAGGATTTTTAGGATAGAAACCCACGCGCGGGGGCCCGCAGGCACAACACAGGTAACCTGCGAACCCTGACTTTTTCTCAATGGGGAAAAAGTCAGGGGTCTGCACCTGCCATGAAGGCAAGGTCCAGACCCATGCAATGTCTCTAACAGAGAGGGTGCGGTCCCCACAGCAAGGGTTTTTAACCCTAAATTTCTCAAAATTCACCCAAAAATTTCCATTTTTAATATTCGAATTCGCCTTTTTATTCGATGTAGAGTATACATCATGCTTGATTGGCGAGAACGGGAGCATGAGGACGTAGATCTTGCCACGATAAATCACCAACCCTCGATCGATGCATTGAAGGCATGCGGCTTGTACAGATTCTGGGCCATACCTGGCATGAGGGCCCAGGTGGACTTCTTGCAGTGGCTGGTAGACAGGTGGAGCATACAGGACCAGTGCTTCTTCATTTCTGGTCACCAGCTCGAAATGGAGCCGGTAGACATATACTTTTTGACTGGTTTGCCTAAGAGAGGTGAACACTTGACTCTATTTGGGACTAGGCCAGGTGACCAGTCTGTCGATAGCCTCCGCCTAGAGTTCTGTAACAACCAAACTAGAGACAAAGTGATAGACATCAAAACCATATCCCTTCCTGAACTCATGGTAATCGCGTTTACTGTTACCAGGCTCTGTGGGAGCGCCACACTACATGTATCCACTGGATCCCAGATGCGGATGGCAGTTGACTGCTTTCGAGGCACCATCTTCAACTGGTACGATGCTGTGTTGGCTAATGTAAAAGGCCAACTGACTAGAGCCAAGAACGGAGAAATAAAGACCTTTGGATATGGTGCTTTAGTTGTGAGCTTTGGTTTGGAGAGGGTCCCAATGTTGGTCCCACAGGACCTCACTATTGGAGCTGGACTTCCTCGAGAGCCCAAACTGATGCGATGGGTTGTAGTTATGGCCCATCATCCTAATGAGGGGACATAGGTCGTTTGATTCAAACCTGAGTATTTCCATTGGTTGGAAAGCCAGGTTTTTTCTATTCAGGACTTTCCTTATGCTGGGGTAGATTTTCGCGGTGACCCAGACATGGCTCTTCCACCAGGAGAGCACTGGGATGACTCAGGTAAAATCATTTTCAACATTTTCCTAATTTATTTTTTTTGTTTTTATCTCGTCCCAAAATTGATAGTAAAAGTTTCAAATGCAGATGTGGGCCCACAACGACCAGCCGCTCTCTCGCCTTACGAGAGGAAATAACCAGCTGCAGTGGCACCAGCCCCACAGGACAAATCAGCAGAGACCTTGGCCGAATTGGAGAGCCATCTAGAGCATTTGACAGGAGACATTCCAGAGACCGCCATAGATGACATTCCTCTTCGACTACAGCGCTATGTGATTGGGGTCCCAGGACCTTTTAGGAGGTTCCTTTGTAAGGTGGCCCGTATAGTGGTTTCTTATCGAGATCATCACCAGTGATAGGATGATCGCCTATTGTAGACACATATGACATTTTTGCTTTTTGTACTTATCATTTTTTCTGATCATAAGGTGTTTTTCAACCTATGATCGAGGACGATGTATATTTTGACACACTCCTATATTATACTATATCACTATTACCGGCTTATCTTGTAAAACATGTTATGGAATGTTTTTAAATTTATTTGTATGATTATTGCAAATGTCTACTTAACATTCGAGAAGCAATTGCATCTGCTAATGTATTTAAAGATCTTGGAATATGCTGATATTTAATATAATCAAATTCATGTTCCAAGAGACGCACTCTCAAAAATAATCTCAATAACACTGGATTTCTAATGGCATATACTCTATTAAGCTATAATACAACGAGTTCAGAATCTAACCTCAGTATCAAACTCCGAATCCTAAATGAAATAGATTCAGATAATAACTCAATCACTGCACTATACTCAGCAATGTTGTTCGTTGTTTGACCGAGGCTTACCCCATGCATAGATACCAACTCGTCAGAGTGCGAATAGATAACCTAAGCTGCGGAAGAAATGTTCCATGTATTACGACAAGCACCATCAACAAAACCAATGTATGTTTGGAGAGGCATTGACATCTGCAATATCAAGAGTAAAACCAAGATAAGCAGGAATAATGACGAAAAACACTCTCTAAGCTAAGCACACTTTTTAAACTAAAACACACCAGCTAGAAAGAAAGCTAACCTAACTAAAAATCTCCACATCCATATTTTAAGCATAATACCTCTTCAGGTAAAGACCATTTCTAGGTTTACCTAAAGAGTCCCCGTCAAAGTCTACCAATTCATAGGCCCCTTTTGCTAGCTTTCGCTTGACAACATAGGGACCATGCCACATAGGAACGAATTTTCCAGCACCTAATTTATCATTTGCTTGATCGTACAATAAGACTAGGTCTCCTTCCGAAAAATTTCGAGGGGTCACATTTCGATCATACTAGGCTTTAATACGTTTTGCATGAGTTTCGATCACCAATACAACATTGCGTCGATTCTCATCTAGTTGAGCCAAGTATAACAAACGTTTTTCCTCTTTGGAAGTGGTTGGAAGTAACTTGATGGGCATTTGCAATGATGGGATTTCACATTCAATAGGTAACACAGCTTCCAGACCATAAACTAGTTGGAAAGGAGTGAACCCTGTTGATGTTTTTACTGAGGTTCGATACGCCGAAAGCACTGAAAATAGCATGTTATGCCAATTTGACCGATGAATCCCAATGATTCGTCGGATCATGATGACTAGAACTTTGTTGATGGCTTCAACCAGACCATTAGCTTGTGGATCAAAAGGAGTTGAACTATCGTGACGCAAGCCAAGCTGGCCTGTAAGTTCAGTCATCATAACGTTTCAAAAATGACGCCCATGATCAGTGATAATCGCTTGTGGAACACCAAACCTAGCAATTATATGATTGAACACGAAAATCGTAGCTATTTTTCTGCCTGCCTCAAATGTAGGCATCGCCTCGGCCCACTTGGTAAAATAATCTACCGCAAGGATGATATACGCATGCCCCCCGGCCGAGTGAGGGTTACATGTAATAAAATCGATACCCCGTTTTTCAAATGGACCGACGACAATTATAGGGTGGAGAGGATCAGGTGGAGCGCGCATCTTTCGATCAAAAATTTGGTAGTTGTGGCATTTTCGGATCGCGTTAATACAATCTTTAAACAAGGATGGCCAGAAGTAGCCAGCGCGCAATATCTTTTGGGTTGTGGCATACGCAGACATATGAGCGCCACAAGCTCCAGAGTGATAGTCATTCAGAACCCTTTCAGCTTCCTCGTGAGTTATACAACGTCGAAAAACAGAGTCCGCCCCACGACAATAAAGAGTATCTCCAATAATCCTGAATTGTTGGGACTAGAATCGTATTTTTCGATGTTCTGACCTTGATATTTCTAGCCGAAAGGATTGGGTTTGGAGATAACTGATGATATCCCCATACCATGGGTCTAAAGTGCTGATTAGAAACAAGGATTCGTCCGCAATGGGCTCCTCCGCCACAGTTTTCGTGTCAGCACGTGGGAAGTCACACATTAACTCCGTAAAGACTAAATATTTCTTCAACTTAGACTTTTCAAATTCCAAGTCGAACTCCTGCAGGATGACAATCCATTTGGAGTAGTTGCCCCCTAACAATTGCTTGGTCAAAATATAGATCATAGGGTTGCAATCTAAAATTACTGTAGTTTTACGTAGTAAAATGTAATGATGAAAACGTTGGACAGTTTGAACAGCTGCCAATGCCAATTTCTCCACATGTGAGTATTTTAGCTCAGTTGGATTTAAAGTTCGACTAAGGTAATATATCACATGTTCAGTACCGAATTCATCCTCCTGAACTAACACCATTCCAATGGTGGAATGCGAGGCGGCGAGATATAAGAAATAGTCTTGGTTGTAGTTGGGAGGATGCAATAACGGTGCATGGGTCAATGCGTGTTTTAGTGCATCAAAAGATTTCTCAGCTATCTCATCCCAAAAGAATGGAGTATTCTGTTTCAACAACCGAGTAAAACCTCGGCGTAGTTAGGAATGAATCGACATAAAAAGTTTGCTTTCCCTTGTAAACTTTTCAGTTGGCGAAGACTCGAAGGAGGAGGCAATTTGACAATAGCTTCAACCATTTAGGGATCAACGCGAATGCCGGCTTTCGAAACAACAAACCCCAGTAACCGACCTGTTTCTATACAGAAAACACACTTGTGTGGATTCAACCTAATCTGATAATGCCTACACCTCATAAAGATTGCTCGTAAATGGATGAGATGATCAGCTCGATGTAATGAATGAGCAGGCAAATCATCGAGATAGGGTTTCACAATGTGCTTGATATCATGAAACACATAAGACATGGCCCTTTGAAAAGTTGCCCCAGCGTTCTTGAGCCCAAAAGGTAATTTTCAATAAGCAAATGTACCCCATGGACAAATGAAAATTATTTGTTTTATTTTTCTTCTTCCCTTTCTTCTTACCACCGGATTTTGATTTGGCTGTAGATGACTCTACAACATGAATATCGGCGGAAATTTCCATGGAAGAATTTCCTGTCGCGGAATCTGGCAAGGTTATGATAGGAGAATAATTCTTGGAAGACTTCTTCTTACTTTTGGTATTAACCGTACCAATCATACCATCAATGGCATGAGACTCTGAAGGAGCTGCAGCGATTTGATTTTGCTTAGGAAGATCGGGGATTTTCTCATGTAACGTACCTGACTGGGTATAGACTAAGTCAAGGTACTATGCTTGAGCAATTACTTGCTCCTCAGTAATGACCCTGGCCTTAGCTACATCCTCAGTGATCTTTGGCAATAAATATTTTACAAACCATTCGGCTAAGATCTGATCCGGAATAAAAAAACCTTCACTAAACGTCGTCGACGTCTCCATTCTTGAATATGTTCTGAAATGTAAGTGGACATAGACTGCATTAACGAAGTTAATAATTCTGTGCCATTGTCATATCTAATAGGCAACTGAAAATGAGTTAAAAACGAAGTAGCTAACTGACTAAAGTTATAAAAAGTGGCTTGTGGTAACTCAATGTACCACTTGGCCGCAAGACCAATTAGAGTGCACTGGAAAAGCCTTAAATGGATTGAATCATCTGAAATGGAGTTAGAGGCACACCAGAGGTGATAAGTCATCATATGGTTCAACGGTTCCTCTCCTGATTTTCCTTCAAACTTAGGAATATCGCTAGGAAACTTATTCAGCATTGATGGCCAAAATAGAAGATAGTTAATGGGATCGTTCGTAAGGCGCGACAGGTAAGGAAAGTCCAAGGTTGCGATAAACGGTAACTAATGATTAGCATCCCTAAAACCCTGGGTGATGAGACTAGCACCAGGAGGAGGATATCCAGGATAACTAGGAATTGGAATTGCATTTGGGATATTATATCCTCCCGGAAAACCAGGATTAACTGGACCATACTGGGGTTGTTGAGGTTGTTGATATGTATACCCAGGGTACGGTTGATACTGATAGACTGGCTGCTGCACAGCAGGACCGAATTGGTATTGTCCCTGGTACGGTTCATAAGTAAATTTAGGTTGACTTGTGACAACCGTACTTGAACCAAGTTGTCCTACAGGAATTTGAACCGAAGTTTAAATTGTGGATCCAAACTGAGGTAAAGATGTCTGAGGAGTTGATACAGGAATAGTAGAAACCAGAGTTGTCGATACTCCAGAAGTAGGTGGGATAGATTGAAAAGATGTTGCAGGAGTTGCAGCAGCCGTTTAAGGTGGAGTACGAGGTGTACTAGGCCCAGGCTGAGAAACTAGAGAGGGTACATAAGTTTGAATAGTAGACTAGACAAGTTGCTGGGGTGAACCAGAAACTAAGGGTTGTCCAGTTTGAGATGAAAACTGTACATTTGGTTGCAAGATCTATTGAGTTTGAGATGGATCCCACACTAAGTTCATTCCGAGGTACGGACCCATAACAGGTTGAGAATATTGAGGACCATAACCGGGTTGAGGGTAGGGTTGATAATTCAGAGGTACATTTCCAGTTCCTTGAACATATGATTGACTGGAAGGTGGTTGGAAACCTTTGTTCGAGTACTGACCTTGGGGTTGATAACCCTGAGGCACGTACTCATACTAGGTTTGACCTTGAGGTACATATTAATACCGGGCTTGACCTTGAGGTACATATTGAGTCTGGGGTTGACCTTGAGGAACGTACTGTCCCATAGGTATGTACTGTCTTTGAGGTTTCCCCCCAGGCACAAATTGGGTACCTTGAGGTTGCCCCCCAGACGATAATTGAGGATTTTGAGGCTGCCCCCTAGGCGGTAACTGGCCACCTTGAGGTTGAGGATTAGGAATAGTACCTGACATCATGAGAATATCTTCTACACTCAACGACTTAGTACCATTGTTTCCGGTTAATAACCCTTGTTCAATAGGTTGAGAAGATGCTCCTGAAAAAGTACCAGTAAGTGACTGATACCCAGAGGGAACAGAAGGACTGCCGTACAAAAAGGATTCTAGAGATTGAGAAAACATGGATGACTGTCTTGACATATTTAACGGATGATAGTAACCCCTAGGTGTTCGGTGATAAGGTATACGAGGTGGTGAAAAACTTAGTCCCGGGTTTTCCAAAAAATTGGTCAATGAAAAATACCAAGCACTGCTCCTAGGTGGATTGTAAAAGATTCATTCACACTCCCTAAGTTCTATAACAGGTTGATTTTCAGGGATAGGGATGCCTACTTCTTCTTCCAGAGTAGCAAGTTCTTCAATAGCTATAAGTCCAGAAGGAAGATCTTGGGTAATTATTCTTTCTACCCTGGGTGAACCAGGACCACTAGAAGTTGGAGAGGTAAATTCCGATGTTGGAGTAGCAGCAAATTCAGTTTCAGGTTCGGATATTTCAGGTTCCTCACCTATATCACTAGTAGATGAAAAGCTACCAGTAATTTCGGAAACAGACACAGATTGTGGATTATAATCTGCTACCAAAGCTTGAAAATCAGGATGTACCACTAAAGAATACTCCCCTTCTTCAGGTGACCCAACTCTACTGTCTCTAGGAGTGACGAGGGCTCTTAACCCTTTAGGCCGGCTCGGTGAAAACTCAGGAGGTTGGCCCTAAAGTCTATGAGACTTCCTCGGTAATCCAGCCACGATTAAATATTTTAACTACTTCACACGGAAACAAAGTAAAAACTCAATGAAAACCACCTAAAGCCTCTAAAGAACCAAACAAATTTCAATCAGATGCCTAAAGAATCTAGGAGATCAAACCACACACAAGCAGTAACTTTCTATACTAAAAACACTAGTTGGTGATGAAATCCAACGTCGCAGAGTTCAATACAGAAATGGTGGTTGGAACAGTTACCCCGACAACCTGCTTAATGAATAGACTGGCACAAGTTCCTCCACTAAACCGTCTTGAGTGAAGAGAACCCCCCAGAAAATCCAAGTGAGTCTAGCCGACGTCTGCTCCAGGTATAGTGGGATCTTCCCTCCACGTCACCTCAGGAAGAATCCTATAGAAAATGTTCACTATGGTTACCAACGGAAACAAATATACCTGGGGGAACGGTCTACGATCCGATATGCATGCAAGGGCAGAGTAACAAGCTTAATCCCCTTGAAGGCTCCTTGACATAATCCAAGGTTTACCAACAAGTGACCCCAGGCTCCTCGACAATGGTTAATCCGAGGTTTACCATTTTTAATACGTGAATATCTGGCGTCATTCCCAATGAGGAAGGATTGATTCCCACACTGGTTCGGACACGATCTCGTGCTTCTCCTTTAAGAGGAGCTTTCCCAGAGCATAGATCCAACAATTGGATTTTTCTCCTACCCCAAGATACAGCTACTTGTTTGTTTTAGTGTCTTGGAGAGTTAATTACTCCCTTCTCCAAGACACTATCCTAAGCTATGTTGGTGTAATAGAGCCCTAGAAATAAAAAGATTACTAGATAGATTCTACTTTAAGCGTTATTTTTATTGGTTTTTGTTTAAGTCAAGAGGTGCGGAGATGAAACTTGTGGTGTGAAGACTCGACTCGAAATCACTAAAATATGCACTTAAGATGATAAGCAATATTTTCCATTCAATGAATTTCTAGCTAGGAAAGTGTTTGAGAATGCAAATGCTTGTAAACACAAATCTTTCTTAACAAACAAATAAAAAAAAAAGATTTTTGTCTTTTCCAATGCACTCAAAACGAGACAACTAGTTATTTTCACAAAAATTTCCCTTTTCTTTCAAACACTCAAATACTACAAAAACAAACTTTTTTCCAAAAGATATTTTTTATTTTTTATAAAACACTCAAAACTATGGAAATAACTAATCTTGAGATCTATAAACTATAAAAAACTATTTGAAGTCAAAGCTTACAAGATGTCTTTTTCAAGGATGTTTTACTTAGCTATAAGCAAACTAAGGACTAATTTGTCCAGAATCACAAATCAATCAAAAAACAACCAATTTTTGTTTTCTTTTCTAAAAATGATATCCAAACTTTTAACACAAGTCTTTTCGAAGTTTCGCAAAGAGAAAACACAAGATGGATTCCTTAACAAAGGTAGATTTTGCAAATGGTCAGACTCATAAGAACGCCAGTAAAAACCAAGGTGATCTGAGGCTTCTACAACTTCTAAGCTTTGAGCTACTACAAGACCAAAATGAAAACCAAGCCCGACAACCAAAACTTCTAGGAATTTCACCTAAAACCTTAACACCAATGGAATTAACCTAAGAAAAGCTTCTGACAAGTCACATGCAGGTCTAGGCAGAGGATAATAACATCTAAACAAAAACTAAGCTAACTAACAGAGAAAATCTTAGGTTTTCCAAAATTTTGATAGGGTCTGCAGGCCCACAGTTCACACAGGTGTGGTACGACTCTGTGCGAAAAGCAAAAGTGCGGATAGGTCCACACTGTGTTGCAAGCCGAGGGTGCGGTCCTCTCCCAATGTTATGAAAAACAAAAAATAATCCTAGATCTACTAAATCTACCCAATTCCACACAAAACAAGCCAAAAACAGAAACAGAAACACAGTTTCTCAGGTCAAAGTAAAGCAAATAAAGAAATCAAGTCCGCAGCGGAGTCGCCATTTCGTCACACGGAATGAGTCGATCTTGCAGACAAGATAGAACTCCCTAGTATCTAATGATATCTAGTGACAAGCAAGCCAATCAAAAATTATCTTTCTCTAAATATGCAATTTATGAACAAAGGCAAACAAGTGTTTTAGGCCTACCTTGGGTCCAATGCAAGTTTGTGGAAGCCTCGCTCCTTTGATCCAAATGATCTCCCTTGTAGCGAACCTGCAAACACAAACAAGCAAACAAATTAAATAGCACCTGAAAAGCCAATATCATAAAGCATACTTATCATGATGATCAAGGAATTCTTGAAACAAATGACATAAGACAATTTGTTGAGAAAAATGAATCTGATTGTATTAATTCAAATCAAAGAAGAACTTTACAACCTATGCCTTGATGCTGTAGAAGCTCCTCCCAAGGTCCAACAAGAAGTCTCCTCTACTTTGACAAGTTTCACTCTCTTCCCAATGAAGCCAAAAGGTATGTGATCTCTCCTCTCAAGCTTAACTAGGAAGTCTCAATTCCACCAGCATTTACCCTAAAAAATGTTCAGCTTCTAACCTCCCTAGCAACTAGCCCAATGCCTTAATCTATAGTGCAATGGAGGGAAGTTACTAGGTCCTTCTTCAAAGGGATAGAGCCCTCCTTCAATGGGATAGCTCCTCTCATCAAGGGATTAGCTCCTTCTCTTTTGGGATCCATGAACCACCTAAGAGCGAACAATCCACGTCAAAATTCCTTCTAGAATCATCTAGAATTAACCCAAAGTGAGTTTTTTAGAATAAACTTGCGCGTTTTTTACTTTCACAGGGGTCCGCACCCACTCCTTTAGAGAGAGAGTGGGCAGGTCCGCAGGTAATGTGAACAGGGGATGCGGGACCATAGGCAACAGTGAGAGAAAGTGCGGAACCAGAGCTTTGTTGATTTTTAATGTCTTTCCCTCATTTTCAAAGCTTGACATGAAGAGTTGAGGTCTGAGACTTGCTTAGGAGGACAGTATAAGTGATGATAGACCCATACTAACTGCAAATAGTCATGGTGACGATATTTTTATGTAATAGACACGCAGTGTTCAAGTCTTAATAGTCAACACATACGCAGATGGTTCCCTGTTTTTCATTGACAGGAACCAGATTGGAAACCCATTCCATAAAATGAACAGGATAGACAAAACCAGCATGTAACAATTTTTCTACTTCATTTTTATGGCTGCCGTTTGGCAAGGATCGACCGGTCGAAGTCTTTGATGGAAAACTTTTGCATTGTTTCAAAACTTGATGTCATGCTACACAATAGACGGATCTATGCCGGGCATTTCCTCATAAGACCAGGTGAATACATCGTGGAATTCCTTAAATAGGCTGGTAAATCTTGCAATTTCCTCTTGATTGCAATTAGCTCCAATATGGATGTTTCCATGATGCCTATCTTGACAGAAATATCGATGAGCAATGTCTTTGAAATATTGCCCATGTTTCCTTCTGCATCCAAAGTTTGGATGGTCATATAGGGTGAGGAAACGATTTCTGGTATGTCAGGGGATAGGATTTGAAGAGGCATCATGTTCGAATAAGATATAAAACATGATGGTGTGAATCCTCACAAGGTCCCTCTTCTAAACTCATGATCTCTCTAATAGGTTCATCCTTAGGTAGGACTTGATTGAGGGGATCAAAAGGAGGAGTAGTTATGGGAGGGGTAGTGGTACCATTGGATGTAACCACAGTGACCGGAGATTTAGATGCAGATTGAATGGCTTGGTAGGCCAATTCAGTTGGTGACAACAACATTGTTTCTCTGTAAGTGTCAATGTTTGAAGGAGCCAGTAGGATCCATGGATCAGTCTGTTCATGAGGAATAGATGAAAGAATATTGACCATCTGTGAAACCTTGGGTGGCTAAAGAGGGAAAAAACCCATGAGGAAAGAAGGCTTCAGTAGACAGGTACTGATACTAACATAAGAATCAGGTACACCACCCACGAAAGGTACAGAGCTGCTAGGTAACGGAAAATAATCTAGGGTACAAAAGGACAACTAGTCCACTGTGACTATCTTTCCATCCAAAGGAAAGAGGATGATACGGAAGACTGAAGACACAACGGCCTTCATGGCATAAGTCCAAGTGAGGTCGAAAAGTAGATTATAGTCGAGTTTATGATCCATGACTTCAATATCTACGGTTACCATTTTCCCACTCAAGGTGATGGGATAGCTAGCTAGGTAACCTTTTGGGATGAAAATGTGGCCATTGAAAGCTTTAAGGGAATTTGATGGCGGGGATAGGGTTGGAGAACCCATACCGAGCCAACATGAAGCCGACATGACACAAGTAGAAGCAACTTCTTCGATGACAGTTTTATGTATACCTTTACCTTTCAAAAAGATGTTCACCTGAAATACAAGCTGGTGAGAAAGGGGAGGTTTACATTTTTCCATGTCGAAAATTGCAAGCATGGAATCTTGTGGGTCGATACCACCAATAGTTGAAAGCAAATCTTTACTTTGTGCTGGACATGTTTGTAATACTTCGAGCACCGACATAGCCGACAACGCTTGCACCAAGTCTTCTACAATGTTGTAGTATTGGGCAGCACGTGTAGATGTATTGTGCGTTGTGCGTCGAAGTGCCAATTTAGGGGGGATGAATCACAAGGTCAACAACTAGCCTTTCGATATGCAAATCGTTGGGCGGCAGTGGGTTTTGACTTGAGGAAGGTTCTTGTGCATGAGCGGCAGGAGCTCCATAAGATTTGGCTCTAGTTTGTAGATGTACCATTTCAAAGGTGTAAATGGTAGAAGATCCTTCACCAGCTGAAGGATGTTGCGAACCACCATTTCCCCCTTGTGGGGGTTGGGGTGGTTTGTAATAAGGTTTTGTTACTGCTGTGTGGTGAAAGGATTATTCAGGACAGTGGGGGTCCTACCAGTATCCTTGTTAGCAATGAAATCTGTGCATTCCTGAAGAAGTGGACACAGATATGTCATGTGGTATTCAACATAGATTTTTCAAGGGAATCAGGCAGGTTTATCCTTTCCATCATCAGAGGGATTAGCGGCCTTCTACTTTGGGTTGTATTGTTTTGTTGACTACTCTTCAGAAGGAGTGGTCTTTTTCTTATTCTTCTTGTTCTTACCACTGAGATTTTGTCTAGACTGCACAGAGTTCGTCGCAGTGGTAGGAAGAGCAGTCAATTTGGTAGAGGGGTCCACTGACATTTGGGCAATGTGACCACTAAGTTGTTTTATTACAACCCTAGACGTTGCACCGACAATCCCATCAGCGTGCACTCCAGGGTGTTGAGTAGCTGAAATATTGGAGTTACGAGGGGCATTTGGGATTATGTTGTAAAGAGTGCCAGACTGGGAATATATCAGATATAAGTGTTGGGCACGACATATATATTGGCCTTCTATGACTGCACCGCCTAAAGCGACATTTTTAGCGATTTGCGGGAGTAAGGACTTGCAGAACCAGTCCGTTAAGAGATACTCTAGGAGGGGAGCTTTGACTAACCTCTGCCTACGTCTCCATTCATGTATATGATCGGAGATGTGGGTGGTGGTATTCTAACGTAATGAAGTGAGGAGTTCTGTCCTAGCCTCATAGTAGATGGGTAGCTGGAAGTGCTTTAGGAATTCCATCGCTAAAGCGTCGAAGGTGTTTACTCATGCATGTGGTAACTCAGTGTACCATTTAGCTGCGTTGCCGGTGAGGGTGCGGGAAAAAGACGTAACCGAACACTATCATCCACCATGGAGTTTGAAACACACCAAAGATGGTAGGTGGTGATATGGCTGCCTGGGTCCTCCCCTTGATTTCCTTCAAACTTGGGGATGTCCGTTGGTATCTTACGTGGGATCAGCGGCCACAGTAGGTTGTGGTAGATGGGGTCATTTGTGAGTTTGTACAAATTGAGTATATCCAACATTGCCAAGAAAGGCAGAGAGTGTGGTGCCCTTGACTCAGACCAGGGCGATGACATATGACTTGAGGAGCCTTGTCCTTCTCCCATCGTTTGAGTCCCAATATTATACATGGGCTATGTGGTATAGTAGTTGCCTTGAGTTATGGCGTTGTAGTGTGGATTTCCATGGGGATTTTGATACTGGAGTATAGAATTGCCCTCAGGATAAGCGGTGCCCCCTTGACTCATTTCAATTTGTCAGTACGGTGCCCCCATGGATTGGTTGGGACCTCCTTGAGGATTCCCTCCCATCACAAAACTATCCATTTGTCCTTGATTGACATAAGCAACTCTCATGTCGATTAGTGACTTACCATGCATGCCTGAGAATGGAGGGGGAACTGTTACGTTCCCTACCAGCATGTGCATTGTTGGGCAATTTATTGGACTTAAATTGCTGCATAAATTATCGACCAGGGAAACTCGTAAGCTTGTGATGATGCCAGCACAATATATGCAGGAGTAGGCAACTAACCTATGTCTAACTAAATTATTTACGATTCAATATAATATGCAAGGGAAGAGGCTCCTAACTAAGGAGGTCCTGGTTGTCCTTCCCTACAGTATCATAGAGAAACCATTGATTACATGAAACTAAAAAAACTTAAAATGAAAACAAAATAATGAACTTAATTGTTGTTCAGATTCAAGTAGAGAGAGAGACTAACTTAGTCTCTTGATTATCCTCTCATGTACTAATCCAAACTAAACTAAGTTTCATTCATAAGCATAAGAAATGAAATGACTTGAAACATAAAAACAAAAGAATGAATTTCAATTACCATATAAATCATTGGAGAGAGAGCCTAACTTAGACTCTTGGTATCTCCTCATATGATACTTGAAACATAAAAGCAAAAGAATGAATTTCAATTATCATGCAAATCAAATAGAGAGAGAGCCTAACTTAGACCCTTGGATATCCTCTCACATGCTGATAAGATTCTAATTTAAAACTCATTCATCAATCAAATCCTTAAACATCTAAACAATGAAATGAAACAAGATCTAATATGAAATAAAATGTTTCTCTCATCCTTTTAGAGTGAGCTCAATTCTCTTAAGAACAAGACAAATTATTCCATATACTACATTAAGAAAACTTATATCTAAAACTACATAAATTCATATCCTACATTCTAAAACTACATAATGGAAATATATGAAAAATGAAGCCTTATTCTATTCCATCATCAATTGGATACAATGCTCTAAGAGTCCTCTCCTTTGGAATGGAGGAGGTGCTCCTATTTATACAAAAACTATGATAACAACCTCATAAATGTAGACCCACTATTCTCTCCTTTGACCCACATATTTCTCAACCAATGATGACACATAACCCTATCCTCCATTATCTCCTCCATGAGGTCCATGATCTTCTCCATGAAGCTTATCTTATCAAATTCGAATTTGATCATTCAAGGCCACATAAAGATGCCCTGGAAGCTTCCTTTGTTCCTACACATGTCAACAAACTCACGCTAATTGTTAGGTATAAGTTTAAGCATATTATTTTCTAAGTTTTAGCCATAAATTCACTTAAAAATGTTAAGAATTAATAAACTTTGGAAAAGCATTGTTAGAACCCAATAATGATGTAAAAGTAATGATATGGAGGTGGAATGGAGGTGACATGAAGGTAAAATGTGAAAATATTGGTGAATAATGGAGTGAAAATAGGGACTATTTTGAGGCCCAACATGCATATTGCGAATGCCACCAGCTACTTGAATATGGGGGATTGAACTGTACAATGGTGGCTGACCATATTGTTGGTGGATGGGAACCATGCCCATAGTGCCATATTGAGCATTATAGGGAGCGCTGTATGTGGCACTTGTCGAAGGTATGCAGTTTGACACTAAAGGGGTGGAACCTGGCATCGACTGGGTTCAACTCATAGAGGGTGTCATGTGAGTGGTTGTACCTAGGACAAATGGGATAGCGGGGTTTGCCATCGATGGTGTTGTGGTCACTGTTGACTGGGGAAGTGGTGGAGGACCAAAAGTGTCCCTAAATTCCCACGACCCGTTAGTCATCGACGGGATAGATGGAAATGTTCCAACTACTGAAGCACGAAGTACAAGTACCACAAGAGCCAAGACTGGTTCCAATGGATTCGTGAGTGGAGGGTTAAAGTGAGGAAGAAATCCTTCGATGAAGAAATCCTCTGGCAAACTTGAATCATCAATTGTCCAAAAAGATTCTATGTGAGATCTGGGAGACTGATTCCCCAAAGACAGGGAATCTGATTCACTAGAAGTCGGTGGATCTTCCACAATGAGTGGAGGAAGTCCTAGCAATCGTCTAGATTGACGATGAGGGCTGGATGTAGCCACAGTGACCATTAATTTTTACCAATAAATTTTATCGTGATATTTTTTAAAGTCTCAAATGATAACACTCGGGTACCTAAAAAAATATAGAAAATACTCTAAGTTAATCAATTAGCAAACAAAGGGAAATGACCCTGTTTGATAAGCACCGATCACTGGAGATGAAACGCAGTATCGCAACAAATAACAGAAAGGGTTGGAAAAATATACAATTACTATTACTCTTGAGCTCTGCCCGAACCTCAGATTGAGTGGCCAAGTACTCTCATGAAGATGAGAACCCTCCCAAAAACTGAAGACAGAGTAGGTCCGTTTGTGTTAGGTACCAGGGCAGCCTGCCCCAGTCACCTTGTGTAAGTCCCTAAAAGCTTGGCAACTAAGGATACCTCAAATCACAGACACTACCAGGGGGGGGGGACATAGTCACAGATAGTATGTTGTGTGATCGGGATACCTGAGTCCCCAACTCAGCTTAGAAATCCCCGAAGGGATCCCCAATACACAGAATACCCAAAGGAGTTGTAAGTCAAGGCAAGCTACCCTCACTTACAGTCCGATGTTGTCTCGTATTTTGCTTCGCTTTTACTCGAGTGGTCCCAGTAGTACGAGTGCAGCAAGAATTTTCTCTCTTTTAATGACACTAGTTTGGGTTTTCGATCTTGGGCAGTTTACTTACACTGCCTATCCCAAGATCCTAGCCTGAGCTAATGTTTGCTTGCTCATTAAAGAGTTACTAATTGATTTTAGATAAATTTTATGTGTACTTTTTTATTGTCTTTGGTAGGGGAGTTGACGTATGAAATGTGATGAGACTCTGACTCAATAAATCATGCACAAGACAATGCTTAAAATGAAAATTCAATTCAACGAAAACAAGTTGTATTCTACAGGTGAGAATCTTTCACATATTCATATTCTTTCCATGCATCTTAGTCATTTAACACATGCATAATAGATATCTTTCCAATGTTTTCTTAACAACTACTTGAAACCAAAAATAAAGCAGCTTTTAACCAGCTAAATAGAAAAATGAATAAAAAATGTGGATCTTTCTTTTATAAAAATTATTATAAGAGATAAAAACAAAAATAATTTCCTAAAAAAAAAACTTTTAGGACACCTATTCTGCTAACAAAATGCAGTAACAGATCTTCTTTCAGTCCATAAGCAGACTTCCTATCCCTTTTGCTTTACAGACACAGCTTGAAATCAAGGTTTTAGGAGACTAACGCTCTATGGTAGTGGCCACAGAGAGTTAATAGGTCCACTAACGCTCCCTGTGAGCAGACATAGTGCTTTAAAAAGCATTGTGCAGTCTGCTAACCTGTGTTAGTGTGGGAAAACATTCAAAAATAAGGCTTCTTAGATTATATTCAATGATGAATGCATGTAGGGAAGATGCAGCAAGGTTTTTGGTGGATCAGAAAGGGAATGCAGAAGTATAGGGAGCTCTTAGAAGGAGGAGAGAACTGAGATCTATCCAGGTAGACTAGGAACTAGATATATAGTCCCCAACAGAGTCACCATTTTTGCTATAGAATAAAATGCACAGTGTATGGAGAATGAAGATACCCTAAAAGGTCTTCCTGGGACCTTCTGCAGACTGTAAGATTATTTGCAACTGTCACGAAGTTACATGAATGTTCATAAAAATTAACTAACTATCAAAGAAAAATAGGAGGATTACCTCAAGCCTCCATGTAGATTTGCTAGAGAGCATAATGCAGCTAGGTGGAAGTCCTCCAAGCCGCCTCCTGATCAAGTCATGCACATAGAAGAGACAAGTGTAATCACAACATACAACTATGATAAATAATACATGAATATATCAAAGAACATCTAGTTACATATAACTAAGCTATTCATGCTACAAGGTATCGGACAAACGAATGAATGAATGATAGTACCAACACCACAGAGTAGACAATACAACTACAGTTCTATATTAATTTTGGAAGAGTGATTACAACCATTTGTTGTATCAGCCTTCCCTTACCCCTCCAACTTCTCTCTCTCTCCCTCCCTTCTTACCAACTTCTTAAGATTTGAGATAATGCTCAACAATCAAATATGCTATCCTTTCAAATGATTTGACCTCTATCACCATAGCCCTAGCTTTGCATATGTAACAGTTGAGTTAGGGTTTCCAAGTTCCTCTTTGAGTTCCCTAGGGAAAAAGCAATGAAGTTGCCATGATTTTTAGCTCTTTTCCATTTACCTCCTTCTTTAGGATTATAAATCCTCTATATAGGTCGAATCTGGATCTTTCCTTGCTTTTATTGAGTAAATCGAGGAACAAATATCTAGATATTTATGAGTCAATTCGTTCCTTTGACCCTTAGAACTTCACTAGGATACAGTAACGTTGTTCCCAAACTAGTAACTTGAGTTAGTTGGGTCACTAATGCACCCTTAGGCTTGCAGAGAAGCTTTATAAACTAGGTTGTCAGTGCATAGCTAATGTTACTATGGAATCAAGGCATGTGATTTTGGTCTTTGCTTCAGCTATCATGTCTTTCCCCTCTGAGTTGATAAAGAGGTCAATTTTCTATATAACAATGAGTAATGAGAAACCTACATCCTCTCCAACATTTGCACACTATTTTCAACAATATTAGGGTTTGGTAGGCTAACCTCATCTCTAGGCTAGAAAAACTAGAAAAGGAAAGGGGCGGGAAACCACTGGCTCCCTAAAAAGAAACCATTTTGGTCCAACATTGATGGCTAGCATTAAATCATTATTAACCCAAATCTTGATGTTACTAGCTAGGGAAAAATTATAGAAACCATGATGATCCACCATAAAATGTTTTCCTCTACTCATTGCTGCCAAATGTTTCCTGCCATGTGTTTATTCCTAGGCCACTGCATTTGTGGTGCACTATTTTTTGTATTAAATACACACATGAGGGGTTAGCTAAAAAAATTGTTGCCAATCCTATTAAGTATTTGGTTATCCAAGATAGTCCCTAATTCAACTCCCCCTAGGTAAGTTGCACTATTCTGTCAATATGTTTACTATGGATGTCATCTGTAAGTGTTGCAAAGAATCTTGTGGGTTTCCACTTGAAGTTTTTTAACACTCGAAAGTTTCACTTTATAGCCATTCCATTATGATATACAACACTAAATGACAACCTTCCCATGTAATTCTTTGTCTCAAATATATAGGGACAAAAACAAGGTAGTTGATGGCCTTTCAAAGAGGCATTGGTGTTGGAGCAGGTTGTTTGGACTGTTGGCTTATAGGGGCCTGACCTAGGTTCAGAGCTAATTAGCCAAACAAATCTTGGTACTACTAGCCCTTTCGGCAATAGTCTGTGGAGAGCAGACTGAGGTCTCACCCGAAGTAGTATGGGAGGGTGCTAGAACCAGGTTTCCGCACCCTAGAGATGTCTCATGATTTTCAGTGGTTCGCAGATTTTCCCTGCGCACGTTGCTACACACATCTATCAGTACCTTGCAGCCTTCAATGCTACCTTCATGTAGCCGTGCTCAAGGCACGATCTGTGTTATGACGCAATTCCTTACTACTAACCCAATAACTGTTGATACCTTAGCTTATCAGTATGTGTCTAGTTATATTTAACAGTATTTAGTATTCATATAAGTGCGAGCGATAAAGAAATCAATATTTTTAAACAGGAAGTAGCACAAGAACATATACACAAGATTTGGAATTAAACTTCTCTTTATTCTTCTTGACCCTGCGCACTCAGCTGTAGGGGTCTGTTAACTTAGCTGTGGGCTCTACTAGACCTCTGCACACTCAGCTGCAGAGCCTCTTCCTACTACTACGACCCAAGACACTTAGACCCTTTCTCTATGCTCATTATCTTCTAGACTCCATTCCTTTTTCATATCTCTTTTAATTCTCTTTACAACTTAGAGCCTCGCTCTATTTATACGATCCCATGGTCTGTGGACCATGGGTAGGCTGAGAGTACATTACAGAACTTAGGGCAGACAACCCTATGACTCAACATACATTTCGCGTTCCGCACTCGAAATTCGTGGAGTCTTACAATATTATTTGACGAAAACCTGGGCTTTGAGCCCCAAAACATGCTGTGGGGGTATTCCATGCCCAACAAGCCCCCAACACAAACATCGTGATTTGCCCTCGAGTGACTCTGTTGACGTGACGATCTTGGCGAGGAGCCCTCCAATTGGTCCCAAATGGCCTGATTGTCTACGGTGCACTGCACTGCTGCTTGATGAACCTGCTACATTCTTGCATCTGAACCCTCTTTTTTCAATGTGTTGTGCTGCATCTATGCATGCATTCCTTGAATTTGCGCAAGCTTTCCTTCAATATCCACAGTGATTATGAAGGCTTCATCAATCCACAACTGGATGCACGCATTTAGAACTGCTTCTTTGTGGCATGCCACGTCCACCTGCTCTTTTATTCGCTTGGCCTGCTGCATTTTTGCAAGCCACTGAGTAAGGACTACTATCTATGCAGTCCCTCTAATGTTGTCATATTGTTGCTGGAGTTTGTGTGTCTCGGTCTCCAGCCACTGAATGTTGGTGTCCCCCTACAATGTTGTGAGGACCTCCAGCGCCCGCTCCAACATGTTAGTACAGTCTTGAACTACACCTCTAATCTCTTCCATCCCTACTGCAATAACGCTGGTGTGATGTTCTCTAACCTCTGGGGGAGTGGAAGGCTGCGCCTTTATCCACAACTCAACAATATGGAGATTTAACTCCAGTTGCACTCTTGTTATTTCCTCACGCGCGTCATGGAATCCACTTGCCAAACAGTGGATCCACACTTCTGTTGGTATGTTCACTGCAATAGACAACTCTCGGATGCACCAGCAAGCATCGTCAACTATCTATACCAACTGTTTATTCTACGATACCAACTCTTCATGCTGCAAGCTGAGCTCTTCTATATTAATCTTCTGCTCGCTCAGAACCTGGATTTCATAGCTCTCTCTAGTGCGAAGTTCTACTATTATCCCATCCTGCAGCTGATAAAGTTTGTCACGGGGAAGGGCAACCAAGTTAAGGCCAATGCCTTTCATTGTATTAAGCAACACCCACTCCATTGCATTTTCCAAGACTAGCGCTCCATCCAAAAATGTTATCGTATTGGCGATTTTCATGCGTAGTGTCTGTTCTTCTGCCAACATGCCTATTGTGACATGGGTAGACAAGGTACCCTCATACGGGGTCTGCACCTATAACTCCTGAAGTTGTGCCCTCAGGGCCCCCAACATCGTCTGCTGCTCCATCATAAAGTCTTGGAGCGGTTCACTAGTGACATCACGAACTGTCTCGCCGATGTCATGGAGATCACCTTCAGGTAAGGTGATCGGGTCGATAGCTAGCTTTAAGGCCTTGAACTTCTTTCTTGGGCTCGATATTTCTGCAATGCGTGGCCACTTGAGTTGTGTAGAGGTTGTCCCTGGGTCCGCGGTCTCTTCTGCAAGCTCTGTGTCCTCTGCCTCCTACCCTGCAGACACTACATGGCGTTCCTCTACCTACACTGTGGCAGCCTCTACTATATGTGTTGTTGTTATTACTTCAACGACCTTCTTCTTCTCCACATCTACCTATGGTGGTTCACGGACTACCCTGACCTCAGTTGTCGCTTTTTCATTCCTCCTCTCAGCTAGTTGGGTGACGTGCTGCTTCACATCATCCTTCCTTTTCTGTGCTGCTACCTTATCCAACTCCACCAAATCTGGGGTGTGCCACTCAGGAGGCCATGTCTCTAACACTGTGAAGATCACGTTGTCAGTGGCTATGAATGGGAGCTTTGTCCATCGCTGTGTTGGATCTTTTTGCACCTAGATGTAGATGTTGTGCATGTTTTCCATGAAGTCTGCAAAGCTCTGCAGAGTGTTGTGCACCATGGGGGACAAGCACAACCTCCTATTAATCCACATTTAGATGCTCGCCTCCATGAGCGCCAGAAAATATTGTTATCGTGAATCTGTTTCACATCCTTGGTGGCCTAGAGTGAAGCGTACTTCACAGCCTTTTGTAAGTCTTGGTCGATGCTTAAGAACTGGCTATCCTCCGGCAGTTCCCCTGCTACCAGCAAGATGAATAAGAGAAACCATGCGTACTGGAAGGTCTTACCCTATTCTTTGGCCTCTTAGTAGTTGATTAAAAATTATTTGCAGAGGAACTCAGCCCAGTTGAACTAGACCCCTTCTGCACATTGTTCGGCCAACACAACTACCAGCGCTGGTACTTCATCGTCGTGGCATTTTCTGATTACTTTACCAGCTAGGAGTTGGGTGGCTACGCGCACCCCTTTATCCTTGATATTGGTGATAGCATAACCCCTCTTTTTCTTCTCGAGCTTATATTTTTTCTTCATGGCTTCTACGAGAGCCAAGTCACTGCTTTTTCCTACTATCATCACGGGGTCCTTTCCCTTACAGGGAAGTCGAGAAATTTGGTGGATGAGATCTACCGTGATGGGAATAGGCTCCTCTAGCCATAAGTACCCATCATGCACCAGGCAAAGCAGCTGCCTAATGACAAAAATGGTGATCGGCGCATGGTGAAAATGTGATATCCATAGTAGATGAAGCAACCTAGCCTTTTCCACACCGCGCAACCATTTTCGCAGCTTCAATGTTATCACCAGCCCCTCCGTATTCTGTTTCATTGGGCTCATTGTCTCTAAGTGTGGGAACTTCTTGCTATCTGTGAGGTTCCAGTCTTCAAACTTCAGGGTGGGCACGTGGCCTAAGATCGGACCCTCAAAGGTAATTCCATCGCGGAGGAGTAGGGTTTGGAGTGCACTCTTCATTGCATCTAGATCCTTTGGGACTTTGGATTTCCCTTTCCATGGAGGGACATACTCGGGCAATTTTGCTATAGAGCGCATTGGTTGGATGTCTTCCTCTGAGTCCTCTGATTCCTCTTCTTCCTATACTGTGGCAATAAGATCCTACAAGTCCTCTTCCTCTTCATCTGTTTCAATGGTGACTGCCTTTCCTTTCTCTTCCATTGATAACTTGTGTCGCAGATTCCACAGGGACATGCATATTGGTCCCATTGCCTGCTTATCTTTCCTTGGTCTCGACGTCCAAGTTGATTTAGGGATTTTCAACATAGCCCTTGTGCCTATGGGAACATTACGGATCTGTGCAATCTCACCAACGGTTCTTTCTTCAATGCCCAACCCATCCTTGGTGGTCGTCATCCTTTCTGCACTGTATGGGGTTTTTCGCGAACTGAAAGGCTCTATTATCGCTTGGCTCTCAACACTCCACGCTCTATTCAACCTCTCAAATCTCAATTTCCCAAGTGTTATTTGTTAGCTAGCCCTTGGAGTTTTACAGTGCCTTCTGAATTCGAATTTAATCGTTTCCCCCAATTTCGGGCCATCAATGCTTTCTTGGCAGTAGATTTTCCCAAATCTTTACCCATAACTCTCGTCTTAAATGCTCGCCGCCCGCTCCATTTGGCCTTAAATCAGACATCCCATCATGAAAAATGACGCCAAAAGTCACTTCCCAGCCTACCCACATGGCAGCACACCCCCCCCCCCTACGCGGGCGTGAACCTTGTGAATGGTTGTTCCTGCATGCATTTGTCAGAGCGTACAGCTGCTAGGCAGAATCATTTATAGTCCTGGACTCTCCTCCAGCTACCTAGAGTGCTAAGGTTGTTCTTCCTATGGCTAGTTAGGTCGTCACACCTCGTGTGCAAGGTTCCATCTCGCCTTTTAGTATAGTCAATGGAAAATCCTCAATTTCCCTTGTCATAGTCTACACCATGCACTCTACTGTATGCAGCGCATTCCCTTGGTTACTACATTTGGTGATATGTGGTCCTAGACATGGCAATAGACTAATCGATTCTTGGCAATAGTCTTCTAATTCATTGGTATGATCATCTGCACCTTGCCTTGCCATCCTTGGTTTATCGATGAGACATGCTTTCTTGATCTCATTTTCTAGCCTCTTAACCTCTGCATCCATCCACATGCTTTTCTTCCTTAGTCATACCCAATCCTTTTCGAGTTCGCTAAGTCTAAGGTCCCCTTGCCGAATTGCTGCCTGAAGCCTTATGTGTTCTACCTCGCACAACTGTGTGATTTCTTCATCTTGGGATTCGTGCACTGTCGCACCTGTGGGTGCTATTATGTGTAGATTCATCATTGCATGCCCCTAAGAAATTATGGTCCCTACCATGTACCTCAACCTTATAATTTGTTTCACGATTAGGGTTTTGCACATGGTCCTATAGACCCATCGAATCACTGGTACCCGTAGGTCCCAGTTAGTGCGTCTCACCTGGTGAACCCTATTCAGCACTTTGCATACCCTGTCGAATGCTTCTCCAGTGATAATCCTTGGCATGCATTGCCTTTCTTGCTACTACATTTTGTTCCGATTATCTAGTCTAGGAGTGGTGTGCGTTTATGCGGGCTGCATGTGATATGTCTATACCCATCGAGAAAGGTGGGCGCGCAAATTGTTCTTCCCCTGGTAATCGGCTCTCATCCTTAGCTGTGGTTTTCCAAATCGTAGGCACATCATCCTCTTGCATCCGCGCGAATCCTAAAAACTTCTCTGATGTGTACCCCACCCCCTTGCAGACTTCATGTGCAGTGCCCATCTTAGAGCATTGAGCTGCTGTTGTTCTGGTACTGCGCTTTCAAATTTGTTCAGGAATTCATCCACTGCTATCAACCCATCATATGTAGGTAGATCCCTTACCTCTGTTTTCATGGAGCACAATGATATAACCATCATATTGCAATTAAGCATTGTTACCTCATGTATCTGATTCTACCATCACTCTATTTCTTCATCTGAATTTGAAGTGCAGGAGCTTTCACGCTCCCACGAAATCCTACCATCTACAGTCGGGTTCACCCAATATTGTTCTCATGTGGTTATCTTGTAGATACAATCGAGATCGTCATCACTATCATCGTCTCACACCGGTTTAGTGTATCGCACTCCTTCGGCTAGATCTAGCGATACTACTACGCGTAGTGACTTTTTCTAAAAAATCATTTTGATATTCTTTAGATTTATGACTCCATTCATAACGGTGGCCCAAACTATTCCTTGTAGTGTGGGATAGGGATTGTTTTCATCGACGATCTCTATCACTTTAAAATCCGCCTGCGTGCTCACACCTTCAATATCCACTATTACCCCTTTGCAATCTCCCCATGAGCAAGATCTTTTGTTGGTTTGCCATTCATAACTGAATAGGAGACCATTGTAGCACAAGTCTTCCCATGCATTTCCATGTTTGTTTCAGCAGTACATTCACGTCCAATCCAAGATCCAGGATTACCTGATCCATTTCATTCTCGTCGATTGGTGCAGTCAACCTCATTTCCCTTCCTATGTGCAATGCATTCTTTCTAAGTTTCTAGACCATGCACGTTTCTCCTGAACCTAAACACCTAGTGATAAGCTCCTGTAGTCCTTTTACTACCTCGCTTTTGCGTAGAAGTTTCATGCATGTCTCAAGAAAGGTAGTGAGCATTGAATGATCCATCCCTAGTTCTAGTTGATCCTTACTACCTGAAGTGGAGGCCTTTGTGAAGCTCTTCTTAGCTTCCATGAATGTATCCTTCACGCGTTCTAAATCAAATTTGGGTTCCTTTATAGGAGCCTTGCGAACTCATGCACTTTCTTCTAACCTCTTACCTTTATCATGGGGAATGGTCATACCATTCCTGAGCACTACGTTTACATTCGGGTCTTCTTTGCGCAGCTTAGACCTCATCATCTGAAAATTTTGAGTCGGAGGAGGCTGGAGTATCCCTTTTTCACACAGCCTCACTACCAATGTAGGGTAGTCTTCTACCTCATGATTAAACTAAGTACATTACAAACATGATGTCCTTCTCAGGTTTGTACAATCGTGGGCATAGTTCCCTAGCCCTCCACAATTGTAACAAATTAGCTGTCTGCGACCCTTTCCTGGTCCCATTCCACCTCTACCTCTTCTGCACCCCCTGAAATCGAGTGTGTACCATTCTTGCATTTGGGTTGAGGGCTCACATTTCGGTATACACCCTGTAGGCAGGAGTCTGATCCATCATTAGTTCGTAGCTTCTGCAAGTGCGTTCACCATGGCCTATCGACCTGTAAAAATTACAAAACAATTGCTAGGATGTCTGCATATACTTCTGCAATAGATGACAATTATCCGTAGTGTGTTTTCCTCCTATCTGACAGATCATGCACCATAGTGCAGGAGTCATGCTTGGTCCTGCTTGTGCCTCAAGTCTTAACGGCATCTCCCCTCCTGCTGGTAACTAATTCGCAAACACTGGACAGTGGTCCTTGTCATGCCCCTGGCCTTTGCATTTTATGCACCATACCTCCTCGCACACCTCTGGTCGAGGTGTCCTATCCTGTTTAAAATTATGCATATATAGACACAGATTTTGCAGTTGCGCATGGACTTGTTGGACTCGCAGACCAGGGTCTTGTATATGGGTCTCATGCAGTCTCCATGCCATCCCCAAAGCTTCAGCCTAGGTGGAAAGCTTTTTTTCTGATAGTGCTATCCTTAAATGTGGTGTTAGTGATGCTACAAACCATGTGCGGTGTTGTCCATCCATCAAAGTCATGTTGGCTTTGCGAATCATACTCTTCAGTCTTTGGTCCAGATCCCAGGGAGTCTCACCTACGAGCATCACAATCTCCTTATACCCGGTAATTGATTGTGTCTCTGACTTTGGCTTGCTAAATTCTCTGTTCAGTGTGGTATGGATTTCTCTGATTCCTCTGTTTGGATGGTCATTAGAATGCTTGATGTACCATTTTAATGTGCGATCCTGCAATGTGCTTACTAGTGTAGTCTTCTTGACATTGTCATCCACAACTCCTTGTGCTTCCCATACCACCCTTACCACGAAACAGAATTGGTCTGTATCCTCATTCCCTACTCCTCTCAATATCAGTAGTTTGATCGCACTTGCCATACTGAAATGTGGTGGTGGCGGAGGTGGGGTGGGTGGAGATGGAGGTGAGGAGGGTGAGACGGGTGGCAGTGTAGTTGGAGGTGGTAAGCGTGGAATTGGTTGCCTTATCAAACTAACTGAGCTTCTCAGAGAAACTCTCGCAATCTCTTCCTTGCTTTCCCATGAGGGTGAAATTAGGGGACTAGTTTTTAATTCTTCACTACCTCCACTTTTGTAGATCTTCGCACTTCACGTAGACCCAAACATTAATTTATTCACATAACCTGCTTTTCACATAATAGCATATTAATCCAAGTGTTGAAAATTTTAATATACTTACCTAGTAGTCCTTTGAGGAAGCATCGTTCCACCTCACTGTAGCTGACGGTCGTATCTACCATGAACTCAGTGATAAATCCCCGTATAATTCGATCGAACCAATGGTCCATAGCTCGCATAATCTTATCTCCTAACGCTTCTAGGTTGTGCACTAATTCTGGAGTCCACGCTATTGGTTTGTCAAGCCTACACCTTCCCTGACTGTCTGTTAGCTTTGCAATCCACTCATACAGCTCAGAAGGAAAGGATGCAAAGAAAATCTCATGTATTTCTCTATATAAGTAGTGCTCCAACCATTGTTCCTTAGATACTCATGGATTCCTATTTTCCTATGCCACGAACTTGTCAATCTTCTTGTCCAACCACCCTTTAATTTGTTTCTTTGTTGGATTCTAGCGAAATGATGTCAGATATCCCTTATGCAGATCTCGATCCCAGCAACGGAACCATTTGTTGGATTATAGGGGCCTGGTTGAGGTTCAAAGTTGATTAGCCAAACAATTCCTAGTACTACTGGCCCTTTCGGCAACAATCCGTGGAGCGCAAACTGAGGTCTCACCCGAAGTAGTATGGGAGGGTGTTAGAACTAGTTTTCCGCACCCTAGAGACGTTTGATGATTTTCATTCATCCACAGATTTTTCCTGCGCATGTTGCTACACGCATCTATCAGTACCTTGTAGCCTACAATGCTGCCTTCACGTAGCCCTACACGAGGCACGATCCGTGTTATGACCCAATTCCTTACTACTAACCCAATAGCTATTGATCCCTTAGCTTATCAGTATGTGCCTAGTTATATTTAACATTGTTCAATATTGATATAAGTGTGTGTGATAAAGAAAAAAATATTTTGAAATAGGAAGTAGCAAAAGAACAGATACGCAAGATTTGGAATCAAACTTCTCTTCATTATTCTTCTACCTTGATCACAGACTCAACTTCACCCTACACACTCAACTGTAGGAGTCCCTGAACTCAGCTGCAGACTCTACTAAGCCTATGCGCACTCAGCTACAGAGCCTCTTCCTACTACTATGACCCAAGACACTTAGACCTTTTCTCTGTGCTTGCTATCTTCTAGACTCAATTCCTTTTTCATCTCTATTTTAATTCTATTTACAACTTAGAGCCTCGCTTTATTTATACAATCCCATGGTCCATGGACCATAGGTAGGCCGATAGTACATTAAAAAACTTAGGGCGGACAACCCTATGACTCAACATACATTTCGCGTTCCATGCCCACAATTTGTGGAGTCTTACAATATTATTTGACCAAAACTTGGGCTTTGAGCCCCAAAACATGTTGTGGGGAGGATTCCATGCCCAACATGGACCATTTTATTTTCTCAGCATGGGCATACAAATGATTTCATTAATGAACCTTAGCTATAAAATTTTCTAAAGACAGATACTCTGACTGCTACAATGATGTATTTTTGTTTTTAAAGCCATGAAAAGTCTATTTTCTATTGTTGATATAGCTCACAGGACTTGTGATAGTCGACATATTTAAGAGATTGATTTTGAAAGGTCAAATATATTTCCTTTTAATTCAAGAAACAACTTTTTTTGTTTTTTAATTATCTCACTGGTATGTAAGCCACGTATGCAAAGTTTTCATGAGACAAATGTCAGATCTCTCACCCAAAGTTAGGGAGGTTATAGATTCAACTATATTGATCCCCTAGCAGTTAAGTACCCTAAATAGGGTCACTTCTTTACCAAATTTACCATCTATGGATCATGTAAAAGTAATTGAATGATTTTCCATGAGGTGTTCTCCTAAGAAAAAAAATACTCATGAGGTTTCTTTGGAAACAATGTTTGAAACCAGGTGGTTGTAGAAGATGAAGTATGTGGCTAACAAGAGCAGATAGAAGTACAATGCCAAATTCATTGGCTGAAGATTCTCAGAAAGAGAGGTTACTTCCAGTATTTGGTGAATAATCAACCTCATATTTTCTTTTTTCTTTGTAATAAATACATTCAGCCAGTTCAAGGAAAATTCACTCAACTACTGCAAAGCATTTGCTTCACTATTTGAAGGGAACATTTCATTATCGATTAAGGTATGTTGAGGATGGAAAATTGATGTTGCATAGCTTTGTGGATTCAAAATAGCAAGGTGATGCTAGTGCTAGGAAGAGAACTTCAAGGTTTTGTTTCAACTTTGGGTCCCAAGTATGATATCCTAAATCAATTGGAAGCAAGCAACAATGGAATTCATGTGATGGAGTCGATGGTTTTAAGTATTATGACAATCAAAGTTGCTCAACTCTCTACAAATACAGTACTTCACGATCACTATGAGCATATCGACATTTTGTACCATTTCCTAGAAGATAAGTTCAAGAAGGGGGCAGTGGTTCTTGAGTATGTTCCCTTGAATTTGCAAGTTGTACACATTTTGACTAAGTCCCTATCAAAGGGGAAGATTGAGATGTTGAGGGAGAGACTAGGCTTAGTGGAGAACACCTTATCACAAAGAGGTAGTGTTACACATTTTTACCTTGTTTTCTCAGTAGTTAATTCTCCTTCCTCATAGCAGAAGAATGATAATATGTCCATACCTGGGAGTATAAAATCATTTCCATTAGATGTACATGTAGAATTGATGTCCAATGGATTTAGGCACAACACTAGTTTACTTTGGGACAAGTGTTGTTGTATAAGTTTCATGGTATAGTGAAACAGAAATGCATACATCCAAAACAAGAACGTGTTGGAAACATGACCCCCAAAAAATCAGGAAACAGGGGAATATATATATATATATATATATATATATATATATATATATATATAACTTTGAAAGTATTTAGAATACAAATACAAATTCATAAATAATTGAGCAAGTGCTAAGACCCAAGGCCCAACAAAAACATGCTACAACAAATACCTACATATCATCGAAATCATCAATATCACACTCTAAGCATATTTCAATTACCTACATGGTAATTTATTTCAATTACTAATATTGTTTAATTATATTCACATACTATAGTTAGTAGTCTACCTTTGAGAGCAACTCATCTCCAACCAACTTAGACTTCTCTGACTACCAGAAATATGAGAGCTTGCCACTAGGTAACCTTAATAAAAAAGATCTTCTAGAAGTATCTGATGAAATCCCTTCAATAACGAAACTTGAGTTCTCATTACCAAGACTCAAAACAACCAACCTCTCCACAACACCATCATCTCCAACAAATGAAAGGCGTAGATCAGAAGAAGGTAGAAAAGTCAGGCTCAAATAACCTCTGCAATAGAGTAAAATAGGAAGGAATAGCTCAGTGCATGTTATTGAAGATATCAGTTATTGTACATCACAATTGAAATGCTCAAAAACATAAGTTCAATGCATTGAGCCTCTTACAAACTATGAACTGGACTAACAACCTAATAAATATCATGCTCTCTTTAACCATAAGAATTTTCATGTAAGTCTAGATTTCCTGAATATACGAGTTCTTGTTCTAGGTTGTTTGTTCCTAACATACTTTTTAGCTGCATGACAGGTAGTAGATATACCAATAACGAGAATGAATAAAATGTGAATAGCTTAATGAAACATAATCAACATGGAAAACGTGGACTTGGCATCTCTTAACCAAATATTCAGTTGGCATGAAATGTTCTCAACCTCTATGGTGATCTTAGATGCCACACAGGAAAACAAATAAAAATGTACAAGAAAGTGCACATATGAAAGAGCATTGAAATTTTAGCTCTAATGAACTTAACTCTATAATAATAACAAATACTAAAATCCTGCCAGACATGAGGCTAAACTGTAACCAAGGGTAGTAACTAGTCTCATGTATGGGGCTAAGGCTAGATGCTACTTGAAAGCTCATGATCCCATTGTTGTAGACTCAATAATGATAGTAGAATATAATAGCTTTCTTGCAAATATTAACTTGGTTGAAACCGCCTTTTGGTCTTGGAGTATGAACTAAAACTTTCTCTGATTGGCTAAGAGCTTATTTTTTTCAAATGTAAGGAAACAAATTAACAACCCAAAACTCAAAGGCATTTGGAAAATGTGGGAATTTGTCCCCTTATGGACCACTAGTGGATTATTTCATGTGACCAGCTTGTCTGCACAAGATGATGTTGCTGCACGATAAGGTCTTCAGATTGTATCATACATAAAATGTTTTTATTTTAGATAATTTTGTAACTATGATATCAAATTAAAACTAGCAAATCAATCCATGTGTTAATCACATCATAACATTTTACATATACCAACAACCTCATTTCCTCAGTCCATTGGGTAATGTGTCCCTTGGAGAGTGGGAAGAGAGCCAAGGGCATCTTTCCAATCATTCCAAGGCATTCCATTCATGCACTAATGAGCATACATTTTTTTGATTTTATATAATTTGATAACCTCGGTACATGCTATTGAAGATATCAGTTATTGTACATCACAATTCAAATTCCCAAAAACACAAGTTCAATTAATTGAGCCTCTTACAAAATATGAACTAGACAAATTAACAACCCAAAACACTTTGGAAAATGTGGGAATCTGTCCCCTTATGGACCACTAGTGGATTATTTCATGTGACCATCTTTTCTGCAAATGATGATGTTGCTACAAGATAAGGTCTTCAGATTGTATTATACATAAAATGTTTTTATTTTAGATAATTTTGTACTATGATATCAAATTAAAACTAGGAAATCAATCCATGTGTTAATCACATCATAACATTTTACATATACGAGCAACCTCATTACCTCAGTCCATTGGGTAATGTGCCCCTTGGAGAGTGAGAAGAGAGCCAAGGGCATCTTTCCAATCATTCCAAGGCATTCCATTCATGTACTAATGAGCATACATTTTTTTCTTTTTCTTTTTATATAATTTGATAATTGTGATGTCAAATTAAAACTAGAAAATCAATTCATGAGTTAATCACATCATAACATTTTTCATATACCAGCAACCCCATTACCTCAGTCCATTCGGTAATGTGTCCCTTGGCTAGTGGGAAGAGAGCCAAGGCATGTTTCCAATCATTCCAAGAGATTCCATCCATGCACTAATGAGCAAAGCATTGTGGCAATGACAAACATTCTAGTAATGTCAATATTCAATACAAAGAACCTATAAGGATACATATGAACTATTGCATAGGTAAATATATATGCATCACCATATGCAACAATTCTTAGAACCAAAATTGAAAGTAATTAATAAATGACAATTGCATTGAACAACAAATTAACTGGCCAAACCTTATTGAATTGGTGTGGATACTAATTAAACACATCAATTTTCAAACTTGATCCTTGAAATATATCAAACAAAGTGACTTAAGGTATGAAGGGACTACATGTACCATGAGTAAGGAGAAATATACATCTTTTCTGACATGTCCATAGAAATCTCAACAATCTCAGGCTTTGGGAGGCTAACCTCGTCTCTAGGCAAGAAAAGCTATAAAAGAAAAGGGGTGGGAAACCACTGGCTCCCTAACAAGCAACCATTTGGGTCCAACATTGATGTCTAGGAGTCAATCATTATTAACCCAAAGCTTGATGTTACTAACTAGGGCCAACTTATGGAAACCATGATGATCCACCATACAATGTTGTCTTCTACTCATTGCTGCCCCCCAACACACCACCCCCCCCCCCCTCCCCCACCGACCACCACCCCCCCCCCCCCCCACCCCATGTGTTTATTCTTAGGCCACTACATTTGTGGTGCACTATTTTTTGTATTAAATACACACATGAGGGGTTAGCTCAACCAATTGCTTCCAATGTTATTGATTATTTGGCAATGAAGGAAAGTCCCTAATTCAACTCTGCTTAGGTAATTTTCACTAGTCCGTCAACAGGTTTACTATGGATGTCATCTGTAAGTGTTGCAAAGCATCCCGTGGGTTTCCTCGTGAATTTTTCCTTGTAAAATAGGAATATATATATATATATATATATATATATATATATATATATATATATATATATATATATATATATATATATATATATATATATATATATATATATATATATATATATAGATATAGATATATATAAGGAATCAACACTCAAAAATTTCACTTTATAGCCATTCCATGATGATATACAACACTATATGACAACCTTCCCACACTCTTCCTTATCTTACATATACATGGACATGAACAAGGTAGTTGATGGCCTTTCAAAGAGCCATGGGACTAGAGCGAGGTGTTTGGACCATTTCAGTTTCTGAAAATGGGCATACAAATGATTTCATTCATGAACCTTAGCTATGAAATACTCCATAGACAGATACTTTGACTTCTACAATGATGTATTTTTGTTTTTAAAGCCATGAAAAGTCTGTTTCCTGTTGTTGATATAGTTCACAGGTTCTGTGATAGTCAACATCTTCAGAGCCTACTTTTGGAAGGTTTAATATATGTCCTGTTAATTCAAGAAACAACTTTTCCTTTTTTTATATGTCGATTGATATGTAATCGACATATAAAAAGTTGTCATGAGCCAAATGTGAGACCTCTCACCCAAAGTTAGAGAGGTTACAGATTCAACTATCTTGATCCCCTAGTAGTTAAGTACCCTGACTAGGGTCATTGATTTACTGAATTTACCATCCATGGATCATGGAAAAGTACTTGAATGGTTTTCCACGAGATTTTCTCCTAAGAAAACAATACTCATGAGGTTTTTGTTATCACTCAGGTTTTTTCCTTAGAAGTTATTAAAGAAGGAATGGCCCGAGGTAACCACAAACCAATCTTTTAGACTCAGGTTCTAGCCAACCTAAGTCCAGAGAGGGCTCTCTCTTTAAGATTTAACTTTGTTTAAATAAGATTTCAGGCTAGTTCTTAATGTTCAGGGTTGTTTGTTTTGATTGGGTGGTGGAATTAAGAAGACAGATGGGCAGAGCAAATATTTAGGCCATTGGGCTATGGAGTCAATCAAGAAAGGCTTAACTGGATTTGATTTATCACTAAGGTAAGAGTTCACAAGGCAGGTTAACACAACAAGAGCAAATCTAAAGGTTTCAATGAATGGAAAGTCCTAACCAGGGCCAAGGGCAATGAAGAATCCTTAACCAGGATTGGGATGAAGAAAGGAACGATGGCCAGTAGAAAAGGGAAATGAAGAATCCTTTACTATGGGCCAAAGGGGGGATAAACTACCGAAGTAAGGGGGCAATCAAGAATCCTCGGACCAAGGAAATTTAGTAGAAAACATAAATAAAGCAAACAGTTAAAACAAAGAGCACTTTAGCTAATTCTGATGATATCATTCCTTGTTTGCTTTTAATATTTTATAAGAAACACATATGAATAATTCATGACATAAATAGAAAAAAATATTTAAACATGAGAAAATGATACTTATTTGTTCCAGTTGTGCACAAGAATCCAGTGAAATGTTCTCAGCTTTATTTCATTTCCAGCAAAACTAGTCTAGTCTTGAGTACAATAGCTCCTTGGTTCAAAAAGAAAATGTCTATAGAAATGTATTTTAATCCACCCTCATGACTTCAACTTGTGAAGTATTTATACAAAATTTAATACAAAATATCTCATAACCATATGAGAATTATTCTAGGAAACAAAAAATATCTTCAACACGAAGATAGAGACAGATGGAAAATTGTTTGTTTGCTGTCCCTTTATTTGTGAATGTGCTGGTTGCTGGAATTCAGATTTGGCTCTTGTAGTTGCCTTGGTAGTTATGTGCTGGATTCACTCTTATCTTTAACCTACTGATACTGTTTACCTATGTTGGTTAATCCTGTATTACATGTTTTTACCTGATAGACATATTTACCCCACAGCTTTACTATAGTAACTTTATAGTAAATCTGTCAAACTGGTCCACCACTTGTTATTAGGTAATTTTATTCTGATAATCTTCCTGTAGACATCATCAGCTTCTGTATATTTGGAAAAATTTGGTTTGTTGGTGAACAAGTGCTTCACTTCATGTTCTATATAGAATAGATTCTCCAGGCCATCATAAAGTACTTTTCCTGTAGGCAATGCTTTTACCCCTGAAGAACTGGCTTGGCTCCTGGCCTATTTATTCAATCTCTCAATGTAATCTTCCTGTGTCATTAACTTGTCATGTATAACCAGTGGACTAGGAAGTCCTTTTTCTCTCAAAATGCCATATTTTAACATAAAGTTGTCGATGTCTGCTTGAATGCTTTGACATCTTTTCTCCAAATTAAGCATCAGGTTCCTTTTAGTAAGAACCTTCTTTATCTCAATAATAGTTGTTGTTCTATCCTAAATCTCTAATTCATCCAGCTGGTATCTGTTTCTACTATTCAAAAAATATATCAACTATTTTTCTTCCTCAGGCTTGTCTCTCAGTTCTTCCTTTGTCTTTTGTATGGCTTCCATGGCTATTTTGACTAATTCAGTTTGCTCAAAAATAACTCGAATGGAGGGCCAAATATCATTGATGGGATCAATGATATTGGTCCATAATATATCCTTGATGTTTCCCGATGGCTTTTCTAGAGTCAAATCATTTTCAAGGATTCTTATTCCTTCTA